>CM037879.1:134983991-136183991 GCA_021292165.1 Shinisaurus crocodilurus
TGTTCTTGTGCTTGTTACCACTATCTAAAAGGTGATTAATTGAATGAATGAAATGAGGAAACATCTAATCCCTATGGAAACAGGCACAAAAGGTAGATGGGGGGAAATGTTTTCGAAAGAGTCACCATGCAACACAATAGTGGGCTGGCAGGGAGGTGTGGCAGGTTCCAAATGGAGACAAGACTCAAAATAGCTCATTTTGCAGGCCACCTTTAAAGCATTCTGGGGACCACAGAGCCTGCTACATTTAGCTAAACCTCTACGGCTATTATAGTGTGTCTACCGCCTTCCAACTCAGCCCAACAAATACAATAGCACTCTTTGTAGCTCATTTGTAGGTAGCTTCTCCTAAGTCTGCATAATGAAACTGCAACTGACAGGCAATATAGCAGGAAACAGTTGCCTTGTACCAGACTCTACCTTACTGCTGCTGACAGCCATGTTGGTCTTTAGAACATATATACACACACACACACACACACACACACACACTATATATATATATATATATATATATATATACTATATATATAGTAAAGCCCAATGGCTTACAGAGGTACTAAATTTTCAAAGCCCAAAGGGTAGGTGATAGCAAAACAGAATCATTAGCATTCACAAAAAGAGGCACAACCCTGTTCAAAGCCGTAATAGCAGAGGGAGATAATGAATGCCTCTCAGCACAGTAGCTTGGCTGTTCAAATAAAAATATAAAAGAAATGGAACCAAGAGACAGTCTGGGCCGACACTGTGAGATTTAAAAAAAAAAACCAAAACACCAAACAGGATCAAACAAGGGGCCTTGGGAATTTATTGTAACCTTAGCATAAGTATCTGTGTTCTGTGGCCAATATCAGAATTCCCTATGCCTGTACGCAGGAGTATCTGTGACTTTGGTTTAGTAAAAGCCACAAATTCATGGCAACATTTCATCACAGAAAAGAAATTCAGACAGCTAGGATTTTTTGAAGCATGAAATGACTTCAGCAGCTACCAAGTAACAAGAATCCCGTAAAACTAAAAACAAGAGGTGTGCACCAACCAGAAGATTTGTCTTGAACCCCAGTTTGACACTTTGGAAAATGACCCAATTCTGCTTGGATAGATTTAGAAGCTGTCCACTTCCTTGGGTACTGAACCCAAATTGCGATCTGGAAATCTGAGGCTTTGTGCTTCCAATTGACTGTCATGAGGAAAGTCCTCATTGTCTTGTGGGTTTTCTTCTTCTTTTCCATTTGGGGTTTCTTTCTTCATTTGGGGCATTTTGGGGTGGTGTGGATTGGATACACTATTGCCAAATCCCAGCAGCATTAAAACCTTGGATTTCTCTCTATTGATTTTCTATGGACAGCTCTCTGTTCTGGCCCTAGAGACATTTAAAAATAGCTTCTCACTGTGAACTATAAAGTGACCTAAGCAAACAATGAAATGGTTCTCTCTACCCTTTTCATATCTATGTATCTTTTCCTCTGTACCCCTTTTCCAGCCACTGTAGTCCACTTAGTTTTCTTTTTTTCTTTTTCCCTTCTCATCAGTCAATTAACATTCTGTGGACATCAGGCATGCTCAGTTTTGTACCTCTGTAAACCTAAGGGTTACCCTGGCCCAAGCCTGCTGATGCCTCCCTCTTGCGTGTGGCTGTTGCTATTTTTGCTACATAAAAGACAGCACTCAGACAATTGAAGCAATCTACAAATGGATAAATATATGGATATTTGGTCTGCCTTTGCTGAAACACATGTATAACTATGTCTACATATAGTAGTATATCTCGCTTTATATAAAATATATAAGGGTATACATTGCATATCTATCTATCGTAATTGATAGAATCATAGAATCATAGAATGGTAGAGTTGGAAGGGGCCTACAAGGCCATCGAGTCCAACCCCCTGCTCAATGCAGGAATCCAAGTCAAAGCATCCCTGACAGATGGCTGTCCAGCTGCACCTTGAATGCCTCCAGGGTTGCAGAGCCCATTACCTCCCTAGGTAGTTGGTTCCACTGGCATATTTAAGAATGTGTGTGGAGCTCGGCAGGGGGGTGGAAGCTCGGCAAACTCGCCAGGCTCGACCCGCCCAAGCTCTGCTCGACTTACCTTTCCACAGCTCAGCTCGCGTTCTCACGAGCTGAGCCGGGGAAAGCTACTTCCGGGTTCCAGGCACTACATTTTCTATGTAGAAAATGATGTAATATATGCTGTTTACATTGAAAAAGGTGTAGTATTAATTAAAAACAGCTGCAATTTACGCAAATTGCAGCCATTTTTAATGTATACTACGCCATTTTCTATGTAAACAGCATAGAGTCTGGGACCCGGAAGTCCAGTGAATGCTGGCTGAGATGCCCATCCCTAGGCGTCATCATCATCATCATCATCAGGCGATCACTCGTGACCGAGTAAGATTGTCTTCCGGGATAAAAGGAGGAAATTCCAAAGAAGACTGCGTAGACTCTAGCGATGGGTCCGTAAGTGACTGTGGAGGCCAACTCCAGATCCACACAGCCTCCCACAGTGAGGACACAGGCCACCAGATAGAAGATGGCCCTGCAAAGGATTCATCTGACGTGCCCCTCGCCCAGCACGTCTCTCCCCCTCACCCCGCACCCGGGCTTCCCCAAAGTCCATGGAACCCCCGTGAAAGGCCAACCTCCATCTAGATCGCTCATGGGCCAGAGCCCCCCAGCCTTCGATGCCCACACCGCACTTCCCCAGACCAGCCCTATGAACATCCCCAAACCTCCCACATTGACCACCGACATTCCGCCCTCCACCCTCGAGTTGGGAGCAAAGTAACTGCCCTGGGAGACGGCAGTCAGGCATTCGAACAACATGACCGGTCCACTGAAGTTGGCGTTGAAGGATCATTTTTTCAATGCTAGTAGTCTTTGCTTCCTCCAGTACACCGACACTTGTTCGCCTATCTTCCCAAGTAATTTGCAGGATTTTCCGGAGGCAACGCCGATGAAACCCCTCAAGGAGGTGGAAGTGACGTCCACAGACAGTCCATGCCTCGCAGGCATACAACAAAGCTGGTAATACAATGGCCTCATAAACCAGTGTTTTGGTCTTCTTACAAATATCCCGATCCTCGAACACTCTATGTTTCATTCGAGAAAATGCGGCACTTGCGGAGCTCAGACGATGCTGGATTTCACTGTCGATGTTAGCTGTAACAGAAAGATAGCTGCCAAGATAGAGAAAATGATCGACATTTTCCAGTATTGTCCCGCCAAGCTGGATAGATGGCATCACCAAAGGATTGGCTTGCACTTGCTGATGAAGCACTTTGGTTTTTTTGATATTAAGTGAGAGACCAAGTTTTTCGTATGCTTCCGCAAAAGCATTTAGGATAGTTTGGAGATCATCCTCTGAATGTGCGGAGACCACATTATCATCAGCATACTGAAGTTCCACAACGGAGGTTGTAATTACCTTACTTTTTGCTTTCAGCCTGCTGAGATTAAAAAGCTTTCCATCTGTTCGATATATAATTCCCACACCGGTGGGAAGTTTCCCCTTGACAAGATGTAAAACCATGGCGATGAAAATGGCAAATAATGTCCCTAGGCGTATTGCTCTAACAGTCAGGCATATTTTTCTGATGTCCAGGCGGAATCTGGCTTCCTGTAACTTGAGCCCATTATCCTGTGTCCTGCAGTCTGAGATGATCAAAAAGAGATCCTGGCCCTCCTCTGTGTGGCAAACTTTCAAGTACTTGAAGAGTGCTATCATATCTCCCCTCTCAGTCTCTTCTGAAGGCTAAACATGCCCAGTTCTTTTTTTTTCCTTTTTTAAAATTATTTTTAAAATTATTTTTATTTAATAACATAAACAAATCAAATACAATCAAACCTGTGCTCCCATCACCTTGGGACCAATATGATAAACAATTACTACTTATATATACCATTAAACCTACATTCCAAAAATACATTGAATCTTGACAAGGTGTAGTCCCCTTTCCCTCAATTAAAACATAATCTAAAAATAATCTCCATATATCCTTAAAATTGTTTTTCTTTAATTGTCCCCTTTTATATTTGATATTACAAGTCAACATATCATTTAAAGCCATATTCCACACTTCCTTATACCAGTCAGTAATAGAAAACTTGATGAACTTTCCATTTTCTTGCTATCATTAATCTTCCCGCCGTTAACAAATTTACAATTAATTCTTTAACATTTTGAGGACCAGCCACCTTTTCAGCTATTGATAACAATGCTAATTTAGGACAAACCTCTAAATCAATACCAATAATTTCCGATATTTCTTCAAAAATCATTTTCCAAAAACCCAATATATTTTTACAACTCCACCACATATGAGCATACATACCCAGCTCCTGACAGCCTCTCCAACACATTGGAGAACATTTATTATCTATTTTGTTTAATCTCACCGGAGTCAGGTACCATCTCCAAATTAATTTATATAAATTCTCTTTTATCCTTATTGACATGTTTTTCAATATTCGCCTATCCCATATCTTATTCCACTCTTCTTTTGCTATTTCCTCTTCAAACTCTGTATCCCAAACTATTTTAAGATTTTCCGCTTGCTCTTCTGATTTCTGAATGATTTTATATATCATCTTTGTAATACCTCTAGCTGATGCATTCCCTTCTATAAATTCTCTAGACATAACCAACTGCTCAAATGCAGTGAATTCTCTTTCATGCTCATGTCTCCTCTTTCATTTCTTTCCCCATTGTGAACTAATTGGATTAAATTTAGCCACGAAATTCTTCCTGGTCCAAACTTTTCAATTATTTGTTGCCTTGTCTCCATTTTGTCCAGCCAGTCCATTAGTCTAATTACCTTTTTCTCTCTATAAATTTGTTCCAAATGTCTAATCTTCTCTGGAAATTCCTCCATTACCACCACTGGAGTAAGCGGTGATATACCTGGTATAAATATTTTCTTGTTTCTATTCCAATTTTCTAACATATTTTTTTAAAAAGGGGTTTTCTAATCTTTTTATCATATTATACCCTTGCTTTGCAAATAAAAAAATCTCCACCCTATTTCCCAATTCATATGCTTCTATTTCCCACCACATGAAATCCTTCGTAGCAATAATATCCATAATATATCTAAGTTGATTTGCTATATAGTACAATTTTATGTTTAGAAGACCAAGTCCCCCTACTTTTTGAGGTTTATACCACCTATTCTTAGTAATCCTCAATCTTTCCCCCCCATTACAATAACTATTTAGAATTACTTAGACTTATTTAGAATTAGAGAGCCAGTGTGGCATAGTGGTGAGAGTGTTGGACTGGGACTCGGGAGATCCGAGTTCTAATCCCTGCTCGGCCATGAAACTCACTGGGTGACTTTGGGCCAGTCACTGACTCTCAGCCTAACCTACCTCACAGGGTTGTTGTGAGGATAAAATCAAGAGGAGGAGGAAGATTATGTAAGCCGCCTTGGGTTCCTTGCAGGAAAAAAGGTGGGGTATAAATATAATAAATAAATAAATAAATAAATGCCATTCTTTAATTTCCTTCTCTGATATCTTATATGGTATCATTTTAAACAAAAAAATTATCTTTGGTAAAATCTTCATTTTAATCAAAGCTATCCTACCAAACCATGATAATCCAAGTTTAGGTTACCTGATGAAAAAATGATATCAGATTGGTCTTGACAGGATTTGCTCTTGACAAATCCACGTTGGCTACTAGTAATCACTGCATTGTTTTCAAGGTGCTTGCAGACTGACTTCTTTATAATCTTCTGCAGAATTTCCCCAGGGATTGATGTCAGACTGACTGGTCTGTAGTTCCCTGGTTCCTCCTTCTTGCCCTTTTTGAAGATAGGAACATTTGCCCTCCTCCAGTCATCTGGCACTTCACCTGTCCTCCATGTTCTTCTGCCAGTTCCTTTATTACTCTAGGATGCAGTTCGTCAGGCCCTGGAGATTTAAACTCGTTCAAAGTAATCAGATGTTTCCTGACCATTTGCCTATCAATCTCAAACTGCAATCCTGCCCCTTTAGCCTATTCTTCAGGTTTGCCAGGGGGGGGGCATAGACCCTCTTTCGGGAGAAGACTGAGCCAAAGTAGGAAGTGAACACTTCTGCCTTTTCTTTGTCATCTGTTATCATTTTTCTGTCTTCATTGCCTAGTTGAACCACCATTTCTTTCCTCTGTCTTTTACTATGTATGTATCTGAAGAAAGCTTTTTTGTTGCTTTTAGCATCCCTCACTAGCCTCAGCTCATTCTCAGTTTTAGACTTCCTGACACTATTCCTGCAGTTCTGTGCTACCTGCCTGTACTCTTCCCTTGTAGCCTGGCCTTCAAGTCTCATGTAAGAAAAGTGTAATACTTTATCTGATTTTATTTTTTATGTTTTTTTATTTTGCTTTGATTTTTTGAAACTTACAATAAAAAGATTATTGGGGAAAAAAGACAATTGAATCAAAATTAGAATAGTCATAAAATTAGAATACCCACAAGTTGTAGGATACTGGTGTCTTTTTACAAATAGCTTGCTCTCTCTCTCTCTTTTAAATCCCACATGTACCTCTTTTAGTGATGCTTCAGTTCTATTTTAATAACGATATAGGCTAAAATTCCATGAGTCCCCTAGTACTGAGGTGATTTTTTCTTATTACATAAAGGCATAACTTGGCTCTGCATGATATTGATTAAAACAGTAATTTAGTTTATTGACAGAATTACCAGTAAAAATGAAGATTCATCTGTCACCATCCATTAACTACTATAAGTTACTCTAGGCAAAATAAATAAGCAGACAAAGGCAGCCTGTTGCTAATTTTAGTTCACTTTGTGCAGCTCATCATTTTGGTTTTGATAGCTTGCATGTTTGCCTCTGGAACTGAAATATATTTTGTGGAAGTTGTACTTTGTTGGGTTCTCATTGTATAGGTCAGAATTTCTTGAGCAACTGTTTACTTAGAACCATTAAAATCAAGGAGATTTACCTCCATGAAAAATATTTCTCAGGACAGCGGCATGACCCCACTATCACCATGTGAGGGCACAAAGAAGTTCCTGCCATCTTGGCTGTGCAGCAGTGCGTTAATGCCATGGAATGACAACCCAGAGCCTTTTGGTGGCAAATTCTGGCCCCATATATAAGGGCTATTTGTGGCAAGAGTAGGGGAGATTCCACACATGAACTGCTTGATACCTCTAGGGAAGAAGAAGTAGGACATTCAGTGAGCAGGTTAGGAGCAGGAAGGAGAACTTCCTCTCCACCCTCTCACTTGTCCAGACTTGCACACAGAGTTTCCAACCCTTGCCCTCCTGGTTGGGTGAGCATGTGGAAATATATCTATGCAGTGTAACTGACGTGTAGATGATGTTCACAAACAGACTGAGAAATGTACCATATTTTTCGCTCCTTAAGACGCACCAGACCATAAGATGCACTTAGGTTTTAGAGGAAGAAAACAAGAAAAAAATATTCTGAACCAAATGGTGAAACGGCGACAAAACCCTACCACTGTCACAGAACCGAGTGGGGAGGGCTTTCCCGACCCTGCGCTTTCTCCGCTGTTGGTGGTGGTGCTGCTGCTGCAGGCAGCTGGGTCGAAGCAGCTGAAAGTTGTGCCGGTCCGGGCACCCTCCCCGAAGATTAGGGTGACGGGTCGGGAGGGAGGAGAAGCTCTGCTTTGCCCAGTCTGAGTTTGTCTGTCTGACGCAGGGCTGGTGCAAGGCAGTTTGGTGCCCTAGGCAAGATCAGATATTTAGCGGCCCCCCCTCCCACTTGAGCCCTCCCTCCCTCCAGCCCTATGCCCATTATGAAATAAATTTTCCTCCCTGGGAACTGCCGAGCCCCATAGAAAAACTTTGTGGACTTTGAGACTTTTCCTTTGTGTTCACGCGGAAAGCAAAGAGGCAACATCAGCCCAGCTATGCCAGGAACTCCCAGGGGCTTCTCCTACTCCATATATATGTAAAAGCCTGTCTCCTCCTGCGGGCAGCACAAGGGATATGAAAAAAGGATGTGAGAGAGGTGTGGTGGCGCTACCTGTGAGGAATAGAGACAAAAGGGCGTCTTGCAGCCTGTCCTACCTCGCAGGGTGGAGGTGAAGAGACACCGGTTTAACTCATACACCTTCTGGGTTGCGGGAATGCATGTAGTAGAAACATAGCAAAGAGGGAGCCCATGGATCATCTGGTTCAAATTTCTGCTTCCAACAGCTCAGGGCACAATCCTACGCACGTTGAGGCAGAAAAAAGCCCTGCAACTCCCAGCATTCACCAGCCAGCATGCGCCAAATCTCTTGCTGCCGCTGCGCCACAGCGCCAAACAGCTGATCCTTCGCCCAGCTGTTTGGCGGGCCCGTGGCTTGGCCTCGCTCCATAAGACGCACAGACATTTCCCCCTATTTTTTGGGGGGGGGGGGAGTGCGTCTTATGGAGCTAAAAATACGGTAAATCTATCCACTCCTTGTTGCCATTCTGCCTTGCTTTTCTTGGCATGCCTGTTGCTTTTGCATCTGCCACTGCCACAGTTCTGAATATAATGTGCATTCCCAAAAGGAGCACTGCATGCACTCATAGCAATATAGGCACACCAGCTTCCTTCCTATTGAGGTGGCATAAATTCAGGGCTCAAGAGGAAAAAATATTTTGTAGAAAAGGCATGGTGAGTGAAGCAAGCTTCAGGCTCAGTTCTCAGATAGATGTAACATACAATTCATATCTTCCTTTCCTCCATTCTGGTGTGAGAGAAAGATGATTTCTCATACAACTTTCTCCCCAAATAAGCCATTGTTTATTGACTAAGGATGAGAATGGGGCTGGGGGGGGGAGGGCTTACCTCCTCTGCATTTGGTGTTCAGATGGTAAGCAACTTCACCTATTTTGTTTTGTTTTTTTAATGAATAATAAGCTGGGGCAGGGGCAATTTTCATTGGAACACAGCATGAGGAAGGAAGGTTTTACTCTTCCTTCCTCATCCATGATCCTAAATAATGTAATAATCATAATAATGATCCTGTTAGGAAAAAGGCCCCCCTTGGCAGCCATGGGAGATGTTTTTTCTCATGCTAATTGCCATTCCGTGGGGGGGGGAGTCATCAGGATCATGCCTGGGGAGGGAAGAGTAAAACTTCTCCTCTCCACATGCTGTGGTCCTGAGGAAAATTGCCCACACTCCAGCTTACTATTATGATTATCATTATTATTATTTTAAAAGAAAACTAAACAAACCAGGCATGGTTGCTTACCATGCAATCAAAGTAATGCCTAGTTTGGCCCTCAGTCACTGTTTTGTCAAAATACTTGCTTCCCAAGGGTAATGTATGAAGGCCTCCAAACTCCAGAACACTGCCTTTTATACCTATCACCCTACTTGTCCATAGTAGGCTTTAAACCAGAAATTAGTGGTGTAGCCGAGCAGCCCGACGGGCACGAGTGAGGCCCGAACTGGGCCTGCTCGTGTCCGCGCGGGCTCTCAGCCACCCACGCGGGCTTTACCTGGGTTCTCCGCGGAGCGGAGAGCCGTCCTCTTCTGTCCGATAGGTCCCGGCACGTCACTTCCGGCGTGGAGGAAGTGACGCGATGGGACCCTGCTCTGTCGCGCTGGACCCCCGTGCTCTGTTTTTGGCAGGAGGAGCCAGGGCAACAGGGCTGTTTAAGCCCTGTTGCCCTGGTTCCTCCCGCCAAAACAGAGCGCAGGCAGGGGTCCAGCGCGATGGAGCAGTGGCTCCGGCAGCGGCGGAGGCAGCGGCGGTGGCGGAGGCGGCGTGCAAGACCAGGTAGGGGTCCTGTGGTGGCGGCGGCGGCAGTGGCAGGGGGCGGGGGGTCTGGCGGCGGCAGCGGCAGCGGGGGGGGATGCGTGGGGGATTTCTCTGGCAGCAGCTCGAGCGGCGCAGAGAACACTCCGCGCCGCTCTGAAGAGCGAGCTCGGGCTGCCGCCGCCGTGGACAGCCGAACCTGGAGCGAGCCGCCAGCCGCCGCAAGGCTCACCCCCACGCCTACCTAGTTCAGTGATGGCGAAACCTTTTGAGCCCGAGTGCCCAAACTGCAACACAAAACCAACTTATTTATTTTAAAGTGCCAACACTGCAATTATACCTGATTACCAAGGTTTTAGTTTTAGAAAAACAACTCTGTTTCGGACAGTTGTCCGAACTAATTAACATCTTTTGTCTTAAAAGAAAAACACAATAACAGAACTTTCAATGATACAAACAGTTTTTTGTTGGGAAAAAATCAACTCAAAAAATTATTATAGTACTACATTGTACACATTGCCTGAAGGGAATTTATACAAACTTTTTAAATAATTAGGCACATGTATTTTTGGATAAGGGATTCTCAACTTGTAATATGATTATATGCCAGACTGAAATTGTATGGGGCAAGCTTTACCCCGGGTCTTTTCCCTGCTTCTACAGATGTCGGATTAGCAAAAGTAAAAGTCAACCTGTACTAGGATGAGCAAGATAAGCAAGAAAACTAAACATGCTTAACACTTTATGTCTTGGACTGCAAACACTGCATTAGGTACAAGTTTGCATTGGGCATGCTTTTGCACAATTAATGTGATTTTTGCTATTGCATGCATGCTGATAATCTGTCAAACCTTGTCTCATACTCCGTTAGTTTGAGAGCAACACATGCAGCACTCAGGTCAACTGTTAGGGCTTTACATCCAAGCCATGCTCTGTGCATCATTCTTCAAAATCTTTTAAATGTTATAACAATGTAGAAAAGAATTCTGTAACAGGAATTCTAGAATAAAATCATTCTGTTCCACACTGTGAGAAAGAACAAAATCATTAGTGTTTTGCAGAAGGGGACGGTCTTTTCGCGATCTGGTGACCAATGGCTCGAGTGCCCACAGAGAGGTCCCTGCATGCCAGCTGTGGCACCCGTGCCATAGGTTCGCCATCACTGACCTAGTTTAAAACAAATATTTGTTTCTACCACACATTGTAAGTCTGAGGCATTTGATACATAGCAGGCCATGATGTGAAGTTTCTGAAAGGGCCGGTTCACACGACCCAGGCTGCCGGCAGGGGAGGAACCGCGGGGCCGTCCGCGGGGTCCAGCAGGGCGCCGCACACGACCGGCGCCCCGCGCGCGTGGGCAGACCCCGTAGACCCCGCACTGCAGTGCGGGCCTCCCGGCGGTAGGGGGTGAGGCCCGGGATGCCCAGAGGGGCCGTTTGCCCCTACAGGCTGGAGCGGCGGCGGCTCCGGCCGCTCTGGGCTGCCGTCTCTGTGGGGACCCCGCGGGACGGCTGCCCGCTGTTCCGACGGCACGGTGACCACGCGCGGTAGGGGCTTACCCCGCTACCGACCGTGGTCACTTTCCGTGGGTCCCGCCCGCGGCTGTCCCGCGGGGGCACCTCCGGTCGGCGTGCACACGACACGGGAACCGCGGGGGAGCAGCGCTCCCCTGCGGTTCCCGTGTCGTGTGAACCGGCCCAAAGTCTCTTTCAGAAAGAACTAACTGCACAGAGAGGAACAACTACCAAGACATTTTATTAAAGTCCTCCTTTTCCTCCAAGTCTCTTAAAGGTTTCCCCCCCCATGCAGTCCAAGCTGAGGGAGTACCATCAGCCCTCCATCCAAGCAGTGATCTACTGCCAGTATTATTCTGGTCAACAGTTGATGTAGCCCGGCAGTGTAGGTACGTTAGCAGCAAATAGGAAGTAGCTGATGGACTAGGAGACAGAATCATAGAAGATCTCTTGGTTTATTCCATAGAAATACAATGTTATCGCCTATCCAAACCCAAAAGAGAAGGGCAAGCAACACCACTTGGCAAACCAACAAACACCGAAAGCTTTTACTGGAGAATTATCTCCTTTGTCTGGAAAATATAAATAAAAAAGTACAGGTACAAGTAAAAATACAAATAAAAAAGGAACCTGCAGTAGCTTCTTATTGGTATCAATAGTGTCCAGACTGTGAGACAAAGGTCTCCTATGTGTGCAGCTTGAAACGAGTTTGTTCCATGATATTCAAAAAGTAAGAGATTTTCTCCTTTATCTACACTCCAGAAATATCAGAACCCAGCTTGTTACATATAAAATGAAGACATCTTTCCACTTCCTCTCTTTTTTTAGGGTTTTTTTTAAAAGCAGGGTACTCCCAGTTATACCCAAACCCTCTTCAGCCATCATTATAGTAATAAAAAGGAATCCCCAATGGGTTAGTTCCTCTTTTCCCTAAAGCCAGGTGTAATGATTCCCCCACCACAACCACCCATGTTATCTCAACAGCTGACAGAGCTGACCCTTTTATAATGGAGAACGGGATAATTCAGTGCCTGCTTTTTTCTATTCAAGATGAATGTACCTGCATAGAAGCTAGGCCACTGTGGTTTGCCCTCTATTCAGGAAGACTACTCAGAAGGTAACTTTCTTTCTGATATAACCACTGGACACCTTTTCACAGAGAGAAACCATTAGCGCTTATTCATTTCCCCCTCTGTCATCAATCTCTTCAGAAACTTGACTGAAAACTGCTGCTCCACCATGGCTAGAGAAAACGGAGCACACTTTGGTTGCAATCCATGCCCTGCTGTGATAATTGCTGTGCTATTAGCCACCTTTGTACCCTTTTCTTAGCCCAAAGCCAACATTAATTGGGTTTGGGGCCTACCCTGTGGAGCCTTTTAAGTGCTTACCTTTTTGTTGGCTATCAACAATCCATCTAAGAAGTTAATACACCAACTGGACAAATTATATGGTTTATGTCAGCTCTTGCTATTTTTTTCTTTTTTCTCATAATGTTTGGGTATATTCTCCAAAATTAGGGTTGATGCTGGAACAGAAATTCAACTAGTGAAGCTTTAACAAAAAGGACCTGCTGTGAGGAAGCTGCACTTGTTAAATGTTTGTTGTCATGCAAAGGAACCTTCCCAGGGGGTGGGGAAAGGTCACCTTGTTGTGATATGTATCACATTCACAAGCTGGAGCACATTGTTTACACATGGAAGGGACAGAATGGTGGGTAAACAGGTTTATTATGTCTCTCTGGAATCTTGTGTTTTTCGCAGGGGTTACTAAAGTGTGAGAACAGTATGAGCTAGTCACATGATTTAGATGTTCTGGTGACGTACTGACTTGTTTTTCTGTCTGAAGCCATTTTAGAGAGGAGCAGAACTGTTCTCTCTCTTCACTCTTTTCTTCTGACTATTGCTTGCTGGACTTATGCAACAATGTAACGTCTTTGCTGAAGTGGGGTAAAGCTCAACTTGCTTCGCTGGAATAAATGCTTGCTATGCATTGTACTCTGCACATGGACTGTAACTAGGAAATGTATACTCTGTAGAATATTACTTTTTTAAGTAAATAAACAGGTAGAATAGACCTGTGGAGTTACAGAATTTTTTCCTTGCTATCTGCAAACGGGGGAGCTGGCTGCTGGAGTTGGATTACAGGCTGGAAAGCTGGCTGGCTGATTGCATCCGAAACGCTGCACGCTGCGCAGAGAGAGGGGGAGAAAGATCTGGATTTCTGTGTGTGGATTTATGGGCCTCTACACAAGAACAGGATTTTTAATCTCCCATCTCGCACACATGGGGCTCTGCTGTCACTCACGCGCCATCACACCTTACCTCAGACTCAGAGAGAGTACCGTAAATGCGGCTTGTAGAGGGGATGACAGAGGCTTGCTGCAACCCATTGCATTTGGGTTAGCCTAGCCTAACCTAACCTACCTCACAGGGTTGTTGTTAGGATAAAATAGAGAGGAAGAGGATCATGTAAGCCACCTTGGATTATTTGTAGGAGGGGAAAAGGCGGGATAGAAATATAATAAATAAATAAATGAATGAATAATAAAGTCTTCTTCCCTCCCCATTCCTTTTCCCTTGTGTGTCGTGTCTTTTTAGATTGTAAGCCTGCGGGCAGGGACTGTCTTGTTAATTGCTGTAGACTGCCCAGAGAGCTTCGGCTATTGGGTGGTATAAAAATGAAATAAACAAACAAACATTTTTACACCGTCACTGAAGACAGACCTTGAATTTGCAGGGGTTGCAACGCAACCCAAATCTTGAAAATACCAAGGGTTGTAAAGTGCATGCAACATTCAAGAGCCTCCTGCTTCTCTAACTCAGCCTGTTCTTGAGGATTGGATTGTTACTCTATTAATATTTCAAGATTAAAATAGTGTGGATGGGTGACCATCCTTTGTTAATCTGACTGCTTGTTAATAGACAGGTTGAATCAGTTGATATTTCCTTAAAGGGAACTAATGGTTAGGGGATTTTTTTCCTGAATGGGCAATTTTGAATTTTCTTGCAGGGATAGAGGGTGAGATGACCACTGCTCTAAGAAGAGAATTTAAGGGAGAAAAAGGAAGGAATGAGTTTTGCGGTTTTGAATAGGGACAGGGAGATGGAGTTGAGCTGGACTGGAGGCAGCTGGGCTTGGGGGGGACCACATTGTTGCTTTGGGGCTCCTGTTGCAACTTGCAAGAAGGTTTTGCTTCATGGTTTTAGTAATCTGTTTGCTTCTACTGTGTTTGCTTCCACTATGCTGTATTTGTATTTTGTACTTGAATTTTTGTAGCGAGATATTTTAACAGACTGCATGATACATCTTGAGTGTTCTCTCTTCCAAAGGAAACTAAATGCTTTACTGCTGCCCCTGGATTTTGTACTGCTCAGAGAAGTAAGGAAGAAGCACTCCACAACAGATCAAACTGATCTTGTGGTATTTATCAACAAATATATTTCATAACACCGGATGGTATATGGTTCACCTTTCTGCAACTTGGTTTCCACATTTGTGAAATGTACATAAGATAGTCTGTTCCTTTGGTCACTCGAGACATTGTCAAAGAAAGATACTTGGAGGAAAAGCAAAAATAAGAATGATTATGAATATTAATGTGTACACTGGGCATACTGCAGGCTTTCAAGATTCATTTGAGAGGTAAACGAAACAAAACAAAACATGAACTATTGAAAATTGCAGGAGAAATCTGAGACCCAAACCATAACTTTTTACATCTGTAAAGCTAAAGTAGCACAACTTTATGTAGCTTCCTGATCCTACCATCAAAATGTTGGTGGAGTCTATCCCCATAGCCATCTAGGTCCCTGCTCCAGAGCAAGAACCATCCAGACACTGATCAGTCTACACCAGCCTTCCCCAACCTGGGGCCCTCCAGATGGGTTGAACTACAAGCCAAGCTGCTGGGGGATTATGGGAGTTGTAGTCCAGCCCATCTGGACAGCCCCAGGTTGGGGAAGACTGGTCTTTACCATGCCTGGACAAATTGTGACGCACCATTAGATTACCAGAGCCTTGGCAAATGTCCTGCTTTTGCAATTTGCCTCAGGGTACTGTTAGGCACCTAGTGGGCCACCATACATGGTGGGCGGGCCATTTTATACTTGGGTGAGTCACAAGTTCTATGCAAGCCTGGCCTATTAGAAGGCAGGCATGCTGCACAGTAAGATGTAAGCAGAAATATTAATTCTAGGCAACTCAAGGAAGGGATTAAAGCCACAGGATGTAGGGGAAAATAAAATAACCCAGCTAGTTTGTCTTAGAGGTAAAACTGTCCAGCTAGTTTGTCTTAGAGGTGAAATTCCTCCCTGACCACAATATAGTGGTCAGTCAGACCTTGAGCATGAGCACAACCAATTTTTCAAGTCTTTGAAAAAGGAATTGTTGGGAGGGGTAATGTGTCTCCAGACCAGCCAATGGCCTGGTCCTCATTAAGGCAGACCCTGGTGACCCAGAAGACAGGGTAAATCCTTGGGCTGGTAGGGGAAACCCACTCTTCCTGTGACTAGTATCAGACCAGGATTGAGCTATTAGAATGGAAATCATGAAGTGTTCTGCTTGAAGGTATCGTACTCCCACGCCTGCTTCAAAAACTCACAATGCAAAATAGTTGTATAAAATAGTTTTAACAGTACAATCTTATATGTAACTACTCAGCAGTAAGCCCCATTGAGAGCAATAAACCCCACTGAGTTCAGGCCTACTTCTGCATAAGTGTGTGCAGGATTGCAGCTGAAGAAAACAGTTTAAAATAAATGAGTAAGTTAGTTGTACTTAGTTCCCACTGAGGTCAATGGGATTTAAGGCATGACTAACTTATCCCATTGATTTCAATTGGACCTAAGGGCAACTAACTTAGTCTGGATCTAACCTAATGTAAGGATTATTTTAAGTCCAGTGTTAATCATCCTTCTCCTCATGCTGTGCGTTGTAACCTCAAATCTGATCCATGTACAGCTCTCTTTACAGGGTTTTGTTCAACATAGAGCTTTACAGGCTTTGCACAGCAGTCTATTTCTCATTGAGAAGGTAAAGCCATATCCGGGCTGCACCACTTCAGACTGCAGATGGGGGCTCACAAAACTGAATGTTTCTCCATACAACAAATTCCCTCTACATGGAATGTAGAAAAAGTGAGATGTCAGGGGGAGAAGGGTTCTAGCCCCTAGCCTTCACCTGCAACAGGGATGATTTATTGTTACTGTCACTAGTTAGCAGCAGCAGCAGCTCAATCATGTGAGCCCCAACTGCAGTCTGAAATGGTGCCGTCCACACACAGGTTTACCTGCTCTCAGTCTGAACTAGGCCAAGGTCAGGAAAAATGCAGAGCAGTGGCACTGAATAGCACTGGGTCTCCGTGGGTCTCTATTTTGCATTCCCTCCATGAACATGGGCACATAGAGTATAATTAGGCCCTTTGTCTTTGGCCAGCAAATTGGACAACCTATTCATAATTTTTATTGGAAGCAATTCATGCTTAGAATGAAAATGGGCCTTTCATCAAGAAATTTTGAATTCATTAATGTTCTCTTCCAGCAATGAAGTAAATGCATTCCAAAAGCATGAAGCATACAGGGACTGCAATAACCCAAACTACTTGATTCTTGGCTTTTTTCTCACTATGCTGAATGGTCCTTAGCCAACTGATTGCCTATTACCTTTTCACAACAGGTTAGGTAATGTAATGATTCTGCATAGGAATGTCTTCTGACTTAACCACACCTGCTCTTCCTTTGGCATATTTAACCTGAAAAACCTGTAACTAAACCCAGATAATGAAGCTTTTGTTATTATAGTTTTTGAATCAAATTTATGGCACCATAGTTTATAGCCAGAGTTTCTGACCATTTCACAAACCTTCCTGAGAGTGAAATGATGAACTCATTTGCTATTATGTCAAGTAAATTAAGAGAGTCACTCTCTGATGAAATATAAACACTTATTATTCATGCAGTATTCTTTATCATAATTCTAATGCTAGAACTCAATTTTAGACCTGCTTATGCTATCCTTTCCATAGCCTCATTTTCATATTAAGGAATTCTTCTGTTTATATTTAATCAAAGAGTAACTCTCACATATAAGCTTTCCTTGAAAGCTGTCAAGTTCATTATTTTACCCCAAGGAACGATTGTGAAATGGCCCAAAACATTAATTATAATAAATCTCTAATTCAAAGCTCATGCTACACATTAAATACAATAACTTATGTTTAGCCTGTTCCCTCCTTTATTGTTTTACCTTGGAGCAGGCTATCATTTATATGGAATGGAGTGCTGTTCATCTGAAAAAATAATAATATACAAAAAGCAGACATAGCCTTTGATTGCTATGATGATTATTTTGCCTTGGATCAATTGCTGTGTATTGTTTGGTAATAGGAGAGCTGCCAGCCTGAAGGATACAACCTTGTGCTGATGGCAGAGCACACAACACAGCATAAGGATATAGGAAAGGAAACGGCAATTACAACATGCATATGATGTAACCGTTAAAGTAGAGAGGAATAAAGGAAATCAGAGGAGTGTTTTACCAGAATGTTCATCCAGAGATTATAATTCTATATCAGGGCTCTCCAACCTTTGGTCCCCAGATGTTGCTGGACTGCAGCTCCCAGAATCCCTTGCTATTAGCCATGCTGGCTGGGTATGCTGGGAGCTGTAGTAGGCCAGCAACATCTGGGGACCCAAGGTTGAGAGCCCTGTTCTAACATGGTAACTTAAGTAAGAAGATTGTTTCACATTTATGCTAGCAGCAACAACACCTTAGAAATCCTGAAGTAAATGTTCCTTACATGCTAGAATTTTGAAGATACTGATTTAAAATGCAAAATCAATATATCGCCAATTAAGTGGCAAATGCATGGACTTTGAATGATGTACAGTAAAGCTCGGATTACGAATAACCCGGTTTGCGAGTTTCTCGTAAGACGAGGAAAAATTTGGCATAAATTTAAATTTGTTTTGAAAGACGAGCAAGTCTCTCAACACGAGCCGCTGCTGCCGCATGTGGCTCCTGTTGCGAGATGTCTTTCAAATTTAAATTTATGCTAGCAACGCGAGGCGCCGGCTGAGCGAGCGGCCACGCCGTGACTCGCCTCCATGGGGCTCCCTGCCCGGGAGCCAGCAAAGCAACACTTTGCTGGCTCCCGGGCAGGGAGCCCCATGGAGGCGCGGTGAGGTGCAGCGCAGCTGCTTGCTCAGCCGGCGCCTCGCGCTGCTGCACCTCCTCCTCCAGGAGGCGGCGCAGCAGCGCGAGGCACTAGCCAAGCGAGCGCCCGCACCGCCACGGGGCTCCCTCAGCCACTGCCTCGCCACTTCCCTGGCAGGGAGCCCTGTGGAGGCGAGGCGGGGATTCGTTCCACAACCATTTAATCACTGCTTTGCCAGCTCCCTCCATGGGGATCCCTGCCAGGGAGCTTGCAAAGCAGTGATTAAATGGTTGTCGAACGAATCATCGGAGTTTCCCTTATTTCTTATGGGGAAACTCGCTTTGATATACGAGTGCTTTGGATTACGAGCACGGTTCTGGAAAGAATTATGCTCGTAATCCAACGTATTACTGTAATGTGATCAGGCTACATAATGCATATTTGAATATGCAATACAGATAAAAATCTGTATTGAAAAATGCAGGATGATGGGTTAAAGACACACCACCAGCATCTATGGCATGAAGTGAAAAAGACAGGTCAAATTCAGTATTAGGAATCAGGAGAAATGCTATTCAAAATAAAACAGCAATGCATTATAATGCCATCTTGTGAATCTTTGGGGAAGCCACATTGGGAATCCAGATGTTGTTGACCTGCAAGTCCCACCATCCTTCACCATTGGCTATGCTGGCTAAGGCAGATGGGTGTTGCAGTCCAACAACATCTGGAGGGTCACATGTTCCCCATCCTGGCTAGAAGAGACCTAGGAGAGGTTGGGCACCACCTCTTTGGAGATACTGGCATTTAAATGGTACAGCCTCACATGCAGTATTGCATAATATATTACTGTACACAGATGCATTACTCTCTCTATATGAAAACAAACAAACACTGTACACCTAATTGGAATATCATTTGATTGCTTTAGAGCAGGGGTGAACAACTTGTGGCCCTCCAGATGTTTTTGCCTGCAACTCCCATCAGCCCTAGCCAGCGTAGCTACAGTGAGGGATCATGGGAGTTAAGGTAAACACATATGGAAGGCCACAAGTTGCCCACCCCTGCTTTAGAGTCATAGTCAATCTTTGTCCATACTCGAAACAACAACTTATCTGGGTAGATGGTTTACCAACATGTTTACCACTTGAGGGGACCTGCTTTTGTGAGCTGGCAACTTTACCACCAGTTAGCTCCTGAGTCCACCTGCAGCTTTTTCTGCTCTCTCCATCTGGAGAGACCTTTGTATGTCATCCAGGCCCAGCATCAGCACACTCAGGCAACTGCTAGGGCCCACATGCCTTGGGAGGGCCCACTGAGACTGATGCTTGTCCTGTCTGCCCCCCATCCTCGTGGTGGGTGTCACCAGGTGGGCCCCTCCAACAGTGCTGCCTCAGTCAATCCCCAGGACTGTTATGCCATGGCACTGGTTCCAGTACCCTCCATGGCTTTGCATGATGGTGACGGCACACTTCCTACATAAGACCTTCCATGTGAGTGCTTTTTCAGAAATGTTAAATGGTGTCAGTCAGTCCAAGGCCAATTAGAGTCAAACATCTGCTCAGTTCCCATAGAAGCACCGGGGGGGGGAGGGGACTCAATCAGCAGTGGCCTGATCAGTGCCACCATTGGCGATGTTGCCAGTGTGCCATCAGTAGTGACCCACTGGTATCACCATCTGCCTTGGGCCAGAAGGCTGAAGAGTTGGGGTGATTCCATGCCTAACACTGAGGACTTATGTAGTCCTTCACTTACCTTGCCACTTATTCAGAGCACACAGAAAGCCGAAACAAAGAAAATGTCAGCAATTATAACGTTCTTTCTTGACTCTTCGCTTGGGAGTCTAGAAGAAACATAAGCACAAGTACTGTTTTTATTAATATTATTTGGACTGACGCTTAATGACAAAATACATTTTATTTAGATATGTTATATTTCAATAGAAAGGTGTGCTATAGTTTTATTTTACTTTTTTATATATATATAATTATTTATACTTCCTACGTACAGTATATCACTGTTATCTCCAGAGAAACCTCATTGTGCCTCTGCAGTTTTTATATAATTCTTTGTTAATCTGGAGCAAAGTGGATGACTCAAACACATGGCTGTACTAAATATGGTGGTTATAAGACTTCAGCGAAGAGAAGGTTTCCTAAGTCTGAGAGCCAGTGTGGTGTAGTGGTGAGAGTGTCGGACTGGGACTCAGGAGATCCGGGTTCTAATCCCCACTCAGCCATGAAGCTCACTGGGTGACTTTGGGCCAGTCACTGACTCTCAGCCTAAACTACTTCACAGGCTTGTTGTGAGGATAAAATGGAGAGGAGAAGGAGGATTATGTAAGCCGCCTTGAGTTCCTTGCAGGAAAAAAGGTGGGATATAAATATAAGTAAAATAAAATAAGTTGCAGATACTGTTTATGCATGCTCCAAAGATGAAGTAATGGGACTGTACAAATGACTCATGCAAAGAGGGAATGCACATAGTGTTCCCAATGCTGTACAGCTCATGTGTCTTCCCTTGCAGAACCGCTTTCCCTGTGCATAATACACAGTAGTGTGGAAATTGCTACTTCTGTGGAACATGCAAAACAGATCTGTCACTGAGTGGGTAGATATCGCCTAACAAATAAGAATATGAGCAGCCACTGAAGCATAACGTATGAGTCATTACATAAAACAAACATTCCAATTAGTTGAAAATATACTTATTCTGCACTTGACTAACGCTGGACATTTGAGAGAGCATAAATGCAAGACAGATGGTGCAAGAACGGATAAGGCAGTTACTGTGTTGAGTTTGCCTCTGGTCTTAGCAGTCTGAAATCCACTTTATTTATTTATTTATTTATTGTTGTTGTTGTGTATACAGAAGATATCCTTGGAATAAATAATTATGTATTATTAACATTTATAGTCCACCTTATTTGCTAAAAAGCCATCAAGGCAGTGCATAGATATTTTAAAATATAAAAGCTTAAAACAATAAAATAAATAAATACAGTAAAAACAGTAAAACATTAAAACAACTACATAACTTAAAAGGCTAGATTTTTAAAAAGATGTGTATTATTCACACCGTTTCTTCAAAAGGCAAGAGAGGGGAGGCAAATTGTAGTTCCTGACGGAGTGCATTCCACAGTTTGGGAACTACAGGAGAGAGAGCGCTTTCACACATGCCTAACCAACAGGCCTCTATGAGCAATGGGACCCACAAAGGGCCTCTCCCACTGACTTTAATACTCGGCCAGGTTCAGAATGAAACAGGTGGTACCCTAGAGCAGGGGTTCTCAACCAGGGGGGAATTCCCCTCACGGGGGGAATTGGGACCACAGACTCAAACTGTTGGAATACTGATCTTTCTACAAATTACAATTCTACAGATTGTACATAATCTATAGGACATCACACCTTATTGTATGGCACAGATTAAATAAAAATAAAGATAAATATTTCACTTGTTATCTTGTTATTCTATAATGTATGTGTACCAATATAGAAAAAATAAAAGATTTTCAATATTATATGTATATTATTTAGAATACAACTTTTGAGTCAGACAATCTTGGAAAGGGGGGAATGACATTCTGACATATGTTGAAAAGGGTGCATGGGGCAAAAAAGGTTGAGAACCACTGCAGCCTAGAGAGTCTGCTCCTAATCCATTAGGGTTTTGAAGGTGAAAACCAACACTTTGGATTGAGCCTGGAAAATAACTGGCAACCAGTGCAGATCTTTCAGTATTGGAGTGATATGATCACAATACCACACACTGGTTAGCAGTGTAGTTGCTGCATTTTGCACCAATTGAAGCTCCCAGATGCTTTTCAAGGGTACCCTCATCTAGAGCACATTGCATTAGTCTAAACATGATGTAACCAAAGCATGGATATCTGTTGCTGGGTCAATCTGACTTCGGAAAGGTTGCAGCTGATGCACCAAACATAATTGTGCAAACACACCCCTCGCCACTGCTGCCACATGAAGATCCAGGAACAGCATAGGATCAGCCTGCATCAAACAAAATCCACACCTCTATCTAAAACATTAAGGCTGCAATCCAATGCATATTTACATAGGAGTAAAACCCATTGAACTCGGTGGGACTTGCTTCCAAGTAAACATGCATTGCACTGCTTATTGTCAATTATTTGAACTTTTGCAAACACTGGAGGAGGTTATATGGAAGTACCTTAAAGTATTAGTCATCATGAACTATTCAAATGGCAGATATTTGCAATAAAATTGATTTTCAAAAGTTTTCTTCTCAGTAGTGATTCACTTGCTGGTGTTGGCCTGAGTTTAATAAAGTCTAAAATTACATTTGAAATAACATGTAATTTGACTGAATTATATGATACCAGTGTAGAGCTGACTGCTTCTGACATTATAGTGGAAGGAAGCTACCTGTCAAAACTCAATTTCCTTTGGAAAAGAAGTGGGGAGTGCACATTTGCACTTTCCTGAGCACCTAGAGGCTCGGGACCAAGTGCAAAATGTGCACCCGGTGGGAACTAAAGGAGGGGTGATTTTGAGGATCTTGCTGCAAAAGGGGTTTAAATCCCCCCAAAACCCCTTTTTGTAGCAAAAGATCCTTCACATCATTGTTTTTTCTTGACAGCTCACCTGCTGACAAGTAGTGGGTTGTGGGGGTGACTTGTTGCTCATGCACAAGCAACCCCAGGAAATTGGTTCAGGTTTGTATGACACAACAATCCATCGTAGGTAGCAACCCATGATGGGCTGTCATGTCATGCAAACCCAGTCATTGTCTGTGAAAATAGAGATAAAGTAAAATATATTTATTTCTTATTTAGGGTATTTCTTATATTTATTAATTGCCCATCTGGCCGGTCACCTGGCCAGATGGATATTAGTAATAATATCTCTCTTCCATAAGTTTGTCTAATCCTTCTCTAAAATGATTTAAGTGAGTGGCTATGTGATAATGAATTCCATGTTAATCATGGCTTCTGTGAAGAACTTCTTCCTTTTGTCTATCTCGAATCTACCACTAATTAGTTTTACTGGATTAATCTGAATTCTACTATTGGAAGTCGGTGTGGGGGGGAGAGAAAGTATGATCTCTCTCTCCACCACACATCATTTTATATGTCTCTATAATGTCTTCCCTTAGTCATCAAATCCCCACTCGGCCATGAAACTCACTAGGTGACTTTGGGCCAGTCACTGACTCTCAGCCTAACCTACCTCACAGGGTTGTTGTGAGGGTAAAATGGAGAGGAGGAGGATTATGTAAGCTGCCTTGGGTTCCTTTTAGGAAAAAAGGTGGGGTATAAATATAATAAATAAATAAATAAATCTTATTTTCCACCTCAAATACCCCAAATTCTTTCACCTTTCCTCATAGCAAATATGCCCTTAAACAAATCTATGGTGTGACCTCACTTAAAATACTGTGTACAGTTCTGGTTACTGGACCTAAAAAAGGATATTGTAGAGTTGGAAAAAGTGTAAAAAAGAGCAAATAAAATGATCAAGGGGCTGGAACAACTCCCCTATGAAGAAAGGTTACAGCAGCTGGGATTATTTAGCTTAGAAAAAAGGCAAGTAAGGGGAGATATTAATAGAGGTGTACAAATTTATGCATGTTGGAGAAAGTGGATAGGGAGACATTTTTCTCCTGCTCTCATAATACCAGAACCTGGGGTCATCCTATGAAGCTGATTGGTGGGAGATTCAGGACAAATAAAAGGAAATATTTCTTCATACAGAGTATAGTGTGTCCCTACCATCTGAGATAAGGCGGGTCGACTGGAGAGAAGGAAAAGAACCTTTTTAGTTGTGGCACCATGTCTCTGGAATGTTCTCCAATACCGTGATGACATTTTGGTGTCAAGGGAGGAATTTTATTGTCTCCTTTAAAAAAAACAAAACATGTTTAAAATACAACATGTCTACTGAGAAGTAAGCACAATTGAGTTCAAAGGGACTTGCTCCCAGGTAAGTTAGTGGGTGTTTTTATCAACTATCTATTGTTTTATTCTGCTATTTACTGAGGTTGGTTTATTGCATTGCTTTATTCCTTCATTGTAACCTGTCATACGTGCATGTGAGTTGAAAGTACAGTATTTAATTAAAAATAAAATAAAATGATGCATTACATTATCCAGAATGCACTGATCACTCTATTTGTGGCCCAAGTCACTTTCTACATGTTCAGACATAAGATCATTCCATCTTGTTTCCATATTAATCTGCATATATATATATATATATATATATATATATCTGAAAATCCACATTTTAGGCATAGATTTCATAGACTTCATAGATCATAGATTTGGAAGGAGCCTGCAAGGCTATCGAGTCCAACCCCCTGCTCAATGCAGGAAACTAGAGGAGGGGTCTCCCATCCAAGTAATAACCAGGCTTGACCCTGCTTAGCCTTCCACACTCAGACAAGCTGAGCCAGCGTAAGCCACAGGCATATTTTTTCTCAAAATACAAAGTTTAAAATGCATTTTGATATTTTTTTTCCAGGTGAGAACTGTGTTGCAATATTCAAAAAGTGCAAAATCCTAGGGATAGCTATGATCTGATCTGCACATTAATCTGCGAATTACCAACGTACTATGGAATCCCGAGAGGCACTCAATAGCTACAACAACTTTGTCTTTTATATATCCTATTCCATTTAACTATGCAATATATAATAAGAGATCTTTACAATATGACATGTTGTATTCAATAGACCCTCCATACTGTGATTATACTGTTTTCTCCACTTGACTACACTTGTTGGACATGCTTGCTAGCACAGCTGAATAACCATACTGTATAGTCTCAGCAAGCAATAGAAGTGTGATGCCATTTCACTGAAGAGAAAAAAATATTATTGGATGAGGTATTGTGTGAGAAGGTGCTCTTCCTCTGCAGTTCTCTGAATGCTATGATTGTAAACACTCCAGATTAACAGGTATTAAAATGTGGATCAACTCAATCATATATTTTGCAGATACCATACAGACGGTATAAAGATAATAAATCATATCAGACAGCAAGATCACTTTAAATACTGGTAGCATTTACATGTGTTCTCTATGAAAAGTAAACACGTTGTACATTTAAATTGGCTTAATCAAGAAGGGTATCTATTTTTTTAACTTTGAATTTCTAATGATTTTTTTTTTAATTTTCACATACAATTTTCAAACAAAAACCCCAAACAGAAGAAATCCAACAAAGTATAAATATGGATGTTAAAATATAATGGATTGAATCCAGACTAAGGGTGCAATCCGATGCATGTTTAGATAGGGGGAGAAAAGCTCTACAACTCTCAGGATCCCCCAGCCAGCGGGCTTTCTTCTGTCTAAACATGCATAGGACTGCACCCTTAGTCATACTTAGAATAGATCCACTGAAATTAATAGGACTTAATTTAATCCTAACTAACTTAAGTCCCATTTATTTCAGTGGGTCAACTCCAACCATGACTATGTCTGAATCCAAGCCATTAAGTAAAATGGATACATATAATAGGCAGGAGTCAAAAGTCTACAATAAAATCAGTTTTCTAAGAATATATAAAACAAGGCACAGAGCCATTGTGAATAAAGTATGGCATGGTGAATAGTTTGGGTTGGATCTAGAGTGTCCCTTCCATGAATGGAAGGGTTCTTTTCATTTCTGGAAGTGACTGAGACCCAATGAGGGATTACACTGGAGGAAGGGGGGCAGTCCCTGTGTCACCTTCCACTCAATTCTGGAGGATCCCCAATCTTCCAGAGCAGATTTTCAGGGGGTACGGGGGCTGCAGGGGGAATCACCTTCCTCCCCACCTTTTCCAGTGAGAGCGATGTAGCAGAGTTCTATTTTCCAGGAATCTGAATCCACCCATTTGAATAGTGAACAAATTAAATGAGCAACTGAAATTCCAAGGCTTTAACATGTGTGGGTATATTTTTCTATTTTTTTCAGGGTGTATGGCTGATCTCTCAAGAATGCTAGCACACTTGATGAATGGTTCCCAGGTATGCAGAATGGATTAGCTCTGGCCATGCATACTTTTCTCAACAATCCCAGACTTTTGTCAAACCACTGAAGAAGGGAAGGAGAATGGAAGGAATTCCGTTTTGTAGCTAACTACTGTGCCAACAGAAAAGAAGGAGAGAATATGACTGGGCTATCTCCCCATTGATGTCAAAGTGCAGGGGGGGGGGGAAGCTGGATCTGCAGAGGTGTTATGCCTCTGAAACAGCCAATCAGGTCTAATAAAGCCAAAATTTCTGTACATTTCACATTCTTCCCACCACATGTGTAGGGGGGGGGGGCAAGGATATCTCCTTATATTTACACCCTTTCCAGCACAAACCACTGGGTTTAAAAGTTAGGTGAAGCAGCCCCAGGTACTTTCTGGATAGGATTTTGTGAGACAATTGATTTTATATTGGCGCAGAATGGAAGAGCTGAATAGGTAGTCTAGATTTTATGTCCATCTGCCACCTCCATCTGCATTTGCAGATCTCTTTCCCAGTTGTAGATATAGTCTATCAGAATGTGATATATATCTGAAAGTAGATAGCTGGATGTTGCCAGATTTGCAGAGATCTAGGCCTCAAATATTGTGAGTGGCCTTTTGAAGCAGGCCCCATGCAGTGTTATCAGATATCAAAAATTGCCTCAATTGAAAATACTGAAACCATTTCAATTGTAGCTTTGTTTGCTTTTCTCTCAAATATTGTAATGTATGAAAATCCCTACCTAGGGCCAAACAGATTGCATACAGTTACCTAGTTTAGGGGAACGTAACAGAGAAACAGTGTAAGGAAGAATAATATCTATTCAATGCTCAAGTTCTCAATATGCAGTTGAGCCAAGTGTTGTTTTCAGTTTTGAATGGGAGGTCAACCATGAAATCAACAGCAGTCTGTTTTTTTAAAACAACCCTTAAGATTTCTTTTCCTCTCCAGCAATGCCAAACCCAACACACTGATTAGAAGGATGCATTGACAGATGTGTAAAATCTTTGTTCACCAATAAAGGGATTCCATGCCTGGATTCACTATCCTTTTCATGCATATCTTGTGTACAGTTCCAAAGACCACAACAGTGTCTTTTTTTTCTCAGTTTCAAAATGTGTTATCGCATTGTTGTTGGAAGATATTGTTATGTTTTGTGACTACAAAATACAAGATCACAATTGAATGTTATCTATTTGTTACGTTTATATCCTGCCTTTTCCTTCAAGGAGCCCGAGGTCGAGGAGGCATACATGTTTTTGTTTCTCCTCCTCTCAATTTTATCCTCTCAACAACTGTGTGAGGTAGGTTAGGCTGAGAGTCAATGGCTGGCCCAAAGTCACCCAGTGTGCTTCATGACCAAGCGGAGCCTTGAACCCAGGTCTCCCTAGTCCCAGTCTAACACTCTAACTACTACACACTGGCTCTCAATTTTACCTTTTATTTAATTCTGTTTTACAGAGCCTGTGTAGGGATCTGCAACTAGCAGTCCTCCTGGGGTCAAATCTATGAAATATGGCCCTCTGAAGAGTAGTGTCTGCCTCAGTTGCCAGTCTAGAAATAGGGGGATTATAGGAAGCAAAGTTTATGGACAAAGGACTGGCCACAAGTTCCCTTTTAGGGGGTTGATAAGGTAGGATCCTGGCCACCGTCCTTTCTATAAAGCACCCCTTTAAGAAAACTGGTTGCTGATCAGGGCTGTACAGAACTACCGTACCTGTTGTAGCTCAGGGTAACGGTGGTGATATTTTTGGAGCAATCCCCTGTCTGGAATTCTCTCAGGTAATAGATCTATATGTTCAGTGCACTTCCTAACCATGTCAGTTCTTCAAGTATTGGGAAACATCAACTACAGCTCCAAGGCTGCAATCCTATGCATAGTTACATGAGAGTAAGCCCCATTTTACTACTTAGTAAACATGCATGGAACTGCAGCATAAAGCAACCATATGACATTCCAATTTGTTGTCTAACAGTGACAAAACATAAGCTGCTGCTCCTTACTATAATGAAACATGATTAATATGCAAAGATGACATTATTCCAAGATTTCAAGAAACCCACAAAGGAAAAAAAAAACTTGCTCCTAAATTACGTGAACATCTGGCCATGCATTAGAAAGCGTATCAGAATTGTGACTAACAAAACAGATGCAAAGGTAATCTCATTTATGGTTACCTCTGACCCGGATAGGGTGAATTACAAAGAGATCTGTATGCTCTGATCCGGTAACTGTTGTAAAATACAGTTTTGTGTTTGCCTTTAGCAAAAGGATTTGTCAGGAGGCTGAGACATTGCCTCATTTCACCTGAGCCTAGAGAACAATCACATTTGGGATTTGCACATGAAAGCTTTTCTGAGTAGCTTACCCATGATGGCTGTGACTTATCAAATCAGACCTGCTGCTGGACTAGACAGTCTACATGACACATCATATATGCAAGAGTTGGAGTAAAAAGCACCTTGGCAAAATGTTCTTTGGGTACTTCAAAAGCCAGTTCAAACTTCCTAACGCTGGCTCCTGTTCTCACAAATATCAATGTTATTAATATTATTGTGGAGGAAGGGGGGGCTGGCTGACCCGCCACAACCCACCCTTTCCTACCCAAAGGACCCAAGACCCCCAGAGATCTCAAGGTACCAGACTGCCAGCCTCTGCTGTCTGCAATCCTACTTGAATCTCTGTTCAGGGACTTGCCTTTATGACTGTAACCTGGATTTAGTTGCTGGAACCACAGAGCAATCCACAAACACCATGTGGGGTAAAAAACCAAAAGAAGGTTTATTCAGGTAGCATATTACAACAAAAGTTGGGAAATGAGGGAAGTAGCCAAAATAGAGAGACGCGTTGCTACAAAGTAATAGAGCTACAAAAATAACAAAACCTGATTCCTTACATCTCCCAGGCACACAGCTAGTTACCTGGGGGTCAGTTCTCTTCCAGGGTTGGATCCAGCACAGCCTTGCTGCCCGGGAAGACTACACACCTACCTGAAGGTCCGAGATGTGTAGCCCTCCACAAGGCTTGCCTTGCCAAAGCCCTCATTCAGCTAATTTCACCAGGAGCTACCTGGGGTCGGATCCTGAGGCCGCCCGAAGGCTTGGACCTCTGCGTGGCTTGCCGCCATTGCTCCACAGCAAGCACGCGACGAACAAAGGCAAAGAACAAAAACCCACACTTTGGAATATAGCTCTTTCCCCCTCCCCTCCTCCTTCCTGTAGCTTCCCGGCTTCTAGCCAATCAGAATGAACTTCACCTGGCCAGGCAGGGAAGGGGAACTCATGACTAATGACTTTTGCATTTGAAAGCCGGGTCTCCGGCTTTTCAGGACTTCCAGGCGCCACCCAGAGGAACTATGCACACTTCGCCCCCCCCAGCCTTTAGCCGGTTCACACATGAGTGTGTGTGTGTGTGTGTGTGTGTGTATGTGCATGTAGGAACCCCCAAAGGCTCTTTTCTTCACAATTATTATATATAATATTATTATAACTAGACTCTGCTAGTTAGTGTATATGTCTTTTTCAAATTGGAGGGTTTTCTGTGAGTGGAGTCTACCCTTAACATTTCTGAAGCTTCCTTTGAAAAGCCATGAGCATTGCATGATCTCAGTGGAAAGCAGCAGCATAGAAAGATGGTGCTGTATCTAACGGTGCCTGTCCGCCAGTGGAACAGAGACTGCTCACAGAACAAATTACTCCTTCCCTCTGCAGCCCCCTCCATGCTCCCAGGAGCACTGGAGTGTTGGGGAACCCTCCAGAGCAGATTTGGGTGATGCAGGGGCTGCATGGGGAGGGGAGCAAGGGAAAATCCTGGTTTGAGTGGAAGTGTGTTAATGTGATGTTGGATGGAGCCCATAGATATGCTGCACAGTTTACTAGGCACTGATAAGGATAAGTGAGGCCGTTTACAGCAGGTCTCTGCATATTTCTATTGAATGTTCAATTTCTACTGAACATCTGAAGCCTGCAGCTATCAACACACAGACTCTCAAGGGAAGGTGAGAAACCTGGGCTTACTTACCATCTTGCCAGCCCCTCTACCATCCTGCCAGCCTCCTTATCATCTTGTCAGCATTTGGCATTGGTTGATCCTTTTGTTGGCTGGATTGAGGCTCCTTTCCTGAGAGAAGTTCCACTGCCATCAAGAGGAGGGAAACTACCCACAGGCCTGACTGCTTAGGAACGCCTGCCACCTGGGCTTTGACTCTCAGCAGGCCTTTATCTGCAGGCCTGGAGCAGGGCAGTGTCAGTGATGCTCCAGCAGTGACAACCCCAAAGGGGAAGACACCAAAGGGCGTCACCCCCTTGGGGGGAGCCACTTCGGGGGGACGCAAGGGCAAGGGCCAACCCCCTAACATTGTTGTCTATTTTCTTTGCTCAGTGCCCTTGGTAGGGGGGGGATTGTTTTTCCCTTCCTAGGGCCTGAGCATGTGCCTTGGAAGGGAGATATGGGGCCAAGTGGGGGGTTCTCTGGTGGCCCCCATCAGTGTAGTGACAGGTAGAGGAAGATATGGTGTTGGGAGGAGGACTAGCCAGGTAAAGGGAACATGGCCCAGACACTTAATGGCTATGCTGTGTTCCAGTCCTCCTCGCACCTGCAGGTTTGGTGGTAGCCCTATCAGCCTGCCCTTGGGGCTCCGGATGCTGCTTCTAAATGCCAGATCGGTCCAAAACAAGTCCTTCCTCATCCATAATCTAATAGTGGATGAGGTGGCCAATCTGGCATGTATTACTGAGACCTGGGTGGGTGAACAGGGAGGAGTTAGTTTTTCCCAGTTATGCCCACCGAGGTACTTGGTTCAGCATCAGGGTAGACCTGAGGGCTGGGGAGGGGGGTGCCATGGTTCTTAGGAATTCTCTCTCTCCAGGCTCTCTGTCTGTCTGACTACTGGTCTGGAGTGTTTGCATCTTGTGTTGAGCCAGTGGGACCGATTAGGGATTCTGAGCTGCCAGAGGTGGTCTCAGCTGCGATGCTGAGGTTCCCCAGGCTGTTGGTCCTGGGGACCTCAGCTGAGGACACCGTGTCTGGGGCAGCTCAGAATTTTATGGACTCCATGATGACCATGGGACTATCCAAACATGTCATCGGCCCAACACATATAGCAGGGCACACTCTAGGCATGGTATTTTCAGCTGGGCATGGGGATGATGATCTGAAGGTGGGGGACTTTGAATCGGTCCCTTTGTCATGGTCCGATCACTGCCTGCTGAGATTTAGGCTAACAGCAGCTTTCCCCCTCTGCAAGGGTGGGGGACCTATTAAGATGGTCCGCCCCCGGAGGCTAATGGATCCGATGGCTTCCAGAGGGCCCTTGAGGGGTTTCCAGCTGATATGGCTGGCCCTGGTCAATCTCTGGAATACAGAGATGACCTGGGTGGTTGACATGATCACTTCTGAGTTCCCTCTCTGTAGTAGAGCTTGTACGGCTCTGTGGTGGTACACCCCGGAGCTGAGAGTGATGGAACAAAACAGGAGACGGCTTGAATGCAGATGGAAAAAAACTCCTAGTGAACTCAACATCTGGGGCCCTCGTCCTCCTGCCACCTCTGAGGGAGGCTCGGTTGGTGGCAACAAGGAGGAGGGCCATCTCAGTGGTGGTCTCCCAATTCTGGAATAAGCAACCCACTGAGGCCCGACTGGCTCAACTCTACTGTCTTTTCATCGTCAGGTTAAGATTGCCCTCTATGTTGAGGCATTTAATATTTAACAGCTCAAAATAGCACATGGGGGGGCAGGGGTTAGGTCAGCTGCAAGCTTAGTTTATTAACTTGTTCAGTTATTTGCCATTTTTAATTCGGTTTTAAAATTCCATTTTTAAACTTGTGTAATGAAATTGTATGATTTTATTATCTGTATTTTATAATGTTCACTGTTGTTTTTATGAATTGTTGTATACTGCCCAGAGAGCTTCAGCTATGGGGCGGTATAGAAATAAAATTAATAATAATAATAATTATTATTATCATCATCATCATCATCAAAATGTAGAGGGAAATGCATATGCTATGCATCTAGTTAAAGGTACAGTTCTACTGTACACATCAGCTTCCAAACATATATTTATACAGCAAAACAGAGCATGCAATTTTCATACATGACTACTCTCATTTCTGTACACCTGTGTGGCTAACCATGCTGCCATTTGGGTCTTATGGGACACTTACAAACATATTACAAAGCTGTGTGAAATTAAATGTCTACATTATAATGTATGCTCACAGAGCAGCAAATGAAGGCAGTAAGGAAAATATGTATTCCCTGGATGGAAATTTGTGGCCTGCCAAATGTCAGTCTTCTATTTTGCAACCTTCTGAGTTGAGTTTTAAACCAAGGAAGATAAAAGATTTGCAATGGGGGGGGGGGGAATAAAGGGACAGGGAATGAGAATGGCTGAGAGACTGCCAAGTATAGTGGCACAAAATATCCACGCAATAATAGTGCCTGGTAAAATCTACTGCTCCGACAATGCCGGTTCTGAGGGGAACGATCAACATAATAAGAACTAGTTCAGAACACTAAAATTGATACATATTCCTTCACAGTGCTTGTAATGAGAAGCAACAGTCAGAAAATGGAATACCAAAAACACATGCTTGTCCCTTATTCAAGGAATACCCAATGCACGTACAAAAATATGAGAGTTATTTCTCTTTGCTCACGCTGGAAGACTATCATGTTCTCAGGTCATGGGTAGACAACTTGGGGGGGGGGCTCCAGGAGTCACTTTCCATCCCCCAGACCCCCACAGGGTGCATTCTTGCTGCTGTACCACCAAATTTTGGCAGTGTAAAAAAAATTGGTGGTTTGCCACCTAGAGATTTTCTACATGAGCATGTTAATCCCTTGTAAGTACTTTCAGTTTCATCACAGAATTGAGATCTGAGCTCTACACAAAGAGCTTTTCCTTTCCTGCTTTTCTGCTACATAACCTCTGGGTGGCGCTGTGCTATAGCGGAATAGCGCAAATACACAAGTAGTTCTTTCGCTTTCAGAGATAATACCCCAGTTTCCCATTCTAACCCCACCCGCCCCGGAAAGTGCTCTTAAAAAACAGCAGCAAAACTGGAGGATCATGACATTGTTTAAAGAACCCATAAACAACTGTAACTAAGGAATCATGAGTGCACAATAAATGCCTCTTGTAGAAAAGCTCCTAAATTCAGTAGCAAACCACTATGCAAAAGGGACAAATTCAGCCTGAAAACAATTTTCAAAATTTCAGTGGTGTTGCAGTGGGGGCTGCAGAAGAGGACGGTGGGACACATGTGGGCCGTGGGACACATGTGGGCCATGGGGCTGTGTGTTGCCCACCCCTGTGTCAGAACAACACAAGCCCTATTCATGCATTACTTGCTGTGGGCCCCACCCTCAGATGTCTGTGCACTGAATACAGCCATATGAAGAGGAACATCTATGTCTGAGCAGTTGCTCATGCATAATGCCTCCATACAGTTGGGATCCCCAATTGCATGGGCTTTTCAATCATGTGTAGCCTCTTTGCGTGAGCAGTACAATTGAAACATGGAAAGATGTAGTCTGGGATCCATAGACTTACTTCAAGCATGCCAGAGGGCTTGGGCATGCTCAGTGAGACTTTTGACTTTCCCCCTCTAAATGGCAGCTGCCCCTATGCCAAGTCACAAACTTCTTTTGAATCTCCCCTCAGTTTGAAGTGATGTTTGCCACACTATATGAATAGCTGCTGACTGAGAAACACAAGATCAAAGCTCTTTGTGGTATGTGGAACTAATCATGTGGTTCTTTGAATTCAGGCATATGATCTGGGTGACATGATAGGAACAGTTGATTCTTGTCTTGAAGGATATTCTGATATTGTAAAACTAATGAAGTAAAGGTGAGAAACGGTTAAGTGACATTTTCTGGAGAGAAAAAAAGGTCAGTGTTTACTTCTGATTTCCTTGCTTCAGGAGCATATTGAACAGAAGGATAAAATTTGGTCCACCTGCTTTTCAAAGCTTTGCATGCATTCCATCCATTCATGAGTTCATCAAGATATCTTGTGTAGTACAAAATGAACTGGGAAATCTTTGGTCCAAATCTCAACTCAGCCTCATATTCTCTGTACAATTCTATGCAAGCCACTCTTCTCTCTTGTTCAGTCCCAGACTCCCAGCCCCATCTGCAACGTGGTAATTATAACGGTTGCCTACTTTAAAGACCCATTGTAGGGATTACTGGGATAATATGTGTGAATGTGAAGCAGAGTGAATACTTGAAATGTGCAATATAAATACTAAACTTTTTATGTTTAAGATAAAAATAATCTGAGCATGGTGTCTTGTTCCTTAATATGTCACTTTGATTGTCACTGTAAGCTCTGAATTATTGTCCCCAGGTATGACCACTTAGTCATTCAGCTAGACAGAATTAATCCAGTTCTAGAGTGGGCACTTTTCACCTCATCTTATATTTTAGCATAAACAATTAAAACCTTTCTTCAAATTATTACTTGGGTATTCCAATGCTGTTAGTTCATTATGAGTTTTCCTAGAGTTAAATTATTTGTTAACTTTAAGCACATATGGCCTCTATTAACTTATTGAGCCTTCTTTTGAAAGAAAACTACAGATTTACAGCAAAATCAATTCCTAAATTAATGCCTTTCTTTCTTTCTTTCTTTCTTTCTATCTTTCTATAATTGTCCTTCTAATTTTCTTTTTACATGGTCCAGGTCATATAGAAATTAACTATGTCTTCAAATTTTAATGTCAGGTAGTAATTCAATTAACTCAACCATACAGAGGATATGAGCTGACCTCTTTTGATCATTTATAATCTGTGGAATTTTGCAATTGATTATTTTGTTCACCTATAAACTATCTTATGTGAACAAAGAAAGACACTGCTTCATTTTTGAACTATTCCTTTTCTATTGCACCATGTAATGCGTGAAATATAAAATGCAGGGATGTGTGAAACAGCAAAATTTGAGCAGCTCATTGAGGTTCTCTAAATTCCACCTCAAATCACATCACAAGCTCAGAAATGCTTTGACCACATATTGTGTTCAGGTCCACATTTGGTTCTGGGAGGTACGAATTGGGTAAATTCTGATCAAAAACTTACTAAAATGAAGTTTTCATATATCCCTTATAAAATGTAAGGTTGAACAGTTTGAAGCTGCTTTGTTCTTTCCGTAATTTATTCCACTGTTGCAAACATAATTTTATTTTATATTTAGTGGCAGTGGAAAGAGTTATACTAGAGAAATAATTATTTTATTAATACAAGATTGGATACAAAGGAGAGGGTTGTATCCAAAGCTGACCTTCCACTCACAGGAAAACTCATTCCATGAGAGAAGAGAACCTTTGAATCCAACCCACAATTTATACCCCATATCTCCAGTAAAATTTTTACTCTCATAGCAGCATTACTAACATATAAGAAATATTGTTTAGTTAGCCACCAGAAAAAGGTATATAACCTGCTGATTTAAAAACACCATCTTCAACCTACCACAATTTGGAGTTGCTTGTTCAGGGTCGAACTAGATATTACCTAAAAATATGGGATTGTTGCCAAAAGCAGTGCCCTCATGTCTGGTAGTAATGTAATACATAATGTGTGATAGCATCATGTCATGTTTCCCCTGGCCTTGCTCTACATCGTTGGCTGCCATTGGGTGAGGAAACATGTTATCATATCATGTGCATCATTAATGAATATTACAAGACAGAGCATGGGGAACTAGATATAGGGCCACCAATTTCTGCAGCAACACCCTGGTTTTGGTATCATCTAATTCTGCCTTCAACAGACATATTACATAATAATGTATACCAGCATTGAAAAAATAACCTGGTTTGCATGGCACGACAACCCACCATGGGGAACCAACTATGGCAGGTTGTCGTGTCATCCAAACCCGGCACAGTTTCTTCAGGATGGCTTATTTTTCATGAACAAACCACCCTGAGAACCTATGGCTCATTTTAGGGTTATTCTTACCCACAATGGGTTGTTGTTTCATCTCAACCTGGTAGGGCGATTTTATCATGGGTTGTTGAAAATGGCTGCAGCGCCACTTGGCAAGAGCAACAAAAAAGCCTATGCTGTGTGCATTTCACCATCTTGCAAGTGACTGCCCTTCCACCAATGCCAAAATGGCACTTTGGAAGGACCATCACTTGTTCCCTGGCTCGACTTTGCTTTTTTCAGTTCCTCAAAAATGCACAATTGGATTCGTACTTTATTCTTAATTATTTTTTGTTCCTGTCTTTTGCAAGTGCACACAATAACACAAAGTTGCCTATTGGCTAATTTGCACACAGTTCTGGAGGACCAGGGGAGAAATAACAGTAAGAGAAAGGAAGAACCTGGTAGCACAAGTCAGAAGCACCAAAAATGGGTGGTGGTGGGAGGAAAGTCGAAGGAGTAGGTGCACCAAAAGTTTGGGGGGACAATATCTCCCCCTTGGCAATGTGATCCTCTCAGTTTTAAGTGTTGAACTGACCTTCTAAACACTTCTCCAAGTCTCCAGCCACTCTAGAAATGAGAGATACTAACTTTTACACAGCTCCTTTTCAGAGCACTTACTGCTGTGGTTACTGCAGTTCCCTGACAATTTTTAAAAACTGCAGAAATGTACGTAAATTTAATGTCTGGGCTGTAAATAGAGGAAAAATTTGCACCAGTTTAAGGGCTGGGAAGTTAATGGAGGGGAAATTGCACATCTGAAGTAACTGCTCTGAAAAGGAGCTGTGAAAAGGAGGGGAGGAATTAATATTGCCCCTTTCTGCAGTAGCTGGAGACTCAGGAAAGTGTTGAAAAAGGCGGACGATGCTGAAATGAGGCTGTGCACAGATGCAGAGCCCATATGTGTGATGCACAGAGACCACGAAGAAGAACTGTCAGCTCAACATTTAAAATTGAGAGGATCACATTGCTAAGGGGGAGATATTGTCCCCCTTATAGTCAACCTTCTTTTGCTGCTCCCCCCCCTTTACTGAACACACAATTCAGCTCTTTGGGTTGGATCTAGACTTAATCATACTTTGAGTAGAACAACTGGAATCAATGGTTAGTCTTAACTAACAAGGCCAATTGATTTCAATGGTTATACTCTAAGTATGACTAATTCTGGATCCAACCCAAAGAGTTGAATCCAGACTAAGCTGGTTATTCTTTAGTCCCATTGAAATCAATTGAGTCACTCATGGCTGACAGATGCCTCATAGATTTCATTGGGGCTAAAGCATGGCTTACTTAATCTGGATCCAACCCAATGAAGTTAAAACTACAAGAACCAAAACTTTGGTATTTGTCTAAGATATTTGTCTTTCACAGAGTATCACCAAAGGTAAAATATTCTTCAAAGTACTACAAAGTACAAAAGCAAATTAGATGAAATGATAGAGATCCGTGATTGGATTCACTTTATGAATCCTTAATCTTTGAACATTTTGCTTCTTCAGATGCCACTCTGCCATTTCTATACTCCTTGTATCTTTAGATCAACACTACTCTCCCAAGACTGAAGACAGGTGAGCTGTAATCCATGACCCTGATCCAGTGACCTGTGTACACAGCAATCCTTATGCAGAGCTCCTGTACAAGTGGTCTTTCCCATTCTCTTAGATGGAAGGACAGCTCCATGTGCATATCCCTGTATCTGGGAGAGTTCCATGTGTCCAATGGAGCCTGTGTTACCAGAAGGACATGCCAAGTCAGGACATAGTACTGTTCACATATAACATAACACCCATGTATTTTATCATCTATAACAGAGCTCCTCCAACCTTGGGTCCCCAGATGTTGCTGGCCTACAGCTCCCAGCATACCCAGCCAGCATGGCTAATGGCAAGGGATTCTGGGAGCTGTAGTCCAGCAACATCTGGGGACCCAAGGTTGGAGATCCCTGATCTATAATCTGTGAATAAAGTTGGCAAAATGGCCAGCTTGATCTCCTATGCTAACTGAGATGAATAACTAACTGAAAGTTCAGCTGCCTTAGCTCACTTTGGCTTGTCTACTTTTATAGTTAATTACTGCTGAAACACGACAACACCGAGAATGTATTGATCATCAGTATAATTGCAGGCAACATCAGCCTCTTTTAAGTGGGATTTCTTTTTCAGGGTTCAGCTAATGGATCATTCTGACTATATCTAAATTTTGGTACATAATTCAAGCAATGTATGTAAGTACATGGAACTAATTACGCTCCAGTAGTAAGAAAGCACATTTTCTTGGCCCAGCATAATTACACTTTCATTATCTCCTCAGATTTATTATTGTTTCTTTTCTCTTATCTTCTGCCAATCCAGGTTGAGCTGATTAGCTCAGACGCCTTCATTATTTCCTTTTCCAACCTTTCTGTGGTTGTCTCTCTTGGGAACATAAGGAAAGCCATGCTGGATCAGACCAAGGGTCCATCTAGTCCAGCATTCTGTTCACACAGTGGCCAACCAGCTGCTCACGGGAAACCCACAAGCAGGAGATGAGTGCAACAGCACACATACTGCCTCTGATACTGGAGGTAGCATATAGCCATCAGGACTAGTAGCCATTGATAGCCTTATCGTCCATGAATTTGTCCAATCCCCTTTTAAAGCTCTCTAAATTGGTGGCCATCATCACTACATCTTGTGGAAGTGAATTCCACAGTTTAACTAGGTGCTGTGTGAAGAAGTACTTCCTTTTATCTGTCCTGAATCTCCCACTAATCAGCTTCATGGGATGACCCCTGGTTCTAGTATTATGAGAGAGGGAGAAAAATGTCTCAAATCCACTTTCTCCACATCATGCATAATTTTCTACACCTCTATCATGTCTCCCCTTACTTGCCTCTTTTTGAAGCTAAACAGTCCCAGATGTTGTAACTTTTCCTTTTAGGGGAGTTGCTCCTACCCCTTGATCATTTTACTTGCTCTTTTCTGTACTTTTTCCAACTCAACAATTTCCTTTTTTAGGTGTGGTGACCAGAACTGTACACAGTATTCCAAGTGTGGCCGCACCATAGATTTGTATAAGGGGAGTATCATCCTGGCAATTTATTTTCAATTCCTGTCCTAATTATTCCCAACATGGAATCTACCTTTTTCACAGCAGCTGCACGCTGACTTAACATTTTCATCAAGCTGTCCACCACAACCTCAAGATCTCTTTCTTGGTCAGTCACCGTTAGCTCAGATCCCATCAGCTTATATTTGAAGTTGGGATTTTTTGCCCCAACGTGCATCACTTTACACTTGCTTACATTGAACTGCATTTGCCATTATGTTGCCCATTTGGAGAGATCCTTTTGGAGCTCCTCACAATTCCTTTTTGTTTTACCCACCCTAAATAATTTGGTGTTGTCAGCAAATGTACTTTGCCATTACTAACGCTTTGCAATCCTATATACACTTACCTGGTGATAAATCCCGCTGATGGTAATTGGGCTTAATTCTGCGTAGACACGCATAGGATTGCACTGTTAAATACTTAAGTACCACGTAGTATTTTAGAATTTATAGACGCTGTTGAATCCAGTCTTGTGCATGGAGGTAAAATACTGTGCACTCATTCACACAATACTAGCCCATGTAATCAAGATTATATTGTCCCTTAGGGTAAAATAAGAAGTGCACAAAAGGTTCCATGCCAAAGGTATATAACTGTGTAGATAATACATCGGCAGCTAAATTAGATTAAATTATAGAGATCCATGATTAGGTTTCACATCTCCTTCAAGTTTTTCAAAAAGCAGCTGTTTGGAGGGGCATGAGGTTCAACACTTTCCCCTGTGACATTTTCCTGATGATCCCTGTTCCCCACTGTGTTTGCTCTGTTAGGTTTGTGTGTTTTCCCTTACATGGCAAATAGCTGCTTTGCAATCCTATTCACACTTACCTGGGGGTAATCTTGATTGAATTCAGTGGAGAGTTACTCCAGAATTATCACTCAAAGGATTGAATGGCATAGCTCTTCATTCGCAGATTGTGACTTTCTTGAATTCACTGCACAAAAGAAAATGAAAGGAAATGAAAAAAATGCTTAAAGGTTGAGTCTTGCTCCAGCCCATAATAATAAATTATACATTTAACCCCATAATGCTCAGATTACTAGAGGCCACGTTTAAGGATTTTAACGAGGAAACTGTAGTCATTTCATTAGTCATATCTCTGAAGTTACAGTTCCGTGTGTGTTGTACGAGGACCAGCTTGGTTGAGGTGTGTGTATACAATTATACTTGATTTTAAGGTATGAAATTACACACAATAGATGGCTTAACAGGCTTTAAAAAGTAAAGCAACAAAGAACATGCTTAAAAGCAACATAATCTTGTCTTTGAAAGGCCAGAATTTATTTTCCTCCTAAGAAAGAGAACAACTGCAAAGAGAAGGGAAAACATTTTGTTGACCTCTTTGAAACAGCACCATCATGAATAAACTTTTACGACTGTGAGAACATAAACAAAGAACCAGGGATGTTGAAGAGTCCTTGGTCTCGAGTCACGAGTCGAGTCATGAGTCTTTGGACCTGAGTCTCGAGTCCGAGTCCAAGTCCTTGGTCCAAAATGGTGACTCACGAGTCCCAAGTCACTCCCAAAGCTGACTCCATGAGTCCCTATTAAAATCAATGGGGGTTTTCCCCAACAAAATAAGGCTACTTCAGATGTGTGGCTTAAATAAATTATAGGCACAAGTGTGCCTTTTTATTTCAAAACTCTGAATTTGGCAAGAACAGACCAGGCAGACAAACCCAAAATAACCAGGCAGGCAGAGGAGGCAGGGAACCCCAAAGCAGGCAGGCAGAGGCCTTTGTCTTGGACAATTCAAACTGTGGAACTGGTCAAGAAGAGACCAGGCAGGCAGAGGAGGCTGGGAACCCCAGACAGGCAGGCAGAGGCAGCCAAACCCAAAATGTCTGAAAGGTTGCATTTTAGGAAAATGATTTTAAAAAATAAACTTGCTGTACTTCCTAAAACTTATCCATGTTGTATTTGAGGAACACAATTTTTTCTAAATGTTTGGCCCCCATTCTGGAACGGTGAGGTCTCATCACAATTCCACCCTCACTGAACACCCGCTCCACTGGTGATGAACTTGCTGGAACCAGAAACACACTCAGAGCAGCCGCACAGAGTAATCTCGGGTCCTTCCTCTGCCTCTCCCAAGTATGCAACACATCAATCAAAATAAATCTCGACATACCGGTGGGGCTGCGCTCTTGGTAGCCGTCCACAGTGGCCGAGCAGCGGCGTGCCTCGCTTCCATGCGCTCTTCGCCGGCGATCGCGCTCCTCTCCACTCCTTCTGGCACAGCCCAGGGATGTTGAAGAGTCCTTGGTCTCGAGTCCCGAGTCGAGTCTCAAGTCCCATTAAAAATATTGGGACTCGAGTCTGACTCGAGTCAGAGGGGGGACTCAGTCCGACTCACGAGTCGAGTCCTGGAGTCCCCATCCCTGCAAAGAACCAGGAAGTAGTGACAAAACACTGCATCATGGAAGGAGAGTCTTCAGTCTGTATTAACCAAACAAGTCAGTAACTATTTATTATTAATTTATTATTAATATTTATTTATCGCCCATCTGGCCGGCAACCGGCCACCCTGGGCGATGTACACAGAACTAGAGCTAAGTATCAACAACTACTGAATACTATGAAGCTAGTCATTTTTTTTATTGCTGCCCTTTATCATACAGCTAAGAAGCAGAGAAGCTTCCCAAGATTAACCACATGGTAAGTTGGTTATTTGTGTTCACCCATGGTCTTGTCTGCTTTGGGCCTTAGACTGGAAGAAAACAATAGTTCCTCCACCACAAGGGAGTTGAAGTTGGTATGAAAAACATATCACACTCTCATTGTAGATATATATTTGAGGTTTTTATAGTGCTTCAAACACCCAAAAAACCTTATTTGATAAAAAAAAAAAATTATTTGATTAAAAATAAATAAAAATGCGTCACATGAACTGAGTGTGCAGACTAGGGATGTACTTCGGGCCCTACGTGGGCCCGAAGTTCTCCGCGGCTCGGACCTCCGTGGTGGTGGCGGCCCGATCGCGCTCTTCATAGTGGCACAGAGCGTTCTCCGTGCCGCTCGAGCCGCTCGAGCCGCCGCTGACGCCGGAGGCCCCCCCATCCCTAGCAGACCGCACAGAAAATGCCTCTGTCATGCAACATTACATGTTTGAACATTATTTTCTGCCTACAGCTTTAGAGATCTTCATCAGCAAGAGCCCCTGCCAAAGGAAGTGAGGCAGGTGGCTACCAGGAGGAGGGCCTTTTCTGCTGTGGAAGAAAAAATATTCTACTGTTGCACAAAATATGCTCAGAGTTCTTCCCCAGAGAACCAATACTCAGGAAAGCGAAGCAGCACACCCAGTAGTGAGTTTTTCAAAGTTTATTCTGTACATAGGGTCCAGCAGGGGCGGGTGCCCAAATCAGAGCTGAACCAAGGGGAAAGGAAACATGCAGGCCCTTTTATGCTTTCTCTTACACTCATTGGTTCATTCATTTTCAGCGAATCAAATGCTTTTGCTTAAACATGCTAACCAATCACGTACATTCATTTGAACATGGCAACAACCAATCAGAGACTTTTCTTTGAACACAGTAAGTATCAGCCTTTAGTTACATATAAGGCTATCTATCCCTTCCTCCCTTGACCAGGTTGATGTTTCTCATGACCTTTGGGGTGCTTGAGATACCAGGTGTCTCATACACTTGCTACTCTCAGTACCCTTTATAAATCAAAGTAACTCTTCTTTCGCTCATACATCTGGAGTTGGCACAGGAAAATACACATTTGGGACAAGATAGTTGCCAAGGAGGAGATATGGCAGAGCTAGACATACAACTTTAGACAAAGAAGTGACAGAACTCTTCAAGGTTTTCTGACTAGAATAGCAATTGGCAGATGAGCAAGGTTAGTTAGCTTAGGCCAGGAGGGAGTGGAACAGAGAGATTAGTTCATCTAACAATGTGTGCTATATACAGCCTTTTTCATTACACGTGTATGATGGAACTTTATTCCTACACTTTGTATATGCACCATGTCCACTTTTCTAATAGCACCCCAGTTGTAGAATGAGCTGCCCAAAGAGGCTCGCCTGGCACCTACATTGTACTCTTTCCAGCGCCAGGTGGAGGCTTTTCTATTCTCACAGGCATTTTAATCATTTTAATCATTTTAATCATTTTAATCATCTTAATTCTTTTTATCTTGTAGTTTTTAGCTTTGTGTTACTGTAATTTGAACTGCTGCTAACTTTGCTGTTTGTTTTTAATCTGTGGCTTTAAATGTTATAGTTATATTATATTGTATTTTATGGTTTTAACTGTTGTAAACCGCCCAGAGAGCTTTGGCTATTGGGCGGTATAAAAATGTATTAAATAAATAAATAAATAAATAAATAAAAATTGTGCCAAATAAGAGATCTACCTGACTTGGCATCATTCCTCGGTGATCTGGCCATCAGACATACAAGCAAATTTCTTCTCAGCCTCCAATATGATTGGTGTGATGGGTTAGATCCAGCTATTTCAAAAAGTAGGACAGGGCTTTGTAAGGGAGTACAGATCAATGTTAGATTAGTGCTTGCTCTAATTGGGAATTTCCATAATACTGTGTCAAGAGACACTGACATTCTGGAAATGTATATTATTTATTATATATATGGTACAGCAGTTGGGTGCATGGGGGTTCCTGGGAAATCCTAAAAACTGGTTGAGTGTTTGGCAGTTCAGGCTTGCCTGTATTTCCAGATGAACAAATTTATTTAAACAGTCATTAAAAAAAAAATAATCAAACAGAATGAAATTAAAACATTTTTTTCAGATGCAATAAAATGTATTTGTTTTCTTCACACTTCTAATGTTTTCACTCTTAGCAGGAGGGTAGCCTATGCATGCAGGCTATTGCTCATAAGAGTTTAATGAAATCCATGAATACCTGCTAAGGATTTTTTGGCTGCAATTACACATTGATCTGTGTTTATTTCCACATCAACGTATGGCTTTTCTAATTTATGTTCCCATTTGCAACATGTAAGCAGCTTTCATTTCTACTTTATTTGGTCAAAAATAGAGAGTTTTTCACCTTCTAAGAATAATAGGAGAAGACAGAATTCTAAGACCAAAAATGTTTGCCTATTTTTAAACCTTGCTGGCAGCTGGGCTGCCTAGCCCATGTGACAAAAAGTGTCAGTAGCTGAAGGAATTTATGGGCTGTGAGTAGAAAAGTGATAGGGATAGAAAAAGGGTGCTTTGCAATGATTGCTTGTTTTGAGAGGGACTGGAAAAATTGAGGTAGATGAGTTCATATGATTTATTTATTTATTTAAGCCACAGTGGGTTGTGGCATGTGCCAGCAGCCAGTTTGAATATTCAAGCTGTGGTTGGTGGTCACTGTGGCTTATTGTGATGTCCAAACTTAGCAAGGGTGGGTTGTTGGAGTGGTTAGTAAACCACCCACAACCCATGAGCTTCTTTAGGTTTGTGGGTGGTTTGTTAACCAGTCCAACAACCCACCCTTGCTGGGTTTGGACATCACAATAAGCCATGGCACCCGCCTGCTGCAGCTTGAATATTCAAAATGGCCACTGGCACATGCTGCAACCCACCATAGCTTAAATAAGCCAAGGTGGGCTGCAGTGATCATGTGAACTGGGCTTTTTGGTCATGTAGAAGTCTCACAATCTGGGCTTCCTCCTAGTGATGAATTCCCCTTTGCTTGATTTGGAGATGGGTCACCAGTTATTGGGGGGAGGGGGATGTAAGAGAACACTTAGGTAATTTCCAGGTGCTCATTCAGGGTGAGTGGGGGAGAGTTTAATTTTATTTCACTCTCCTTAAATCTCTAGAGATATTAATTCTGGTTTACACTGCCTGTACTCCCAAAATATTTGACCTTCTAAAGCGAGTTCAGACTCAACTCTCGTAGTCAGTGATCCACTGCTTGGGAATAAATGTTTTATCTCTTTCTTCATGTTTATTTCAGTGCATGTTAGCTGAAATTTTTATAGAATGTAGCAAGCAAATAAAAGCTGAACTTTGTCCTCTGTCAGATAATGATGTGCGGAACCTTGTCCCTGTTACAATTGCTTAAATTGGTCGCCCAGCATAACTAGCCTGGGCTTCACATCGCCTTTGCTTCTGAGAATTGTTTGGAAGTGGGACTAAGGCAGCAGCCCACTTCCTGATGAGACTGGAAACCTAAGAATGCTCAAGTGGCTGCACACATATAGCCTTCAGGACACAATTAAAGGTACTGGAATTGACCCATAAAGCTCTTAAGGGCTTGTACCATGCATCCCAATGCTTGATGTTGATCATATTAGTCTAACTCTCTTTTACAGTGTTCCTGAACTTTCACCTCCTTGGTGGTAACACAGAAAGAGATATACTATAGCAACCAAATTCCGGTCTCTGTATTAAATTGTGAATGAGATACAGGGAATCAGTTCTTGAAACTGCAGAAAACTTTGCTGGCATGTGTGAGGGGAATGGTTAATAGAACTGCCCTGTGTGTTGTGAGTGATGGTGCAACTAAAATAAAACCTGACTTTGTGGAACTCAAAAGGAAACTGCATTACAAATAGCAAACTCATTCTCTTCATGTGGATCCTTAGATAGCCAAAAGGACACCATCCACGCACAAGAGGAAGGTATCAGCAGGTTTGGGGATACAACAAATTGTTGCGGGGGCAGGGCGGGGGGAAGACCCTAAGGGGGGACCAAAACACCTCAGTGAAGAGGACTGAGCATGCTTATGGAATACCAACTGACTGTTGGTGCAAAAGGAAGAAGGAGGAGAGAAGGAGAAGGAGGAAAACCAGGGGGATGGGATGGAATGTAGTATCTTGGGAAAGGGAATGGGATAGCTGGAATCTTGAACAGGAACACTCCACACTTCATCATTTTGCTGCAGGTCTCACTCATACAACCTACTGGAGTTCATCCTACCATTTTTTATTGAACTGGGCCCACTTTCTAGCAAGACTTATGAAGAATGGAATTATATGAGAAAGAGTATGGTTTCAAGACCTACCATTTCAGTATGACATCAGAGACGGAGAAAAGGTAGAGAAACCAGATGTTTCTTATCACTTTTACCAAACTACTATTCCTACAGTCCCCACATCCTATGTACTAGACCCTCTCATTCCCAGAACTGCCTGCTCATTTTCTAAAGGCTGCTTTGAACAGAATCTTTTAACCCTGGTTCAGATACTTAAGCTTAAGATGCATGTGTGTCCTGTCAGTTATGGTACTCATTCACATGTATAAATCATGGCTATGCTATTTAAAATACATGCAAGTGGTAAGCAAGAGAGGATAAGGACCCTGCTTGCATGAATCTAAAAGTATGGAGTAACATATATCTATGTGCACTTCTTATCCAGGGCTGGCTCCAGGTTTTGGGGTGCCCTTGGACAATCTATCCTCAGTGGTCCCCTTCCCTGAGTGGGCCCACCTCCTCCTCACTGGTGTAACTGTTGCCCATTTGCTTGGTTTCCCCACCCCCTTTGAGCCCAGCAGTACAAAGGGGAGAGAAAAATGAGACACAGAGGATGCTGACACTCCTTGCTTCGGTCGCTGCTCACTTTTAGAGGTGGCAGATGAACAGGCAGTGATAGGAAGAAGGAGAAAAAACAGGCCCAGGGGCTCCAGAGTTGGCAGTGGGCCCCTGTTAGCATATGGGCCTCAGCAGGTGACCAATGATGCCAAATCCAGATGCAAGCAGTGCTCATGTCCAATAGGTTATGCAGGTATTTTTGGACTTGGGTATCCACAGCTCATCATAAAACAGTTTGAGTAGAAGGGCTCTTAATCTTTCTAATGAAACTTGTCTGGCTGGCAACAAGAAGGGTTGCACTTCCACACACATTCCCACCATTTGAAAGCAAGGTTTACAGGCAGTCCCTGAGTTAAGAACGTCTGACTTACAGACACCCCATACTTAAGAACGGACTTCTGGGTTCCCCGGTGCTACGTCATTTACGTAGAGTACATAGCGTAAGTATACTACGGAATTTGCGTAATTTATGCAATTTGCGTAAATGCTGATACGTATAGAACGCTATGCTGTTCCGACTTAAATACAAATTCGACTTAAAGACATTCTTAAGAACGGAACTCGTTCGTAACCTGGGGACTGCTTGTAGTTCATTTTTTAAAAAATCATTTCATACAACAGACTTGATTTTCCATAGTTAGTATTAGGGATGCTGCACTAGTCCATCAGGTTCAATTTCCATTGTGGATGTCGCAACCCTCCTTATGTCCAATGCAATCTAATTTCTATCAGGAATAGGATAGATAGATAGATAGATAGATGATAGACAGATATCAGTAGCTGGATGCACAGATTCTTGCACATGCTGCTCAGGGGAAGGGTAATAGAGGCAGCTGCATATCCAACATCTTGCACAATTGTGTATAAAGGCAACAAAGCACTGAAACATATACTTTCCCCCATCGCCCACCACCACTGTGCCTCAAAGTCCCTTGTCTGTAGCAGTGACAACCCTTGTCAATTTCACCTCCACAGGGCTTCTCCCAGCTGCGGCCTTCGCTACAGCTATTTGCAGCCTTTGCAGTCACCTTGCTAAAGCTCAGAGAATTATGTGGAAAGGCTGCAAAGAGCAAGAGCAGTGGTAAAGCTGACAAGCTTTCCTCTGAGTTCTGCAGCAAGTGCAATGAACTTCCTTCACTATAAAGGTGAAATTGACAATGGGTTTTTTAAGCTCTTGTCATTTCACCTCTACAGTTAAGGAAATACTCCAGTGGTGGGAGGCTGGTATATTTTCCGTTTCAGTGTTGCTTTTTGCAGCCTTTGCATATGGTTCTTCAAGCATAACCAAGATGTTGCACAGTATCTGGTCCCCACAACAAAGACTGCAAAGAACAGTGGCAAAAGTGAAAAGCTTGACATTAGAGAGAAACTTCTCTTTACTTTAAAACTGAAACTGCCAACTGGTTTAAAATTCCTTGTCAATTTCACCTCGGCAGTGAAGAAAATCACTGCACAGATGAGGAGATGGTTTGTCAGCTCTATGCAGCCTTATTATATAGCTGTTTTTTGGTGTGAGTTTTTCAGGGCACACACGCATGTAAGAACACATACACAAAAGGTATTTCAGGAATTCCACAGATATCCAATACACATCACAAAGTTTCCTTTGCCATGGGGTGGAACAGCAGAAAACTCAGCGGAAATAAGGGAACAAGTACTGAACCATCTCTAGTTTTCATGCAGTCACATTGTTATACTCACTTCCATGGCTGGTGAGAATTTCCAGGGTGCAGAATTTACTGAGGTTTTCTTTTTCCCTTTGGAAGGAAGGGAAGGCTTATGTAGGCCTATGGTGTTTTTTAACATTTGACTAGGAGCAGGGAGAAATCCGCTCACTTCTGATTTTAATGCAAACTTGTCTAATTTCACACTTTCAAACAAATATGTGAGCCAAAACTCAGTTATCTTTTGTAATTTTCATTTCTCAAATTTTGCAATGAAGTTCTGTTGGATGGGTGATCATGCGATGTTCAAGCTTGTTGCAGTTCTCTGAATTCTTCCTTGATGAAGGCTTCAAGTTGAAGCTCATTTCTATTTTCTACTCATTTGTGTTCCTAAACAAGAGCATCTTTCTTTTTTTAAGTGTTCATTTCCCCCAAATTTGGGGGAAATGCATATTTGTCCATGTGTGCAATGAAACATTTTTGGAAGTGTGCATTTGCGCAAGTGCACACTTTTGAATGTGAATGCAAGTTTTGGAAATTGCAAAATTTTCCTGAGAATTGCATTCTTGCTCACGTTCACATATTCGGGTTGTGAATGGGACATGTTTGCAAGATCTGCAAACAGGAATTAAATTCTCGTGCATCCCTAGCGTTCTCCAGTGAAAAGGTGCATACAAAAATGCATATATTAGGGAAATGTGCACACAAAAGTGCTTATACTAGTGAAAACAGCATTAAAAATTAGGAAAATTTCCTGCAAAAATGTGTATATTAGGTAAAATTCCATGCAAAATGAATTTATAAGAAGAAACGCACACAAAACTGTGTATTTTCATGTGAACTTTTAAAAAATGCTCAGTGTTTGAGACAAAACAAACTTAAGACTGGAAAAATTCTCAAAGTTCAGCATGAACTGAACTTTTTATATATATATATATATATATATATAGTTTTTAAAATGTGAATTACACCAAAACATGAACTGAACTTAAGATTGGAAAAATAAGAAACTGAGAGGAACTGAAATTGAGAGCTTCACTCATCCCTACATTTGAGTTTATTTACAAATATACAAGTCAGGCATAGGTGGAAGCATAGCTTAACACTCCAGCAGACAGCCAAATCCAAGAACTGCCCCAGAGCAGATTTCTAGAAATGCACCAGAACCACAAAATGTTTCATTCTCTTTCTCTCTCCCCTCATTTATCTCCAACTCAAAACTGCAGTTTTCTATTGCTTCTTTTCACACAGAGACCTAGACTGTATTACCCTTAAGTAAGGAAGAAGGTATGCCCCCCCTTCTCTAATTAGATTTTCCTATTCAGAGGCAATCTTATTTATGTATGGATCAGTGCCTGAACTCAGTAATGGGCTGGATGACTGAGGCTGAATCCTGACAAGACGGAAGCCCTGTGGGTGAGTGGTTCCTGAGTCCGGGAGATAGGCTCATTGCCTGTTCTGGATGGGGTTGCACTCCTTTTGAAAGATCAGGTTTGTAGTCTGGGGGTACTCCTAGATCCATCATTGTCACTGGAGTCCCAAGTGACTGCGGCAGCTCGGAGTGCCTTTTACCATCTTCAGTTGGTTCACCAGCTACATCCTCTCCTGTAGAGGGATAGCTTGGCCACAGTGATACAGGCACTAGTAACCTCAAGACTGGATTACTGCAATGCACTCTATGTGTGGCTGCCTTTAAGGCTGCTCCAGAAGCTGGAGCTAGTGCAGAATGCCTGTGGCTTACACTGGCTCAGCTTGTCTGAGTGTGGAAAGCTAAGCAGGGTCAGGCCTGGTTATTACTTGGATGGGAGACCCCTCCTCTAGTTTCCTGCATTGAGCAGCAGGTTGGACTCGATAGCCTTGTAGGCTCCTTCCAACTCTATGATCTATGAAATCTATGAAGCTGTTGTCAGGAGCTGTCCCTTTTCAGTATACAACTCTTTACTGAAGGAACTGCACTGGTTACCTATTTGCTACTGGGCCAGGTTTAAAGTTCTGGTACTTGTGTACAAAGCCGAAAACAACTTGGAACCAGGATACTTGAGAGAGCGCCTTTTCTTTTACCAACCTGTCAGGTCAATGAGGTCATTGCAGGGCATTCTCCTGGTGGTTTGTCATGGACCTATGACCCGATTGGAGTCCACCAGGAGAAGAGCCTTCAGTGTGGCAGCTCCATTTCTATGGAACTCCCTGCCTCTAGAGGTCAGGCAGGCACCAACATTGTGTTGCTTTTGGCGTCTGCTGAAGACCTCATTCTGGGAAGCCTTCTCTGCTGTCCAACCACCATTTTAATGATACCTTGTGCAATGACCACCCCTCACCCTATACACAGGTGGGGTGTTGCCACTTCACCTAGTGACTGGGGACACCTGTCTCCCCTCAGGATCTGCCCTGCCACCCAGGTGCACCTCCCAGATAGCCAGTGCCTATCACCACACCACCATTGGGATGACTACCACTGCTGGGGCTTTACTGCCACCCAGCCTGGTAAACTCAGTAGATACTGCTAGTGCTCTTTCCCTCTTATTTTCCCCACCCATTGTGGAGTTTTGGAAATTGCAAAATTTTCCTGAGAATTGCATTCTTGCTCACGTTCACATATTCGGGTTGTGAATGGGACATGTTTGCAAGATCTGCAAACAGGAATTAAATTCTCGTGCATCCCTAGCGTTCTCCAGTGAGGTTCAGGTACGCTGCCACCTTTTTGAATTCTGTTTCTCACTGCCAACAAACCCCTAAGTAGCGTGTGACCCTTGTGAGGCATGTGGGGTTAACTAAAGCCTTATCTATTAATATAAATAGAAAACAGGCTGCTTGCACACACACACACACACACACACACACACACAAGATTTTTTTTGGGAACACAGGTAGGATATCAGGGTCAGGGAACATAAGGAATTCAGGGATCAAGTATAGGTTTCAGGCAATAACAGGTAAGTAAATAGTTTTCTGGATATAGCACTTTTTTCACTCTTATAACAGGCTCCTCTCTAATACAAACATGCCTGCCTGCCTGCCCCCCCTTTTTAAAAAAATCTAGCCACTCCCCCCCCCCGCCAATCTCACGCAAGCTTCATCTGAACATTCCATTCACTGCAGCTGTTAATCATACACCCAGGCACACTATATACCAACCTCAGTATGTATTTCCCCTTTAAATAGAACCAAAATTGCCACACCTTGTTTTCAATGTATTACTTTTGTTTCTTTTATCTGTTTTTATCTTTTTATTGATCACCGCTGCTTAGATATGGAGTATCTACTAGCATATCTACTGCTTAGATATGGAGTATCTACTAGCATTGAAAAAATGATCCTTCAACACCAACTTCAGTGGGCCGGTCATGTTGTTCGAATGCCTGACTGCCGTCTCCCAAAGCAGTTACTTTATTCCCAACTCAAGGATGGAAAGCGGAATATCGGTGGTCAATATAAGAGGTTTAAAGATGTTCTTAAGGCTAATCTAAAAAAATGCAATATAAACATCAAAAACTGGGAAGCTCTGGCCCATGAACGATCTAACTGGAGGTTGGCATTTCACAAAGGTTCTATGGACTTTGAGGAAGCCCGAGTGCAAGGTGAAAGGGAGAAACGCGCTAAGCGAAAAGCACGTCAAATGAATCCTTTACAGGACCATCTTCCATCTGGTAACCTGTGTCCTCACTGTGGGAATCTGTGTGGATCTAGAATTGGCCTCCACAGTCACTTACGGACTCATCGCTAGAGTCTACACAATTTTCTTTAGAATTTTCCTCCTTTTAAAATCTCCTTTTTGTAAAAAAAAAAATTATCCTGGAAGACAATCTTACTCAGTCACAAGTGATCGCCTGACTGACTGACTGAGATATGGAGTATACTGTAAGTAAATAATAAATAATATTTAAGAATGTTGTTACTTATTTTTAAAAGGGTTTATGTACAGTTACTTTTACCACCAATCAGGTGTTAGAAGCCCCAGTTCCTACCACTAACCAACCTGAAGCTAATTGCCCTAACAAGCTCTACCCCAGTTAACTTGCAGGCCTAACACATGAGCACTTGAATGGCAGTCTTCTTTCTGATCGGGTTTGACTTCCACCTGGAACCTTCAATGCTGTTCACTAGGCTTCTTCTGAGGTCTTCAGTCTAGTCCAGCAGCTGCTCAGTCTTCAGACCACTGCCACCCACTGACATTCAGACTTCAGCTCTTTCCTCTGAAGGCTGTTCCAGGAGTCTTCCTCTGCCCACTTGCAGCTACAGACCCTCTTTAGCTTCTGACTCACATGTTGGGACATGTAACACAACAACAGCTGTGCCACAAGTGTTTTCATTTGGAAAGGTACAGGATGGCTAGAATAACAATCTTATTTAGTCTGAAACTGCTATTCTCTTCTCATGGGAAAAGTGGGCTGGAAAGAAATATGAGCTGATCACATGGTTTGTACTTTCTGATGACGTTGTATGATTGTTAAGTTTCGGTTCCTGTAACTGTGTAATAGAGAGAGGGATTGCTTTCTGTATGCATCTTTTTGTCTTCTCTCTAATGCTCTGAATGCTAGAGTGGACTTGATCCACTGGACTATGCTATGCAATGTAGACTGTACTTAGGAAATTGTATTTACTCTGATATAGAATAAACAGGTAGAAAAACCCTGTGGTGGATTCTATGGCAATTCCTAATAACAGTTGAGCTGGAGCAAGCGGCAAGCTGGAGCAGAGGCTGTAATCTGAGACGCTTGGAATGTGCTGCGAATGAGACAGTGAACCTCTGTGTGAACTACATGGGCCAGTTTACACACATGAGACAGAGGCTGTTTCTTCCATCTCGCGCTCTGCTGAATCCACGTAGGCGGACGGGCCTACAGGGTGGATTATGAGCCATCAAGGCTGGGGAAATTTTAATAGCCTTATCATCACATGCCCTCAGCTCGGCTTTCTGGTCTTGCAGCTGCTTTTCTTCCTGGCTGTTGTCTTCTTCAGGATCCCCAGACTCTCACGAAGAAACCTCCTCAAGCAACTCTCCAGTCAGACCCCTCATGACAGACTCCCCTGTCAAGACTCTGCACAGCTCCTTATACATGTTCTAGTCAGAATCCTCCAGCCAATCAGCTTTGGGGTAGCCAACATTCTGCCATCCCATCTCTGGTTAAACTTTGGACCAATGGGCATCTTTAGAATGTTCAGTTATCCTCCAATCAGATGGTACTAATTTTAAATCTATTTTCCCATATATAAGGACAGAAATCTGGCTTCATTTTCACCTCTTAGTGGTAACACCAACAGTAACTGCCATTTTGTTAGCACACCATATTTACAATATTACTCTCCTCAAGCACAATCCTCAAGTACTATGAAAAGTATACATATTTCTATTACTGTTAACCCATTCAGACCCTCAGTTATTGTAACAAAACCTAACAGTTAAATTTTTACTTTAGTTTTACCTCAGTTTCTCCACAAACTCCCACTGAGAAACATCTCTTGAATATCCCAAGCTATTAACACTCCTTTGTCGAGTCCAAAATTCTGGCCAAGTATTGCCTTAAGACAAACCCACATTGATAGTGGCCAACTGGGAACCCTGGAGGGCAGGATTAGGACCCCAAGCAGTCTGGATTTGGGGCCCTGGGCTTGCGGTTCTGCTGTACAGAATGCTGCATGAGAACTCCATGTTAGCTGCTTTTAGGAACAAAGAGTGAGGTAAAGTAAAATAAATAAAATAAATAAAAGTAAAATAGATAAAAGTAAAATAAATATGGTGGATTTTCTGTGAATATTTTTGGAAGCACACTAATGAGATTTTCCTGCAGATTCCCTGACACGCCATCATTCCTTGAGGATATTTAAAATGAATCACCTGAGAAGAGGCTAATGGGGGCAATTGTTAATATAAATTATTCTGAGCAGGGAATATTTGTTTCTAAATAATAAGCACTTAGGAGAACAGCAGCCATCTCATTCCCCAGAGAGAGCACCAGACAAGCCTGTTGATCTTTGGAAAGTGTACAAAAGGTTCCCGAGGTTTTGCAGAAGTCTGCAAGTTTACAAACGTCTTACTAAGTATAGGTTGTTCCATCCAAGACTGCTAAATGCACTTCTGTTTTTGGTTTTAATCCAACTTTTTTTAAAAATAAAAAAAAATCCTTGGTATTGTGTAGATCTGCTGTAGCCAAAATGAGGCCAAAGTCTCAGTGGACTAGAAAAGAGCAATTCATTAACATACACACAGAATGCTGAGCTAATAATAGTGCACCCTGTAGCAAAAGAACAATTAGATTGCAATTGATAAATAGGGGTACATGAGTTATTCAGCAGATAATTAGAGCCAAGTTGCTAAAGCAAGTCACAAGCAGTTATTTATTTATTTATTTATTTTTATAGCAAACTTAGATAAACTAGTACTTAAGGTGTTTTTTTTAAATTCAACAATATGTATGCTAATTACCTTGTTAGATCAATAATGAGAATGTAAATCCTCCTCTTTCAGGGGGTCAGTTTCGTTTTTCTAGTTTTACTCAGGCTTTCTGACTTTAGGAGTGTTCCTCTGTCATTTTAAATATTTCTTTTACTTTTACTTTGGACAGGACAGTAGTAACAATAAAACTCTTTAGAGTGCTCCAGATACATACAATACCCTTACTAACCCCATAAGGTATGTGAATATTAGAAATGCATGAGCACATCGCTGTGTTCACCTTGAAAGGGGTGGAGGGTTTGTGTGTGCCCCAAGTGAACAAAGCCATCAAAGGCATTTGAGAAGCATGTGTAGCCTTTGTTACACCTCTGCTTTCCCTTTCCCCTGCCGGAACACAAAGAAATTTACCTCTGGGTAGATGAATGGAAAGGCAAAGGTGGCAACTGTAGGCCCCAGCAGAGGGTTTTTCCACACTGAGGACATCCTTGGCAAGATGGTGATACTGTGTACGCTGTTCCCAACGAGGAGGAAGACTCCCTGGCTCACAGTGTGTCACTTTTTCCTGCTCAGGATGCTGGGACAGGAATGAGGACAAATTCATTTGGTTCACAGTTATCCTTGAAAATTCAGGCTTCCCCAAATTTTGCAACGGAGTTCTCCTGTGTACAAGAATACATATATTAGAGGAAAGTGCACAGAAAAATGCATATCTGTAATTATTCAGATATGCATATTAAGAAAGTGGCCTGCAAAAATGTGTATATTAGGCAAAATTGTGTACAAAAGTCCATGTATTAAGAGAAATGCACACAAAAATGCAAACAGATTTTCATGTGAACTTTCTTTTTGAGAAAAATTCTCAACATTTGGGACAATCCAAATTAGGACTGGAAAAATGAGAAAGTGAGAGAAACTGAAATTGACAGATTCATCCATCTCTAGCTGGGATTTCTAGTCCTAGACCCAGTCCTCAATGGGAATCATCATCATCATCATCATCATCATCATCATCATCATCATCATCATATTTATATCCTGCCTTTTTCCCTCTTGCAAGAAACCCAAGGTGGCATAGTCCTCCTCCCCTCCATTTTCTCTTCACAACAACCTGCAGCTGCCACCTCTGCCTTTACCTCCACCTGCCGAAAGGTACATTTCTTTGCCTTCGAGCCAGGGGAGGAGGAAGTAGAGGCAGTGATTTACAGAACTGGGGAAAACACAGCTCTGTTTGAAGCAGCTGGTGAAGAGTGCTGCATCTGCTCTGATTGTGCTCATGAGCATTCAAGGAATCAAGAAGAGGTGCTTGCCTATGTGAGCACCTCTCCTTAAATGCTGCTGGCATCCAGTCAATATTATTGTCCCAGTGCTATGGATTTTGGGGAGGAAGGGCGCTGTGGCTTGACAGATAATAACTCGCCTATGGTCCCCCATGAATTTATGGCATAGCATAGGTGAGATTTCAGCCAGGAACCTCCTGTCTCACAGGTCACTCCCTAAATCAATATATTGTACAAGTTCTCAGCAAGCACTTTTAAAAGGTCTACTGTTCTAAGTTCATCAGGAATCACATTTCATATCCCCTCAAGATATTAGGGGTTGTTGCTGAAGTTATAGATTGTACAATAGGATAATGCTACAAAAGAACTAAGATCATAGTAGAAGTCTTGCAGCAGTTGAAAATGAAATTCTAAGCAATATGATAAAGTACCGTACTCGTACTGTCTATATTCTCCAAAATAGTTCATATATCCATATCATCTATGTCTATCATCTATCTATATCTGTATCTATAGTTATATATTTAACTATCATTTGTAGACATGATGTGAGTCAATGGTATTTTCCAGTTAAAGACTTTCAGAATTAAAATATGGAGATATAAATGCCTGCAGCAGGTAAACAACTATTTCTATTCATATTTTTCTCTCTCTCTCTAGCAAATTCAAATTTTACTTAGATTGGATTAAAATATTTACTTTTCTGTCTTGAGGGTACCTATAAAAACATGAGCATTTTTTTTCAGCAGAAAAAGCTGGACTGTGGATTTGTTAATGCCCAGGAAGAAGAAAATAACTGTGCAGCAAAGAAACTTCCTAAGAACACCAGTTTTAAAAATAAAAAAGAGACTGTCTCCAAGGAGAATTGAGTGGCAAGAAGAGAAAGATGACAGGTGAATTCTAAGAGAGATGAAATTATCCAGGGTGCAAAGTTACAGTCAGAGAGACAGACTTGAAAGTTCTTAGAAATAGCACAATGTCACCCAGGGACTTGTTATACACCCCCTGGGAATCATGTAGATAGAACAAAAAAACACCCTAAATCAGTGTGAAAGAAAACTTGTAGATATCTAGGTGTGAATGATCTTTTCATATGCATTATCACATGCCACTGCTAGGTGCCAGCTAATTAAAATGAACTGTGGTTAGCTTGCTTTTAGAATGTTATTTCTTTATGCTATTACAGTGTGATATCCATATCATCCCCTACATATATTGCAAGCAAATCTAATAGTCTCCAAAGGGGTATTGTCTCACTCATCTCAGTACCCAGTAGAAAACAAGCTTACCTTCTGAATTTCATTGTTTCCACATGGATTTAAATCTGAACATGAACAAATATTCATATTTGGTCACATCATATTAATATACTCCTGTGAAGAAATGCCTGTGTATAACTATTGTGCTTCTGTGATGTGTACTTTGTGTGGCCTCAGTGAGGCAATAATGTATCTGAGTAGGCTTGGGGCCTTGTTTTGTTGCTGACGAAAGCCTGTGTGGTGGTTGCTGGGTGACACTGACTGGGTTCGCATGACACAGCAACCTATCATGGGTAACTAGCCATGGTGGGTTGTCATGTCATGTGAATTTGGACCACTTCTACCCTGACAACTCACGGCTTGTTCTAGGGATTGTTGGATCCACAATGGGTAGGCATGTCATGCAAACCTGGTACACGAATCCCATTGTGGGTCCAGGGAAGTGGCAAGCAAGCTGCTTGGCAAGAGCGGCAAAATCCCCTTGCCACTCTTGCCAAGTTTGCCTGGGTCACCGCCAGTGATAGCCGCTCCACCAAGTGCCCAAGTGGCACTTTGGAGCAGCCATCACTGGCTTGCTCTCCCCCTCTGAAATCGTGGCCCCTTTTAAAGTTGCCAGGGCTTCCCCCCTTTTTTCGCATTTTTCTTCAGAGATTACTTTTCATGACCTCCAAAGTGACAGCCAGTGATAGCACCTCCAAAGTGCCCAAGCAACACACTGGAGTGACCCTCACTGGTTCCCCACCTATTTTATTTTATTTTTTGCACCATAAATGTGTGCAAATGTTTTCCGTATTTTTTTTTTAAAAATGGAGGGTAGTTTGGAGTTGTGCAAGTGCACAACTCCGACTACCTGAAATTTGAAGTTGCCTGGTCAATGTACTGCCTGGTAAGTGCCTGCTGTGAAAGATTTCATTCCCCACCCCCAATTCAAAATCTTTATTAATATTAGTGAAAGAGTTGCAAGGCTCTTTAAAACACACACACACACACACACACACACACACACACAACTTTTTTTTTATTTCTATAAAAGACAAAAACAAACAACACAAAACATATAACAATAATTAACAATTAACAAAACTGAAAATGGACTTCTGAATTTTTCTACAGCAAATATAGGTAACAAATAATTTCTCTACTGGATAATCAAAAAAGAAAAGCTCTCTTTTTTCTATTGTCACAAATTTATCATCTTCTTATTTTTTTTTTCTATTGTCAGTTCATCTTATTATTCCACAAAACCACAGATAAACAAATCATTGTCTTTTAACCCCTGTAAAAAGTCAATTAGAGGTTTCCACTCTGCAATAAAGGTAGATGTTGTCTTTTCTCTAAGCAATGCTGAGTTTGGCCATCTCTGCCAGCTCCACCATCTTGACCAACCATTCCTCTGTTGTAGGCAATGCTGGAACTTTCCATTGCTGTGAAAGATTTCATGCGCCTGTAAAAAAAACCCACCTGTTTTGCCCTGTCAAAAACCCTATTTTAAAAGAAACCCTTACTTTTGACAACTGTCAAAAGTAAGTGCTCCCATAAATGGGGTGGGCTGCACTTCTCCACTTTCCCAAGCCCCTAGAGCAGTGATGGCGAACCTATGGCACGCGTGCCACAGGTGGCACGTGTGGACCCCTCTGCTGACACGCGAGCCATAGGTCACCACCAGCCATAGGTCACGAGCGGCGGCGTGAGGCAGCGTCATGCTGCGCGCCAGGGCTCAGGCCGTGATGCGGTGGGTGGGGCCGACGGGCCTACCTGCTGCCTCCGCGCCGGCTGTGTCAGCCGCGCTGGACCCGCTGCCGCCCGTCGCATCATGTCCTGCGCGCCGGATCCGCCGACCGTCGCGTCATGTCCTGCGCGCTGGATCCCCGCACTCTGTTTTTGGCGGGGAAGAACCAGGGCAACAGGGCTGTTTAAGCCCTGTTGCCCTGGTTCCCCCCCCCCGCCGCCAAAAACAGAGCGCGGGGATCCAGCGCACAGGACATGACGCGATGGGCTGCGACGGCGGGTCCAGAGGCGGAGGCGGCTTCAGCAGCGTGGAGAATGCTCCGCGCCGCTCAGAAGAGCGACGGGCGGCAGCAGCAGCTTGAGCAGCAGCTTGAGCGGCGCGGAGAATGCTCTGCGCCACTCAGAAGAGTGACGGGCGGCGGCAGCAGCAGCAGCTTGAGCGGTGCGGAGAATGCTCCGCGCCGCTCAGAAGAGTGACGGGTGGCGGCGGCAGCAGCAGCAGCTTGAGCGGCGCAGAGAACGCTCCGCGCCGCTCAGAAGAGTGAGATCGGGCCGCTGCCGCCGCAGCAACAATCGGAGGAGCCCAGGTAAGGCTCGTATTACATCCCTGCCGCACGTTCCCATGCAGCCGCCTCATTCTTGCCCCCCAGCCGCCTCATTCCCTCCTAGCCAGCACCTCCTCCTCCTTTCCCCACATTCTCCCTGGCTTCTTCACAATCCCCCCTCTTTCCCCCAAATGCTTGAGGTCTCCTCCTTTCCCCACATTCTCCCTGGCTTCTTCACAATCCCTCCCTCTTTCACCCAAACGTATCTAAATTACCTTCAGGCTATGTGTACAATGTAGTACTATTTAAAAAATTTGAGTTGATGTTTTTTTCAATAAAAAACTGTTTGTATCATTGAAAGCCCTGTTATTGTGTTTTTCTTTTAAGACCAAAGATGTTAATTAGTTCAGACAACTGTATGAGTTGTTTTTACTAAACTAAAACCCCAGTATTCAGGTTTAATTGCAGTGTTGGCACTTTGAAATAAATAAGTTGGTTTTGTGTTGCAGTTTGGGCACTCGGGCTCAAAAAGGTTCGCCATCACTGCCTAGAGGCTAGGGAAAGGGTGGAAAAGGTGGAGGACACTGAGAACTGTCGTTCAATATTTAAAACCTAGAGAATCTTGCTGCAAAGGGGGTGATGTAATCACCCCCCCCTTTTGCAAGCAAAGATCTTCTCGACAGATGTCAAGAGAAAGAAAAGTAACGTATAAAGCCTGGCTTTGTCACAAAAAGCAATCTCCCCCCAAAAAGGGGGGAGGGGAAGTGAGGGAAAAAATGGGGCAACAGCAAAGGGATTCAAGATCATAGCAGGGAGAGAAGACAAGAAGGACCTGTGAGAAGACTGAGGGGGAAGGAGGGGGGACAACCCACATGGTGTGCCGATAGTCTGTCAGGCGCACCATGGGTTGTTCCATGAACATACTGTGTAGCTTACTCGCAGGGTGGGTTGCCATTTTGTGCAAACTCACCCATTCTGAAGGGGAGAGAGAAACAATCACTTTGTATATTGTTAGATGGGGACTGAAGCAGGTAAATTCAATTCTGATTGGCTGGGGTTTCTAGCTAGGGGGGAGTGGTTGGGAAATGACAGTTAAGGTATGACAGTTTACAGTTAGGAGTCAGTCAGAGGGAGTCTGTGGTAGAGAGAGGGAGAAGGACTAGAAGAAAGTTAATAGCTATTCTTCTGTGGGATAACCTTAGGTGGCTGGTGAAGATCAGGAGTAGGGACAAGGTGGCTGTGTTATGCCAAGAACCTGCCCTAAGATATTGCCAGAAGAAGGTTATGCAAGCAGGCAGTAAAAACCCAGATAAACTGTTCAAGCAGCCAGTAATACAGTGGGAAGAGCTTGTGTGTCAGGGGAAGACCAGGATCACACTCATCACACTCCTCCTATTTCTCTCATGTCAGAGATCATCTATTAGCAGGGCGGGTGCAAGGCAGTTTGGTGCCCTAGGCAAGATCAGATATTTAGCGCCCCCCCTCCCACTTGAGCCCTCCCTCCCTCCAGCCCTATGCCCATTATGAAATTAAAGTCAATTGGCAAAACCTAAAAAAATTATTATCATAATAAATTATTATCCTCCTCCTTAGCATATTTGATCACTGGGATTCTCTGGTCTGTCTTCCCTCTCTTTCTCCCCCCTCCTTTTCTTTTCTTACCCCTTCTCTCTCTTTCGTTCTCTCTCTCTTCTTTTTGTTCCCCTCCCCCTTTACCTTCTTTTTTGTGTGTATGTGCAAAATTTATCTCTCCTCCTCCCCCCCATCTCCTCTCCTGCAAGCTCCTCTTCCCCCCACCCTCTCCAATTTCTACTTTCGCGTGCATGCAAAATTCTGGTTTATTTTTTGCTTCTGATATTTATTATTAAATAAAAATTTATTATTAATTTTTTTTGCTCCCCCAGCCCCCCCTTCCTCCTCCTCCCTCACCCCCACTCCTTTTATCATTCTCCCTGGCTAGGGGTGGGGGCTCCTCAGCTCACTCTGTTCACTCTGGTTACCCCCCTCTCTCTTTCTGCCTCCCTCCCCCACCCACCTCCAGCGCCGCTGCCACCTCCCTCCCTCCCTAACCGCCCCCCCTCTTCTCCTCCCATTATCACCCCATGTGCTGTACTAGAAAGCAGCTTTGCTTAAGAGACCCACTTGCGAAAGAAACAGGAGCGGCATAAGGCTCGGGCAAGCAGCAGCGGAGAGCCGAAGTAGCCGCAGCGGGGAAAGAAAAGGAGGAGGGGGAGAGGGGGGGAGAAAGAAAGAAAGACAGAAAGAGAAAGCAAGCCTGGGGACAACAAAAACAGAAGAAGAGACTGGCACACGGAGAGAGAAAGAAGTGAAACGAAGGGGGAAAAACCAGGGAGGCTTCTGGTTTGGTGTGGTTTCTGCGCCCCATTTAGCCATGCGCTCTAGACAGCCGCCTAGTTGGCCTAATGGTAGCACCGGCCCTGGGGAAGACTCTACCCCAAATCTGGACCTGATTGCATGGGTATTTGACTGGGGTGGAAATTTAGGGAATTTGGCCTGAGGCAAAAGAAGTCCTTAGAGGCTTGCAACAGTGTGTCTTGAGTCCTAAAGAATTGTCACTAAACAGACTTTTGAAAACCCCAAAGTAAATATTAGTAATCCCTTATGTATACAATATTCCTTTAATAAATTACTTGATTAATTGTACAGCTTGTCTCTAGTGTTGGGGGGCCCATCTCACACCTAAGCCTCTCATACCAGCTACTAGGAGGATTTAAGGTATTCTAACAGAATTAGTGGCAGCAGGAAAAGATCAGCTTGTGGAACTCTGAGTTGTAGTGACAGAGAGTTCCTTAGGCCCAGAAATATAAGCTCAAGAAGATGTCAACTCTGCAGGGAGGGTTTTTTAAGTTGACTGCCCAGTAAAGGGTTAGTGGTATCAGGGGAGGGAATGCTGGATGTTGCCTAGCAACAGTTTAGAATTCCATTCTACCACTCCTCTGACAGTTAGACTATGCCTACAGTTAACAGACTTAACTGACACTTGCTTGGTTCATACCCTCCAACATTTCACAGATGAAAATAGGGACACACATGTGAATTTGGAAGAGGTATGGTTAAGCAACATGAAGGTGTGATCAGGAGGGTGTGGCCAGGCAACATGAGGGCGTGGCCAAGGGTATGGCCAGGCAACCAAAGGGCATGGTCAAGTACAAAGGTTATTAGAGGAAACACACAAAACTGCAGAATTTTAAGCACAGAAATCTTTGCATTTATAATAATATTTAACATTTAGATATCTCTGAGTGTGCAAAGGTTGCCCACCCTGCAACCTCCTATTTTCTCCACTCAGAAAAAAAACAAACACGTGGGCTTTATTGTACTTTATTAAAAAAAACACACAAGAACAACAACACTGTAATTGAACAATAATGCCAAAATGGAATGATGATGTTTGTTGCTGCTATTTGAGGTAGTTGGGATTTTTTCTTTCTTTCTCTTGAGGAGGGTGTGTTGTTTTCTGCTCTCTTCTAATGCATTAAAAAAAAATAATCCAAAATCCCTGCAGAATAATCCTAATCATTACTGTAGAGAGCTTTCTCCATGGCACTTCAGCATGTGTTAGAAAAAGACTTTCACATGGGGTACACAGGTAGAGCCAAGTAAAATTTACCACTACTCTGAAAACAGTGTAACAGTGCAATCCTGTGCAAGTGTACTCAGAAATAAGTCCTATTACATTCAATGGGACTTACTCACAGGAAAGTGTGTATATTTTAAAGTAATCTACGACACTGATCACATCTTGTGGCATAAGGCTCAAATTGATTATGCATTGTGTGAAGAAGTATCCTGTAACTGAGGGATAATTGTGAAATGCTGCTTCTTGCTTGCTAGAAGAACAGGTAGCAGCAGCAGCGCCAGTGCTAGATGACTTTTCCATAATTATATTACTATATAATATCTTATATATTATAATTATTACATTATTATATTATATATTATTTTATAATATTTTATAAGTGGCTTTTGTAGTATTTTTTTTACCTTACTTAAACCCTTAATTGTTGATATTTGGTGTTTTACATGAGGCGGTGGTCAGTGCTTGCAGGGCAATCCCTTTTTGTTTTAATGGTCAAGATTTGCACAAATTCAACAGGTGAAGCTTACCCACCCCACACCCCGAAACACAGAGCTTCAGAGAGAAGGGAAAGTTCCTGCATTTCCTTCTGACACTGTAAACTCACCTGTTAGAGGCAAAGAATCAGCTCTGTCAGGAAATAAAATCTGTGGCCATATAAAGATAGGAATCATGTGATACATTCCCTCATTCACCTCTCCGTAGGTCCAGGCCAGCAGGTGCAGCCTCCACCTCCTTTTCTTTTCACCCAGCTACCGGTAATCCCTTTCCCACAGCAACGTGCAGCAGATAGAGCATACACACACATCCTTGCCTGGCCCTCCCAGGTTAGCAGCATCTGTTCTCTCCCTGCTTCCACCTCCTTTCCTTTCCTTTTTGGGCACGCATCCGTGCGCGTGCGCACACTCACACACACACACATACTTCCTAGCGTCTGTTCCCTCCTGCTTTCTGTTTCTTAAAGGGGCCATCCACAAAATTGCAGCGAAGCTAAAACAGAATTCGGGACTTTGCATAACAAAGTGAGAAGTCGTGATGGCTTAAGGGTTTTTGGGACTGTTCCAGCATTTTCGGGGCAGTTGAAGATTATGTGGTTTTAAGCAAAGCAACATGTTCTGTGTTTTTCCATTCCTCACAGAATAAGTAACATTTAAGAAACTGAACTTAAAAAATCTGTAACCATCAAGCTTATAGTACCCTGAAAAATCATATGTTTCTGTTATTTACTTTAAAAGCATCCACTTAGAAACAAGCCGTGTGTGTGTGTGTGTGTTTGGGTGAAGACTGCTGCTGCTAATGTGCTCTGCCATCACATCTCATGCCTAAGCCTCTCATACCAGCTACTAGGAGATTTTAAGGTATTCTAACAGAATTAGTGGCAGCGGGAAAGGGTCAGCTTGTGGAACTCTAAGTTGTAGTGGCAGAGAGTTCCTTAGGCTCAGAAATATAAGCTTTTGCTGTAAATAAGAAACCCCATAGGTGGGTCTGCTCAGTGAGGGAGCAGTTTTCCCATAGGTGGTGGCAGTAGAAGTGAATGGAAATTCCCCCATAGCTCCCATGACAAAAGCCTATTAAAATTAACTTTTTATAGACTATACCAAACTTTGTTTCATTCTTATGCTTAAAGCTTTGGCTATGGTACAGTAAGTGCTCTGTAATATACTTGACGGAAAACAGATGATTAGCTGTACCTACTGTAACTACTATAACTGCTTGAAGAGATACATCTTGTAATTTGTCATAGTCATTTGGCCTGTTCCAAAAGCTTTTTCTACATTCTCTTGCAATGCTAAAAAACACTATCCCATTACTTACCGCTTCCGACATTGCAGTGAATGGGAAAGCCTCTGGTAACCAGAAGATCATCAGAGCATCCACAGACAGTCTCCGTAAAAGAGATTCCAAATGCCCATTAGAGTTTCTATATTCTAGACAGTAAGACTGATGTTGAGTGAATTACTGTAATGTATTCATTGTTCTATGAACATATTGCTTGGTGATCTGAGCAATTTCTAGGGAACATCATCACTGGTCATCATAAAAAAAGTGGGGTATAAATATAATAAATAAATCCTTTTCTTCTTCACCATCATCGCCGTCGTCGTCGTCATCATCTATTTTGCAACCATAAGGGCAAACTCATCCAACTTCCAGGCTCATGGTGATGACTCATTTATGCTTCCATGCCATCAGCACATGACTGAATTGGTGAAATGCCCAACAGGGAAATGAGTATATGGTGAAACAGTCAAATGAGAGTGGATTGAAGACAGGCAGCCCACAAAGCATTCCTAAACAGTCCATCATCACATTTGCCAGGGGTCATGTTAAGCAGCTCATTATAGGGATGTGCACTGGATTCAGATGAAGTCCAAAGCCCAAGCTGAACTGGCCCCCTTTGGACCATTTCTGGTGCTTCCCAAGGCAAAAGTGAACAGAACCAAAGCTGAACCCTGTATGAGGCTTCATTTATGATTCGGCATCAGAAAGGCACACAATGTATCTCCCAAAATTGTATCTTTTGCTTTCTTTCTCTAAATGCTGATGGGGAGGGGGTTGAATGACTGAGAAGTCCACCTTTCTAATCATAGGACACATTTTACCAGGAACTTTCCAATTACTATGCTTTGGAAGATGGGAAGGATGGAACCGTGAGATGGCCATTCTTCCAATGCCACCACGCTTCACTATGAAAAAGGCCCTGGTTTTCAATCATCATAACTCCCTAGCCCCGCACTTTGTAGGTTTCTTGCCTGGAGATACCTGCATGATGTGTGCTGTTTTCATACAAATTCCCCCCCCCAAAAAAAAAACCATGGTGGGAGGGAAGAGAAGCAATTCTCTCACCTTCCCCAAATCGAGGACTCCCGTGCCACATAAATTACTGTACCTATCCTTCTTAAACTTTGTAATTTTCTTACTTAGGGTCACCTCTATGCTGGCCACCATTTTCAGAAAAACGGCCCACAAGGAATATAGGGGGATAGGTGTTCACTTTTTTTAAAAAAAATCTCAAAATGTAAAGGTACTAAAATCCTTGCATTTATTCAGCTGAAACTTTTGATAACCTTAGAAGGGGAAAATATTTCTGCAATTTTCATTCAATTCTGCCAAGAAATAAAAATGTTATCAGCAAGTTCCCTTTAAAAAAATCAAAATAAAAAGTCGTGTAGCACAAAGACCACTGGACCTACTCCCCCTACTTTAAACGGGTGTAATCCACTCCTAAGGGGCTACTATGCCTGCCAAAGTCATCCACTTCTGACAAACAGAAAAAAGTTATAGCCATTTTTTAAAATTTCCCATGATAGTCAATGAGAAGCACAAAGCCCCAGATTTCTGAATCTTGACATGCATTTAGTACCTGAGTCAAAGTAGATGGCTTCTGAATCAGTCCAAGCAGAATCAGGCCATTTCTAAACCACCAAATCAAGGTCAGTATACAGTCTTGTGATCGATACACATCTCTACACACATACATGAAAATGCATTCTTGAAAACAAACATGTCATACTGTAGATATATTTCATTTATGAAATTGTTCCTTATTCTGTTGTAATGTCACTAACTGTAGCTATTAGCTAACTATCTCTTAACTCACTTATCACCCTTATCATCCTAATTTTTCTTCTTCTAGATCAGTGTTCTCCAACCTTGGGTCCCCAGATGTTTTTGGCCTACAACTCCAAGCATGCCCCAGCCTGCATAGCTGGCTGGGGCATTCTGGGAGTTGTAGGCCAAAAACATCTGGGGACCCAAGGTTGAAGAACACTGATCTAGATAACCTAGAAGAAAGATGCACCACACCATGAAACAATGAATAAGCAATGTTTTTCTAGAGAAAAATGTGAAGCAGAGTTCCCTCACAGAGACCAGTTCATTCATCTGTCATTGCAGTGAGGTAGCACTCCCAACTTTTCTGCAGCTCTTTCCTTTTAAAAGAATGTGGACATTGATATTAAGATCACTTTTTTGCAGGAGCACCTGCATGCATCAAACACCACACAAATAGAATCCTGATATGACTGAATTTACAGGCACATCAAGATTGTGTGTTTTCCAGTTTTATCACTATGCATCTGGACATTGGTACAATAGGATAGAGGGCAAAGGAAAGTAATGAAGGAAAGTAAAGCTGTGACCAGTTCAGCATTCTCCAACTTTAGAATCAACTTCAGATGTTTTCCAAGTTAAAATGGAATTCAGGAGTACTGGAATCCATGGCATTGTGAACTATCACAACAATGAAAGGACAGAATGGGGTAAAACTCTTCATCCCCTAATATCACTGGGACTAAAATGTGGTTCACTGACTGGACTATGCTCTGGATTCTCAAGTGTGAAGAATTGTGCTCATTTCCTCTGAGTTGCAGAGCAGTCCCTGGGCCCCCCTTCCTCATTGAGTCTACCTTCTTGCCAGGTGCTATTGTTCCTCATCCTCTTTCTCATCATTGCAATGGTATAGAGGAGGAGCAAGTCCTGGGGGCTCTTGTCGGTGGGCCCCAGCTGAGATGTGGGCCCTCAGCAGGAGCCTGGCCATGTTGGCCATTGATGCTGGCCCTGTTGCAGAGGTACAGGTGACAAATGAGAAAACAGGGTCAGTCTGTAGCAGCATCCAGTGTCTGCAGCCCAAGAAAAGGAGGGAACCATCCTGCCAGTGTTACCATTCCTCATTCCTATCAGCAGGAAGAAGACTATAGCATTTCAAAGAGCTATGCTTTGCATACTGTTGATCTCGAATTAATTATATAGGCCCATAACGTGAAATCACGGTTTGGCATTAGATGAATAAGCCTTGGGCTCACATGGTCTGTCTTCCCTTTCCCACTTGCACATTCTGATTCCCAATCTGACTTCTGATTTTACATCAAAGCATAGTTTCTCAATAAATCTGAGCTGTGCAAACCATGGTTTGCCTGCCCAGACTATCGTTTCCATGTGTGAAGTGGAATTGGAAATTACATTTTGATAGATTCGGATGCAATGGGTAAGTATGTCTGTGGTGAAATCTGAAGTCAGGGAGGGCATAAGGGGAGGAGGGGAGATAAGCCTGTGGCTCGCTCACATACACAAACCCATCATCCGTTGTTATATCTGACCAACTTGTAGAAACTTTACTTATTTATCTTAGACATAAGCAGAAGTGATTTATAGACTGTTTCCTATCTCACATAGCACATTTTATGACAATTTTGAAATATCTTGATATGAGATGCAATTGTTCATATTATTTATTTCTTATTATTTATTAACATATTATTTATCCTCCTCCTCCTCCTCCCCCTCCCCCTCCTCTAATTGCTTAAGACCATCCTTGACATACATTTGCAACACATACACTCCTGCAACATCTTTTTGTCTTCATCTTCTTCTTCACATCGTTATTTTCTTATTTATGCCCAATTAAACAGTGTAATTAAATTTGGCATTACTGAAAAAGTAGTCAGGGAAAAGTCATTCATATTCATTTGGAGTGAAATAGGGTTACTTAGTTATGATTATTAAGCAAGCTTTTGATTTGGAAAAAGGCCGTATTCCATTTGCTGCATAGACATTTCTTATTTTTTTGAGGCACATCAGGAAACTAGGCTTCTTGGGTGATCTTGATCATCCTGGCACCACTTCACTGTGCGGGTGTTTTGCATTGTATTTCCTTTTGCAGAGGAGATTCCCTAAGCTGCACAAAAGCAAGCAACCAAGCAAACAAACAAACAAACCAAAAAACTTTTTGGTGCATAATGGAAAACATTGGCAGCAAGTTAATGTCATGCTCTGCTGGCACATATTGTACGTTTCCAAGCCTGGTTCAAAGTGCTGTTTTTGACTGTTAAAGCCCTGAACATGTGGGCCTGCTATCTCAGAAAACGTTGCCTCCCGTATGAGCTCCCCTCCCCACAAGGCTCTAAGTGCTGACAAGACTATGGTCCATGCCATCATTCTGGGGCCTGAGATTAGCTTCTATTAAATGCAGAGCCTTTTGGGTTGCTGCTGCAGCCTGCAGGCATGTGGAGTACACTCTCTATTAAGAGGCCCATCTGCATTCTTCCTAAGGATGGGGGAGAATTTCATCTGGTCCACATTTTTAAGCCAGTTGAACTAACGCACACTTCCAGGACTAACATGCAGATTAGAACATAACTGCATACAAAAACGCATATATTAGGGGAAATGTGTATATTAAGGAAAGCTGGGTACAAAAATGAATATGTCGGTGTGGGGGGAATTTATAGAAGATGCATATGTTAGGGGAAATGCCATATTTTTAAAAAAATGCAAGATCTGGAAATTGTATGATTGAATACATGTGAAGCTGATACAGACTGATTCATCCATCCCTAAAAATTTCTTCCTTAGTCTCATTTTAGAAACAATGAAAGATTTTTAACTGGCATTTGGGATTTACCGGTAACTGGAACTGTGTTCTATTGTTCCTTTGTTTTGGAAAATCTACAATGCATGCCAGCAGAGCAAGACATGAACTTACTGCAAATATTTTCCATTACGCACCTGAAGTTGTTTTTTGGGGGGTGGAGTTTAGAGAATAAGAACATAAGAAGAGACCTGCTGGCTCAGACCAAAGGGCTATCTAATCCAGCATTCTGTTTCCCACAGTGGCCAATCAGATGCCTATAATAGGAAGCTCACAAGCTGGACAAAAAAGGGCAACAGGCCTCTCATATTATTGTTTCTCAGGTACTTATTCAGAAACGTGCTGCTTCTGACCCTGGAGGAAGCATACAGCCATCATGGCTGGTAGCCACTGATAGCCTTATTCCTCCATTCATTTATCTAATCCCCTGATATAAAGTTATCTAAATTGGTGGCCATCACCACATCTTGTGGTTACAAATTCCATAATTTAACTATGCACTGTGTATAGTAGTACTTCCTTTTGTCTGTCCTGAATTTCCCACAGTTCAGATTCAGTGGGTAACCCCAGATTCTAGCATTATGAAAAACTTCTCTGTCCACTTTCTCTACACTATGTCCTCCTTTTACTTGCCTTTTTCTCTAAACTAAATAGCATGAAACAGTGTAAAGGTCCCTCATAGTGAAGTTGCTCCAAAGTCCTGCTCATTTTGGTTGCCCCTTTCTGCACTGATGGTCTCCACAAAATGAATTATAGTGCAGAGCAGGTCCAAAATGAAATGGACCCATGATGATCAAAGCTGCCAAAGAAACTTGTTTTACTAATGTGCCTTAGAACTAGAAAATGTCCATGCTGAAAATGGAATACCTTTTCACAACACAAAAGCCTGCTTAATAATAATTAAGCAACTCCAATTGCACTCCAGATGCATATAAATGACTTTCAAAAATGTTTTATAGTTTTATATGCATTACATTGTTAACATTTTATTGTATGCAAACCACTTTGGGAACATTTGCATTAAACACCAGTATAGAAATAGGTAAAGACAGATGATAGATAGATGGATGGATAGATAGATAAGATATGCATTTAGCGTAGTAAATTATGTCATAAAGAACACAAATCATAGTAAAGGTTGTAACACTGCATTTAATTATGGCTGTACACTGCATTGGGAGCCCTTTGGCCTGAAAAGCAATCTATACATTTTCATATACATCAAATATATAACAAGTGAATGCATAACAATCCAGTAGTTTTATTTAAATGCCTCTCTGAAAAATATGTGCTTCTTATTCACTTATAAATATATCTCCATCAGGTGGAATAATTTAAACAATAGCATAATGTGACAATTGTTGATACATACACAGGTAATCAGAGTGGGATCAGGGGGTGCGGGAAAGCAAAGAGGTAAACCTCCGAAAGTATTATAGAAAATTGTTGTATATATTTGCAGAAGCATTCCAATTTCTTGTCCTGCTAAATGCATTCTGAGTATAACATAAGCTTTGTCAGAGACTAGAGTCACTTGCCTTCTGAATGAGGATGTGATGATGATGATCTAAGATTGTTGCAAGCATTCAAGAAGGCACTCTCCCCAAAGTGAGTCATTCACCCCCCACCCCGCTTGAATGCTTGTGAGCAGGACTGAATCAATCATACTGCCTTCTTTGCAGATCCATGCTTGCCTCAGTACTACAACTGGCTTGGACTACTGCTTCCAGAATCCTTGGTAGAAAACTGATGTTTCATGTTTCAGCTTCTCACCAGGGATTCTGGGCCTCATAGTCCCAATCCTCAGCAGGAAAAGGCTCTCGTGCAGTGCCTGAGGAGTGCTCATCTCTGCCTTTTTGGGGTCTCTGGGACTTCCAGCACTCAGCTTAGGATCTGATTTCATGGAGCTTGCAGTGGAGAGTAATTCCAGGTGTGCATGACCAAGGCAGACTAGGGTCCTCCTCACTAGGTTAATTTAGGGGTCCAGTGTTTCTGTCTTGACTCTTACCTGGTTTACGTTGATCTTTTGTTTATTAACTAGGAAATGCAAAAAACCCCACTGTTGTTAATTATAATTTCAAGTTTTCTAGCTAAGTCAAGAACAATGAAACTCTTTTTCACATTTTAGCAAAGAGCTGACTGAATGGCAGGAGCAGATGCTGCAGATTAAGAGCACACCACACTAAATCAACAATTCTCTTTGTTTTGACACCTTTTCGTCCCCTTAGTCCTTTTGATATGGCTTGTCAAAAGCTCTGTGACACAAAGATTTCCACATGAATATATTTCCAAGGCTGCTGTCTTCAGGCAAGTTATTTAAGATAATTTTTCACAAGGATCATCTCAGTCTCAAATTCCAGTGTCTCCTTCCCCTCCTCTTTGCTAGGCCATGGATGTCTTCATTATTTATTACTTTTCTGCATGACTGTCAAGGCATCTAAACTCCTTTGGAATGATAGATGACTGCAGACCGTGGCATTTAAGATTCTCAGCACGTTCCCTTCCTCTAGCTTGTTTGATATAATGTTGCATTACATATATATATATATATATATAGCATTTACCATGGAATTCCTCCTATATTTCAGTCACTAATTGTCAGGGCATGCTAGCATTGCAGAGTTTCCCTTTGACTGAAGGATAGTATTTGGCACAGAGAAATGAACCAGGCAAGAAAAAGCTGGGTCCTGAATGCAGCAAGCATTGTTTAATTTGGCTCTCTAGGGCCTACTGCAAATCCTCCTCATTCTGTGCCATTGAAAAGATTACCGGTCCAGAAACAAGCGAGCGGAGAAACAAAATTTCATTTCTAGTTATTTAGTTCTTTACACAAAGGATGACAAGCATCTGCCTTTGCTTGGTTAGGTAGCAGTTTAGTTGGTGGCTTTATCTAAGCCTTTTTGATCTGATGGCTTCATAATATTGATTATATTAAAAACACACCCATGAGGACCATCCCTGTTTTCATGTCAGCAGCCGAATCAAACAGCAAAACAGAACAACGTTGCTATTCATTAAACAGAAAGGTGAACTGAAATTAGCGGATGTCGATTCCCTATTGACAGATACTCCCTCTTGCTTTCAAAAGAAGGGAACAATTTCACTTTCCTATATGGAGTTTGTTTGAATTTCAGGATCATCTGCATTGATTCAAAAATACACTGTCTTACTGTGATATGACACTAGCTTTTGACAGATTCTGTTTGTCCTTATGGGTTATAGTTTCCCCTTGAGAAAATCATTTAAACAGATTATTGATAAGCTGAGTAAATCAAATGGCTATACACGCTGACTCATGGGAAAGTGTGTCCATCTTTATCCTTATCAACTTTACCAGAAGGGTGCTTTGATCAGAAATATGTTTTGAGCTGAAGGATAGATAGAGAGTTAAATTTGCTTTTTCTCTGCCTGCTACGTGCATGTATGTGTGTACATCTGATTTAACCTGAAGCTCAGCCCCTAACCTAAACTTATCCTTCCAAAAAGATATACTATTATTAGTCCTGTGCCAAAAATATTGAACCTGTCATTTTTGGTAATTTGGGGCTGAGAGAAGGGCGCTTGTCTGAGCGTGGAAAGCTAAGCAGGGTCAGGCCTGGTTGTTACTTGGATCCTGCATTAAGCAGCAGGTTGGACTCGATAGCCTTGTAGGTTCCTTCCAACTCTATGATCTGTGAATACCACAGTGAAAGAAGTTGGGAAGGAGGAGTATCTCAAAGAATTTCTTGCTGGTAGCGGTGGTGGGAGGGCTTCCATTTACAGTACTTTTTAAGTGTAGGAGGTGGCAAAGGGTTCTTCTTTCTGTTGTTTTTCTAACTTTAAAAAAGCCCCATCCACTATTGCAGTGTTGTGGGCTTCCTTTATGGGATGCTTTTAGCCAGCAACACTTCCTGGAATGCCCAGGAGGTCACGTGACATTACACAGTTTCCTGAGCACCCAGGAGATGCTGGCTGGCTAAAAGCCTATAGGGAAGGAGCCCCACACTGCTATAAGTAAGAACAGGGTTTTTTAAAAAATAAGTTTAGGGGAAAGCTCTAAAAGCCCATTCTTGCACATGGCCAAAGGCTAATCCGGCCTGAAAAGAACAAAGCTGCCTGGATGTGCATACTCCTTGCAGGAAGCAGACTGGGGGATGTTGGCAAGGAACCGCTTGTCATGGGAAAGAACAGGCTGGGACGTGTGGGCAAAGGCTTGACTTGGCTCAGAAGTGGCCTAGGAAGAGCAAAGTTCACTGTGCATGTTCCTTGCTGAGCAGAATGCAAAGAGGCTGGCTGGGAGGGGGGGCGTGGATATATATGCCCCCCATGCCAGCATCACCATAATGCAATATGCACCATGACGCAATCATAGCTGGCACTGCCTCCTCTGGAAGGCATGTGCAAAGTGGCCCATGTGCCAGCCAGCTGCTCGGTGGTGGGGAGTCCAATAAGCTAAAATATGCTGGCATTATTGGTACTTTGGCTCTTCCTTTTTGCCTTTGGCCCTGCCCACCACTGGAATATTGCTCCCAAGAGCTTCCCTGAAATGGAATGCAGTCCTCGGGCTAAGAGATACTGAGATACTGGATATCCAAAGCATCTGTTATTTTCTTAAGAAATACATTACTAAAAACTGAGCATAGCATCCCTTCCTTTCTGGGATTCTCCTCTGCAAGTCCTTCAGTTTCTTAATGTGGAGTTAAGGTCCAGCTTTCCTATTTAGTCATAATGGTTTATGTTGCTAAAGCACCCTTGGTTTGCTATATAAGAATGCTGTCACTGAGGTAAACACCAGTTTCTTTGGTGAAAGACATTTTGAAACCCCAATGATAAAACCTTGAAAGCAAGCTTCTGTCATATCCTGTTTATCCCCAGGGTGTTACAACCTATAGTCTTCATGTTTGGTAATGAAAGGAATCAGATACTGAGCCAAATTTAATGAGTTGCTAGAAACTGCATATCTACTTGGGCTCGTAGAGCATAAAGCATCAAGATACTATAAGTGTTCATGCATATCGCTCATCTCTAACAAGGGAAATTGTTAACACGCTCTGTGAATTTCACTTTTAAATTGCCAAAGAGTAGAAAAGAAAGTAATTAGCTTGGCCTGAAGCATACATTTTCCCTGGGAACTAAACTGGCAGAAAAACGAGCATTAAAAGACATACCTATGTCCTCTTATTTGATAGGATGCATTTGTACACTTCTTAGAGATGAATTTCATTTCAGTTTATTATTATTTATTATTATATTTATACCCCACCTTTTTTCCTGCAAGGAACCCAAGGCGGCATACATAATCCTCCTCCTCTCCATTTTATCCTCACAACAACCCTGTGAGGTAGGTTAGGCTGAGAGTCAGTGACTGGCCCAAAGTCACCCAGTGAGTTTCATGGCTGAGTGGGGACTAGAACCCGGATCTCCTGAGTTCCAGTCCAACACTCTCACCACTACGTTTGGTTTTGATAAGAATTTACCAAAATTTGCAAAGTTCTCCAAATTGAGGACAAAAAGATTTTGAGATAAAAAGGGGGGGGAGATACATGTGGGAGAAACCGAAACTGACAGATTTGTCTATCCAGGGCTTTGAGTGCTTTGCTCTTTAAAGTCTGGGTTTGAATCTTGTGTATTCAGACATGTTTGTGTTTAATTAGGGTTGCCACCTTTTTTTTCTGACAGGCTCCTCATCTTTAACATCTGCACAAGCAGGTACAACATAATCCCCTCTATGTGGGGAATAGCTGTACCTATTGAATTTAGCTGGTGCAGATGGGTGAGAAATTAGTTTCAATACATTTTTTAAATAACAATTTGCCAAAATTTGCAAAGTTCTTCATATTTGGGATAGGAAGAACTTGAGATTTTAACATTTTGATTGCAGGAGGAATAGAAACTGAGAGATTCACCCATGTGTGCTCCTTACATGTTGACTGGAGGCTTGATAATTTGGACTCGCATTTTGTCTTATTTTAGTGCGTGGACATTTGGTTGGTTCACACATGCATTTACATTTCTCTGAGCTAGCTGTGTGAACTGACTCCATTGAAAAGTGTTGTGTTTGAAATGAAAGCTCTGTCCATGTGATCATGCATTCACACATCCATCTAATCACTGGATGTTGCAGTCATCAGAGTTGCTCTGAGATGCGAATCATGTGTAGAATGAAATACATAGGATGGACAGTAGGCAATTCAGCAGAATAACTGAAGAAAGCCTCTGCATGTACAGCAGGCCAGAGTTAAGCAATTAATTGCAATTTTGCCAGTGTGTTGTTTAGAGTTTTCTTAATTATTTTATTCCTTTCATTTATAGGTTTTTCAGTTTTTAATTTTAATATCATTTCATGCCCTAGGCCTTTGAACTGGATGTGCTAGAAATAATAATAATAATAATAATAATAATAATAATAATAATAATAATAATAATAATAATTATTATTATTATTATTATTATTATTATTATTATTATTACATTACATTTATATCCCACATTTTTTCCTCTTGCGAGGAACGCAAGGCAGCTTACTTAGTCCTCCTCTCCATTTTTATCCTCACAGTGACTGGCCCAAAGTCACCCAGTGAGCTTCGTGGCTGAGTGGGAACTAGAACCCGGACCTCCCGAGTCCCAGTCCAACACTCTAACCCCTACACCACACTGGCTCTCAATTGAACTATGGCCACAGTCCAAACACAGAGCTAAGCGTGCTTTAAAAACCTACTGATTTCAGTGTGCTTAAGTCTGTGTCTGGTTGTGGCTTGAATAGTACTGGCAGTCAATGTGATACAAGCAGCTGAAATGATACTGTACCAACTCAAAGTTAGTGTAGGGATTTGAAAATCCAGGTTTCCAAGCTGCATCCACTGTGTGTAGTGTAGGCGATCACTCGTGACCGAGTAAGATTGTCTTCCAGGATAAAATTACAAAAAGAAAATTATATAAACTGGAAATTGTATAAAATTGTGTAGACTCTAGCGATGGGTCCGTAAATGACTGTGGAGGCCAAGTCTAGATCCACACAGCTTCCCACAGTGAGGACACAGGTTACCAGATGGAAGATGGTCCTGTAAAGGATTCATTTGACGTGCTTTTCGCTTAGCATGTTTCTCCCTTTCACCTTGCACTCAGGCTTCTTCAAAGTCCATAAATCCTTTGTGAAAGGCCTACCTCCAGTTAAAGCGTTCATGGGCCAGAGCTTCCCAGTTCTCGATGTTTATATTGCATTTTTTTTAGATTAGTCTTAAGAACATCTTTAAACCTCTTATACTGACCACCGATATTCCGCTTTCCATCCTTGAGTTGGGAATAAAGTAACTGCTTTGGGAGACGGCAGTCAGACATTCGAACAACATGAACAACAAGTTGGCGTTGAAGGGTCATTTTTTCAATGCTAGTAGTCTTTGCTTCTTCCAGTACACTGACATTTGTTTGCCTATCTTCCCAAGTAATTCGCAGGATTTTCCGGAGGCAACATTGATGAAATCTTTCAAGGAGGTGGAAATGGCGTTTATAGATAGTCCATGTTTCGCAGGCATACCATAAAGTTGGTAATACAATGGCTTCATAAACCAGCGTTTTGGTCTCCCTACAGATATCCTGATCCTCAAACACTCTATGTTTCATTCAAAAAAATGCGGCACTTGCAGAGCTCAAACGATGCTGGATTTCACTGTCAGTGTTAGCTGTAACAGAAAGATAGCTGCCAAGATAGAGAAAATGATTGACATTTTCCAGTATTGCCCCACCAAGCTGGATAGATGGATTAACTTGCACTTGTTGATGAAGCCCTTGCTGATAAAGCACTTTGGTTCTTTTTATATTAAGTGAGAGACCAAGTTTTTCATATGCTTCTGTAAAAGCATTTAGGATAGTTTGGAGGTGCGAAGACTACATTATCATCGGCATACTGAAGTTCCACAATGGAAGTTGTGATTACCTTACTTTTTGCTTTCAGCCTGCTGAGATTAAAAAGCTTTCCATCTGTTCGATATAGAATTCCCACACCAGTGGGAAGTTTCCCCTCGACAAGATGTAGAATCATAGCGATGAAAATAGCAAATAATGTTGGGGCGATAACACATCCCTGTTTAACACCTGATCCCACTTTAAATGGAGCACCATGAGAGCCGTTGTTGTCCAAAACTGTTGCCGTCATGTTGTCATGGAGAAGTCGCAAGATATTCACAAATTTACTGGGGCATCCAATTTTCATAAGGATGGTCCAGAGAGCTATTCGGTCTACAGTATCAAAGGCCTTAGCCAAATCAATAAATGCCATATACAGTAATACCTTGGATTGCAAGCATAATTTGTTCTGGAACTGTGCTTGTAATCCATAACACTCTTATATCAAAGCGAGTATCTGGCGGGCATGAGCGGGGCCGATTTCGGCCCGCTACACCCACTCAAGGCAAGCGGTTACATCCCTATCAAGACATCGCTTGTTTATCAAGTCAAAATTTATTTTAAAAAATTGCTTGTCTTGCAAAACGCTCTCAGACCAAGTTACTTGCAATCCAAGGTATTACTGTAAAGGGGTTGATTTTGCTCCCGGCATTTTTCTTGGAGCTGATGTGCAGTAAAAATCATGTCCACCGTCCCTCTAGAGGGGCGGAAACCATATTGAGATTCAGGAAGGATCTCTTCTGAAATAGATAGAAGTTGGTTTGCTAGAATCCTAGTAAATATTTTACCTGCAGTAGCTAAGAGAGAAATGTCCCGATAGTTTCCACAGTCTGTTCTATCACCCTTCTTAAAGAGGGTGATAATTATGGCATCCCTGAAATCTTCTGGGATCTCTTCTCTTATCCAGATTTTTCCGATAAGTTTATGAAGATGTTGTACAAGTTTGGGTCCCCCTCTTTAAAGATTTCAGCAGGAATCTCATCTGGTTATTCTTCATTTGATTAATGGCTTTTATAACTTCATCCAAAGTGGGGAGTATTGCAAGTTCCTCTCTAATTTGTTTTCGCCGGATTTGTGAAAAAATCTCATTATCCACCTTAGATTTACGATTTAAAAGATCATAATAATGCTCTTTCCAATGCAGTGCAATAGATTCTTTGTCTTCTAAAAAGTTTGGTACCATCTTTTGATTGCAAAGGGTTTGTCGAAAGAGCGTGTTTGTAATAGTGAGATTATGCTCTGCACATTTAGACAAAAGTAAAATTCCGTTCAAGTTGCTATTACCATGAGTTCTTTTCATGAGTTCTAATAACACATATAGGTCAGGGGCAGAGCCTGCTACTACGGTTCTGACCCCATACACATTTATTCTATGCATCATTCACACCTAGGGATGGCTGAATCTGTCAATTGCAGTGTCGATCAGTTTCTCATTTCCCCTACTCTAAGTTCGATTCGGCCTGTTTCTGCATCAGGTTATGAATTCAGAAAAAATAAAATCCACATGAAAACTCAAACACATTTTCATTCACATTTCTCCAAATATACACATTACGGTGTGCACACTTTTTGCAAGTGCGCCCGCATATACTTTGTGTGCCTGTTTTTCCCCAATATACACTTTTTTTTTTATGTGCACTTTCTGAGATGAGGACTATGCTGCAAAGTAGTAAGTACTGAAAAGTGATGAGCAACTGCATACATGAGGTGGAAATTGGATAAGTTGGTATAAAAATCTGGACCAGACAATTTTTTCCTCCATCCTATTCACATCTGAAATGAGCTCAAGTGGTGAATGAACTGTTGGGACGTGTAACACAACAACAGCTGTGACACAAGTGTTTTCATTTGGAAAGGTACAGGATGGCTAGAATAACAATCTTGTTTAGTCTGACACCAATAATCTATTCTCATGGGAAAAGTAGGTGGGAAAGAAATATGAGCTGATCACATGGTTTGTACTTTCTGATGACGTATTATGATTGTTAAGTTTCGTTTCCTGTAACTTTGTAATAGAGAGAGAAGGATTGCTTTCTGTATGCATCTTCTGGTCTCTTCTCTCTAATGCTCTGTCTGCTAGGGTGGACTTGGTCCACTGGACTATGCTATGCAATATAGACTGTAATTTAGGAGATTGTATTTACTCTGATATAGAATAAACAGGTAGTAAAAACCCTGTGGTGGATTCTATGGCAATTCCTAATTACAGTTGAGCTGACTGGATGGGCAAGCTGGAGTTGGCTGTAATCCGAGACGCTTGGAATGTGCTGCGTGCAGGAGAGAAAGCTGAATCTCTGTGTGAACTACATGGGCCAGTTACACACATGAGACAGAGGCTAAATCTCCCAACTCACGCTCTGCTGTATCCACGTAGGCAGTCAGGCCTACAGGGTGGATTGTGAGCCATCAGGGCTGAAGCAATTTTTTAGCCTTAACATGAACAACATTCCATCTATGCTGAACTGTATGCAAAAAACCCCAAACAAAACAAACAAACAAAAACCAGCTATTATCTGGGTCTGGAAATAAGAAAGTAAGTTCAAACTCTCAAAACTTAGCTTGGCAAATCGAAGAAGTTTTGAGATATATTCCACCGACTCTAACTCAGTGAATGAACTGAGTACAAAAAAACCCCTATTTAATAAACTGTTGCACAGTATGGGAGTGATCAAGTACCTGCTATATCTTTCTAACTGTGAGCATCATAGAAGGAGGGGAAATTGTGCTGGTTACTTAAGTCACTGCCTGTCACTGAACCAGTGCAAAACAATTTCCAGTCAGGTAGGTGTTCCTGGGTCTTGCACTCAAAAGTAAAAAAAGCTATGGGTATCTGAACTTGAATACTGGAAGAATCAACTATTTGTAAATATTTATGAACCATTCTTTCCTATTTCAGAACTTTCTGAAATGATACAGACAGACACAAGCCTCTCCATGCCTATGAAACAGGGTGCACTTTTAAAAGAGATATTTAGCTGCCAGTTTTGGCTAGTGCTGTGTTGGAAATTTCAAGCCTGTCATTTTTGAAAATTCGGGGTGGAGGGGTAGGGGCAAAAGAAGCAGGGGAGGAGGAGAATTTCAAGGAATTTTCTCGCTGGGGAGGGGTTCCATTTACCTTTTAAATGTAAGGAGGTGGCAGAGGGTTCTTCTTTCTGTTGTGTTCTTAACTACAACACAACAGAAAGAATCCTTTCTGGCCCTGCTATTGCAGCATCACGGGCCTCCTAGCAGAGAGGGTTTTTAGCCCATAGTGCTTCCTAGAATGCCCAGGAGACCATGTGATGTCACAGAGTCTCCTGAGCCTTCAGGAACTGCTGCCCAGCTAAAAGTCTAAGCCAGGGCTCTCCAACCTTGGGTTCCCAGATGTTGCTGGCCTACAGCTCCCAGCATACTCAGCCAGCATGGCTAATGGCAAGGGATTCTGGGAGCTGTAGTCCAGCAACATCTGGGGACCCAAGGCTGGAGAGCCCCGGCTAAGCAAAGAGCCCCACAGTTTGATTAATTTGTTCATGTATTATTCTGTTTCTCAAACATAAACAACAAGCTTATTCACCTTTTCTTTCTTACAATTTGTTCCCTTTCTCTTTTCCCTCCATTTTGCTTCTTCTCGCTACTTCCTCCTCCTTCTCTCCAACTTTTTACTCATGGGACAAACATCTGGAAAACCTGTTAGGAAGGAAGGGACTGGCTGTTAGTGACCAGAGAGAGACAGCCTTCACAGTGGTAGAGCCAAGATGGAATCCCCTCTCCCAAGAGTTCAGCCTGGTACCAACATTGTTTTATTCTCCCATGAAATTTTATTTTATTTTGAAATAAAGTTTTAAAAGCCAACAAAAAAGAATACACATAATGTTGGTGTGTGAAGCAAAATTAGCTTGCTAATGACATGTAGTGGCCTGGCTTCGGCCAGGGCATATGTATCATGCTTTTTTGGTTTTGAGCTGCACATGCTTTTGATGAGCTGGATGTACATTCAAGGCTTTGTACTCTGCACATGGACTCTGTATATGGACTGTAAAGTAGATGTAACCTGTAGTGATACTTTGTTATAAGTTAATTAAAAAGATAGAATAGAACTGTTTGGACTACAGTGTGATTCCTGATTCCTGAAATGAAATGCAACTGGGAAGGCTGAAGCTAACTACTGCGTGGGGGGGAAACTCTGCTGCTGTGTGTGGAAGGCCAGGGCTTCATTTAGCTGGCTAGCACACAGACCAACATTTCACTCCATCCCCAACACATAATAATATAACAAGATCACTAAAGAAACATAGAAATTCACTAATTCACTAATTATTGACAACACTGGGCTAGATGAACCAGTGTTCCGATTCAGTGTAAGGTAGCTTCATGTATTCCTGTGTAGGAATGCTACTTTAAACTCAAATACTTAAAAAAACCCCAACCATTATTTTAAATTTAAAAGCTGACACTAAGCTAGAAGGCTCATTTGCTTTTGAAATGAGGATCTTACTTGGGGGAGGCTGATGGAGTATGGAATTTCCAAAGCCTGAGGTAGATTGCTTTGCACCATCTCAGCCCTAGCACTGGTCATCCTGGCTCAGCAAGTCTTATAATGACTGGCCCATAAATGCTCAAAATCCTTTAGACAGGGACTGCAGGGCTGGTGCAAGACATTTTGTGGCCTGAGGTGAAGCAGCAAATGGTACCTTTCCCTCCAAGTCAAGATGCGTAATACTGAAGGGTGTCAAGTCATTTTGGCACCTGAGGCAAAACTTCCGACAAGTGTTCTTGCTTGGCAATAAATAAATAAATAATACAATAATATTACATTAAATAAGTAACCGTTTGCTGACCCTTCACAATACCCCAAATCAGCTGCCCGAGGCAGACTGCTAACTCTGCCTAATGGTGGGGCCAGCCATGTGGGGAGACAGCTGACAGGAAACCAGAGATCATTTGTGTAGGGTTAAGGCTTAGGCCCTTAAAATATTAGGACTTTTGGTATCTGCAGGGATGTTGAAGAGTCCTTGGTCTCGAGTCACGAGTCAAGTCACGAGTCTTTGGACCCGAGTCCGAGTCCTTGGTCCAAAATGGTGACTCATGAGTCCCGAGTCCCGAGTCACTCCCAAAGCTGACTCCACGAGTCCCTATTAAAATCAATGGGGTTTTTTCCCAACAAAATAAGGCTACTTCAGATGTGTGGCTTAAATACATTCTAGGCACAAGTGTGCCTTTTTTATTTCAAAACTCTGTAACTGATTTTGACAAGAACAGACCAGGCAGACAAACCCAAAATAACCAGGCAGGCAGAGGAGGCAGGGAACCCCAAAGCAGGCAGGCAGAGGCCTTTGTCTTGGACAATTCAAACTGTGGAACTGGTTAAGAAGAGACCAGGCAGGCAGAGGAGGCAGGGAACACCAAACAGGCAGGCGAGGCAGCCAAACCCAAAATGTCTGAAAGGTTGCATTTTAGGAAAATGATTTTAAAAAATAAACTCTTTGCCGGCAATCGCACTTCTCTCCACTCCTTCTGGCACAGCTCAGGGATGTTGAAGAGTCCTTGGTCTCGAGTCAATTTTGAGTCCCATTAAAAATACTGGGACTCGAGTGGGACTCGAGTCAGAGGGGGGACTCAGTCCGACTCACGAGTCGAGTCCTGGAGTCCGAGTCCCCATCCCTGGGTATCTGAGTGCCTACTTTATATACAGAAGTAAATGGTGGCAGGGGCCAACTCTTCAGTAGTACAGGCATCTTCCAGTTCATGGCATTTCTAGATAGGTGGTGGTGTGCTGCTGTAAGAAGTTGTGGGATAATTAAGTTGCAGTCAAAACCTATGGCTCATGTTTTACCAGGTAGTTGGGTGAAATGGTTAAGATCACTGGTATCCTCTAGGGTGGATTCACTGGAAGATACTCATTGAATCATTAACAGAGCCCCAACAGGAAGTGGGTGTAGCTATAAGCTCTTCCTCTTTCTGCTGGGACTCTTAGTGAGTGTGGCACCAGTTGTTAGCCCCACTTTCTTCTAGCAGCAGCATGTAACCAGAGTTGCTAGTCTGAACTCCACAAGTTCAGACCCCAAGTATTTCCAAATGAACTGTAACCAACTGTAAGAAACGCTTTTAAGCCTGCCTGAATGAAACTGCATAATCTGAGTGAGTAAATGTTACTTTTAACTTTTCATAGATTTCATAGATTTCATAGATCATAGAGTTGGAAGGAGCCTACAAGGCTATCGAGTCCAACCCCCTGCTCAGTGCAGGAAACTAGAGGAGGGGTCTCCCATCCAAGTAATAACCAGGCCTGACCCTGCTTAGCTTTCCACGCTCAGACAAGCTGAGCCAGCGTGAGCCACAGACACAAGACTGTGTCTCTGATTATTGTTCTGAGGGAGAGAAAAGGGGGCAAAACCAGGGAAATCCAGTCTGCCTTAAAGCATCTTGGATTACCAAATGCTAACTGGCTAACACTAGCCAAATCTAAGCTTCTTTTAAGCTGGAAAGGGACTCTACTCTGCTGATCTCACTAACGTGAGATAGGAAGGATATTACTCCACAATATATCCTCTCCTAGCATCTTTTTCAAGTCCCAACAAAAGTAAATCTAGACACATGGAGGCTGAATATGACTTAGTAGCACAGGAACAGATTGTGGAGGGTAACGGCTCATGCGCTCTGAACTCCACTCCAGCCATGCTTCCTTCTCAAGTTACAACTGTATAGCAGTGTTCTAAAACACCATCACACTTCCTTCCCCCCCCCCAAGGCTTCCAGCCGTGGCTATTTAGTCAGAGAAGAATTCGGGCAAACTTTCAGAGCACTCAGCTGAGGCATCTTTCAAATGAGGAGTTTGCAAAGGAGGATGTTGTCGTTATGGGATACTGTTGGTTCGATCGCCTGGAAATTCCAAAGGTGTTTCACCCAGTTTATTTTTAAGAAGCGGATTTCAGTGATAACTAAAAGCAAATTTATAATGTAAGTTATGTATATTTAATTATAACAACAGGAAATCAAAGAATTAGAACAAGAAGTACAGGGGGAGGGGCGAACTGAAAACATTGTTCACATGTCTGTTTCATTTCAAAGGTTACCAGTGTTCCTTGACAATGAAAATAAATTAATCATTTAAAATACCACTTTGGCAACTATTCAAAGTTAGAAAGTCACAGACAGGAGGTATCATAACTGTACTGTCTAATTGCCAGCATTGTTGACTTTTAAACTATCCCACTGTGACAATGTTAGAAAGGTAGACGTTCTGTTTTCTTTTTCCTTTTCCTTTTGTTTTGTTACCTCTTATGTTCATTTTACCCTTTGGTGATGTATTATTGCGAAAGTAACCTTAGGAAGTCTAGAATGTTAAACATTTTTATAAAACACTACTTAGCAAATAACTTGGATTTCTTCTGGAGAACTCCTTAAGAAGTGGGGGAAGGGTGTAAACTTTTCCCCAAGGGAATTTTTGTCTGTGGAAGAATTTACAAAAAATATTTTTAGATGCAGAGGAGGAAGATTATAATGCGCCTTTATGAGACAGCTAACAGAATTTTGAAGAAATAGAGCCATATAAAATTCACTGCTGCCATTTTAGGGCAGAGAACAGCGAATGTGGTGCCCAGAGCTAAATCTGGCCCTCACAGTTGCCAGCCTAGAGGCAAAAGAAGTGTCTGGAGGAAATGGTGGCTTTGCTAAGAGGACTTGCAGGCAGTCCACTTGGGGATTGTTTGGGGTGGGATGGGGGTGCTCCATTGCTTGTTCAAAGCCACATCACTGTGTTTTATACAGCTACAGACTACAGTAAGGTTTTGCTGGGGCTCTCTGTTGGTGGCAAACCTATGTGTTTGTGTGGACTATGTAATGTCTGAAATGGCTATTAGAGTTGTTTCAAACCCTTGAATAGGAAGGAAACACCCTGTCTTTATCTCCCCACCCATCCACTAAAGTCCAGGGTTTATTTAGTCCTGCCTAATGTATTTTCTTTGAGGATGTTTGTGCTTGTGTTTGGAGGCATTCCACTTTTCTGAAACATGCTGTTTTCTGGTTCCTTGCCCTGATGATCTGTCTGCCTTTTAAATGTCATCATAATCACTTTGGGAGAGAATATTGGCATGGATAAGAAATGGGTATGTTAGATCAGGGTTTAGAGTTCTAGAGGAGCCTGGACTACTCACTTTATTTTTCACATTTTTATCAGCCATTTTTTACATCAGCTAACAATACAACTTTTGCATGGCTTGAATTTTGAACTGCAGCAATTCTTTTAGAATTGCATATTTTCCTGGAACAGCACATTTTTAAAACAAAAATGTTTTAAAACTTTTTAAAACAAAAACAAAACAAAAACAAACCCCTTATAGCATCAGAGAATAGGTCCACCATTTCTGGTGGATCTGGTAACTGACCAAGTGACAAGGCCTAGTTACCAGATCTAACAAGATAGGTAGACCTGGCCCCTGAGAAATGTGTATACCAGGTCTATCCCTCCGTTGTTTCTCAGTGGGTAGACTTGGTTTCTGAACAATGTCTTTCCACAAGCAATTGAAACTGTCAATTCTTTCCCCGACTTCTCTCACCTCATTGTAAAGGGCCAATGACCATTACACGGGTGAAGGGTGTAGTTAATATGGGGGGGGGGGTTGACCTGCTCAGCTTGCAGTCCACTTATAGACTCTGCCCTGCAGGCAATGCAGCAACACTCAATAGATTCAGGTACCTTCACAATGGGGTTGTTTATTGTTACAATACATGAGAAAAAAATAACTTCTGGAGTAGCTGCATGGCACTGTCTCAGCTCCAAGGCCTGCACTAAGAGAAACATGGGGAGAGGCTCCATTTAGGCCTCCTGAAAGAGCTAAAAATGGCAGGTTCTCTTAAAACTATATACATCAACAACCCACTCTAGCCCTTAATAAACTGCACTGCTGCTACAATCAACTTCACATCACTATCTGCATTTCCCTACAACACCAACAGACCAGGAGACTGGATAACAACACTGGACTACACTGCAGAGTTGTCATACACTACACTCCCTCCCCCTGCTGCTTTTGTTTTTTGGTAGACACACTACTGCCTACGAAACTTAGCTACAGTACATAAACTCAGCTATGCTGAACTCCTGGATTTCTTTCTTTTCTTTTTTTATGAGGCTGAAATTGCTTTCTAACAGGGAAGAGCCCAAAAAGGCTTTTAAAATGAACCAAGAAGTTTCATTTGGTCACCCTATATGATGACCTATGCCAGAAGAGAGGCAGGGGGAGTGTGACCCTGTTGACACTCCTTGTCCTCTCAGCAGCTTTTGATACCATCAACCATGGTATCCTTCTGGGGTGACTGTTTGAGCTGGGAGTGGGGGGTACTGCATTGCTGCTGTGGTTCTGCTCCTACTTGGATGGCCAGCTCCAGAAGGTGGTGCTTGGGGAATATTCTCCAGCATGGGGTCCCCCAGGGGTTGGTTTTGTCCCCCATGATATTCAACATGTACATGAAACAGTTGAGTGGGGTAATCTGGAGTTTAGAGTGCATTGCCATTTGTATGTTGATGACACACAGCTCTACTTCTCCTTTTCATCACCATCTCAGGTGAGGCTGTGGATGTGCTAAATCAGTGCCTGGCTGCGACAGTGGACTGGATGAGGGCTAACAAACTGAAGCTCAGTCCAGACAAGACTGAGATGCTCTTTGTGGTGGTTCTTCTAACCAGATGGAGGGCTCAACCTGTTCTTGATGGGGTTTCACTCCCCCTGAAGGAGCAGGTTCATAGCTTGGGGGTCCTCCTGGAGCCATGTCTGTGACTTGAGGCTCAGGTGGCCTCACTGGCACAGAGTGCCTTCTACCAGCTTTGGCTGGTGGCCCAGCTTCACCCCTATCTGGACAAGGATAGCCTGGTTTCAGTAATCTATGCCCTAGTAACCTCCAAGTTAGATTACTGCCATGCACTCTACATGGGGCTGCCCTTGAAGACTGTTCAGAAACTGCAGCTTGTGTAAAATGTGGCAGCCAGCTTAATAACTGGGACCAGAGGTTTTGAACATATAACACCAATTCTGGCCCACTTGCATTGGCTGCCTGTATGCTTCCGAACTGATTCAAGCCAGTGTGGCGTAGTGGTGAGAGTGTTGGACTGGGACTCGGGAGATCTGAGTTCTAGTCCCCACTCAGCCATGAATCTCACTGGGAGACTTTGGGCCAGTCACTGACTCTCAGCCTAACCTACCTCACAGGGTTGTTGTGAAGATAAAATGGAGAGGATGAGGATTATGTAAGCCGCCTTGGGTTCCTTGCAGGAAAAAAGGCGGGGTATAAATATAAATAAATAAATAAATAAAGGTGCTGGTTTTAACTTATAAAGCCTTACATACCTGATGGAGTGCCACTCCCAACCTGAATCTACCCAGACACTACAATCAATCAACATCTGTAGCCTTCCTTCGAGTGCCACCTCCGAGGGAGGTTTGGAGGGTATCAACAAGGGAGAGGACCTTCTCAGTGCTGCTCCCCCAATTATGGAATGGCCCCAGCTTTGTCATCTTTTTGGCACAAGGTTAAGTAAGACTGTCCTCTTCTCCCAGGCATTTAATGGAATTTAAGGGTATTTAATGGCATAATGAGGCATTTATGTTAGCTGTTTTTAACAGGTCTAGTTTGTACTAAAATTGTTTTTTAGTTATTAAATTTGTTTTTACATTTTGTATATTGGAAGCATTTCATGCTGTTTTTATTGAGTTTCTGGTCCGTGTTTTTATGCATTGTTGTACTATTAGGTGGTACAGAAAGTAAATAAATAATAAAATGAAGAAAGAAATAAAAGTTCCTTCTCCAGATAGCAGGTTTGTTAACAACCATCGCTATGACTTCATTCATTGGCTAAAAACACTGGAAGGTGAGAGCAGGCTAGTTTCTCACAGAACAAATGGGCAGAATAGTGGCTGCATGTTTTACCTCATATCTTGGGTTTTACAAGGGCTAGAGATTTGCTGTTCTTTGCTTTTTTAATGAAAGCTGGGAATCTAGAGATTATGGCTCATCCTGGGGGGTGGTCAATTGCCCCCCTTGCCCATTTCTGCAGATGCCGATGTGCCTGAAGCCAGGGAATTAATCCCTCCGCTGCCCGGGCAACCCTTTTGCATCTTGAACAGCATCATACAGCTCTCTACATGTAACCAGGGCCATTTTGCTAATCAAGATGAAAAAACACCAGGCAATGTATGTCAGATCTGCATTTTCTGCACATTGCAGTGTTTCAGTTGGCCGTCAGCTTGCAGTCCTGATAGAAGATAATGGGCTTTCAACAATTTGTGATACTAAGAAGATTAGGGGGCTTAAAGCACAGGCTTTTGATTCTGAGCAACTGGGTTAACAGACCTGCCCCAGGTCAAAAATGAAAAACAAGTTTGATAATCTCCAATTGTTCCATCAGAAATATTTATCAAAATCAGAAACCTACTTTGGGGTATATCCTGGCACTGAAATTATTTTCTTATATACATACAAATTTAGGTTTGGTTGTTACATGCAACCCTATGGAAAGTTTATTTGGCCTGGTTGAAATGAAGAAATGCTGCCAAGCACTGGGATTACACCCAGATGCAGCAGGCTGCCTTGTATCTGAATCAGATGCTGCGGTTGATTGATTTGCCTCAATCCAGCACACAGTTAAACATGCTTAAATATGTTGGTTGCAATAGGCTTATGTACTCCTAAATCTGTGCTGCATTATTGCCCTTGCATAGTGCATATTAAGACTGTGATCAAAATGGAAAATGACTTAATGTTGCTCTTTATTTAGAAGAAGATAGTTTCATTTCATTTATTACATTTCTATACTGCACAATAGCCAAAGCTCTGTGGGCGGTTAACAAAGATTAAAACCTGAAAAATACATTATACATAGTATAAAAACCATTTACATACAAACATATCAACCGACAGCACACACACAGACATATATATATCCAGTAGAGGCTGGTGGCTGCCATGTCAGTGGGGTTATGTATGCACTCCGGATTTTACTCCGAACTTTTAAGGAGCTATCCATGGTGCTGAATCTATTTTTGGGATAGCTCCTTTAAAGTTCAGAGTAAAATCAGGAGTGGATACACAGTCCTGCTGACATTGGAGCCACCAGCCTCCACTGCATATATGTAAGCAATTTTAACAATCAATAAAATATAATTATTTTATTTTAAAAATCCAAGAACTGATTAAAAGTTCATCATATGTTGCCAAATGCCTGAGAAAAGAGGAAGGTCTTAACCTGATGCTGAAAAGATAACAATGTTGGCACCAGGCAGGCCTTGTTGGGGAGATTGTTCCAGAGTCAGGGGGCCACCACTGAGAAGGCCCTCTCCCTTGTTGCCGTCTTTTGAGCCTCCTTTGGTGGAGGCATCTTGGAGAGGGTCTTGGATGTATTTTGGCTAGAACTGTCTAGGGGCCATAAGATTGCTTAGCCCTTTATTTATTTATTTAAAATTATTTTTAGGCTGCCTTTATAGGTAAAAGCCTCTTAAGGTGGAGATAAAAATAATATACACATTTTTGTATGCATTTTTTGACTGGAGAACTGCATTGCAAAATTCAATCAAGTGTGGATTTTCAAGGATAATGATGTTTCAGTTTGTTGGTTGGTTCAATAGAGTAAATTTAGATAAGTTAGCATTAAAATGCAAACCAAATGTCCTATTTGTCCCATCTCCACTTTTGAGTAGACTCAAATAACTGATGTAGCTGCATGAAATACATTAGAGATAACATCTAGTTTGACACTAAGAGCCCCATCCTGTTCATGCTTATTCAATGGAATTTCCTTGTCTGCAATCATACACACACTTCCTGCGGGGGGGAGGGGGGAGTTTGATTAAACTGAGTAAATATGCTTAGGATAGACTTTATTAGGTAGGCCTAATAATCATAGGCACAGTTAATTAGTAGCAAGCTCCCCTTCCTCTCCTTCCTCTTGTGGCCCTGTACTCCCCACAGCAGATCGGGGTGGGGGGCACACAGGGCTGCAGGGGATGGGAAAATCCATTTAATCACTGCTGCCTGTTCCACTTGCGGATACACATAATTGGATAAAGTCCATTGACATCAATATGAAAATACAAAGCCTTAAAATGGCAACAACAAATCCCCCCAAAAACAAAACAAAAAACCCAAACCCAATACATTAAAGAACCAATGGAAATGTTGCCAGGACATCAATGGAATGAGGACAGAATCTAAGGTCAATACTCCAGATGCCACTCTATGCTCTTGTTTACAATAACCAAATCAGTGCATTGGAAGGGAGCCAATGAATCATGTAGTCCATCCCATGACCCCAAGACCTGGGTTCCTTGCAAGAGGAAAAAAGGCAGGATATAAATGTAAAAAAATTAAATAAAATAATAATAACAACAACAACAACAACAACATAAGACAATATATCTTGTATTTAAAACATCCGTGATAGAGTCTTGTCCAGCCTTCTTTTGAAAATCTCTGCAGAATGGAATTTCATCATCTCCCATGATCTCATGATCCATTGTGGCTCACGCAACATTGTATAGAAGCCATTGTTTTATTTCAATGTTGTAACTCATATTTGATCCATTATATTTGGAGAAATGTGAGATAGAACTTGAACAGATAAATAAATAAATAAATAAATGTGGGATTTCTGTTCATTTTGACCAGAAAAGACCAGACAAGTCTTTGGACATCTGCTATAATGCAGGGAACATAATTTCAGCAAGTAATTCTTGATTGGATCCAGTAGCTTCTTTTTGAGCCAGTTTATAACCTTTAGGAAGTAGGAAGTAGCTGCTTTTATATAAAGCTGTCAACTCACATTCAGTGCAGCAAAATATTACGGTGAAGGAAAATCAGTCTTGAGTTGGGAGGAGATGGAATCATACCCTTTCGGTAATGAGGAGTTTCCTGAGCTGAACTACTTTTTAAAATAGCTGTTTCTGCAAACTTCAGCTGGTCACCTTCACAAATATCTTCAACACAGTGTAAAAAAAGTACATTTAAATCTGATGATAAAGCCCCAGCTCCTGCAAATCAGTTCTTGCTATTTAGGAATGCAATAAAGTTCATTTAGATTTTTGAAGAGTATCCATCAATCAAGGCTTAAGTAGTGTGATATCATACTGTGAAGTAACAAGCTTATTGTATTGATATGGAGCACAGTATACTCTGGTGTTGCCTCAGATTCACAAAGCAATTAGCCAATAATGTTAAAAGTTATGGCTAATTTAACTAATGGTTAATAGAGCTTAGTAAAACTGTCAGAGTTGATGAGCCCTGTGAGATTTTGTGCAAGAACACACATTAAACTTAGGATCCTCATCTCATTTTGGCAGTTTAATCGGCACCCTGAATGATAGCCTGTCTAGTGATATGAAAAAATATGCTTTTTGGAAAATTCTCTTTAATATTTAAGTGCATGCAGTTACAACAGGTTTGTCTCTAGGGCAACAGTCTAGGTCGTTATCTAGGAGACAGGGCACATGTTATCTTGGCCCTCTTTTTCTCTACCAGGAATCATCTGTTTTCATAAGCAAGGTAATGAGTAAGTTGGTAGTGTAACTAAGAAGATGGATTTACCAAGAGCCAGTTTAAGGGACTTGAAGCAAGGATAATGTTGAGAGTTAAACTTGAACACAGTTATATACAGTTCATTTAAAATGTTTACATCCCATACTGCACCAAATTACACTAGGATGGCTAACAACTTATTCAATCCAATCAGAAACTAACAATATCAGAATCATTTCAACAAAAACAACCCTAAAATAATAAGATATACTGATATCGGTAAAGTATCGCTTGGAATAAATTGGGGAAAGCCTCAAGAAAAGAAAAGTTTGCCTTTCCAAATCCCTACATTTAGACATCTGGTCGATCTCTGGCGGGTCTTTCTTAGGAATGGGTTTCATCACTCCATTGGTTCTAACAGAAAGTCCTGCTCTGAATTCCACTAGATTTACTGTATAATAGAGCAGACTTTTCTGAGATTACCTCAGTTGGTTAATATGGGGGGAAGGCAGTACCTAAGATATGCAGGGCCCAGTTGACTCAAGGTTTTTAAGGTTCAACACCTGAAAGCTAATAGGCAGTCATTTTAGTTGCTACAGCGGTGGTCTTACATGATCCTTCCCATCCCATCTGACACAATGTGTTCAGTAGTATTCTGCATAGACTGTAAGGGCAACCTCACATAGAGCACAATGCAGCAGTAAATCCTAAAATGTTTCCAAAATAAATGGCGATTGGTAGATCTCTCCTCTCCAGATATGGATCGAGTTGATGGACAAAGTGCAGTTGATGCAAAGCACTTATTGACACTTGACACTTCTAGTTAAGCTGTTCACTGCTTAACTAGAAGCAGTGTTGGATATAAATAGTCTTCCAAGTTGTGTGTGTGTGCATGATCAACCTAAGGAGGACAAACACTATCTTTACTGGATCAAGAGCCACCATCACTTCCTTCTGTGGATTCAGCTTCATCAGTTGGTCATCGAACCAATCAGAGGGGAGGCAACTCAGGACTTAATTCTAAGTGGTGCCCAGGACCTAGTGCGAGATGTTTGTGTTGTTGAACCAATTGGAAACAATGACCACAGTACTATCAAATTTATATGTAAGTGGAGAATTGCCAGCAAAGTCCAACACAGTCACATTTGACTTCAAAAGAGGAAACTTTTCTAAAATGAGAGGACTGGTAAAAAGGAAGCTGAAAGGGAAAATCAAAAGGGTCAAATCTCTCGATAGCCTTGTAGGCTCCTTCCAACTCTATGATCTATGAAACTCTATGAAACAACAACAACAACAACAACAAAATGGACAAGCCCTGCTGGGAAAAAAACCAGCACGGCTTGTGGAAGGGTAAGTCCTGTCTCACTAAACTTTTAGAGTCCTTTGAGAGTTTCAGCTAAGATGTGGATAGGAGTGATATGGTGAGCAATGTTTACTTGGATTTCCAAAAGGCTTTTGTTTTGACAAGTCCCTCACCAGAGACTCCTGAGCAAACTCAGCAGTCATGTGATAAGATGAGAGGCCCTCTTATGGGTAAGTGGTTGAAGAACAGAAAGCAGAGAGTAGGAAAAAATGACCAATTCTCACAATGGTAGGAGTAAACAGTAGGGTCCCCCAAGGATCTGTATTGGGACTGGTGCTTTTTAATTTGTTTATAAATGATCTGGGGTTTGGGGTGAGTAGTGAGGTAGTCAAGTTTGCTGATGACACCAAATTATCGAGGGTGGTTAAAACAAAAATGGATTATGAAGTGCTCCAAAAGGATCACTCCAATCTGGGAGAATGGGCATTACAATGGCAAATGCCTTCCAGTGTAAGTAAATGTAAAGTGATGCATATTGGGACAAAAAAATCCAAACATCACATGCACACTGATGCAGTCTGAGCTGGCAGTGACTGACCAAGAAAGAAATCTTAGGTTTTGATAGATAACTCAATGAAAATGTTGATCCAGTGTGCAGCAGCTGCTGCTAAAAAGGCAAAATGTTGGGGACGATCAGGAAAGGAATGAATAAATAAATAAATAAATAAAACTGCCAATATAATAATGCCTTATACAAATCTATGGTGCAACTATACTGGAGTACTGTGTACATTTCTGGTCACTACACCTCAGAAAGGATTTCTAAAGTTGAAAAAGGTGCCATAAAGAGAAACCAAATTGTTCAAGTGGTTGGAACAATTCTACTATGAGAAAAAGTTACAACATTTGGGACTATTCAGCTTAGAAAAAGGCAAGAAAGGGGAGACATGACAGAGGTGTATAAAATTATGCATGTTGTGGAGAAAGTAGATAGGGAGAGATTTTTCTCCCTTTCTAATAATATCAGAACCCAGGGTCACTGAATGAACATGAATGGTGGGGAATTCAGGACAGATAAAAGGAAGTACTTCTTCACACTTCACATTGTTAAACCATGGAATTCACTATCACAGGTTGTAGTGATAGCCACCAATTTGGACAGCTTTAAAAGGGAACCATACAAAGTCATAGAAAATAAGGCTCTCTCAATGCCTACTAGTCATGATGGCTATATATTACTTCCAGTATCAGAGGCAGTATGCCTCTGTTTAACAGTTGCTGGGGAACACTAATGGGAGGGTGCTATAACTGCGTACTACATGTCCTGTTTGTGGGCTTCCCATGGCCATTGTGTGAACAGAATGCTAGAATAGATAGGCCTTTGGTCTGATCCAGTACAACTCTTCTTATGTTCTTATCCATTTAACAACAGCTGCCAGACTTTGGTAAGGATGGTTCTGCTTCTAGATCTGACAAAACAAACAAACAAACAAAAAAAGACAAAAGAGCTGGAATGCCATGAGCATATTGATGACACCTTACTCTAAAACCTTGGATGTTCTCACCCAGTGAATATATCTCCTATATATGCTATACAATAATATCATAAGAAACTAGTTTTGACCCAAAGAAAAATAAAATAAAAGTACCCTCTTCATATCAGAGCTGTTATGAAGTAGTTGTACCTCTGGCAAAGCAAGGGCAGTCCTTTATTGTCTGGCAGACTGTGATGCAGTATCCATCTTTTAATTCATTTTTTTAAAGCTCCACTTCCAACTCCAAACAGCATTTGTAGGTATTTGGTTTGCTAAGCCCTTTTTTGCTGAAAGAAAATACAGGCAGCCAAGAAGGTCTTAAACTCTCTGGATACCTTTAGAAATCATGCTCTTGTCATAGAATCAAGAAATATAACAAAAATGCAGGGGGGGACACACTCCATAATAAAGTTATACCACCACCAAAAGTCACCAATAACTCCCTCTTCTGATTTAAACTCTTGTTGAATATCCTCTAATAACCATGTTATCAGCACAAACTTGTTCCAAATTGCTCAGAATGTAATTAAGATAATGCTACCAAGCACTACTGTATGTCAGCAATATTACGGTATATCAAGAAGGCTCACTACGCAATTTTCTGGCATAGCTTGAGGTGATGATGTCTGGGTATGTGGGGCTTGCTCTCAACGACAGCAATTTCTGTCCTCTAAAAAACAACAACAATGGGTTGCAAACAGTATCTAATGCTGGCTTTTCCTTCGCATGGCACCCTTTCCCCCCCCACCAATCCCCCCTCGTCTACTGAAGCTTTCTGTATCATAACCTAAGCTGTCTTGAAGAATACACCAAATCTCGGGGACAGTTGGGGTGGCTGGCTGTGAAACTGCAGTGGATAGGGTGGGAGTTGACAAAAAATGGGCTGCCCTGCCTTGTGTGAGCAGAATTTGATTTCCAATATCACGAAGGCACCTTAAGATACAACCCAATGATCCTTAGTGATAATGCAAGTTGCTAGGGTAAAATCCGGAACATACTGCTTCACTTGTCTAGACGTGAAAAAGATGATTTGGGAGTGAATTATGCTGGGTACCAATTGATTTAGGAAAAAATTACATTTGTCTGGGATGTCCATTCATAGATTCATAGATCATAGAGTTGGAAGGAGCCTACAAGGCTATCGAGTCCAACCCCCTGCTCAATGCAGGAAACTTGGTCTCCCATCCAAGTAATAACCAGGCCTGACCCTGCTTAGCTTTCCACGCTCAGACAAGCTGAGCCAGCGCAAGCCACAGGCCTAATTCTTAATTGATTGATTTTGAAAAATACATTGATTTTGTAGCTTTAAACTGGATGTGGAGAAGCCAGATACAGTCATACAACTTTGCCTCTTCTGGTTAGATTCATCAATAAGTGTTATGTACTCAAAGGTATGAATTACACAGGTAACATGAATATGATCAGGCTTGCAACATATGTACATAAAAGCATGTTCTAGAAGGGGAGCCATGTTAGTCTCTTGCAGTAAAACCAACAAGAAGGGTGGACAGAAGTCATAAGAGAGAACCTTTGAAAGTTACCTCCCTAAGGAAATTCTTGCTGCCAACTGCAATGTCACTGGAGAAGCATATTTCATTATTTCATAGTAAGGCTTTGATGCCCACTCGTCACATTGCTCACGCATGTAAACAGCCCACCATAATGTGCAAACCACTACTATGACACAGATCTATTTAAAATACACAAACATGTGAAGGACAAAACTGAATACTTACAGTGCCCTTAGACCAAATTCTATCAAAATAATTTATTATTATATTCCAGAGTTTCTGCAATTGATCTTGATGCATTGCATAAACAGGCGCAGGAGGATTTAGTGCATAAATCACTGGGAAATAATAAAAACTCTCTAATGATTAAACAAAAGGGAATTGTGGGAAAGTAATCTGAGCCACATTTCCCACATAAAAAGCAATAAAATGACAACTAGAGCTTACGAGCAGCATTTTGGAAGCCCCTTGTCTGGAGGAAATGAGCCTTCTTGAATGGGCTTCATGTTTTATTCACTCTGTGTTGTGAGCTTTTACAAGCTGTTATGCCTTCCACAAAACTCATGTGACAGAATAGATTCCCTTACCTTCAGAAAGCTCAGCACCCCACTGTGAGAAGTTCACTAGCTTCCAAGCCTACAAATACAAGGAATAGGAATACACCAGATAACTCCAGTTGTAAGAAGAGAAAACTTTTTAGGTTAAAAAACAACAACTCTGAACTGCAGACAGAGAATCATTTCTAATGAAAACCTTCCCATTTGATAGAATATGTAATGAAATGATGAGACTTTTCTGCTTTGGGGTGGGGGCTGCAGGGTGAGAGAGCAATCAAACTCAGATTTTCCCGTCTGCTGGGATTCAGGATGCTGCTGCTGGCTGGATTGGGGCCCCTTTCCTGAGAGAAGCTCCACTGCCAGCAAGAGGAGGGCAGCTCCCCCAGGCCTGCCTGATTAGGATGCCTGCCACCTGGGCTTGCTTGACGCTTCGCAGGCCTTTATCTGCTGGCCCGGAGCAGGACTCAGAAGCAACTGAAGTCTGCAGCAGCCAACACCAGCGCCTGGACATGGTCACTCTCAGGGGAGGAAGGGTTTTCCCTGTCTAGGGCCTGAGCATGTGCCTTAGAAGGGAGTCATGGGGCCAAGTGGGGGGTTCTGTGGGCCCCCCGATTAGTGTAGTGATGGGTAGAAGGAGATATGGCATTGGGAGGAGGACTAGCCAGGTAAGGGGAACACGGCCCAGACACTTAATGGCTGTGCCGTGTTCCGGTCCTCCTCGCACCCGCAGGTTTGGTGGTTGCCCTATCAGCCTGCCCTCGGGTCTCCGGATGCTGCTTCTAAATGCAAGATCGGTGCAAAATAAAACCTCCCTAATCCACGATTTGATAGTGGAAGAGGCCGCCAATCTGGACAGGGAGGAGTCTGTCTCTCCCAGCTTTGCCCACCGGGGTACTTAGTGCAGCATCAGGGTAGACCTGAGGGCCGGGGAGGGGGGGTTGCTGTGGTCTATAGGAATTCTATCTCTCTCTCCAGGCTCCCTGTCCGTTTGACTACTGGTCTGGAGTGTTTGCACTTTGTGTTGGGCCAGCGGGACAGATTAGGGATTCTGTTGGTGTACCGCCCACCCCACTGCTCAACAGACTCCCTGGCTGAGCTGACGGAGGTGGTCTCGCTGGCGATGCTGAGGTCCCCCAGGCTATTGGTCCTGGGGGATGTTAACATCCATGTTGAGGGCACCTTGTCTGGTGTGGCTCAGGAATTCATGGACTCCATGACAACCATGGGACTGTCCCAACATCCAACATGTCACCGGCCCAACACATGTAGCGGGGCACACTCTAGACTTGTTTTTTTCAGCCGAGCATGGAGATGGTGATCTGAAGGTGGGGGACTTTGAATCGATCCCCTTGTCATGGTCAGATCACTACCTGCTGAGATTTAGGATAACGGCAGATTTCCCCCTCTGCAAGGGTGGGGGACCTATTAAGATGGTCTGCCCCTGGAGGCTGATGGATCCGGATGGTTTCCAGAGGGCCCTTGGGGGGTTTCTGGCTGATATGGCTGGCGGTCCTGTCGAATTCCTAGTTGATCTCTGGAATAGAGAGATGACCCAGGCGGTTGACACGATCGCTCCTGAGCACCCTCTCTGTAGTAGAGCTCGTACGGCTCCGTGGTATACCCCAGAGCTGAGAATGATGAAGCAAAACAGGAGACGGCTTGAGTGCAGGTGGAGGAAAACTCCTAGTGAATGCAATCGAGCCCTGGTACATGCCTATAGCCAGGTATACCTAGAGGCAGTGAGGGTGGCAAAGAGACAACATCTCACTGCCTCTATCCAATAATCTCTTTGCCGCCCAGCAGAGTTCTTTAGGGTCATCTGGGGCCTGTTATACGCTGGCCCCAGCGACATCATCGACCCATCTGAGGCCTGCTGCAATATATTCGCTAGGCACTTCCAGGAAAAAATATCTTGCATCCGCATGGACTTAGACTCCAATGTTATGGCAGTAGAATCAGGAGAGGTACCCAGAGCACAGCCTGGTCCAGTTATTTTGGATGAGTTTCAGTTGGTACAGCTCGAGGATGTTGACAAGGTGCTTGGACGGGTTTGTGCAACCATGTCTGTTTTGGATCTTTGCCCCCCTTGGCTTATAAAAACTAGGAGGGAGGGAACGGCCGGCTGGGCCGGAGAGGTGATCAATGCCTCCTTGAGAGAGGGAGTGGTCCCATGCCACCTGAAACAGGCGGTGGTGAGACCACTCCTGAAGAAACCCTCTCTGGACCCGGAAGATCTCAACAACTTTAGGCCGGTGGTGAATGTTTCTTTTCTGGGCAAGGTCCTTGAGCGGGTGGTGGCCAACCAGCTCTAGGCACTATTGGATGAGACTGATTATCTGGATCCATTTCAGTTGGGGTTCAGGCCTGGTTTTGGCACAGAAACAGCTTTGGTCGCCCTGTATGATGACCTATGTCGGGAGAGAGACAGGGGGAGTGCGACCCTGTTGATACTGCTGGATCTCTCTGCGGCTTTCGATACCATCGACCATGGTATCCTTCTGGAGCGGCTGTCTGAGTTGGGGGTGGGGGCACTGCATTGCAGTGGTTCCGCTCCTACTTGGATGGCCGGCTCCAGAGTGTGGTGCCTGGGGAATGTTGCTCAGTCCCATGGACTCTCCATTACGGGGTTCCTCAGGGGTCAGTTTTATCCCCCATGTTATTTAATATTTACATGAAACCACTGAGTGGGGTCATCCGGAGTTTTAGAGTGTGTTGCCATCAGTACGCTGATGACACGCAGCTCTATTTACATGTTTATTGTAAAGTCGAGCCACAAGTACAACAATGCTCTCCTCCCAGTTCCCTGGTGGAAATCCCACCCCTTAGCAGCACAGTCACTGTTCAACCAACCCGAATGCTAAGTCCAGCAGCTCTCCGCCTGGGTATTGGGTTTCCACGTTGGGCTTCTGCAAGGCTCTCTGCACAGCGTTCTCTGCTCCTCCCAGTTCTTCAGTACTCCACACGCAACCGACCAACGACCACCGCACCACCACTAACAACCGCCACACTCCCACCAACCACCACCACCTCAGTCTGCACTTGCTCTTCTTAAATAGCACCAAGCTTCTTGGATTGCAGACCTCGTGCTTCATTGTTAGCACCTGTGCTGTTTGCAGTGTCATCCCTCTGGCCAGCAGCCAGATCACGCGCAGGTGAGTTGCTCCTTCATTGCATCAGCTTGGCAAGCAGCCAAGTAATCAAGGCCGGTTGCTGATTCTTAAAGCAAACCTACTTTCTTAAAGCAAACCCAGAGCATAGAGGCAGAACTCTGTACAACACTCTTGTACTCCTCACCATCTTGCACGATTCCCATTACACCTACCTTCTCCGCGCTGCCTCCGCCTCCGCTGGAGCCCCGCCCGCGCTCTGTTTTGGCGGGGGGAACCAGGTCAACAGGGCTTAAACAGCCCTGTTGCCCTGGTTTCCCACACCAAAAACAGAACGCGGGGGTCCCGTCGTGTCACTTCCTCCATGACGGAAGGACGCGATGGGACCAGCGGACGGGGAGGCAGGCTCTCCGGAGAGCCTGCTGCAGGTAAGCCCGTGGTGGCCGAGTAGCTCGGCGGACACGAGCAGACCCAGTTCAGGCTGCTCGGCTACATCCGGGCTACTCGGCTACATCCCTACCTGGCACCAACCTTACTATCTTTTCGGTGCCAGGTTAAGACTTCCCTCTATGCCAAGGCATTCAATAGTTAAGAGCTCAAAATAGCACCGGGGGGGGGGTGTGTCACCTGTAGGCTTAGTTTTATTAACTTTTGGATTGTTATTTTACACTGTGTTTTTAAATTTGGTTTTTAATCTTTTTAACTATTTTGTATGTTTTTATTGTTGTTTTTATGCACAAACTGTTGTGAACCGCCCAGAGAGCTTCGGCTGTGGGGCGGTATAGAAATGAAATAAATTAAATGAAATTAAATTCAGGACTCACTGGCTTTGCACATTTTTTTGTATGCAATGCCATCCTATGCATTTCTGTTCAGAAGTCCTGTCGAGTTCAGTGGGGTTTACTCCCAGGCAAGTGGGTACAAGATTGCAGCCTAATAGTGGCAAGAAACAATCATTTAAAAGTTATTAGATTCCCAGCCCCATTGCAAACTTGTGATTCATAACATCCTTCACAATTTTATGGTTTCAGTAGAATTTCTGGTAGTTGGATGTATTTACATAATTATAGAATTCTTTCTTTCTCTGAAAGAGAGAGAAAGAAAGAAAATGGAGCCTGGTGAAAGTATAGGTGCATGTGAGCTATTATTATGCCCCGTTGTAATAAGGACCCTCACTGGAGAGCACATGTACTATTTTGTTTTACATTTTTGACACATGATGATCCTCCTAATGTGTATAGAAGCTCTAAGGTTTTCCACATAAAGGCCCGTCATTTCCCCAGAAACTTTTGTGAAGGATGTTCCCCAGAAATGAAAGAAAACATACCATGAACAGATGGTGCCTTCAAAATAAATACAATAGCAAATGATTATTATTGGAATCCAACTGAAACCAAATTGCCTCCAATGAAAGCTGCAAGTCAGCACTAGACTCATTCCTCATTCAACAGCAAAAAGATGGGCGGCTTAATTTTTCATACAACAGAAACATGGAAAAATGGGGAACAGATAAGGGAAGACTCCTACCCTGGGTGGTTCTCTAACAAAGAATGAAGGAATTTGGGAGCAATGAAATGTCACTCCCAATCACAGGAAAAAATGCATGGTAAGTTTCAAAGCATGTGTTGTTTCCCTGAAGAGATAGCACTATGCTATGCTGTAGGATTTTTATATACAAATATATAGCCAGTGTGGCGTAGTGGTGAGAGTGTTGGACTAGCACCCGGGAGATCTGGGTTCTAGTCCCCGCTCGGCCATGAAACTCACTGGGTGACTTTGGGCCAGTCACTTACTCTCAGCCTAACCTACCTCACAGGGTTGTTGTGAGGATAAAATGGAGAGGAGGAGGAGGATTATGTAAGCCGCCTTGGGTTCCTTGCAGGAAAAAAGGCATTTATTTATTTATAAATAAATAAATAAATAAATCAGTAACAAATGATACCAAAAGAAGACATAATAGAGAATTTCACTGTCTCTGGGTAATTCCACAATAATTGTGAGACATTAAGGGTGTAATCTACGTGTGCAACACACCTACCTGTACGATCTAGGGATGGACACATCTGTCAGTTTTGGGTTTTTCAGTTTCTCATTTTTCCAGTGAGAATTAATGTTGTGCCAAAAATTACAAGCCTGTCATTTTGGGCAATTCATGATGGGGAGGGGACGTACAGGCTGTAACAGAGCAATACAAAACATATTGACACAAAAGCAAGCCCCACTGTATTCAGTGGAGCTTACTCCCAGGGAAGTGCATGCATATAGGACTGATACCTTAAATGCAGCATTTGTTCTTCTTTTCATCCTTAAATTAGTTCCATCAAAACTATGTTATTTGGTTTTATCCTTCTGCAAGTGCCAAAATATCAACAGCATGCTTTCGCTACAACCACCTATAGATGGATGGAGCTGTCAAACTCAATCTTGCTGAGATTGCTTATTTTTTTTTAGGTCAAGCTTATTTCTGCATCCATTGACGAAAAGTATGTTCATACACAGTTTGGAAATACACACATTTTCTTTGCTTATTTTCCACATGTGCACGTGTTGTCAAACACTTTTTTTTTCTTTTTTCTTTGTGGAACACATCAAAAACTCAGTAATAGAACACATGCTTTTCATGCTGAAGGTCCCAGGTTCAATCCCCAGTGTCTCTAGGTAGGGCTGGAAATCTCCTGCCTGAAACCCTGGAGAGCAGCTGTCAGTCAGGGACAGGGTCAACAATACTGGGCTAGATGGCCCAAGGGTCTGACTCAGGATAAGGCAGCCTCCTGTGTTTGTAAATTGGGTAAATCCATTAAAAAGAAATGTGACAGAGTGAATTTCTCATACAACTCTACAACCAGCCAATTAAGCTGCCAATCCAGTGCATATTTCCTAAGGAGTTACAGTAGGCTATAATCCTGTAATGATTTACCCGGGAGTAACTCCCATTGAACTCAATGGGACTTACGTATTTCTGTGTAGACATACAAGCCTATTTGATAGGCTTGTGCTGTAAGACCTATCAAAGCTATTTGTAACTTATTTCTGAGTGAACATGTGTAGGATCAGACTGCACGTATGCCCAATTTTGGTTGGACTGTGCTCATTGTGTCATTCATCCTATTCTGACCAGTGTGTGTAAATGGTACTGACATAAGCTATGAATTGATGGCAAATTCAAAATGGAAATGTTAAGTGTAGCATTTTCTTTGTCAAGTTAAGTGCTCAACCTCTTCCACTAAGGCATCCTTCCTCAGGCCGGAGGAGCTTTTTTGGTTAACAATAACTCTGTGTATATACCGTATATCTAAAACCGTATATATATATATATATATATATAGCTAGGATCATCTGCACTGGGGATATCACACGTATGGAAGCCTATGTGCATTGGGACATATTTATACATCTAAACAGTGGATATATAGTTGGGATCATCCCTGCAGGTGGCATCATGCATTTGGAAGTTTATGTGCATATACGTATACACACATACACGACATCTTGAGAAGTTGGGACCTGTGGAGCTTTGGGATGATGCCAGCGGAGGCAATTCCAATCCCCACCAATTCTACATGTACTTTGAACCCACTCAGAATATTTGCATCCAGCTAATGTTCAATCAAACAGGAAAACTATCAGGTTTGGAAGTCTCCAACTACATGAGGATACACATGCACACACAAAGATAATGGAAACTAACGGAATAACAAATTTGAGTCGATATTATGTTTTAACAGGGCAGAGAGTGGGGAGAATTTTCTCATGTAGTAGGTAAAGATCTCCAGCCACAGCATATTTGGGAAAACTCTATGAAAAAGTAGCAATGAGCCGATTTCTACTCCAGTCACAATAGGCTTCTAATTGAGCCAACAGCTTAGCCTGGCTTCTGCTAGTTTAATTGGGGGGGGGGGGGAGAAAGAGATCAAATTATACATTGTCAAGTGTACTCTTTTCCTCTCATTAAACAAGAAATGGGCAAACACAAGGCAAACCCCTTTGTTTACAGAAATCAGTCAGTAACATTTGCAGCTTGTGTAATGGAAGATGAATTAATTCATCACATACCTTTCCTCCCTAAAAATGTTGCATATGTTACTCTTGAATAACTCTCCTATTTAAACACACACACACACACACACACACACACACTGCAATCCAGCTTGTTTAACTAACTTCAATTTGAGGTCGGCTGGAAAGCTCATTTGTAAATGGCCCCGTAATGAAAGATTTGCATGCCAGCTTTTGGGATACTTTGCCATGAGTTTAATATTGAAATGGGTGATTGAGGATGAGGATTTACAAAGTCCCTAATCGCCAGTAATATGCTGACTAAAAGATTTTTCTTTCATTCTGTTGCTGCCTGTGCAGCTGCCATTGAAATGAATGATTTTATTAATTTCAGTGGGAGTTTTAGAATATTAAGATTGGACACATACACAATAGTCATTTTCCCCTTCTGCCTATGCTAAAAGTAGGGAAGTGTTTTTAGCCGAGGGAGGAAAAGAGGCTAGGCTAGGGGAGAAGAACATTGCTTTTTTTCCCATGAAGGTCCATCAATCCATAGGAAAAGCCTATCAGGGGGCGGAGCCTGAAGTGGGTGGAGCCAGAACAAAAAAATGCATCTCTGTCTCTCCCCCCCCCACACACCTCTCTCTCTGTGCCAACCTCTTTCCCTCTTGGGAATTGATTGATGTATGTACATGGTCCCACCCTGAGCCTTGCTTCTTTAAATCCCACCTTGAGCCTTGCTTCTTTAAATAGGTATTCTTAACCAACAGTTCTATTTGAAATGGAACAGGGACAATGATAAGAAATATTTGCCATGTGAAACTTCTGAATAAAGAAGAATATGCATGCAGAAAGGAGAGAAGAATGGAAAGCACAGGGAATCCCATGCATTTGCAGGGCATTGAAAAAGGAACATGGTTTTTCCAAAGTATCACCATTATATATCTTAATAGAGCATACCATAGCACTAATCAGGACCGGTGCAAGGCAGTTTGGTGCCCTAGGCAAGATCAGATATTTAGCGCCCCCCTTCCCACTTGAGAGCGCTGTATTTTTTTTTCAAGCCGTTTCTGGCACCCCCTTTAACCCTGCGCCCTAGGCAGCTGCCTAGTTGGCCTAATGGTAGCACCGGCCCTGGCACTCATTTAGTATAACCTGCAATGTAGCTGTTATGACTTTAGAAGAGTAGTTTTCTGCCAGTGGAGACTGGCTAGCTGAGTAGCATCACTCTAGCCCCCTCCACCAGTCCCCATGGTGGAAGAGGAGGTGGTAGCAGTAATGGCACGAGGGCCAAGGCTGCATACTGAGCTGTGGTCCATCCACCCCTTGGCTACCGCACTCATCTGGGAATGGGGCTCCAAGAAAATGGGTGAAGGAACTCATGTTCCAATCAGGAGATGGTGAAGATGGAGGGTGGCCACTTGTACCCCCCCTCTGTCCCTCTTGATACAATCCTGGCCAGGTCAGGCTAAGAATGAGCAACCCCTAGGATGGCCATGTGTCCTCTTTTACAGAGGATGGTCCTCTGTTTGAAAGACTGCCAGAGGACTTGTTTGAAGAAGGCATCCTGTATTTGAATTGCTTTCCAGTCCAGGTCTAAAGAACCACCAGAAGGAAGAGTTGGGCCTTGAAGTTGCCCATCAACAGCACCTGGACAGCAGACTGAGGAAGGCACACAGGTCACAGTCTTCCACACTCAGGTGAGATGTACTGTATTTCTATTTAAATTATTATAATAATTTCTAAATTTCCAAATTTGTAAATTTCTATAGATATAAAATAGCATATGCATTCTTTTTAATTTTAAATATATATATATATTTTGCAAATTGGTGTCTTTTTGTCATCTTTTTTGGCCACCCTAGTAGGCCCCCTTCCCTGGCTGGCAAGCTGCTCTGCTTTCCTCAGCCACAACCTGATATGCCCCAAAGCAGATAACTAATGGTGCTCCTTGCCTGCTGCTGCCACTGCCTTCTCCAGTGGAGCTCTTGCCTTCTGCTTCTTTTCCCTCTCCCTTCTTGGATGCAACAATAAGCCCCGTGTTGGCTCTCTGGCAGGAGAATAAGGTGGCAGTGGCAGTAGTAAGTGAGGTATTTATTTATTTATTTATTTAAACCCTGTTTAAACCTAGATAAAAACACAGGCAGCATTTGCCCCAAAGCACCATTGGTCTCCCCTTCTCCCCCCAAGCAGTTCTGAGTCCCAGACTCCGAACATCTGTTCAAAGCTCCTTTATGGAGGTTACCTTCAGAATCAATCCTACATTTTTAAACCAAGCCCAAATCTCTTCCACGAATGTCTGGCTATACCCTTACCAAAGGTCCACACCACAAAGGAGACCATGTAGCTTCAGTATCATACAACCAACATTTTGATACTTTAATCCTGTATTTGTTAACCAGACTATAGTTCTTGTAAACTTGGTCTTGTTATTTCATTTCAGTGCTGTGTCCCTTGTGTACAAATAATAGTTTCTGGGATCTCATGATTTTATACAATATATATTCAATAACATCCAGATATTTGCAACTCCTGTGTGCCTTTGAGAGCCATCTCTAGCATCAAGAAAACTGATGCAAGTAAATCAATATTCTTGCACACTCATTGATGGCCACCTATTGGCTTCTCAATTTAGTATGCCGCCGATACCAACATCATGGCATGTTTTGATTCAGCTGCTGGGCTCCAGGTTTCTTACAAGATGGAAATAAGAGTTCTACTATGGAGCTGAGCAGCTGTGGGGTTACCAATCATGACTGTGCCTGACGTTGATCAGTTAGCCTACCGAGAAGTACTGCTGAGCTGCCAGGATGACATGCAGCTTGGATCATTTAGGGGGGAAAGTAGCATGAAAAGGTTAGACTCCACAATACAATGTAATGGGCTAATGACAAGTAGTTATAATTTCAGACATATCAAAATCAGTATTAGCAATTTCTGTTGAAACAATCCAGCAGCCATTGAAAAAAAATATGCATCTGATTGTTGATTACAATCTGCATCTTTCTTTAGTAAAGCATGTGCAAATGTCATGTCTTCTTTCTTTTTTAAGGTAATGCAAATAATGATGTTAAGAAATTGATATCTGTTAAATGAGATAAATTAATGATAAAGAAGTATCTTGTGTAGTGCTTGGGTCTAGAAGTTTATATTAATAATAGAGAGACCTTGAAAATAGCTCTTTTCATATGAATGATTCATTTTTGTTTCGTTGGGTTTTTTTTTACAAAACATAAAAGTACATAAGAATATTATGGGGTATGGCTGGTTAACTATGAACCCACCAAACACAGTGCAACCAGCCCTTATGAACCTAGGCAATCAGTAAAAGGTCACAAATTATTTGTAAACAGGCCAGAGCACACAGCTGCCGGAGTGTCCTTCCAAATCAGTAACTTTAGGGGAGGTGGGGAAAGAAGCCTCAATTACTTTGAGGGGAAAGACTATGCTCAGTAGTAAAGCACATGGTTTGCATGCAGAAGGTCCCAGGTTCAATCCCTGGCATGTTCAAGTAGGACTGGAAAAATTCCTGCCTGAAACCCTGGAGAGATGCTGCCAGTCAGTGTTGACAGTACTAGTCTAGATGGATCAGTGGTCTGACTCAGTGTAATGCAGCTTCCTGTGTTCCTATGTAATTACTTGAAGTTGTGGCATGACAGTGTGGAGAGACCCAGCTTGCATGTCCCCCTACCATCCTTATAAGCCAGTCTATTCTAGGGACGGGTGAGAAATGCATTTCAGTTCATTTTTGAGAAGAATTTATCCAATTCACACCTCCTGAACCTAAACATGGACTTGAATGCAATCTACACTCTGAAGTCTGCACATTTCCAAACTTGTGATGTAATTCACATGACCCAAAAAGAAAAGAAAAGTCTGAAAACTGCATACATTTGAAAAATGCACACAAATACACTTTAGTCGATGCAAGTAAAATGTGCACAACTCAAAATGTGCACAACTGATGCATACGTTTGGGGAAATGTGCATGAAAATACACATGGATTTTTGTGTGGAAACAAAAATCCCCCCAACCTTGCAATCTGACATGACATGAGATGCCAGTAATTCAGAGTAGATAATTCTGGGCTAGATTAATCAATCGTCTCTGACTCAATGTATAGTAGCTTCATATGTTCATATGAAAGGATCAGGGTAAATGGAAGTGCTTCAGCTGGGCATGGAACCTCTGCATTTTGGCTATATGCATGCACTTGACAAGAGCAGATCATGCTCACTAGCCGTGATCCAGCAAAGGCTTCCTTGTTCTGGTCAATGAATATAGGAAGGCTATGTGCACACAGCAGACTTCCACAGGCCCCTCATCTGGGGCCGGGGAGAAGATTTGCGAGTGGGGGAGGAGAGAGGAGTCAGCTTATGGTGATCATCCAGTGGCACCTTTCAAGGTGACTGACGTTTACCCAAGGCTGCCCTCGCTAATGCCCTGAGGCTTGGCAGGAGGGAGATTGGGATGTTTTTGGGGCTTTGCCTTTCTCGCCTACATTGGGTGCCTGGAGGCGTCAAAGTAAGGCGACGATGGTAAAGCCCTCCAGCTCCACATGGAGGGCAACTGGCCGGGGGCGGACCAACCCGCCTCCGGTGCAGTTAGGATGTATTCGCCAAAATATTGGTTTTTTCCCGGCCAATGGCCAGGCTAGGTTAGTACCGCACTTCACCCTTCACAGATCTTCAATTCAATAAATGTGGCCCTGATTTGAAACCATATACTCTGTGTCTGACTCTTCTTTATCTCACCCATACACTCGCAATGACGAAGTCTTTGTGCGTGTAGGCCTTTGATCATGCCCTTTGGATTCAATCCACATCTCATCCAATCAATTGACCAATATATCAGTGATTTTAATGGATGTGGCTCATGCCCAATAACAGTATAATGAAATCAGGGTGGGGAAAAAGATTTTCACTTGCACTGAAAATTCGAACATGGTCACTGCTAAATTACTATTACAATGATTAGTTTTAATTTTGAACGTTGAGGTCTTGTGATGCTGTGTGAATGCATGGGCAGTAACCAATGGGGCCATTGCACAAGTGCACCCTCCAGTCAATTCTATTGCACAAGTGGGACCTACCACTTGCATGATGGAGGTTTAACGCTTCCTATAGGAAGCCCCAAAATGAACAGAAATGCTCACCTGAAGTGAGCTCCACTGATCTGCCTGTTCGAAAAACAAGTGTTTCTGCTTGTTTCCAGTTCTCAGAAGCGTTAAATCTCCATTGCAGAAGCAGTGGGTCTTGTTTGTGGAACAGAATTGGCGGGGGCAAAGTGCCCCATTGGATACTGTCCAATATGTGTGTGATATGCAGTTCTAGTATAACCAAATTGTAGTCACAAACAAACCAACAAACCCACAGAACTCCATTTATGAGACTGCTAGGTTTCTGGGAGTGAACCAATAACCAGATCAGGAAATTCAGACTGCAATATGGAGGGGAAATAAAGTGAATGACTCCTTTAGAAGAACTATATAATTTCTTGGCAAATATTTCACTGACATGTTTGTCACCAGCTCTAAGATCTCATAAAGCATTTGTTGCTATTTCTCATAAGAAGGGAACATTCGTTGGATCCAACGAAAGCCTCCCACATATGGAAAGGCTCCTTCTTTGCTGATTCCCCCTTCTCCCTGAAGTTCTCTACATCCCCCGAAAATCTGTTGCAGAAGGTTGAGGGACCCTCCAAAACAATGGGGGAGGTGGCACTGGGAGCTGCAGAGGGAGAGAGGAACCAGTGAAAATCATCTCTCCCTGCTCCACCAGTGGGAGCATTCTGAGAGGAACTCTGTTCAAGGATCAAAAACAAACAAACACACAGAATAAAAATCTGGATCCAATGTATTTGTTCTTTAAGTTTGTTACAGATTTAGGAAGAAGTCATTTTTTTCTGAAAGAGGAGGTGGGCAGGTTGACATTTTCTACTTAACCTTTAGCTTCTTGTAATCTGAAATGAAAATGCCTTCATACTTGTAAACATATTTATTCACTTTTTAAAAGTCTATATTCTTCCCTTGGAACTCTGAGGATGGATATGTAGGAACTGATCTATTAAGCAGGTGCCTGGTTGTGAATGAGCAGTTTTGCTCATTAACTTGTTCATGCTCAAATAACTTCATTTAATACAATCAGAGCTGAAAAGGATCTCAAGAGGTCATCTTGCCTAAACCTCAACTCCCGCACTGAGACAGGATTAATTCTAACTAAACTATCCCTGACAGATGTTTATCTGATCTATTTTTAAATACTTCCAGAGTTGGGGATCCCTGTGGCAATTTGTTCCGCTACCCCATCACACTGGAAACTAGAGCTCTTCATAATGTGTAGCCTTAATTGGCTCTGATAAATATGAACCCCACAAACTAGTGTCTCCTCCAAACATATGCCAAAGTTTTGTGCTGTTTTGTGCCAAATTCCCAAGTTTTGTGCCACCACCAAACCCATGAAAATGACATACCCTTAGATGGGGCATGGTGAAGGCAAAAAAATCCACATTCCCATATCTCTTCAGAACCTATGCCAAAACGTTGTGCTAGTTTTGTGCTGTTTTGTGTCACAAATCCCAAGTTGTAGAGTAGGTTGTAACCCATGAAAGCTTATGTTAATTTATTAAAATATCTGAACAACTAAAGCACTTATTTTAAAAGATGAAACTCTCCTCTTATTCAGAAGAAAGCCCCATTGAACTCAGTAAGGCTTAAGTAAATAGCAGAAGCACAAAACTTGGAATTTGCAACACAAAACTTTGACACATGCTCGGAGGTGATATGGGAATATGGGTTTCTTCTCTGCGTTAACTCACACATTTGATGTACAGTTGTGGGTACTGGTGCACAAAACCAACACAAAACTTTGGCATAGGTTTGGAGGAGATATGAGAATGTAGATTTTTTTTAGCATACACCATGTCACACCAAGGGTATGTCATTTTCACGCTTATGGTGGCAGCACAAAACTTAGGATTTGTGGAATCAGTAGGCAATTGTGTGTGGTGGCACAAACCTGGTATTTGTGGCAGAAAACAGCACAAAACTTTGGAATAGGTTTGAAGAAGATATGAGTGTGTGGATTTTTTTGCCTTCACCAGGCCCCACGTAAGGGTATGTCATTTTCATGCTTTTGCTGGTAGCACAAGATTCGGGATTTGCAGCAAAAAGCAGCACAAAACTTTGGCATATGTTTGGAGGAGATACTAGTTTGGGTGGTTTGTAGTAAACAGAGCTGCCTTAATCAATCATTCTGCTACTTAACATCATAGCTTTTTTTAAAAAAAAATCTCTACCATGGTGAACATCAAATTTTATCACAGAACCCACAGATATTTTTTAATTTACTTATCACCCAGTCTCTGCTTTTCAAACATACATGTTTTTAACTCGCATATTGTTGCCTTGGTGAAAGTGAGATTTGTCAGATAGCTGAGTTAAGGAAATTCTTTAGTCAGAGAAATGAACCTTGGACCTAATGACTGCAGAATAAAGGGAAAGACAGAGAGGAGGGGCATAAGAGATTGGCACATAAGGGGCAAAGGAAATGGGTGTGTTTGTGTAAAAATCTTTACATGTAACTAGGGGTGTCATGGATACCTGTAATGTGCTAATTTTGATGCAAATAATGCATATGTGTTTTTGAAGAAACATATCTTTGATATGCAGCTGGTTCAAAAATATCGCATGTGTGTGTGTGTGTGTGTGTGAGAGAGAGAGAGAGAGAGAGAGACTGTAGAAGCATGGATGTGGAAGCTCAAGTGAAATACTAGAAAACTGCAGACAATGGACCACCTCCCAAGTTTTCTTTCTAGTTGGGAACATGAGACAGTGTTCACCCAATTTCACATCACAACACACATCCATATCTCACAATGGGGTCTATGCTGGTTAGAGAGCTATGCTTTCCAACAGGAAATATGATGTAGTTTTCCTAGGAAATACGATCAATGAAGCTTTAAGCCAATGACTGCTAGTATTGTACAGGAGACAACATTCCACTACCAATGAAAAAGCCCTACCACTAATGATTGCCAAGATCACCGCAGACAGGGAAGGCACCCACATCAGGCTTCCTCTAAATCTGTTAATGCTCGGGGAGATTCTTATGGGAGAAGATACTCTCTGATGATCAAACAAGCTGTGATGTAGGAGATCTATGATTAGATCTCCAAATGTCATTTTTTCTTAAAAAATTATTCAAATCAGCATAGAGTTTCAAACCATTACACAGATATGTGTAATGCATGTTGCTACCATAAATATTAATGAAAATAAAGGGAGAACTTTCTGTTACTGAATGTGCTGCTGCTCTAGACATGGATACAAACTTGCACTCCAGATATGCATATGTTAAGGGACCTTTTAACTTTGGCAATAGGGTGTCTGGCAGGAGGAACCCAATGATGTACATACATACTGGCTTCTTCAAGTAGAGGGGCATTTATTAAACACAAGCAATAATTTAAATGTACACTCATTAATCTGGGAAATTAACTTGGTAGAGCCTTCATGAATCAAAACAAGCAAAACATACACAAACATTTTTTTAAAAACTCCTCAACGGATACAGACAGAACTAGATTGTGGGGGAAATTAGCTTAGTTCTTTTGGCAGCTGAATCTGAGGGCTCGAGTACTTAAAGCTAGGCTGTGGACGTGTGTGAACTATCCAGGGTGTTCTGGAATGGGCTTGTGAGCAGCGGTGTTCAGAAACCTATGGGGGGGCTCGCCTCTCCGGGGGCTCGCCTCTCTGTGGCGGCGCCCCCCCGCCCTGATCTTCTGAGTGACACGGAGCAGTTCTCCGCACAGCTCGAGCCGCCGGCGCTGGTCCCGTCGCGTCACATCCAGCCCCGGAAGTGACGCGACAGGACCCTGCGCAGGCACAATACGTCACGCGGGGGTCCAGCACGCCTGCGCAGGGTCCTGTCGCGTCACTTCCGGGGCCGGATGTGACACGACGGGACCAGCGCCAGCGGCACGGACGGCTCACCGCAGAGAGGCGAGCCGCCGCTGGAGAAAGGTAGCCCCGCGCGGACGTGAGCAGGGCCAATTTCGGCCCGTTACGCCCATGCGAGGCGAGCGGTTACATCACTACTTGTGAGTGTGAAGAAGTCGAGAGGTAGGGATTAAGTAAATTGGAGTCCCTAACACAATAGAGAAAGAAAAAGAAAGGTTTGGAGTGAGCGTTGGAAGGGTGGAGAGGAAAGAAAGAATTTGAGGAGGTTTGTTCTAACAAGAGGCTAATCCTGATGCACAATCACAGTAGCAAAAGGGGAAGGAAGCTACCTAATGCTCAAAACACATTCACTCAAATTGAGAAAGCTAATCACAGACAGAAGAGGGAACTAAGGGTTGCTTTTACACAAGCCTGGCTACATGTTCTTCCATTGATTGCTAATGCTTTTTCTTTTCAATCACAGACAGCTTGTGCCATCTGCAATACTATAATTACAGTCAGGTTGGGTCTTCTGTAATCCTCCCACTCATCTTAACCAAATCTTCAGGAAGACTTGACCAAGGCTGGATCCACACCTAAGGTTTATTACAGTACTGTATTGCTGCTGTGATTTGCAGGGCACATGACGCACACACTTTTCAGTGCAGTAGTGCTAGTCCTGCGTAATTGTTCTTCATTTCTTCCGGAATTTCCCAGACTAGGTTTATAACAGCTTTTCCAGTTATTGCGCTTCACTGTCGCAGTACACAGCCAGTGTGGGCTACACTTGCACTGCAGTTGCCTGTCTGAGGTGTGGCCACAAAAGTGTCATCACTGGAGTTAGCCAATAGTTTTTGAGGAGTGAGGGGAATGTGGCGGCACGTGCGTCTGGTGCAGAAGAGAGGTGTCCGCCATCTGTTGTTGTTCGCCCTTTTCCCTGAAAGCTTCTTAATTTATTTTTGGTTTGTAAATCTACCTGCACACTTCCACAGCTTCGCATCTCCGAGCAGGCTGCTTTGGGAAATTGCATGCCAATGTTTTTGTGTGTGTGTTTTAAAAAAACACACAGATTCACTCCTGCGCACGTGTGCACTTCCACATAAGCGGTGGACCAGAAACAAAGAACCTCTTCTTCTGAAATGGCCGTTTCCCCTGCGTGTGAAAGGCAGTACCCCGAGGATAACTGCCATGGAGTTTGAGAGGGGACAGGAGAGGGAGGCTTCCCCCCGTTTTTAAAGCAGCCGCATTCACCCCTGTTGCCTGAAGAGCAGGGAGCTGTAAATTAGCCAAAAGGCATGTCTGCTCAGAAGTAAATCACATTCTCTCCAATGCCCTTACTACCAAGCGTATCACATTGCTTTAACAGGAGCCTTGTGCTCGGGGAAACTCAGAACGGGAGGAACCCTTCTTTGGGAAATTGCATTTGGGTGGACGGATGCGGCACGCTGATCCTGCTGGTTTCACCCCGACCCCACACAGGAGGGTGGTAGCGGCAGCAGCAGCAGCAGCAGCAGCAGCATCCTTCTCCTTCTTTGTGAGTGGGCAGAAAAGCTTTTTCCTTTCTCTTTTTAAAGATCACTCCTGCGCTCGTTCGCACCTGTGCAGAGGCTGCGAAGCAAAATAATAATAATTAAAAAAAAAAACATGTTCAAGGCAACACCCAGTTCTACTGCTATGGAGTTAGGTGTGGGGTGGCAAACAGGTATGACTGCAGAAGAACATTTAATGAGAGTGTGCCCTGTGAGGAGTGACTGCGGAACATGAATATAGCAGTACCGTTCTGCTAACTTGATGATATACAGTGTAATGTGGATCCCCCCAAGGGAGGGGGGCTTAATAATGAGACAGCAGGGGTCCCAGCTGCAATACTTCCCACTAGTTGGTCAAGGGAAGGTTAAACTACATGACTGGGGCTCTACCCAATGCAATTCAAAATTGATCAAATTATTGCACATACATACCATAGAAGAGAGGGTACTGATTAGGAGGCTACAATTTGCCGAGGGACCTCCTGAGAATAGGATAAAATTGCAAAGATACCACTCTCTGTAGATGAAGTTTGGGCTGTATTGAAACTCCTGGGTCTCAGCAGCTGAATGAAAACTATGTCCATTTTTAAAAAGGGTCACAGCAGATTTCAGGCTGAGGTGAGAACCTACTGTAAGTGCCTAAACTCGGATGAGACTTGGCAAAAAGTGGGAGAAGTGACAGAACCACAGCATCCCGTGCCCTTTTCTCTCTGGGCTTGCCCATGGGACTCTAAAGTTTGTCCTTCTCTGAGCAAGTGACTGTACTCTTTCTAATAGTGGGATGGCAAGAAGACCAAGGTGGCTTTGGTAGCTTGGACCAAGATGCAGGGATGGGGACTCGGACTCGACTCGTGAGTTGGACTGAGTCCCCCCTCTGACTCGACTCGGACTCGAGTCCCAATATTTTTAATGGGACTCGAGACTCGACTCGGGACTCGAGACCAAGGACTCTTCAACATCCCTGGGCTGTGCCAGAAGGAGTGGAGAGGAGCGTGATTGCCGGAGAAGAGCGCATGGAAGCGAGGTGTGCCGCTGCTCGGCCACTATGGATGGCTACCAGGAGTGCAGCCCCAACAGTGTGTCAAGATTTATTTTGATTGATGTGTTGCGTACTTGGGAGAGGCAGAAGAAGGACCTGAGATTACTCTGTGTGGCTGCTCTGAGTGTGTTTCTGGTTCCAGAAAGTTCATCACCAGTGGAGCGGGTGTTCAGTGAGGGTGGGATTGTGATGAGATCTCACCGTTCCAGAATGGGGGCCAAACATTTAGAAAAAATCATGTTCCTCAAATGCAACATGGGTAAGTTTTAGGAAGTACAGCAAGTTTATTTTTTAAAATCATTTTTCTAAAATGCAACCTTTCAGACATTTTGGGTTTGGCTGCCTCTGCCTGCCTGTCTGGGGTTCCCAGCCTCCTCTGCCTGCCTGGTCTCTTCTTGACCAGTTCAACAGTTGAATTGTCCAAGACAAAGGCCTCTGCCTGCCTGCTTTGGGGTTCCCAGCCTCCTCTGCCTGCCTGGTTATTTTGGGTTTTTCTGCCTGGTCTGTTCTTGCCAAAATCAGTTGGAGTTTTGAAATAAAAAGGCACACTTGTGCCTAGAATTTATTTAAACCACACATCTGAAGTAGCCTTATTTTGTTGGGAAAAAACCCCATTGATTTTAATAGGGACTCGTGGAGTCAGCTTTGGGAGTGACTCGTGACTCATGAGTCACCATTTTGGACCAAGGACTCGGACTCGAGACTCAGGTCCAAAGACTCGTGACTCGACTCGTGACTCGAGACCAAGGACTCTTCAACATCCCTGCCAAGATGGTGCTGGGCCAGCATCTATGTATGAATGGGACCAATCACCAATCTAGTGAGCTGGCACTGGTGATTTCAGCAAAATGAACATGCCTAGCAAGGCCAGGGTTTTAGTGATTTCAGCAGCATGGATCTGGCCTAATAAGTCAGCACACTGAGCGCTGAGGGTTTGGACCTCTTATATTGTTTGAAAAAACATTTCAAAGGAACAAAAGAATGTCATATCTGGCATGACAAAAATACAAAGAGGCGAGGAAACGGCTCTCCGGGTGGCCTCAATAGCCTTTCTAGGCTGACACAACTCCTTGCCAGAGCCATATGAAATGTAAAAGAGGGGGTGATGTTGAGATGGGTGCTCAACAAAAAGGGTGCAAAGCCTGCAGCTATTGAGGTGTTAGGTCCTTTTTTTTATAAAACTGAAAACTCTGCAACCTAAACCTGGAGATTGATTTAATTAAACATTGGGAAATCACTTTGGGCTGGCAGGTGCATACATACAGTAATTACATTTATCATACAATAATTGAATATTTGTAGTTCTGATTAGATTGATATCGCTAGATTTGACCTTGTGTATGTGACAGCAGAGCCATTAAGCAAGATTACTTCATGGTTACTTTTCCTGTCTTGGCTTTGGCAAGGATTTCATAAAGTGATTACCTTCCTGGTTGCCTTCTTGCTGTTGTTGACCTGATTCACACAACACAGCTGGGTCATCATGGGTTATTTAACCCTTGATTAGTTAATTCTCCCTCAATTAGTAGTAGGGTTATGCAAGGGTTGTTTAACCCACGATGGCTAGGTTTGCAGGACACAGTGCAACCCCCAATCACCCTGATTATATTAAAAATGGTGGCTACATATATGTGATGAGCCCGTTAAAGAACCCATGATGCACCAGCTGTGTCATGCAAACCAGCCCTCTCAGAAGCCTATAGTGCTTGCCCTAAAGCAAGCAGCCTGCTAACATTTCATATATTCTGACCTTTAGACCAAAGAAAGGCAAATAATCAGACCACTTGGAAATATACACCCCTATCTAACAATAGCATCCACACATGGGTGCCCTTCCTAGAGTGGGAATGACACATGGGGTTTGGATACAGATGTGCATCTGCATGCAGGGCATCTAATGTGAACAAGCTTGAATGGTTTGGAGGTGCATGTGCATTCCCATCACTCTTGCAATGTACAATGTACAATATGCATTCCTAACTGTTGCTTCAGATCTGTAGCTGCAGGCAATACTTTTTTGCATACACCTATATATGGATTGGGGCTATGTAGTGTATTGCGGTTATTAAATTCCCTGTGCAATCTGTGCATGCTTACTTGAAAGTAAACCCTGCTGTGTTCAATGGGACATATTCCTAAGCAAGTGTATATAAGATTGCAATCTTAATGTACATGTTTCAGTCCTTTCTCTACCATTGAGGTGCATGAGGTATCCTTCCACAAAATGATTAGAGTACTATTTCTTTTCTTTTATTTCCTTTATATTATGAGTTAGGGAATCCTAAAACATACTCAGTAAATAAGGATTGGATATTAACTATATTGTTGAGTAGGATTTCATTTCTTTGCTGTAACTGAATGGACCATCTTTTTGAGGAGGTACAGAATGAAAACCATCCATTAGCCCTTAGTGTATTTGAAATGACATAGGTTTCTTATATCTTCATTTTCACAACATATGTCTGCTCTGTCTCCCTCCTGGCTAGCCTATATTAATAGCAAGAACATTTCTATTTTCTTCCATGCTTTCTCCTGGTAAGCACACACTTCAGATTTGTCCTTTTTTATTACTGTTTCTTCAATATTGGAGTGGATGTTTGACCCTCCTCCACAGCAGTAGCAAATGTCAGGCTGCTTAGTTGTTTGCTGTATCCAATTTGCTATTGAGCTTTTTGATGTGGTACATATTTTATGGACATTGCTCTCTGTCTTGGCCCTGAATATAATGCTACTGCTTCTTATGCTGCTATTTCCCTAGGTGGGGAAACTTAAACCTTTACTTCTGTAGATGTCACATTTCCAGTCCCACCTTTAGGGAAGAAACCTCTTCCCTTTTGGAAGCACTGTTGTTAGGACAAAATCACTAATAATGTTGTCTAATTTGCTAGATCTATACTAGCTCACCTTTCCATACAAAATGGAAGCTTTTGAGCCAACCAAGGTACCCATGAAAGGACACACAAAATGGTGGCAGAAGACTGGTTCCTTGCAAACATTTATATTATTGACACCATCCATCTAAAACTAAAAACCCTCTCTTTCCAAGGTGTATTCTGCCTTGAGAAGGGAGTGGTTGAATTTCAAGTGGCTCTAGGCCATGGCTGGTGCTGGGAACTACAATTCCCAGAAGGCAATGTAACAAATTCCCTCTGGATGGTACTTGGCTGAGATCTTGAGAACCTGGTAATTGAATAGGCAGTGGCTGAGAGTCTTGCAATGACTTTCCTGAAAAGTAAATAAGAATGGCCCTGCAAAAGGATGGCTTCCCCCCAATAGAAAGATTCAACCAGAAACTTAAGCCCATCCAGTAAGGAGAACCCACAAAGGATTTTTCCTATGACACCCATCAAGGGCCTTAGGCACACAAAGGACAGAGCAATTAGCAGTGATTAACACCATAAGAGAAACAAGCGAGACTCTTGTCCCCCTCATGTAGCCAGGAACTCGGGAAAGGTATAAGAACTGAGGTTTGAGTAATGGGAAGGTGTGTTGGGAGAGAGTTGAGAGAGTCATCCTAAGATGCCTAAGCACGCTGGCGTCTTTGAAACACAGACCTCTTGATCACCTCCTGCCTCCATGGAACTACAGCTGGGGAATCCACTGCAGGGACTGCCAATGGACAAGGTAATAACTGGAACTTCTTTCCCTCACTATCCTGCTAGACGGAACCCTTTCTTCCACCCCCTTTCTATCTGTAGGCTACTAGGGCAAAACAGACTCTTTCCTCTCCAGAATAGTGTGTGTGTATGTGTGTGTACAATAGCGTAAGGGTATTTTGCTGCCTGAAATTATTGGGTTTACTGTACACCAAAAGTAAGACGCTGTACCTGCTCTGTATTTCATCTTCAATAAAATAACTCTTTATTTCTGATGTCTCTGTGTGTGTGTGTTCAGTGTTAAAGGGCAAAGCATGCACTTCACCCAGCTGTGTGTGTCTTTATCCCAGCCAAAGATCCCTCTCTTCTGCAAGGGAATCTAACGCCCAAATTATCTGTTGTATCACCTGAGGGCCAAATTTCATTTCATTTTGGAGAAGCCCTTGGGGCTGCATTCCAGTGGTGGGCTGGTGATTGATAGCTTGCTATACTGTATCCCTGCAGCCTACTGCACTGCCTTCCATTACATAGCATTGCATCCTCACAATCACTTTTTATTTTCTTTCTTTTTAAAATTATTTTTAGTTATTTTCAGCAACAAACACCACAAAGAAAAAACATACAACAATCAACAAAAACTAAAACTAGAATGGACTTCTGATTTTCTCTAAAACAAATATACAGTAAGTAACAATAATTTCTCTTACTCTAAAAAAAACCCACAAAGTTCTCTTTTTTTCTATTGTCCAAAAAATCTTCTTCCCATTCATTAAGCCCACAGATTAACAAAAAAAAATAAAAAAAAATATCTACATATAATCTATTAGAGGTTTCCATTTAACAATCTAATTTCATAAATTAGTTAATTCTACTGCAAATATCTTCCCTCATCATACTTCTATTATAAACATTATGAAACATGTACGTAGCACAAACTAGTCACTGCCAAACCAAATAGAATATCATAAGTTCTTTAGTTTCCACCTCTTTTAAATCTTTCTGCTAGACCACTCCCTTTTGAAATAAATTCAGCTTAGTTTAGTTCCCTCTCCCTTAAAGCTAAGGGTCACACGTTTGAAGGTTACCCCACCCTGGAAATGGAAGTCCTCATACTTCCATGGCATTATATGTAGTTAAAGGAAAACTGAAAGGGCTACCCACCAATGGGACTTCAGAAGTGCCTGATGTATCCCCATCATTATGTGACCTTAGGTTCCATTCGACAGTATTTTTCAAGGCAGCATTTTGCTGAACTGATTTTGATTTACAATTTGCTCTTACTATTCCTATGGAATGGGATCCTCCAGTTTTCCTCCTCCCCAGTGGTGACTCTTGGAATAGCTACTAGCTCAGGTTCTTCAGTCCACAACTGAATTTTTATGAAAGGCTCCATCTGAGTGTAGTGGACCAAACATGTCACACTCTCTTCCAGTATATAAGTAACCATGGACAGATTTTTTCTTTTATCCTGAAAGGGTTTTGTGAAGAAATGCTGTGTCTATAACTGTTATATAACATTTCCTTTGTGTGGCCTTGGTGAGGTCACAGTGCATCTGAGTAGGCCTGAGGCCTTGCTTTGTTGCTGTCAAAAGCCTGTGTAGTCGTTTATTAGTGACGTTCTGAAGGGGGAGAGAGATTATTGCTTTGAATATTGTTAGATGGGGCCTGATTCTGTTTCGCTGGGGATTCTAGCTAGGTAGAAAAGAGTGGTTGGGAAATGACAATTAAGGAACTGGCAATTAGAGTTAGTCTATCTCTGGTAGTCTGAGAGGGAGAAGGTCTGCTGGTTGGTGTGTGGTGTTATAGAAGGACTAGGACAAAGCTGAGGAGAATGTGAATAGCTAAGGCCTGAATACTAAGCTATTCCTTCTCTGTGGGATAACCTTACATGGCTGGTGAAGATCAGGAGTATGGAGTAGGTGGCTGTGTTATGCGAAGAGGCTGCCCTATAATCTTGCCAGAAGGTGGTTATAGAAGCAGGTGATAAAAACCCAGATAAACTGTCCAAGTATCCAGAAATACAACAGAAGGAGCTTTGGGAGTCAAAGACTGTACTCAAGAGCTTGACCTAGATGCAAGTATAGTTGGCTGGGGTGGAGGTTTAGGGAATTTCGCCTGAAGTAAAAGAGGTCATTAAAGGTGCAATGCTATGCATGTTTAGACAGAACAAAAGGGGCATGCTGGGAGCTGTAGGCCTTTTTTCTGTCTAAACATGAATAGGATCATGCCTTAAGAGGCTTGTAGCAGCAACAGTCTCTTGAGTCCTTAAGAATTTCCACTAAGCAGTCTTTTGAAAACCCCAGTAAATATTAGTATTCCCTTATGTGTAAATAATAAATTAACTTGTTTAATAGTTCAACTTGGCTCTAATGCTGGCACACATTTCATACTTAGGGTCTCTTATACCAGGGTACTAGGACTCAGATACACTGTGACCTCACCAAGGCCACACAAAGGAAATGTTATATAACAGTTATAGACACAGCATTTCTTCACAAGACCCTTTCAGGGTAAAAGAAAAAGTCTGTCCATGGTTCCTTATATACTGGAAGAGAGTGTGACATGTTTGGTCCACTACACTCAGATGGAGCCTTTCATAAAAATTCAGTTGTGGACTGAAGAACCTGAGCTAGTAGCTATTCCAAGAGTTTTTAAAGTATTCTACATAAGTGAATTGGTGGCAGCGGAAGAGGGGCAGTTTGGGGAACCCTGAGTATAGAGGCAGAGAAATATAAGGCCCTGAAATATAAGCATTTGCTAGGAATAAGAAACCTCATAGGTGGGATTGCCCAGTGAGGGAGCAGTTTCCCCTATAGGTGGTGGCAGTGCTAGGGAGAGGAAATCCCTGTAGGTCTCCTGCATCTTTTCTTTTTCTGAAATTTAGATAATTACACCCTTCTATGAGCATTGTTTCTCAGCTACACCAATTGAGCTGGCTCATAAATTTGGGGAGTCATTTTGAGTTCATAATACTCTTTTTGCCTTCGGGCAGATTTTTCTTGATTTTTAAATAACTTCCTGAATGGCACTCAGTTTCCAAGCCAGCTGGTCCACATAGACAGTAGGATTAGAATACTGTTCAGAGATATCTACACCATTAAGCAGTTCTATAGGAAGACAAATAACAAATTGATGATGAATGGCAAAAGACTGTCCTAATTGTCCCACACAATGGAAGCTAGCTTGCTTAATTAACATCCATTGGAAAAAGGTGGGGTATAAGTATAATAAATAAATAAATATTATGGATAGTACGGAGTAGTGTGAGTCTTGTGCATTTTCTGCAGCTCACAGGTCTTGTGAAAGAGTAGCGAGTGACTCAAAACTCATTTCCTGATCTGTGTGTAGTATTCTAGGAGCATAATGTATATAAATACATTTCTCAATAAAAGCCAGAGACACAGTGAGAATTTCCTGGTCAGGCAGTGCATAGGCCTCAGATGATTTGGAGACATTATCTCCAACCACTAAAATATATCATTTTCCTCTTAGCTTCACTGGAAGATGACCTTGCAGATCCATGCCACATGTTCTAGAGGGTGCCTAGCTGACACAGAGATCAAAGGTCCTTGTGGATTTAATCTAGCTGCTTTCTGAACTCCACACATTACGCATTCATATGAAAAGGTGCATGTGCTGCACCATGGAATGCATCAACATTACAAGCTGGGGGTCTGGGAGAGAACTCTCAGAAAACAAATGAGCTTTTTTTTCTTCTAATGTCACTGAGAAAACGAGTAAATCCTAAAATGATTCTGAATGGATGCAAAGGGAATTCAGTTCACTCATCACTAATTGCTATGGATTCAGACTTTTAATCTCAAGGGATCATTCAAACTCTCTCTTTCAAATAGAAGGATAGATGATAAAGATAGATACACAGACAGCCCACCCATCTACCCAACCCCAACCCCCTGCTTCCTCTTGCCCACCCACTTATCTTGTTCACTGCTGCTCCAGCAGTAGTGATGGGAGGAAGAAAGTTCTCTCCTCCCGGTCTCTCTCTTCACTGGCACCTGGCAATCTGCTATCACTTTGAGTCAAGCACCAGGAGCACGGAGAGATGTAATTTTCCCAGCACTGCTGACATTGTTCAGTATCATTGGGAAAATTACATTTTCCAATGCTCCTGGCAGCTGACTCACAGCCACGGTGGCACGTCAGGTACTCTGACAACAGCTTCCATTAGAAGCTCAACAAACAAAATAAGTGGGCATATGGGAGGAGTTGGAGAGTTCTGCACATGCGAATATGGATCGGTGGAAAAGAAAGAGGAATTTGGAGGCAGGTGGGTGAAGGTGTCACATTTCCAGAGTTTGAGCCTAGTAGTTGCAGGTTCAAAGGTAGTCAGCACAAACAGGGACCAGGCATAGGGCAAGGTCTCAATATTCCAGGTCACAGGCAACAAGGTTCCAAGGCAACACAGCAGACAGGTGCCAGGGAGGAGGAGGGTCAAAGTCCAGTCCAGCTAGCAGGCAACAGTGTCCCAAACCAACACAGCAGACAAGTAACAGGGTGAATGAGAGCCAAAGTTCAGTCCAGAAGTACTCACACCAGGAAACAGTCCAAAGGGAAACTGAATTCAGGAAGGTCTAGTCAATGTTGTTTCCAGCAACTCTCTCAGCCTTACACTGCTGTTTTTATGCAGAGGCTGTCAGAGCCACACCCAAGCCTCAGCTGTGAGCAAGTTAGTGACTGCAGCTGAAAAGGTCTTCCTTACGAGCAAACCTCCCATGTGAATTTGTAAGAGGTATGGTTAAGCAACATGAAGGTGTGATCAAGAGGGAGTGGCAAGGCAACATGACCGTGTGGCCAGGCAACCAAAGGGCATGGTCAAGTACAAAAGTTATTAGAGGAAACACACAAAACTACAGAATTTTAAGCACAGAAATCTTTGAATTTATAATAATATTTAACATTTAGATATCTGTGAGTGTGCAAAGTGGTTCACTGGCCCACCCTGCAAGCTCCTATTTTCTCCACTCAGAAAAAACAAAAAAACATGTGGGCTTTATTGTACTTTATTAAAAAACAAAACAACAACACTGTAATTGAACAATAATGCCAAAATGGAATTATGAGGTTTGTTACTGCTATTTGAGGTAGTTGGGATTTTTTTCTTTCTCTTAAGGAGGGTGTGTTTTCTGCTAACTCCCTTCTAATGCATTAAAAAAAAATCCAAAATCCCTGCAGAATAATCCTAATCATTACTGTAGTCTAGAGAGCTTTCTCCATGGCACTTCAGCAGGTGTTAGAAAAAGACTTTCACATGGGGTATGCAGGTAGAGCCAAGTAAAATTTTCCACTGCTCTGAAAACAGAATAACAGTGCAAACCTATGCATGTGTACTCAGAAGTCCTATTACGTTCAATGGGACTTACTCACAGGAAAGTGTGTATAGGATTACATCCTAAAGTACAGAAGTCCTTTCCATAAAACTCAAACCTGAACAACACAACACAAGCAAAGGAGTTACTGCCACTTAGTTTCAGTGTCACCAGGGAGCCTGTTTCATGTTTTATACCAAAGGAAAGCACTCTGCAACATTTAGAAACAAAAGTCAAAGTTACATAGTGCATCAGTTGTGGATTTGGAAAGAGCAGGAAAAAGATAGCCTCAAAACAATCTCTACCTTTTATGGCAGGGGTGAGAATTGTGCAGCCTTCCAGATGTTCTTGGACTGCTCACTCCCCCCCCCCCAACCTTGGCACTTTAGAGACAAGTTTCTTTCATTTCTTTTTCATACTGTAACTTCACCTGTTAGAGGCACAGAGTCAGCTTTGTTAGGAAATAAAATCTTTGGCAATATAAAGATAGGAATCATGTGATAAATTCCCTCATTCACCTCTCCATCAGTTCAGGCCAGCAGGTGCAGCCTCCACCTCCTTTTCTTTTCACCCAGCTAATCCCTTTCCCACAGCAACGTGCAGCAGATAGAGCATACACACACATCCTTGCCTGGCCCTCCCAGGTTAGCAGCATCTGTTCTCTCCCTGCTTACTGCAGCTGTTCGAGCCTAAGCAGAGAGCTACTCTTAAAGGAGCCATGGGCAGAATTGCAGCTAAGCTAAAACTGCAAGCTTAGCTGCAATTTTGCCCATGGCTCCTTTAAGAGCACCTTAAAGTAGCTTGCAGTTGTGGGAGGCAGGGGAATTCAAGACTCTGCGTGACAAAGTGAGAAGTCGTGATGGCTTAAGGGTTTTCTTGACGGTCCTGGCATTTTTGGGGTAATTGGAGACTATGAACCTCCTATGTGTGAGAAGACCTTTTCTCACAAGGAGGCCTCTGGCTCAGTATAGCACTCCTTTTGAGTTCCTGTCTTTTCAGGCAGCTTCTCTTTCAAGGGCTTGGCAGTTCCTCTGCCTCTGAGGTGGAGTCCTTGTCCTCCACAGGAGACGCCGGCCTGGTAGTCACCCATGAGGGCTGCCCTGGGCTCCTGCTGGTTTACTGGCAAATCCTGGGCATTGCTGGTGGCAGATGGTTCCTGGTACTCCACCTCTTCCCCTGAGAAGGAGTCTTCCAGTGACAGAACCCATGACCATGGGTTTCTGGAGGATCACTGAGGAGTTGGGGAAAGGATCAGACCCAGTGACATCATTGGGGCATGATAGGGTCCAATTTGGCTGGGAATGAATCAAGCTATATTCAGTGCTTTGGGGGAATAGTTCAGTCATTGATACAAATTCTGAGCCAAATGGGGAGTGGCGGTGGTGGTGGGGTGGCAGCGGTCTTGTCCTATCAGTAGTGACATCAAACCAGCCAGGTCTCTTTTGTGGGTAATAAAAGTCACCCTAAAATAGTTCTGAGAATAAGTATTTGAGGATATTCAAACTAAGTACTGTTTGGCCTGTAACAGCAACTCTGAAAATTCTAGAGGACAGGAAGGCTTGCATTTCAGTAACACTTCTTAGTACCCACTTGGCCCCAGTCTGTCTCCCCCAACACACACAAGCATCTCCAACTACCATCTGGAAAAGTCAAGTGCTGCTTATATGTTCTGAACAGCAGCACCTAACACACCGCTGGCTCTAAATTTTTGTTGACCAATAGTAACACTTAGCATCTTGAAAGAGCATATTTGATCTCTGAATCAGGCAAAACTGAAGGCTGGACATTAACATTACATTCCTAGAAACAATTTTCTTTTAGATAACTTCTTAGAACAGCAGCACTAACCTCAGCCACATATTCATGAAAGGAATGCATTTGTAGAAAGTGGCAGAAGCCGGGTTGGCTGGACCTGTCCCTGCCTGCGGTCATGAGGCTTCCTTGCCCAGTCACCATCATCCATGTGTTGAGCATAGACATCTGCAAGGGGAAAACGTATGCACAGATATTTCCCAGCCGCAGGCATCCACACAATGCATGGGGGGCAGGGAGGGGTTGGGGTGAGGAAGCTGAACTCCAGCTTACTCTAAAATGACAGGGGGGGGGGGAATTGCTGCTGAATTTACAAAGGGTTTGGGAAGATTGATACTTTTCCTCCCACTTCCAGCTGAGAAGCCCCTCATATGCCAAAGAATTTCTCACCCTCATGAAATGCTGCATGTACCTTTTGCTACATTCTAAACTTGAAGCTTTGAAATATTCTCCCTTGTCTCATTTAACTTGTGCAGACAGTAAATATGCTTTGTTCTATTGCCTTGCCTTGTGTTTGGAGCTATGGTGCTTTGTTAAACTGCCTGCTAATTAAGTCCTATTTTATTCAACAACCTTGCTCCTGATTCATTCATTAAAGCTATCACCTGAATTGTCCATCACATACACAGTCTCTCAGTAATTTTGCAGTCTCTCCCCTGGTTTCCCTGCATGATCTGTAGTTTAAGGTCAAGGGGAAGGTGGTGGTTCTTCAGTTTTGATATTATCTACTTGACATTGATTTATATGAAAAGCTTCAGTCTAAAATTAGACCATGTCATGCTGTTGGGACTGCATATTAACAGGTAGTAGCAGTGGCGTATCACTTGCTGCCAGTTTCAGTATGGCTGAATTAGTACTTCATCCTCCTCTGTTTGGAGAAGGGTTTATAATGAATCCTTCCCTATAATGAACCCTTGACGTTTTCTGTGCATATAGCATCGTCGTTGAATGTTGAATATTTTCTCATAATTTACATCAACAGTAGATGAATGGCTACTGTTCAAGACTGCCATCAACCCAAGGTTTTAAGCAGGGGTGGGCAGCAGAGGAGGCTGGTGACTCCTATGCCAGTGGGGCTCCTTATCCATTGCAGCTTTTATTCTGAGCTTTATAGGAGCTATCCATGGTGCTTCCTGGATGGAGTACAGCACCATGGATAGCTCCTCTAAAGCTCAGAATAAAAGCTGCAATGGATAAGGAGCCCCACTGACACAGGAGTCACCAGCCTCCCCTGGTGGGCAGACTGGGGGCTTGCAAGGTATACTTTGTTTTACACTAGAACCCTAAAATCCACTAATCTCAGGTTTGTAGGCTTGGGGGAAGGGGAACCAGTTGCAAAATGGTGGCAGTGGGAGTGAAGCAAATTACCTGTTGCACCTTATGAGCCATAGTCTGGGGTGACCTTTAAATGCAAGTACAAACCTATATATGAGTTAACTTATATTTGCCTGTAATAGGGATTCTAACAACCTAATCTCTCTGCGTCTGTGTGGCCAGGTGGTGGTGGTGGTGGTGGGATATATTGTTGCTATTATTGAACAATTGGGAGTCAGAAACAATTGCCCATCTACTACAAACCATCCAGAGACATGCCAGTAAATCCCAATCCACTTTCTGCTCACCCTTGCAATAAGGGACTGTGATTCTTCAGGACAGTGAACATGTGAATGTATTAGAGTGGGGGGTTCAAGATTTTGCCTTCTGTCCCAGTTACCTCCAAAGGTCTGGATGGAGCCTATGCATATAGAATTGTACATTCAATCAAGGACATTATTAAGGTCACTGACTGTGCAGAGAAAGCCTACACACCCTAAGATAGTCTTCAGAGGCCCTCCTCTGGGTGCTCCCACCAAATGAGGTGAGGTAGTTGGCTATTAAGGAGAGGGATATTCAGTTGTTGTGCCCTGGTTGTGGAATGACCTCCCCAGAGAGGCTCACCTGGCACTTATGTTGTCTTCTCAGTGCCAGATGGAGACCTTATTCTCTCAGACACTTTAGTTCTTTAGTTTTAGTTTTGCTGTTTTTAATATGCTATTTTAAAAATGACTATTGGGTGATATAGGGCTTCTCTACATGAAAGGTTTAAACTGCTGTTTTACTGAGGCTTCTTCCATTTTCTTTGCAGGAGGAAGAGCGCCTCCTTCCCCCCCCCCCCCGTAGGGTTTGTCTTTCTCAGCCTTTCTACATATTTCATTATCCAACCACATGGTGGTGCTGTGGTATAGCTGCTGTATAGCAGAATTGTGACTTTATATACAAGGCTTTCATTCCAGTTAGTTCCGGTTTGAAATTTAATACCTGATTTTCCTCACTTTAAAAACCCCTGCAAAAATGGCTGGAAAACATGGGAAAGGCCCTGTAGGATGACAACGTCATGAAAAGGCCCCACAAACTTCCATGAGTGAGGGATCACGTGAGTGCACAATAAATGCCTTGAGTAGAGAAGCCCTTAGAAAGGTAATAAATAAATAAATAAATAAATAAATAGCACATGCACAATTTTGTGAATATATGTAAGCTCTGTTTAGATCTCGGAAAGAACACATCTAAGTTAGGAGCAGAAGTAGTGGATGTGATCCTGATTCTTCCCTCCCCAATCTACACATTCAGTGAACATCTGGACAGGACTTTTATATTCAAGAACATTGTCATCGTGGCCATCATTGTCATCCTGTTCATAATCTTTGTCATCAACACTTCCACCAGATTTTACTATCTGTTGATACAGAGACAGATTGATGGATATGGATACAGAGAGAGAGAGAGAGAGAATATATGCTTGGTTCTATAAAACAACAACAATAAGAACAAGTCATATTTCCCCCTTCTATTTCTTTCTTGTGCGGCACATTTTCATGCATTTGTAGACATTACCACTAAGCAGTCACCTAAGTGGACTTGATGCATTTTTACTGAATGCCACATTCATTTATTTGCTGTTTCTCAGGCACATAATACAACTGCAACAGATCGTTTTGCATTCAAAAACTTTTGAAAATTTATACTCCTTTTAGCACAGTATCCTGCATTTCATTTTTAGAAGGTCATTTTAAGGTTATATATCACTGAAGGCTGCACATTTAAAAAGTAATCTATATGTCTCAAGTGAGTAAAATTGGATGAATTAGTTGAATTTGTCACAGTGATTCTAAATATATTAATTTAAATGCAATATGGAATATTTTCATATAATTATATTTTAAATGATCTCAGAGTCTGATGACTGACAGACTGTCTTGCCCCCAGTGTGTATGTGACACCAGCAAAGGGCCTCATCAGGTGTTATTTTTAGCCACTTGCTTCACTCATGGGAGTCTACTACTTGCATATGCAACACAGTGGGTAAGAGAGGAACTCATGGATGTTAGCCATGGCAACATCTGTGATTTTTAAAACTTCCGAACGTACCTTCAAGATCACATCCGTTACCAAGGTCATGGTTAATTCAGATGTTACACACACTGTTAGTGATGTGTGAACTTACCCTGGGTAAATCCGTTATTTCCTCAGAAAATAATAAATTCACCCACATTAGCCTGGATGAGAATTCTCCTTTCATATGAACTCTTCTTCAGTGTATACAAGTTTTTGCACATGTGCATAATGTCAAAGTGCATCTTTGGAGTTGTAGTTTGGAAATGACACCATACTCCAGACTATTTAGTTAATGTCTGAGTAAGCCACAAACAACCGCAACTTCTACATGTGCTGAAGTCATGCCAGGCAGCCACAGCATCTGGCACCATGCCAGGGACACCTTTTCCCAGGTGGATTCCCTTTCCAGTATCCCTCTCTCAGAAACACTCCAGTGCCACTCACCAGCAGCGCCAAGCAAAGTACATGTTTACTTAGCAAAAAGAAAAGAAAAAAGAAAGTACTGAACAAACAATGATCCGAATTCAATATGATGAGAGAGAGAGAGAGAGAGAGAGAGAGTCAGCTGACTACCTAAACAGGAAACCAAACCATGTGTGAGAACAAAATGGAGAAAAAGGTTGTATACACACCTACTTGGCTGTTTCTTTGAACATAATTGGTTGTGATTAAAGTGACATCATCACATTTTACCTTAAGCAAGAAAACAGTTAATCCAACCAACTCAGTGCATACGCAGACATGGCATTCTTCAGATGCAGACTGTGCTTACTCCAAAGCTCACAATTAATTGTGAACATAATAGTGAATTCATAAAACACTGATCCAGTCTTGTTACAAAGGTGAGCATTATGAATGGATCAATTTCGACCAGCAGCAAGCTGACTAATTATTTTGCATTTTATTTTGCAGCATCTAATAAAGAAGTCAGTTATGGATCCTTGAAATATATGTTTCCCACTTCTGTTGATCTTTCATTAGCATTCAATTTGGAAAACTGGACCCGACTATGGAATAAATTGCAGGCCACAAATATTGATAGGAAACTTCTCATTCTAATTCAAGCGCTTTATACCCATGCAAGTATGCAGGTACACATGGACTCTCTGGGCATTTTGACAGAAAAGATCACAACTCTCAGAGAGCTGAGACAGAGGTGTTCATTAGCACGTTTTTTAAATTTAGTTTCTAATTCTATATTCATAATATCATAGAGGAACTGTATTCTCTCCCTCCTCCCTCCACCCCCCTCCATAGCACTATGTGAGGTCTCCATCCTCTTATATGCAGATGATATGGTCTTGTTATCTGTTACACAGAGAGGGATGTGTAGATAATTTTAAAAGCTGAGAACATATTGTAGAACTGAAATTCTTAAAATTATTTATGATAAAGCTAAAACTATGGTGTTTGCCAAAATGATTTGCTATAAATGGTTCCTGGATTTTCATTCTATTGCACAATGCTCATCATACAAGTAAAGTATTTGGGTGTACATTTTTCAGAGGATCTGTCCTGGACGGCACATAAACAGACTATTATCTTGGCTGCTTCTAGATTTGAAAAATGTATAACAAGCATTTGCCAAACTAAGGGAGGCCAGTTGGTGTGCCCAACATTGAAAATATTTGAGCAGAAGATCTTAGCACAAATTCTGAATTGCATAGAAATTTGGGGGCTCGTTAAACAGACTATCTGGAGGTTATACAGAATAAATTTCTAAGAGGCATTCTAGCCCTTCCTCCTAGCACTCCAGCTGCTCTTCTTCATGCTGAAGTGACAAGGTCTGTCAGAGTGAACAAGGCCATTTTCTTTTATCTGAAAAGATTGATCAAAATGCCTGACCACCAACTGGCTAAACTTTGCTAATTAGAACAGAGGTGGTTGGGCTTCTTGTTTAGAAAAAGTGGCCTAGTTTTCTCTTTCACTGGCTTCCTTACATCTAAGTGAGTCCAAGGTAAAATTAGAGATGGGTTGTACTCACGGGATTATAAGATGTGGAAACCATTCAATAAACAGAATTTAACAGGAGGTACAATATTTACAAGGTGAACAATCTTTCACTAATTCTTTGATTCACTCAGAGCTAAAAAAAAAAGAAGAGAAGGCATTTTATGAGATTACACTTCCAGACTATGCCTTCTGCATATCTGGATGGTTCCCATATGTTCCTAGGTTGCAATACCTTTGTATATGTGGGGTTCCACAAATACAGGATATTATTCATTAAATATATATTTTTGTGAGCTGTATGCCTGTCCCAGGAAAAGATTTCTTGTACCTTTGCTGGGGAAAATGTCTGATAGAACTTTGGCTGAGAAGATGTGTAAACTACTTGTAGATACTGATCCTTATGTAACTAATCAAGTAGCCTTATTTGCATTGGCTGGTAAAAAGTTTAGAGCCAAGGTACCAAAAGTTGTTGCTGTAGATTGTGCACATGATGAACTGATTTGAGTGGCTTGTTCAGCCTTTTTCTTTCTGTGACTGTCTCTTTTGTTGTGGCAAAATTGTAAGAACCTATGCTTATATGCAATAAAATCAACTGACTGACATACTAATTATGAATTTTGGTAGCATCACTAACATCAATGCAAAAGTTTCCAGAAATTTCTGCATAGTTGGCTACACATCATCACACAGAGGCCGAAATATTTGGAAATGACTCAGCACCACAGAGACACCTCTATTTGCATAGTGAGCATCATTGCACATTCCTTATGGACACTGATGCTGGCATAGAGACTCACTAGTCAGGGTATCCACATGGTGGCAAATATTACAGCTCCTGCATGGTTATCTGCCATATAGGAATATTTTCAGCAGCCCTCCATGTCAAGCGCATACCATTTGAATCAGCCCTGAGATTCATGAGTTTCTGGCTAATGCAATACTCTGTTCACATTGAAGATAACTCTCACAACTAAAGAAAGTGGCAGCTGAATGGGAATATTTGAGATCATTCTTCCCCTAGCAATATGGTTCTGTCATCTTTTCTCACTGGAGAGCTGCTATTAGATAATATGGTTCTAGGACACAGGCAACATCTGACCAAAATGATATTGCTCTTCCCGCTTACATCAAAATTCTATATTTGTGTGACCCCTTTCTTAATCCAGCCTTGACCTCCTTTCTCATTCCAGCCATTATGACCCATTTACTAGCTACTTTTAGATACCACCTAAGTTTTCCAGCTCCTGATCTTTCTACTTTTAGACACAGTTTTCCAGCTCTTGATTTCTCTGCTTGCTTGCTTTATTATTGTCTGCAAGGGATCACTAGCCACCTCTCCAGAAGTCTACTTTCCAGGGTTTCCAGGAGACGGGAAATAACTGGTAAACACTCTGTTGTAGATACATGGCTAGAAGCAACCCTATTCATGAATTTAGATAAACATGTGTGGACTTAAAATTGTGGAGAGGACAGGGGTGTGCATGTACACGGTTTCAACATCTGACCTTCCTGTGTTTAGTGTGAAGGTGAAGGAGGGTTCCAAGTTGTATGCTCAGCAGAACACACTTAGAATCTGCCTTCAGAAGGAGAGGTGCACAGGGGGATGTTGGGAGCGGGGCTTTCATGCACACCCAACCCCCTCTCCACTTTAAGCTCATAAACATTCAAAATGCATGAATAGAGCTCCAGTGAGCCAGCTGGATAATATAGGTACACCGGAGTAATAATCATAAGTGCTTTGGAATCTCTGTAGAATGAAGTCTTAACCATTTCCCTCTATTTAACTACAGTCTTTTTTTTTTCTTTTTTTCTTTGGTCTCTCCTGCAAATGGGAGTGGCTAGAGAGGTTAATGAACTGGTGGTTCTTATGGCAAACTAAGGATTTTAGCCATGAACATTTTTCTCACACCAGTGCAATCTTTCTAGCCAGAGCTGGCTTGATGTCTGACTTACACTAGGGAGATCTACATTCAAGCTCTCTATGACCTGGTTCACACATAATGACAACCCAGGGTATGGGTTGCTGAATCCTGGGTTGTCGTTACATGCAAATGCAGAACTATGGGTTAACTATGAATTGTTAACCATGAACAACCCAGGAAGAAAGCCCATGGTTTGTTGTTGGGTTGTGAACTTTGGGTTGTTTTAACTATGAGTTGCCATTACACATGAACACAGAACTATGGGTTGTTTTGCCAGCCTACAGAAGTGGTGGGCAAGCAAGAGTGGTTAAAAAAGCCCAACACCTGGCTGTTCTGCCAGTGCTACAGCGTCGCAAGGGCGTTTGGGATACAGGGAAGGAGCAGGCAAAGGAGGAGGGAATCAAACAACCCAGGGATTGAAAAAAACAACAACCTGTGCTTTGCACTATGGCTATTGTCTGGCAGGCACATCATGGGTAAATTCTGGGTAAGGCAACAACCCATACTCTGGGTTGTCATTTCATGTAAGCCAGATGTATGTGATCTGATACCATTCACTGTCTTATACCCTAACCTATCTTAGAGGATTATTGCGAGGATAAAATTAGGAGAGGGCTTGTGTGTGCTGCCTGGAGCTTCTTGGAGGAAGAGTGGGATAAAAATAATCATGTCACATGTAATGCTTCCCTACCCCCAATCTGAAACAACAACACTCACACACCATTTTCTTTCTCTCACATACATAGTGGGAGTGAATTCAGGTAAAAGTTAAAAGAGAGGAAAGAAGCCCCTGCAGATGCTAAAACTTTCAACTGCTTCCAACGCACTGAGGTTTTTATGTTTTCCATACACAAAGAACAAAAGATATGTTTTTTTAAGAGGATCTGTGCTCAAACTCCCTTAAGCTCTCTTCAACTTCTCAACTCTTCCTTATGACAGAAAACTGTCAACAGCAAAGATTACTCGGTGAAAATAGATATTTTATTTATTGAGCTATACAGAAATATTATAAAATGCAGCATATTCATCCATTGCTGCAACAGCTATATCTTTAAATACACCCAGTCCATAAATCCATCTAACAAGCAACACAATTACAAAATATCCATCAGCCTGCCATCTGCCTTGAAAATACACACACACACACACACACACACACTTATCATCCTCACTAACACATAGAATAGAACTTCTGTTGTGAAAAATCACATTAGCTTTCAATGACTTTGTACTGTAGAAGGAGGAATTCAAAAGTTGGGGGGGGGCATTTGGTGAGTAGGCACATCTTATTTATGCCAGTAGGTATTAAGTTTGAATGTTTGTGCTTATCTCAGCTATAGCATTGTGGCATGGAGAAAACATATATCTTTCAAATGTAATCCAACTTTTCTTTAATATACTTCTGCATTCTGAATACTAAAAACCCTCTCCTGGAAGGTTGCTAATGGAGCGAAAGAGTCCTTTGTCTATAGACTTCCTCCAGAGGTATTCAGCATGGCAATGAGACCAGGTATTCAATTCCTAAAGCAACTGTGGTCTGTAGGCTTTCGGTGAACCATGGAGCACTCGTTTGATTTGCAATAGAAAGTTGGTGGTCTCATGGTACAACTTGTCTTTTTTTTTGTTCCAGCAAGTATGCAGACTTCAGACAGCCAGTGGCGTAGCGTGGGTTGTCAGCACCCGGGGCAAGGCAAGTAATTTGCGCCCCCTAATGTTTTACATTCCGAGCACAGTAAGAATCCCGACAGACACGCTCCTTGGAATACATGGTGGAATTGCGAGTCGGCTCGGGGCGGTGGGTGGGTTCGAGCTCCGCACTCGGGCAGCGCGGCTGCTCCGGGCGCCGGGGCTGCGGCTCCCTTCCATTTGCCCGGCTCTCGCCTCCGCCCGAGCGTGTTGGCGCTGCTCCCCCGGTCCGTGACCCACCACGACGACCCCGAGGGCGAAACGCCAGAGGGCGGGCCGGAGTCCGCGCCCCTCCGGCCAGAGCAGCGAAAAGGGCCTCCTGGAGGGGCGGCGTGGAGGCGCTTTAAGCGGCCGGGGGCCAAAGCCCCGCCGTCCCCCCATTGCCTCGGCGCAGCTCCGCCTTCGAACGCCGAAGCAGGCGGCAGAGCCGAGCAGGGATCCTGCCCGCCAGCCGGCCCGCCTCCCCCGGGGGAGCGCTTGACACGCACTCCCTCTCACACGGGCGGCCCTTCTTGACACGCTAGCGTGGTCACGCAACACGGCAATTAGCCGGGGATTTCTCCGGCTGACACGCACGCCCGGCTCGGGACGGCGCGCTCCTTTCTTTCTTTCTTTCTTTCTTGCAGGCGGCTCTGCCTTACAGATGCGAGGCACCGCTTCCAGGCGGCGGGGGGGGAGATAAATGCCTTCAAAAAAGCGCTGCAAAGAGGATTCGCGGGGAAACGCTTTCCTTGGCTTCTCCTTTCCCTTCTCTTGCCTTGACTTTGGCTCCCCACGATCCGCCCGTCCCTTTCTTGTCTCGCATCCTCCCCCAGGAGTCTATCATACATTTCAGACGCCTCAGTCGCGTGGCGAGGACCGCGCCGCCAACATCAAGGGCAGAGGAGCCAGAGCGGGGAGAGAGAAGCGACCCGCGCGAGGAGGCTCTTACAACAAAGCTCCTAGTCCGGTTTTAAGGAGACCCCGGGTCGCGCGGGGATTGGCTCTCGGAAGTGCACGTGACCTGGGCAGCCGGCGCCCGCCACTCCCCGCGGGGCGGGGCTCCCTGCCTGCGCTGGCTCCGTGCGGGGCGCTCCGGGGACCTGCTGGCGCTTGTGCTGTGGACGGGTGCTGCGGACGGGTGAGCCAGGCAGGGGCAGAGAGCTGCGAGTGCGAGCGCGCCCCCCCAGATGTTGCGCCCGGTGCGGCTGGCCCCCCCTGCACCCCCCACGCTACGCCTCTGCAGACAGCTGTAAGCACATTAAGTATTTTTCCTAACCTATATATATATATGTGTGTGTGTGTGTGTGTGTGTATATATATATATATATATACACACACACACACCATATACACACACATACTGTTTCAAGCAGCTGCAAGGCCCTTCTTTTAAAGCGTAAAAACAAAACTTTTTTTTTTTGCAACCCCCCCCCCCAGCTACCTGGTCTTAAACGAAGGTAAGACCCCGCACCCACCCACCAAAAGAATCCTCAGAAATTTATCCCATCCCTGCAAGCAGCTGAATCCACCTGCCCCCTGCCCCTCCCCACACTTTCATAGGGGGTAAATTGTCCAACAATGTCAGGAACATGGCTTTAAAACTTGGCTCAGGCTGCCCCCCACCTCAGCTGCTGCTGAGTGACACCCCCTGGTAAGAACAGAAAATGTTTATTCAGTTTTTTCAAGGCATAACAGCTTAGGATAATGTATTTTAAGTTTGTCTTATATCTTACCTTCATGAAAATGTTCAGTGGAGAGAAGACACTGAAATCTTCCACCAATATGACTAACAATTATCTAGCTATATTATATTTGAAACCTTCAACTCCCTTCTGTCACTGTTATAATTAACCTAATAACCTCTAATTTATGGTTTTGATCATGCTGTATCTTTTCAATTTCTCCCAGAAAAACCATGCATATATCTAACTACATATGAGTGTGGGAGAGCTGTCAGAAGAAGAACAAAGAGAATGTCTAATTTTGCATAGTGGGTTTTTGTTTAAATGGTTGTCAAAGGGCCAAACTAGGTGAGTAGCAGGAAACACAAGGATAGTCTCCCATTATTTTTATAATTTTACTGAAATGCAATCATGGGGATCCAAGGAGGGCTTCTTTAGAAGCGGTCTTATTTTCGCCGATGGCGAAATTCCCGCTCCGAAGACAATCGAACACTGGTTAGAGCTGCATCTTCAGCCTACCGGGTGGCGGTGAAGGCAGCAAAAAAGAATTTCTATGCTGCCTCCATTGCGTCTGCAGAGTGCTGCCCCAGGAGGCTGTTCCAAGTGGTCCGGAGTCTGGTCGGTCCAGTCGCTCCGGACCCACTGGAACAGTCAAAAGCCTCCTGTGAGGCTTTAGCGAAGCACTTCGCAGATAAAATCGATCGGATTAGGAGTGGGATATCGTACGTCGTGGACACAGGGAGTGAGCGGGAGGAGGCCAATGGCAGACCGGTTTTGTGGGATCGGTTTCGGCTTCTTCCTTCTGATGAAGTGGACAAGGTGCTTTCATCTGTGAGGCCGACCACCTGCTTGCTTGACCCTTGCCCGTCCTGGCTCATCATGAGCTGCAGGGAGAGACTGGGTGAGGGGATCAAGGCGGTGGTGAATGCCTCCCTCGAGGAGGGAGTGATGCCATCAGCCCTCAAGGAGGCAGTAATAAGACCGCTTCTAAAGAAGCCCTCCTTGGATCCCCAGGATTTAAACAACTTTCGCCCAGTCTCCAATTTACCATTTCTGGGCAAGGTGATCGAGCGGGTGGTGGGTGCTCAGTTGAAGGCACACTTGGATGAAGCCGATTATTTAGATCCGTGCCAGTCGGGCTTCAGGTCTGGACATGGGACGGAGACGGCCTTGGTCGCCTTGGTGGATGATATGAGGAGGGCTTTGGATAGGGGCGAATGCTCCTTTCTAGTCCTCCTCGATCTCTCGGCGGCTTTTGATACCGTTGACCACGGTATCCTCCTGGACCGCCTGGAGGGGTTGGGCTTGGGAGGAACTGTATTGCAGTGGTTCCGGTCCTTCCTCTCTGGAAGGTACCAGAGGGTAGTTCTCGGGGAGGAGGCTTCGGACCCTCGGCTGCTCACTTGTGGGGTGCCGCAGGGTTCCATCCTCTCCCCGATGTTATTCAACATCTACCTCAAGCCGCTGGGAGCTATCATCAGGAGGTTTGGGGTGCGGTGTCATCAGTATGCGGATGACACGCAGCTCTACCTCTGTTTCAAGTCCTCACCGAGGTTGGCCGTTGAGACCCTGTCCAAGTGCCTGGAGGCAGTGGCTGGCTGGATGGGAAGGAACATGCTGAAGCTGAACCCCGACAAGACTGAGGTACTGCTGGTGGGGGACAAGGGGAGGTTGGGGGATGTTGACCTGGTGCTGAATGGGGTACATCTACCCCTGAAGGACCAGGTCCGCAGCTTGGGGGTCATTCTAGACTCCCAGCTGTCCATGGAGGCTCAGGTGGCAGCTGTGAGCTGGGCAGCGCTGTATCAACTCCATCTGATACGGCAGCTGCGCCCCTACCTTCCTAATCACCTGCTCCCATCAGTGGTTCATGCCTTGGTCTCCTCTCGCCTAGACTACTGTAATGCGCTCTACGTGGGGTTACCCTTGAAGACGGTTCGGAAGCTGCAGCTGGTACAGAACGCGGCGGCTCGCCTGGTTAAAGGCAGCCGCCGGCAGGATCACATCACGCCAGTGCTGAAGGATTTGCACTGGCTACCAGTTGCTTGCCGAGCCGAATTCAAGGTGTTGGTTTTGACCTTTAAAACCCTATACGGCTCTGGTCCAGTTTATCTCAAGGAGCGTCTCCAGCAACACCAAGTGGGCCGCTCAACAAGATCTGCCACGGATGGCCTTCTCCTTGTCCCTTCAGCCAGAGCAGCTAGACTGGTGGGGACGAGGAAGAGGGCCTTTTCTGTGGCGGCCCCCGTACTGTGGAACTCTCTCCCGAGTGCCCTCCGCCATGCCCCCTCTCTGATGAGCTTCCGTCGCTCATTAAAAACCTGGTTGTTCAGGCGGGAATATGGGGTGGGTTAAGATTTTAAAATTTTTATATTATTTTAATGTATTTTATTGTACTTATGTATTTTATTGTGTGTACATCGCCCAGGGTGGCCGGTTGCCGGCCAGATGGGCGATAAATAAATATTAATAATAAATAATAAAATAAATGGGTTGGGGTGGAGAGGGTTGAAGATTTAATTGGAGCTGGGGATGATTAATGTGGAAAAGCCTTATTGGTAGTGGTCAGGGATGTTGAAGAGTCCTTGGTCTCGAGTCACGAGTCGAGTCATGAGTCTTTGGACCTGAGTCTCGAGTCCGAGTCCAAGTCATTGGTCCAAAATGGTGACTCACAAGTCACGAGTCACGAGTCACTCCCAAAACTGACTCCACGAGTCCCTATTAAAATCAGTGGGGTTTCCCCCCAACAAAATAAGGCTACTTCAGATGTGTGGCTTAAATAAATTATAGGCACAAGTGTGCCTTTTTATCTCAAAACTCTGCCACTGATTTTGACAAGAACAGACCAGGCAGAAAAACCCAAAATAACCAGGCAGGCAGAGGAGGCAGGGAACCCCAAAACAGGCAGGCAGAGGCCTTTGTCTTGGACAATTCAAACTGTGGAACTGGTTAAGAAGAGACCAGGCAGGCAGAGGAGGCAGGGAACCCCAAAGCAGGCAGGCAGAGGCAGTCAAACCCAAAATGTCTGAAAGGTTGCATTTTAGGAAAATGATTTTAAAAAATAAACTTGGATTGTTACTGCAACTAGGTCCAGACAGCCCCTGCAGGTGACATCAAGCAGGGATGTTGATGAGTCCTTGGTCTCGAGTCCCGAGTCGAGTCTCGAGTCCCATTAAAAATATTGGGACTCGAGTCTGACTCGAGTCAGAGGGGGGACTCAGTCCGACTCACGAGTTGAGTCGAGTCCTCGAGTCCGAGTCCCCATCCCTGGTAGTGGTCCCCACAGACTCTGGAATATCTTGTTCCAGGAAACTCAGTTGACTTCCTCACCCTCTCAGCCACTAGGCTTCAGCTAAAAAACAGATTGTTCAGATATTTATTTAGTCAGGATGCTTCCTGAAAGTGCATAGTTGCCTAGCTTTGCTTGCTCTGCTGATGTATTGTTGTCCTTGTTTTGATACCTGTTTTATTGTTGTTATGCTGTTTTATTGATATTTATGTTATGCATGTTGCTAGATGCCTTGCACGGCCTGATATAGTTCGGAATGGTAGGATATAAGTGTTGAACTAAATACATAATGAATAAATACTTTTTGTCCATGGGATATATTTTTCTTATCAAAATCCACCTGTTTCCACACCCATGGAGAAAAGATACATAGAGGAAGGGGTCATAGCTCATTATGGTAGAGCCCAGACTTTGCTAACAGAATGTTCTGGGTTCAATCCCTGACATCTCTAGTTAGGGCTGGGGAAGACCCCTGTATGAAACCCTGGAGAACCACTGCCAGTCATTGTATAGACCAGTGTTCTCCAACCTTGGGTCCCCAGATGTTTTTGGCCCACAACTCCCAGCACGCCCCAGCCAGCTACGCTACTCTGGCTGGGGCATGCTGGGAGTTGTAGGCCAAAAACATCTGGGGACCCAAGGTTGGAGAACACTGGTATAGACAATACTGAGCTAGATGGACCAGTGGTCTGGCTCGGTATATGGCATCTTCCTCTGATACAGAGTGCTTATGGACAGCAGTTAATGTAAAAACAAATAATTTCTATCATGCCTTACTGAATCAGTGGTACAGTGCTGAGAAAACAGCTTGGAAAATCATTGCCTTTGTGCTTTGGCCACTATCCAACTGAGTGAAATGGTTTTAAGTCCCTTGAAATCAGTGGGTTTGAGCATACTTAACTCCCAGTGGGATTGTGGTTTTTTGACTTTTGCAAACTTCTTTTTGACATAAATGAGAATTTTGCATTGCTGATTTTAGTCTGACTTTGCTTCACATCCATGCGGAGTGCTAAAAAACAAACCTGCATGTGTAACAGGCCTAAGCACCAGTTGCCAATAGGTGGTATGGAGCGAGACCTCTTCCCCCTTCATCCCTCTTGCAACTGGTGCCAATGGAGCAACAGTAAGGTAAGCCAGTAGTATGTGGTATGGATCTGGGTTGGAGATTTGGGGGGTGGGGAAAAGAGAGGAAAATTACAGTCTAAGCTGGAGAAGAACTAGGGTGTGTGTGTGATGACTGCCTCATTAAGAGTCGGGGAAGCTCATATTCTGATCTAAAAATTACAAACTGTTGGTAACATACATTTTTAATTTAAATGGTCAATGATAAAGTTCAATCTGATTTGCTCCCAGATGTGTGGTTACTATGTAGCCACTGATGTAGAAAGTCATTTGTTCCTATGGTGAATTGTGGCGTAACCCCACAATTCAGTTCCCTGGTGTATGTCTGCATTAGTATGTTTAGTGAGTATAGAATGTTGAACTGAGTGGGTGTGGTTTGTTTGTGATGTCTTGGAAAGGGTGGGGGGAGGAGTATATAAGGAGTGTTTGAGTGATGTCGGAGTTAGGTTGGTGTGTGTTGAGTGTGTGTTGGGAGTTAGGTTAGTTGGGTCGTTGTCTGTCAGGAGTTTTGAGAGAAATCATTGTTTGTCTGAGGAGTGAAAGTATTTAGAGTTATAGGGACTTAGGTTAATTACAAAGTGTTTGGTGTAGGCAGGTTATTTTCTGCAACTAAGATTTTGAGAATTAAAATAAACTTATTTTTATTTTGTTTGCTACCCAAATCCTACGTGTCAGCTTGGCGTTATTAACCTGCATTACTTTTAAATCTACACACACACACCTTTGTACCCACAGTATCATAAATTTAAAACAGATCCTTAATAACCTGTATTAATCTTTTCCCTCATTGGTAGGGGAAAGGTTTCATTTGACCCTCCCCTCAGGTTTTTAAGTGTTGGTGCTTAGCCTGAGAAGGGTTTATGCGGCTGGTCCTAGTGTGAAGGGACCGTGTCGTCACATGAATAGCTCATAATATCTATGTTCTGAACAACATTGCTTATTTTCTTTTCTTCTCTCCTCTATAAAAACAACCCTCTTAGTGCCGTGGAGAAAAATGGCATTTGGAAGTGAACTTTCTCTCTGCAATTGTACTGAAATTAATAAATGACCACTTTTAGCAATATTCAGAAAGCAAGAAGAAATTGATATTTCTGAACTGGGGAAACAAACAATGATGTAGGCATGATGAATTAAAATCAATTGGCACTAACAAAATAGAACTGTGCAGGAAAGAGGGAGTGAGAGAGCGAACTTTAAGCACTTCATACTGGGCTATTTCAATTTTAAATGATTGGTTAAAACAAGGGGGGTAATATGCTGTTGATTTCAATAATATTTCATTCATTGACTTTAATAGGATTTTTGGGAGCACAAGTCACACTGATGGCATTTGCAACATCACGTATGAAATATGCTGAACATTAGAACAGGAATAAATAGATATTTGTAGATCCCCCTTTTAGTAGATTCCACTTCTGTAACAGTTTCAGTTATTTAAAAATCAAATTAATTCCAGGTTAATTTAATACAAATTTAACCTTTATATTGTATCTTAAATGGGATTAAAGCAGGCAGCAATGGGGTCATCTTAAATATCCTTTTAGTCAGCACAAATCTTCTGTGCAGAATACACTCTTATTTTGAGTTTAAAGAACATAACATGGCTCCTCTCTCCCACTTACAATGGGCACAGTGCCTGCACAAAGAGGAATCTCTATAGGGCTCAAAAGACCTCTGTTTCTGCATTCCCTCCACTGGGCAATGCAGCCCTAGATTAACCATTAAGCAATATAAGTACGTGCTTGTGAGAGCTGGACTGACCCGGGTTCAAAAGCTTCCCTAGCCAGTGACCCTCAGTCCCAGTCACGCAGGCGGAAGGAGGAGATAACAGCAGTTAATAAAGATTAAAGAGTTTATTTGTAAGACCCAATTACATGGGATTAAGGCAAGCAATGCATCTCCTACTCACTACATCATTGCAGACTCAAATCCAATACCCCAGTGGTAAGGCTAGATGAAGTGAAGTCCAAGAGACATGTCGAGTCGAGACGAGCAAGACAGCAAGTGGAAGAGAGAGAAGCTATCAGCAAGTGTGTTAGCTTTATACCACCTATAAATAGGATATTACTCACCCCAGTTGTATAACCTATTCATCAACATGTTGATTCCAAAACCTGTCCAAGGTTGCTGAGTCATATCATCTCGAGACTATGTCTCATGACTAGAGACCTTGTGTACTTGAACTCAAGAGACACCCACCATGTCAGGTGATAATCTCGATGTCAGGTGGTAATCTCGTTCTGCCTTTGCAAAACCCAACATCCCCCTGCTTTTGCATTTGCGCAGAACGTGGTTATTTACCTCATACAACAGCAACAGCTTTGTTGACATCTGATGCTGTTCTTTCATCTATGAACTTTGATAAAAAAAACTTTTGCAGGAATGACTTTACCTGCCAGAAAATTTGAACCACCATCAAATCACTTCTGATGTATTCCTCCTTATGACACAGTTTTATTTGCAAACCCAAAACATTGTGTATTGCTATCTGCCTGCAGCATAGCAATCCTGCCTTGGTTTCCTGAAAAAACTGTAATAGGTTTTTTTTCACATCAATCCCAGCATCATTTAAACATTTTTTTACAATTTAAACTATTTAAACAAATGCATTCACTATTCAAGCTTTACAATAGCATAATAGCACAATACATAATATAATGCATTCAGTTCAGCTTCAGTTGAACTCTAACCTTTAAATGATTGTTTCTACAAAATCAATCAAACAAAGTATGTTTATAAAAATAACAAACTTCAGGTGTGTTCTTGTTGTTCTTACTATCACAACCACAACTGGCATTTCTGTGAATCTGTAAGCCACCTGTGCTCTGACTTGTAACTCTTAGTCTGAAGTGTGATGTTCCTTCCAGATAACACTCAACTCCTTTTCAGAGCTCTCCAAGCATGTCCTGTTGGTCTAACAGTCTGCCTATTATACTGACAGCAATACCTGGCCTTGTTGCTTGTACAGTAAAGCTCAACAGCCCAATGCTTCTGTGTAGCATTCAAACTGCTTTTCCATCAGTATGTGCTTGAAAATCCTCAACTATTTGGAGTCTCTCACTGAGTTAACTATCTCCAAAATTCTCAATCACATCCATGATATTTCTCTGGTTTGTTGCAGTAAGTACTGCCCTCTTGGTTCTCCCTCAACTTCTATTTACAAATAAACAGTTGATCCACCACCAAGCAGTTTCATTTTCAAATGAAATTCCAAACCCTGGATCAATTATATCATATTGCTTTTATCTGTCCAGAAAAAACAATAGACCATCCAACTAAACAAAGTACATACAGTCTATGTCCCTGTTCCTCCTGTTTAACAAACAAACATTGATCTGCCTCTCTGTGCAAATCTCAATTCAGCAATGTTTGAGTTCAACACAGAATTCCAGCCTCCAGCTGATTTTAGCTTTCCTACAGAAAATCTCAGACAGTTTTCCAAAGACTTCCTCTCATTTAAAATGCTTATGTTCCAATATTTCCAATTGTGAAATATTCATACATCTTCACATTCTTAAACATCAGTCTAACTGTTTCCAAAGCAAATTGTTGTTGCACTCATCTCATGATTATCCTGCTCCTTTACTTTAGCAAAATCACAAGCAACCAATCTTGCTATTTGTCATATATAACCTTTTCCCAATCTGGTTAGTTTTCATTTAAAAAATCTAACTGGTAACAATGAGTTCCATGGACTGCTGTTTGTTTCCCCAGCTTCCATGTTTTGTTCTTTATCTAAAGAATTCAACTCAGCTTGCATAGCCTGAAGCTATGGTTTAGCTTCCTTAACAGACAATTTTTCACCTCTTTGAAATTTTGAAGTTTCAAATGGCTTTTCCTGCAAATTCATCCTGATATCTCACAGGTTGTTTGACTCACCTGTTCCTTACCTCATCAGTTATCAGGTTCCTGTTCCAATGAACTTGCACCAATGATGAACAATCATTTGTTTAGCCTCCTCTAAACCAAATGTGTATCAGAGTTTGTCAAATTTACCTGACTGTCTTTCAGCAAATGCTTTTCTATTCTGACTCTGACCTTGATGCATCCCCTGCATTAACAGAATTAATTTTGAAAAATGATCTCACATTTTCATTCAGCATTATACTAAACACTTCTAGATAATCTCACTATCCAAGTGTTGTTCATGTGAAACACAATATTCTCATTTCTTAGAAAAATCTCATGTAAGCTCCCTTACAGATTTCTTCTAACTTTTCTCCAGAAGATTCCTCCTTCTACACTACTTTCTATAAGGTGTACAGTTCAATACACAGAACTAAAACTTCTATCATGTACATAATCAAAACATTTAAGAGTTTCTACCCAAACCTCATTAACCAAATTAGTATCACCTCTTCTGAGTGTTTGTTTACTCTTCCACACAATCCATGTGTTCAATATCACATCCTGTTAGAAATTGCATCAAAACATGCACTGAATTGAACTTCTCCCATATCTCAAAAGAAATAGGTAACATGGGTAATATGCTTGTTTCCCACCCAAGCACAAAACACCTTGACTTTGTTCAATACTTCAGTTTTCTATCTAACATGTACACAACCTGTACCTCGTGTATTGATCAATTAACATCATGAAATAACGTGCCTCTCCTCTAAAAACCATCAGAGTTCCACAAGATCACCAAGAACAAATTTAATGAAATGAACTGGTTTTTCAGCTTGCCTTCCAGTTTACCTGTTGAAGCTAGCATCCCTTGTTTATGTGCACAAAATTACCTTTCATGTGAAAATTACAATTTCCAAATGCTTTCCCCACCAGAGTTTGCATTTTCTTTCACAGGCCTGTGAATCTAAATGACCAAACATCATGTGATATGCATGCATGTACATGTCATACATATAAGCATTTAACTTTTTATAGTTGCATCAGTACAACTTTCCATTTCTTTATTTACATCATTACAGTATGATAGAAATAATCCATCTCTTAGCTTTGCCATATAAACATACCTACTAATTATTCAGTATTTTACATTTTGCTACAGAGAAATCTACAATATACTCAAGTCATATATACATTCAGTACATTTCCTGACATTTCCAGAGCATATACACTTTCTTGAGTCCAAGTTATTCAAACTTTCAAGAAATACAGTTTCAAAAACATGACTGTTAAACTCCTGACCATTTGCATAGTCCTCTTCCTGCTTATTTATGTCCAACACAGAAAGCTTCGTTTAAACAATCCACTGCTTCTGCTCACAACAAAATAATGTCCATTTTGTTATGTCTTGGGTTAAAACACAAAGTTTTTCCCATCAGCAGCACCCCTGCTGATTTCAAGCTCCTTCTTCTGTGATCCCACATGAAGAAAATGAAGAACAGCTTCTCATTTTAAGCACAGCTTTCTCTGTTCAAAACTGCCGCGCTGTTTTTCCCCTGCTGTTTTAAAACCACGCCTCCGCTGGTTTGATACAGCCTCCCGTGTAGTATCAGGTTTCCCAAGATACGTTCCTGTCACACGTGACTTTGCTTTGCTGCGACACGACGCTCCAGACGCTTTACCCACGTCAGACGTAATCCACGCATTTGTAATCCAAGCCACTTGTTGATACAATGCAAAAGATAGCTGATCCGCTCCTGAGCAAAGAAGCAAACTGTAATAGAAATATGATCCTCCTGCTGTAGCCTTGACTCAAATGAGTAGACACAGAGCCTCCTGGAGATATTTCCTTGCCCGATACAGCTCCTTGACAATCACTCCAGCAAGCTGTGGAAAACGAAATCCTTGTGTCCAGCGTTGTTCACTTTTTCAGCCTAGTAGCTGCCCGAACCGGCACCCACGTTCCAGCTTCTTTTCACAGTCTGTAGCCTTGGATTTGCCAAGCCTGGCACCTCCGTTCCAGCTGCTTCCAAAACGAAAAATCCTTCGTCTCTCTGTTTCTGCATTCTTCAGTTGTGCTGCATTCCAAGCCGCTGATATCAGCACCAGCTTTAGCAACATACATTGCCTTCCCGGTTTATTTACAAACCGTTCTTACAAATAGTAAACAAATTCCTTTAACTCTATAACTGCCGAATTTCTCCGAACTGCGTCTCTGGGCTTATCTGCCCATCTGAGATAACCATCAGGCTTATCTCTAGTGATCTGGGCCCATAACCAGATGTGAGAGCTGGACTGACCCGGGTTCAAAAGCTTCCCTAGCCAGTGACCCTCAGTCCCAGTCACGCAGGCGGAAGGAGGAGATAACAGCAGTTAATAAAGATTAAAGAGTTTATTTGTAAGACCCAATTACATGGGATTAAGGCAAGCAATGCATCTCCTACTCACTACATCATTGCAGACTCAAATCCAATACCCCAGTGGTAAGGCTAGATGAAGTGAAGTCCAAGAGACATGTCGAGTCGAGACGAGCAAGACAGCAAGTGGAAGAGAGAGAAGCTATCAGCAAGTGTGTTAGCTTTATACCACCTATAAATAGGATATTACTCACCCCAGTTGTATAACCTATTCATCAACATGTTGATTCCAAAACCTGTCCAAGGTTGCTGAGTCATATCATCTCGAGACTATGTCTCATGACTAGAGACCTTGTGTACTTGAACTCAAGAGACACCCACCATGTCAGGTGATAATCTCGATGTCAGGTGGTAATCTCGTTCTGCCTATGCAAAACCCAACAGTGCTTAGGGCATCAAGGGAAGGGGGGCACCACAGAGTACCAGAGTACCACAAATTTTTGCATTTGCATGTTTCCCTTATAACAGTTTTATTTAAAAAAATGCATAAAACAGTGATGAAAATTTGTATTTCTTTCTCTTACCCTAGTTATAAGTAATTGGCTTATATTGCTTGCTGCTATTTAGTGTTAAATAAACATAATTTAAAAAACAGTTTATATTTAATATAGTTGTGTGTTCTTGCGTGGGGGATGGCCTTGAAGAAAACTGAGTCTTTAATGTCTTCTTTCACCTTAAGCACTTATTGAGTCTTAATGTCTTGCCCGCTAAGCAAGTGCCAAGGGGGCACCATTATTACTGGGCTGTGCTTAGGGCATCAGCTGGCCTTAATCCGGCCCTGGGGCAATGTACATATTATCACATGCACAAGAATGACAATGGGATGTTAATTAGGAATGGGGGAAATTGTATGCAACTCCCATATCCTCATCATCCAGTCCTTTCCTCTCTGCTTGGTCAAGTTACTCAAGTAATGGAATTTAGGATGCAATCCTATACATACTTACTTGGGAGTAAATTCCATTGAACTCCATGGGGCTTGCTCCTGAGTAGATGTACATAGGATTCCACTGTTAATTACCTTTACCAAGTGGAGGGGAAAAGGCTGGATGGGGATATGGGAAGTATTCCCAGAACTCATTGTCATAAAGCTACTAAATTCCAAAGCAATCAGAACCCAATGTATTCAGTGATATAGTGGTTAGATTGATAGACTAGGACTGAAGAGAACCACGTTCAAATCCCTGTTCAGCCAGGAGGCTCACTGAGTAACTACCTCTCAGCCTAATCTTCCTCACAGGGCTGATATAAGGATATAACAGTGTGGGAGAAGAGAGAACCATGTCTGCTGCCTTGAGCTCATTGAAGGAAAGGCAAGATATAAATGTAAGAAATACATGATAAAATAAATTAGAACAAATTTTCTGCCCAGGTCAGCGTGCTTTTGCTCCTTGATGAGGACTTGCAGAGACCAAAAATGGATCCACAGTCTTGCTTTTTTTAGTTTATTTTAATTTTCTACCCTTTGCTAGAGAGGAGGAAAGGGTAGCACCCTGTGGACTGAAATACCAGAATACAAACTTACCATTCTAGTTGTTGTTTTTAAAGTTACATTTCATTCAGGGAACTAAATTCAGCAAGTTAATCCTGCATTTTGGTGCCACCTGGAGATGGTGATGGTATTACAGAAGTGTGTGTGTGTCGCATAACCACCACTTTGCATGTATGTATGTTTGTTTGTTTGTTTTAAAGTAACATTTCATTTAGGCAATGAAATTCAGCAAATTAACCCTACATTTTGGTGCCTCCTGGAGATGTTATATATTACAAAATTGTGTGTGTGTGTGTTGCATAGCTACTGTTTTGTGTGGGTTTTGTGCAGCAAATCACATAATTGATAGAAAGATCAGAGAGCAACTCAAGGGCATGAGCAGCTTTTCATCAGGCTTCCATGTTTTTCACACTAGGATTCCAATCTAGCTCCCATTGTGGATTTCAATTGACAAGCAAATTACATATTAAGTCCAGACGTTTAACATTTTTAGTCACAACGAACTTCTTTCTACTCAGCTAATTCATCCTGGATTCAACCAAACCCACATTCCTTATCCAAGGCATTCTGTGTATCAAGGATGAACTTTAGAACAAAAACCATTTTTTAATTATTCAAAAGCTTGAAAGACTCTGCTCTCGACACCATAGACATATGATATGACTCAGTGGAACATTAACAACTTTCCCACAAAATAATTACTGATGAGTTAAGTACAAGCTTGAGAAATGTCACCAAAAGGGTAATTTTAAAGAAAGTTGTAAGTGCTGGAAAAACAGGAGAGCAACATGAAATTGTCTGTTCAGTCATATTTACGGGGTCACCATAGCAATGTGATAATTATGCTTTGATTGAATCTGAAATTACAATGAAATGGAACCTTTCTTACTCCCACATGATCATCCTGGATACATGTTAGTCCATATACTAATTTCACAGTATACTAATAACAATAGTACAGCCATTTGGAAAGTGCTACTACATTCCCTAATATAGTAGATATAATTGGCAAGTGGCAGGATGCTGCATTTTTCAAAGTGAATGTGGATGTTCAAGGTATGTTTAATGTAAATACTCATTATTTACTCCACACATTTAAGAACAACCTGAGCTGTTAGAAATGATTTGAAGGAACTTGCCCCCATGGTGGTACTTGTACAATTTGTTATCAGTTAAATGCCTTAATATGAAGATAAAATAGTATCAAGTACTGATCTAAAAAACTGTTGTTGAGATTAGGGTTCCAGTCCTACACACACTTGCCTGTAGGGATGGCAGACAAATTCATTCATTTAATACGAATTTACCTAACTTCTTGCTTTTGAATCAGCACACGAACCAAAATTCATGTGACCTACCTCACAGGGTTGTTGTGAGGATAAGATGGAGAGGAGAATTATGTAAGCCACCTTGGGTTCCTTGCGTGGGAAAAGGCAGGGTATAAATATAATAAATAAATAAATATTCAAGAACTTTGCCCATTGAAATCAATAGGAATTAAGGACATGGTTAAATGCTTAAGTCTGACTGATTACCATAAGACCCATTCCTTTTTCATATGTGATGCTTAAATAGATTTTTCCAATTAGTGAGTTTGTAATTTGAACACTCTACTGTGGCTAAAATGTAGGGTTGGTTTTGCTTTGTTTTTTTGAAGAGAAAAAAAACATTACAATGCCTACATTTTGCTTTTTGAACCATACTATCAATGTTCATGATACATTCCAGACTTATAGTACCATCCTGTTCATATTTACTCAGAAGTAAGTCCAATTGAGTTCAGTCACAGTGGTGCTTACTCCCAAGTAAGTGGGCATGTGTAAAAAAGTGTGCACATATTTTTACACTGCGCAATATGTAAAAACACAGGCACATATGAAATCTTTGGATTGCATCCTTGGAGCTGATTCACACATGCATAGACAACTGCTGACTTTCTCATCACTCAATTATTCAGCAGTTTAGATGCTCTAAAATTCTCCATGGAACGATCAAATGAACCCAGCAGTGTGGGGAAAATAATATATGAAGTATGTGACCATGTTGACAGGTGTGGCTTCCCTCCATAATGCTCCCAAGTATTCATCTGCAGCATCCACAGCTGCAGACAGCATGGGTTTAGTTTAGTTTTTGAAGTTCTTGTTTCTAGCAGTCCCCAGCCCACAGGAACTGTTTTGAAATTCAGTAGGAGCTTTAAAAGCTGTTTGGGAAGATAGATAAACAAAAATGAATACTAAAAATTTCAGATAAACAGTACATCCACTTGTTGAGATTAGGGCTGCAATCCTATACATGCTTACCTCTTGTCACTTGCATGTGCAATGGCTTGGATCCAATGGTGGCGGTCAACTAGCAAAACAGAAACTACTGGAAGAATGGATTTCCCCTCCCAACTGCAGCCCCCCAAGATGGAGCAGTTTTGGAAGGGCATGGGGGGCCTGCAAGGGGGAGAAGAGCAAGGGGACCTGTTGCATGAGGGAACATCTACTCACACTACATTGGATTTAACCCAATGGCTCATTCTTCTGGATTGTGGCCGTAGGGTAGTAACTGCTGCTCCACTTATGCTATTGACATACTGCTAGCATAAGCGACCTCTAGTGGTATGCCAATAGCAGAAGCTGGAGCAATGGCAAACCCATCATGACAACTTCTGATTTTGTTGTACCACTAGCAGGTTGCTTACACTAGCAGTACATCAATAGCGTAAGCAGAGTGGCTTAGATACTGCTGATAATGTGTAATTCAGGGGTCCCCAACATGGAGCCCATGGGCACCAACATTTTTTACATGTTTTACATTTTTTCTGTTTTTTAAAAAATTATACATACATGGATTTGTATGAAATGCATACAACTTTCTAGCAACTATACATAGGCTTCAACAAAAGTGGACCAAATATCCAAATAAGTATCCATTTGAAGTTGGCATCTATATGCCACCTGTTCATATATCGAAAGTGTTGTAAGGTCTTCAGTCCATTGCATTACAGGACGTGGGTGTTTATCCTTCCAGTTTTGTGATATCAGTCTTTTGGGGCGCAATCCTATTAATTGTGCCTCCGAAGCTCACTCGGAGGCTTATGGGCATCCTCTGCAGAACGGGAGGAGCAGCCGAGGCGATCACTGTCTCCCCATTCCTCCTGCTCTGCAAGTCAGCTGGACAACCATGGAATGACCAAAATCAGCTGTGTTGCTTCAGAGGGGGAGGAAAGCAGGCCAGTCCCCTCCCCACCCCCTTTACCCCTTCTCCAAGGTCACTTTTCCAGCCTCAGAGAAGCAGCCAGTGGGGCTCTTTCCCCGCTGGCTGCAAGGGGGGAGGAGTGGGATCTGAGTGCGGATCCCCAGCTCCAAAGTCGGAGCTCTGTCTCCAACCTGGGAATCTGAAGAATCCTATGGCCCCCAAGATGCTGTCTAGAGGCCATAGGATTGCACTCTTAGTTGTAGAAAGGGTGCAGAGGATCCATTTCCCCTTCCATGTGTTAATAATTTCCATGAAGCAGGTAAATAATTTAAAAGAGTGCACACATCATAGATTTCATAGATCATAGAGTTGGAAGGAACCTACAAGGCTCAATGTTGGAAACTAGAGGAGAAGTCTCCCATCCAAGTAATAACCAGGCCTGACCCTGCTTAGCTTTCCACACTCAGACAAGTTGAGCCAGTGTGAGCTACAGGCCTAGATCAGCAGTGAATATCAAGGACCATTCCAGTACAAAATTTATCTGTGTTATAATGTCCCCCCACCAAAGAAACAACAACTGGACATTGCCAAAACTTATGTTTATAAGAAGCATTAGCTCCATTGCACTGCCAGCAATTAGCTGAATTAGACAATCCCTTATTAAAGAGATGTTGCATGTCCAATAGACATGAAACAAAAGTTTTTGCTGAATAAGATGCAGCCGAAGATCCATAGACACAACAGGTAGATGCCAAAGTAGCGATCCACTGATTAGTTGTTTTGTGCTGGTGCCCACAGCAGTTGGGGACCCCTGGTCTAAATATTGCCATAGAATACCTACATTTTCTTTTCTTTTTTTAAATATTTTATTTATTTTTCAAAACAAATTATAACACAGAAAATATATTTAGCAAAATACAAAATTATCACACAAATATAACATAATCAACATACAATAAACCATAAAGTGCTCCCCCCCACCCTCCAAGGGACCAATTAATATACTTCTATCCTCTTGATCAAATAAAGTCTAAATTCCAAAAATATAACATATCCTGACAAGGCATGTTACCCTTCCCCTTTATTAATACATAGTCTAGTAATTGATTCCATATCTCCATAAAATTATTCTTCTTTAGCAATCCTTTTTTGCATTTGATACTACTAGTTAGTTTATCATTTAGGGCTATGTCCCAAACTTCCTTATACCAGTCTGTTATTAGGAAAACATGTTGTACTTTCCAATTTCTCGCTATCATTAGCCTGGCAGAATACCTACATTTTCAACTTTGGCGTGGTTCACACAAATTCAACCACATAGATTTAGTATTATTAATTATTACTATTATGATCACTTCTCTTCCTCTAAGGTTCTGAAATAGACTCCTATCCAGGCAGTTGATAAGGCCAGACCTCCTTAGCTTCAGAAGGAGAACTAGAGGCGTCGGAGAAATCTGCAATGGATTTAAATGAGTTTAGATTTCTATGAATCTGACCTATGGATTCCGCAGTGGTCCGGCTTTTCCCAAGTCGCATGGATTCCGCAGATTTCTGGATCGGTTTTTTACTTACTGGAATTTTACACAAATTTAGTTGTAGAAAAATAGAAAGAAAACCCACCAGCTGAAAATGTGCACACACACGTAGGGATGTAATCAATTGCATCGAGCGGGCGTAGCGGGCCGAAATCGGCCCCGCTCACGCCCGCCAGAGACTCGCTTTGATATAAGAGTGTTTTGGATTACAAGCACAGTTCCGGAACGAATTATGCTTGCAATCTAAGGTATTACTGTAATTGCTTGGCTAGCAGACACATCAGGGATTTTTTTTTTTAAAAAAAAAAACAATAATCCAGTTTGGGGGGGGGGGATTTTATCAGGACTGCAGCACATGGGGAGGGAAGGTTTAACTTTTCCCTCCACAACTGCAATCACAATAAAATGCCCCTCCCCCATGCTGTAGTTAGCCATAGGGAAAAATTTTTACACTGTGAACTGCCCCCTCCCCCAAAGGCTATAACTGCAGTATGGGGGGGGCAGAGTTTGTCAGGATCATGGCTGGGAAGAAAGGCTTAAACTTCCTCACAGCATACTGTCCCAATGAACCCCCCCCCACACACACACACCTGCAGCATGCCTAGGATTAAATTTTAAAATCCCTTGATGTGGCTGCTAGCCACACAATTAACATGACATGTTGTGGTTGCATGGTGGGTGCAGGGATGTTCAGGAGGTTTTGTTAAATCTGTTCCATCTGCATTTCACTGATTATTAAGCACCTTCCGCCGTTCTGTCCTCCACTCATTGACAGAATCAAATTCTTCTCAATTTCCCGAACTTGTGTTTGCGTTGGACACTGCACACTTGCACAAATGTGCACTTGTGCAAATGTGCACTTCAAAAAAAATGTGCAAATCTCACCAAAATGCACAAGTGTCCCCAAGATGTGCATTTTCACCCTTTAGCCTATGGGGGGAAATGCACATTTTTGATCAGCCTTTTTCATATTTTTGTATGACTAAATTTGCATACAATTACAAAAGTAAAAAAAACCAGTCTGTAAATCTGCAGAATCCACACAACTCAGGAAAATCTGCTCCGCTGTGGAATCCACAGGTCAGATTTATAGAAATCCAAATTCATTTGAATCTGTTGTGGATGTCTCATTCCTACTAGGTCAATGCTTTCTATTATTATTATTATTATTATTATTATTATTATTATTATTATTATTGCATCATTGTTGGATGAATCTAGCATTTGTAGGCTCTCTAATACATTTAACTAATGATTTGCTAATAGAAAAACATTTTGAGCTAACAAAATAGAATCTTCTATATAAAAGAAGGTTCTGTTACTATGGTTTTGCAAGGAAATCAAGCTCTGAAATTGGAATGCTGTTTTCCTAAGAATGTGTGTCAGAACACTTAAATGCTCTTCTTTTGTAGCTCTCCAGAGCCCAGTTAGAATCTGCCTATGCAACACTATTCAAGACGCTGAAACATTCTCAGAGGGACTTGTGAATCAAATAGTAAATTGGCAATCCTATTGTTGGTTCTGTTTGTCAAAACAGTAAACAATGCAGAAGAAGAAAAGAAGTAATGCAGATGATGTTCATAATATATACAAAGCTGCTGTCATTGAAAGAAGACATATCTATTGTGCAGGAACACAGAGATATCCAGTGTGGCGTAGTGGTGAGAGTGTTGGACTGGGACTCGGGAGATCCAGGTTCTAGTCCCCGCTCAGCCATGAAACTCACTGGGTGACTTTGGGCCAGTCACTGCCTCTCAGCCTAACCTACCTCACAGGGTTGTTGTGAGGATAAAATGGAGGAGGAGCAGCAGGAGAATTATGTAAGCTGCCTTGGGTTCCTTTCAGGATAAAAGGCGGGGTATAAATATAATAAATAAAATAAATAAATAAATCCTCAGCTCAGTACTATGATGTTCTTGTGTCCATATCCAGACCACCATGGATATCATATTGGAGAGAGCACTAAATTCTGTTCTTGGAAAGTTTAGAACCCAAGCTTAGTGAGCAGCAGTTCATCAGCAGGCAGCATTATTAAGCTACATGTCTATGATATGGGTGGATTGTATGTGTGTGGAGTTATGGGGGGGAGGTGTGTGTGTGTGTGTGTGTGTGTGTTGTATGTGCATGTTTGTAAGGCTCACCAACCAGTTAAAAATGGGCATTTTCAAGCCCAAATGTAAAAGTTTCTCTCCACTTCTTCTATAAAATGCCATGCCCCAAATAAAGATACCCAAATAGAGAACCCCTCTGAAAAAAAGCAGGTTCTAATCCAGCTAGTTTAGTTGTGCTTAAAATCAATGAGACAGTAGCATGACCAAGCTATTGAATTGTGTGGCTGCTCTTTTTCCAGATGGACTCACTGGCTTCCATACAACATTGCACAAATGTCCCTTTCCTCTTCCCCCACTTGCATGCCCTGCTCCCCCCATATCTGCTCTGTAGAGTCTCCCAACCCTCTGGAGTATGTGGGGCCTGCTGGAGAAATGGGGAATCTGTTCTGGCAATGGTGTCTATTCTACTGGGGTGGAGGCACCACTGGATTTCACTAATTCTGTCTTAATGTTCATATTTTGAGCTTGTCAGGGACTTGCTCTTCTTGATTTATGTTTCTAGTATTATCCAGCCATGTAGTGGTATAACATTAAGCAAAATTTGCATTTGTTCTTATTTATTTCAGTTTATTAGCATTTTTCTTAATCATGTAATCATTTCATCTAGTTTAATAGTCTATGGCAGGAGTAGGAAGAAGGTAGCCCACAGTCCAATGGTAGATCACTGACCAATTTCCGTAGGCAATTGTGTGCAATCTCTGAAAATGCTTGGAGGGAATGAGCCTATTCTGAATTGAGATGGGGGAAATTCACCAGTCTCTCTAGTAATAGCTCTACTGTATATGTGAGCAGTCAAACAACCACAACAAAGAAAGAGCTGCAAGAATCTTTGGACATCTGTGGGATATTTCTAAATTTAAATTATCCAGAGATCCTGCCAGAGATCTTCAGCAGTCTGGAGAAAAGTGGAAGATGGCAGCCGCCTATCAAGATACTGCAGATGAGTTCCTTACTCTATGAAACAGCCCAGGGACACCATTAGAGGAGCCAGCGGAGCAATTTGGTGAACGTGTACACAAAAATGCATATATTTGTGAAAATAACATGGGCAGCACCATCCAATGCAGCTGCCAGTAAGCCTCTGAACATGGAGGATTATGGGCATCCAACTGAGGACAGAAGGAGGGCGGAGGCAAAGGTTGCCTCTGTGCTTCTCCTGCCCTGCAAAACACTTAGACAGCTGATTTTGGCTGTCTAAGTGTTTTGCCCCTTCTCCACTTCCTGCCCCCCCCAGAAAGCCCCCTCCCCCAGAACTAGCTCCTAAGTTGGACTTTGACTTCGGAGCCACAGCCAGCATGGAAAGAACTGTGCTGGCTGTGAAGACAGAAGGAGGGCCTTCCAAGGTCGAAATTCCGTCTCTGACCTCGGAACGCATTTCAAAGATCGGACCTGGAACTCCAACCCATCTATGGCTGTCTAGACAGTGTCTAATGCAGTATATTAGGAAAATTGTTTGCAAAAATGTGTATACAGGCAGTCCCCACGTTACGAACGAGTTCCGTTCTTAAGAATGTCTTTAAGTCGAATTTGTATGTAAGTCAGAACAGCATAGCATTCTATATACCGATGCATCCAAACCTTGACGGGGGCTCTCTGCGCCCCCGACTTGATTCTCCGCAGGGGCGCCCCCCTGACTCGATCTTCTGAGCGGTGGGGAGAAGTTCTAAGCGCCGCTCGATCCACCTTCTCCGGTCCCGTCGCGTCACTTCTGGGACCAGAAATGACGCGACGGGACCCTGCGCAGGTGCAGAACGTGCCACAGGGGTCCAGCGTGTCTGCGCAGGGTTCTGTTGCATCATTTCCAGACTGGAGTGGGCCATGTGGGCGGCTCGCTGTGGAGAGACAAGCCGCCCTGAAGACAAAGGTAAGGTCTTGCCAGGCGTGAGCAGGGCCGATTTCGGCCCCGTTTTGCCCGGGTGAGGCTCGATGTTACAATGCTAGTTCTATACATTAAAATTGGCATTTACGCAAATTGTGTAGTATATTACGCTATGTACTCTATGTAAACGATGTAGCACCGGGGAACCTAGAAGTCCATTCTTAAGTATGGGTTGTCTTATGTTGGATGTTCTTAACTTGGAGACTGCCTGTATTAGGCAAATATACATGTAATAGTGTATATTTATTTATTTATTTATTTATTATATTAATACCCCGCCTTTTTTCCTTCAAGGAACTCAAGGCAGCTTACATGATTCTTCTCCTCCTCCTCCTCCTCCTCCTCCTCCTCCTCTCCATTTTATCCTCACAACAACCCTGTGAGGTAGGTTAGGCTGAGAGCTAGTGACTGGCCCAAAGTCACCCAGTGAATTTCAAGGCTGAGTGGGGACTAGAACCTGGATCTCCCAAGTCCCAGTCCAACACTCTCACCACTACGCCACACTGGCAATATTAGGAACACCTATGTCTCTAGCTATTTCACTGGTTCTACAGATTGAGCAGCTGTTGTATTATGTACTATTGTACCATTTACTAGATATGTATGCTATTTGATACAAAAATAGGGTGCCTGATTTATGCTGACTACACCTTTTGAGATATTAAAAAAAAAAACACTGATATTTTGTAGTGTAACCTTGACTATATCCATGAATGGGCCTTTAGACCTTTTTAAATCTCATCCCTTCATAAAATTAGAAGGGGAGAATTCTTTACATCTGTGAACCACAACTGAGGCACCAGATTAAAACTCTTCATAAAATTATTATAATCAGTTTTAAAGCTGAGGATTTTAGTCATAGTCATAGGACACTTAACAAGAATCTGTTCCATAGATGTATGTGCTGAAGGTTGGAAACCTTCTTTTGATCTAAGATCTAGATTTCCTTTTTATTATGATAATTTATTATGGTGAGATATTCATTAATAAAGCCAACACACTCCCATAATAAATGATACTTAATGGTTGAACTGAACAGTTTTGCATACGGTTGAACATACACTTAATCATGGAAATTACAACATTAATTATAATGGAGTATGCCCCACACTGTTTCACACACACTGTATTGTGAAATATCCCATACTAGTTTTCATTAACCTTATCATGGATGAGGAGTATGGAGGTGAAACACTTGAGTTTATTCGGTGGATTAGAAATGTAATAAATAAATAAAAATAAATGTATAGAACAGAGTATCTCACTCTCTTTCTGATTAACACCAGGAAACTACTTCTCATCACATCATAGTGGTTCCTAAGGATCCTCATGGGTTGTTTGGGTGGTCCAAGATTTATAAGGTACCTTAACCTGTTACTAGACCTATTTCAAATATTGTAAGTTAAAATAGCCTGGAAGGAACAAGAAACAATAAGTATGGGTTTGGCAGATAGTTTGGCTGAACAAAATAACATATGTGTCATGAATGTCAGTTGACTGCAAAATAAGGATTCAATCAATACGTATCAGTGAGTGTAAGGAAAATGATAAACCCTCACATTTGGAGATAACTATTAAAAAAAGAAGTTCTTATTAGGCTGGAGAACACATCACACAAAAAATAAATGTAATAGGCTTCCCTTTGGTTGGCTGCAGGTGTGCTGTGGCATATATGGGAGCAATATTCTTACTATTTGATCATGATCTCATCTGGTTTGGCTTGATAATGTATCTTGGCAGTTCAGTAATGTACAACTCTATTTTCCTTGAGAATGCTTATTTTCTGGAGACTAATAAAATAGTCTGGATAGTGATAAATTTAGCTTCATTTGGGGGGGGGGGGATGGAATAACTTGTCTAACTGTTGAACTTGAATGGCTGTCCATGAGTTGTAAGAATATTTCTTGGTACCCTTCAAAAGACTGAGGAACCAAGGGCATAATCAGAGTGAAGCTGATTGCACAGGACCTTTCAGAATAACATAAACATTCATGGTAATGTTTGTAGACATTCTTTGTAGGATTGACTTACACCAGCAAAGGGTAACCACAGTTGTGTGGGGGCCAGATCACCTCCCACCCTGCCCTCTGAAGGCTGAATAATGTCAGGGTGTGTGGTCACAACCCCTGACATCATTTGGTCCCTTGTGAGCACATCTGAAATCCTCATTATTATCTCTGATCACTGGCAAAATTCTAAGTGAATGCTGGTTCTTCTTTTTAATTTGAAAGACTTATTATTATCCCAGCACTGAAAGAAAGTGGCCTCATTCATGCAACAGGAGGAGAAATATATTATAAAATCTAACCAAAGGCATTTATTATGCACACTCCCCATTGCTCAGCATAGTGATCCGTTGTGCTTAAAGGCACATGTGGAACTCTTCTCTTCATGGCATCTCCATTAATCATAATGGAGAGACCAAATATATACATGCAAAGGAATGCATGTTCAGAACAGGGGCATGGGAAACCAATGGGGTTACCATGCTGGCTTAATTTATCAGGGGTCTGGTCCAGCCAAGGCACCTCCCTTCAGATTCGAGGAGACTCAGGATGAAACAGAACCACTTGTGTCATAGGTGATATACAGTTTATTGAATACAATGATGAAAAATGGATGCAGAATATGAACAAGCAAAATAAAGCTTACGCTCCCCTTATCTGTGGCTGTACTGGTTCTCTGAATAAGCCAGGGGATGCTCTGTTGGGCCTCCAAAGTTGCCTGGGCGAGCAATGCATCAATTCCTCTCTCCAGGCTCAGAGAAGAGGACCACACCTCTTGCCATTGATTTTATAAAGTTCTTCTCTCCCTCTGTTTTAGAAGTTGTCAGTCACAAACTAACCCCCCTTCCTGAGAGAAAATGGGGGGCAGGCAAAGCTGCTTCAGTTCTCACAGTGAAAGCAGCCCTTATCTAAGGAATGTAACTTCAAAGCAATTATCTTTGGTGCTCTTCTTAACAAGCTGAAGGCCAATAAGGCCTTGGCATGGCTCCCTGAAACTATCCTGGTTTTTGGACACTGGGAAAGTTCACTACACTACCTGTTGAACCTTAATAACCTCCTTGCCATTCTTCCGGTAGAGCCCATCCAATACACATGCTTTCAATGGATTACTGCATCAAGGCAATGGTGCGCTATGTATCAAATGCATAAGTCCCATTTTGAGGAACTTCCCCCATCTTTATGTGTGCGATGATAAATTCAAATGCATCAGCAGGTTAAAACACTTTCTTTCAAAACTGTCATATAGCAAACTTCAGTAGGTTGTCTGCCAAACCATTCTTTTGTAAAGCTAGCACAACATCATTAAATTCTGTAAAAATACTTAACGTAGATTAATTAGTAATTGAGTAATTTTTAAACTGCAAAAGGCGGTATTTAGCAAAGTGAAATGTGCAATTAAAGCATAGAAGCCAGATCCTCTTAACAAAGGTAAATCTTAATTATCTTGTGGTATGTCATTTATATTCAACTTGTAACACCCAATCTTGTCATCACCGTTCAGATGTCATGGGTGAATTTGTCATTTGCATTCTTAAAGTGTATTTAAGTAACTTACAAAGGAGGAAATTTTTTTTTTTTTTATAAGCCATTCTCAAGGCTCAGTAGATTACCTAAGAATGTAAGCTTTCAGCTTCATTCAAGGGTTTTAACTCTTTGACCCCCATGGGTAGCTTTGAACACTACATTTAAAATTTGCCATAATACAGGCATATACTTTTTTAAAAAAAATGAGCTATTCTTTATATATCTTAATATGTATGTTTGGGGGGGGGGGGTTGTGCGTATCTTCTTAATAAAGTTGTATAAGTGTTAAAAAAAAAATTAAAAATGAACTAAAGGAAAAACAAAGATCAAATAATATATTTGATCAAGCATTTTCACAGTCACCATGTCCATGGGCTTTGAGTGCCTATCCAGAAAAGCATCTGAGGTTATGACAGTCTAGAACCACAGGGATCATCATTCACACATGTTGTCCACCATTGCCACAAGGCAACCTTCATGATAATTAATCACTTCATACCAAACTTTGAGAATTTTTCTTAAGTTCACATAAAAATGTGTATGCATTTTCATGTGCATTTATCCTACTATATGCATTTATGAATGCAATTTTAATTAATATACCAATTTTTGCAAGCTAATTTCCCCAAAATAGGGCATTTAAAAATGTTATTTTCACTAACATCTGCATTTTGTGTGTGCACTTTCCCCTAATATACACGTTTGTACATTATTATTATTTTTAATTGGAGAACACCATTGGAAACTTGGGAGGAGTGCAAACTTTGACGGATAACTGATTTTCAGTTCACAAAGTGCAAAATGAGATATGTTCATATTGAAAACAGTCCTTTGGCTTATGCTGGCTCAGCTTGCCTGAGCGTGGAAAGCTAAGCAGGGTCAGGCCTGGTTATTACTTGGATGGGAGACCCCTCCTCTAGTTTCCTACATTGAGCAGAGGGTTGGACTCGATGGCCTCGTAGGCCCCTTCCAACTTTATGATACTATGAAATGTGATCCAAACCAATTCATCCCACATTCCTAAGTGGACTCGTGGCAAGATATTTTTTTTAGTATGCAGGGAGATGTTCCACGGGACCTACTAAAGCTTCCCTACATGCTCACAGGCCTCATGCTAGGCCTCTTCATTTATGGGTGGAGGCAATTCTAGACAAGTTCATCCAGATACTGGATCCCACACAGATATTTTTGCAAACAGGTTTCAGGATCTGATAAAACAGTTGGGAGCAGCACAAAGATTTTCCACCTGTTTCTAAAAAGATATTACCCACTGCCCTGCCAGTGTGAAAAGATACTAGAGAATCTCCACCCATCCAGATTCAAAGTTGTGTGTGTGTGTGTGTGTGTGTGTGTGCGTGTGCGTGTGCGTGTGTATGTATGTATGTGTGATGCTCCTGAACCATATATGAAGTGTGGTTAGCATTGTCAGCCTAGACAGTACTGATCACCTGTTAGTTCAGGCTGGAAGAAGCATGTGCAGACTCATTGTAGGTGTCATCTAATAAGGAATCACCACTGACCACTTTGACAACCCTAAGCTTAGATGGGTTGGATCCATGCAAGAACATGTGGGTACACACCATCTGTTCCTTGGATTGAAGTGTATGTGTGCTGGAGACTGTATATTTAAAATTCTCAATAATCATACTGTCTATCAAATGGGATATATTAAATCCAGCTTTTTCAACCCAGCTTTTCTTTTAACTATCTGTGCAACAATTCTAGTGTAGACTGTTTCTGAAACAATGCTATCCCTTAAAAAGAATTTTCTAGAGGCCAGTTCCCTTAACCTACTGCCTGGTAATTTAATAAAAACAAGATTATTGGAAGAGGAAAAACCAGGCAGCAGAAGATATAGTGGGAACAAGGCCATTTCCTGAGAAATGTTATTTTAATATTGTGAAGAAAATATAAAAGCGCCAAAGTACCACTTACAGGCTTAAAAAAAAATATGGACAAAATTCATTATGAGAAGCACATGAGAAAAGTATTCTTAATATGTGGGAACTCTCAGTGACATATGTAGTAGCAGGGAAGAAAATACACTCTGACACATATTTAAACTGTGACACATGTCAAAAGATTTCTTTGATGTCACATGTGAAATCTTCATTCGATTGAAGTCATTGGCAAAGTCCCGACTCATTAAGTCTCATACGTTCAGCAGGATGTTAAGAGAAGCTGGATTTTATTCCTAGATTTCTGTAAAATATTGATTTGCTTCGCATAGACGAGTGACGGGCAAACTCTCCCCAGCTTTCCTCAAAATTCATTAATCTCTCTCTCTCTCTCTCTCTCTCTCACACACACACACACACACACACACACCAAGCTTTCCCGGAGACTGCAAATATATATATATATATATATACCGGTATATATATCCTGCAGTTCTCCACTAGTCCTCCACTCACTCCACAAGCAAAAAACAAAACCCAAACCCTTACCCTGGAGAGGAATATAGTGGTAGCAACAGTGGGAAGGGCTAGGGGCTAGGGTGTCCGGGTGTCCTCTTCTACAGAGAACATCCCTTTATTTCAAGGGCTGCTAGAGGACTGTTCTCTATTTGAAGGACTATCCTGTCCATTCCTAGTCTGAACCTAAGAACTGTTGCCCATCAACCATTAGCACTTGGGCTTGGGCAGCAGACTTTACGGGCAGAAACACAGGTCACCTAGTCACAGTCTTCCACAGAATGGTGAGATGTTCTTTACCTCTTTAGTCCTCTTTTGGTGTGATTCTCTTTTTCATAAGTGGCCACCCTATGCTACAGACAGAAGAGATCTTGCTGACCTCTCCTTAACTGGAAATCATCATCCTGTAAGGGATTTGTACATTCCTCCACTTCCCAAATTGAATCAGGGGGCAGAGGAAATTACAAATCCTGTGGAGGTGTTTTGTGAAAATTCGTGCAGAGTTGCTTGAATTTTTCGGAGTAGAGCTGAGGTGGGCACGAGCTGCTGCAATTAAACTTGAACCCTGGAAAGCACCTGCTGCACTTGCCTCCTCCTCCTTCCCATTATCCAAGGCCAAAAAAAAAAAAAGTAACTTGGGCAAGGGGAACGTGGTAGCAGTGGCAGAGGTGGCAGACACTCCCACAGATCCAGTGGAGCATCTCTTTCTACCAGTGATTGGGACAATACACGTTCCAGAATTCCCACAGGAAACTGACAGTTCACCAAGGAGAAGGCCCCCATGGCAGGAAATGATACTCCTAAGCATGGCCAGCAGCATAATTTCCAGTTGTGGATGAGATTTGCAAATGAGACAGTCCAGTCTCTAGAGAGTCCCTTCTTGCCACCAGTTACCCCTCCTCCTTCTTAATGGTGGATTGTTTGTTGTTGGTTTTTAAAAATTATTATTGTGAAGGGGGCGGGTAACAGGAAAGGCTTGATGCCAGCAGGGGCATTATGAGCTTAGCCTGGATTTGGAAGAGTCTAGCCCCAGTTTGTAAAATGGTGAAATTGTGTGTCAGATTCTGTGTGTTAGATTCTGAACTCCCCCAATTCCAAATTAATCCAGTCACTAACAGACTTAGGTTGCAATTGAACTCAATGGGACTTACTTCTGAGTAGACATGTATAAAGTTGCACTGCAAATATCTTTTCGAACCTTCTTTGAATCAATCACTGGAACATTTAGTGCTAGCTCTGTTCCGATACATCAAAATACATTTAAATGCATATTTTGAGACAAATTAGAAATTTTGAGGGGAAATGTTTTTAAATATGTTTAAATGCATATTTACATGTGGGGTTTTGTGTGGATTTTTTTTTTTAAATCACAGATTAATGCAGAAATAGGATGGAACAGACTTATTGGTAAGCAGGTGTGAAAGGGACACAAATCAGAAAAATGCTGATTTGCCCATCCCTACGGTGGGTTCTTTCTATTCAGAAAAAAACACAGTCAGGCCCCCAGATGGTTAAAAAAAAAGAAGAAGAAACAAATGACAGAATCCATTGCATTAAATGTATCCTGTCACTGTCTCCATTTGAAAGCTAATACTCTTTTACTGTGTTTTGGTTTTGGTTTTTAAACTATGAAGTTGAAGAAAATATCGTTAGGACAATTTTAAAAAAAAGAGAGAGCAAGAGAAAGATGTTTTAAGCCAATATATTTCCTATGCCACCTGCAGGATTTGGCAGTAACACAAAATGTTCCTTGTAGAAACTAACTTTCTAAACTGTCAAGGCAATTCATGACAAATCTCTGTTTTTCCAACTGTTTATTGCTCACAAGTGTCTCGAAGCATTATGGAGCACAATATAGATATCTTTCTTTAGTCCATCATGCTGCAGATAATGTTAATACAAGACCCTGGAAACCTTAAGAGCAGATGCTGCTTCTCACACTTGGAAATATCAACCACCAGGACTCCCCTTAACTATTGGATCTCAAGCTGCATAATTTTGTGGCTGTGGTAATAATATAATACTGATGTTGTTCTTTTTAATTAGGCTGTACAGATATATGCAATCTGTTGCACTAAGAAAAGTCTTCAAATGACTTTGCAATGAAACTGTTTACAATACTCTGCTCACTGTCATCTTACAATCTTATTTTACCAAGAAGAAAACTATGGCACCTCGGTGTAATCCTCTCTGGTTGAGTCACTATGAGGTCATAGATTTAGAGGCTACTGTCACCCTGAGAAGGAATCAGTCATGTTGAGTATTCAGTTAAAACACTTGAAAGCTCTTGAGGTGGAATGCCTAATGATTGATATAACACTTGGAGAGCCCAGTTCCCTCTGCTGACTTCCACTTCATCCCTAGCTACAACGCAGTGGGCAGGGAGGCTGTGAGGGTTTGAGGCCTACACAGGATTGGGTTTGTTGAGGCCTACACAGGCTTCAGTTTGTTGAAGCCTGAAGGCCCAAACACTCCACGATGGGAGGGGGAGTTTGAGAGTTTTAAGTTACCCAATAGAAGTTTAGAATCAGTTCTCCAGTGCAAGGTCACATGGTTATAACCTTCCATTCCTGGGAAGACTATATATGTGGGGTGTGGTCAGCTCGCAGTCAGTGTTAGAGTGTGTGCTGAGCAGCAGAGAGAAACAGGAGAGAGAGAAGCAGAGAGAGAGAGAGAGAGAGAGAGAGAGAGAGAGAGAGAAACTGGCTGGCTGACTGCATAGGAATTAGGTAGACTGAAGTGAAACTAGAGAACATTGTTTGTTTGTTTGTTTGTTTGTTTTATTTTATCATACATGCTTTTGATTTAAAACCACTCTATTAAGTAATTTCCCTAATACTATAAGTAAAGTTTGTTGTGTACCCTGGAGTTTGGAGTGACTTATTCACACGCCTACAGCCTACACCCACGTTACTGGGGGAAGCAGGCAAAGGACTGGGTCTTTGGGGAGAGGCAGATATCTCCCAAAGGCAGATCAAGGGGTCCCTGCAGTAGTGGAACCTTGACAGAGGCAAGATTCACCTGAAAATGGGAAGGTAGACAAAAAAAAGTATCAGAGAGATGGCCAAAATCTAAGGATGGGTGAGAAATTCATTTTAGTTTGTTTTTGACCAGATTCTTTTTTTTTCCAATTTGCGCCTCCCAGATCCAAACAAGGACCCGAATACAATCGGAAATCCATACATTTCTGAGCTTGCGATGTGATTCAGGCAACAATAAGTGTTCCAAAATGCATTACATTTGAAACATGCACATGAAAAAAATGTGCACAATTCAAAAATTGTGCACAAACACACTTTAATCAATGGGAAAAAAATGTGTACTTTTTTTTTTTAAGTGCACAATTGATGCGTAGTCCATTCAGGAAAATGCGCAGAAAAATGTGTATAATTTTTTTGTGCAGATAAAGAACAAAGCTTGCAATCTGGATATGGACACCTTGGAATGAGATTCGTGGTGGAAATCAGAGAACCTTGCTTGACAAGCTCAAATTCTGCTGAGTCACACATCCCTCACAAAACCTCACTGCACATCTGAAACCTGGAAGGGTTTTTTGCTGCAGAGGAGCATGGGCAGCAAGAGGCCTAGGAAGCAGGAAATTGAGTGGAGAGGTAGATATGAAAACCACCTTCAAGACTCAGGACAAGAAGGGAAGCAACCCTGGGGGCATTGAGGATAGATGATTTCAAAATAACCAGGTATAAATCTCTATCTGCAGTTCTTTAAGGATTAATCTATGCCTTCATGTGGACATATGGTATAGCTCTGCAGCTGAGAGTATAAACTCTGAGGTGGATGCAGTTTTTTTCAAATGCTATGACGTAACTAGGTTGCTGTAGGCAAGCTACCTTCTCTCAGCCTTAGCCCCCATTCTACAATATGAGGATACTAAGATGTTGAAAATATGTGTGAAGGCGATTATAGGGGGTGATTCTCTGTGGCTGCACCTAAATTTGGAGTTCTTCACCCTGGGAGGTTTGCTGGGCTCCTTTTCTTATGATGTTTCACTTGATATTTTTGTTGTTTTTGCTTTGGAATTTTATTGTTTTATGCAGATGTTTTTAATTGTTGTTAGTTATACACCGAGTGGTGTATAGGCGCCAGAAGGGTGGGATATAAATCTTTGTATGCATGCAGGGTGAACTGTGGGGCTGCACAAGCTAGGACCACCCACTGTCAAGGATGTGTCTGCTGGCCTAATGCCGCACCTGTCATCTGCACACTTTGGCCAGTGTGTGAGGGGGCTCTGTGCGCATATCAATGTCATCATCATCAGGCGATCACTCGTGACCGAGTAAGATTGTCTTCCGGGATAAAAGGAGGAAATTCTAAAGAAGATTGTGTAGACTCTAGCGATGGGTCCGTAAGTGACTGTGGAGGCCAATTCTAGATCCACACAGCTTCCCACAGTGAGGACACAGGTTACCAGATAGAAGATGGTCCTGTAAAGGATTCATTTGACGTGCTTTTCGCTTAGCACGTTTCTCCCTTTCACCTTGCACTCGGGCTTCTTCAAAGTCCATGGAACCTTTGTGAAAGGCCAACCTCCATTTAGATCGTTCATGGGCCAGAGCTTCCCAGTTTTCGATGTTTATATTGCATTTTTTTAGATTAGCCTTATGAACATCTTTAAACCTCTTATATTGACCACCGATATTCCGCTTTCCATCCTTGAGTTGGGAGTAAAGTAACTGCTTTGGGAGACGGCAGTCAGGCATTCGAACAACATGACCGGTCCACTGAAGTTGGCGTTGAAGGATCATTTTTTCAATGCTAGTAGTCTTTGCTTCTTCCAGTACACTGACATTTGTTCGCCTATCTTCCCAAGTAATTTGCAGGATTTTCCGGAGGCATCGTTGATGAAACCTTTCAAGGAGGTGGAAGTGACGTTTATAGATAGTCCATGTTTCGCAGGCATACAATAAAGTTGGTAATACAATGGCTTCATAAACCAGTGTTTTGGTCTTCTTACAAATATCCCGATCCTCGAACACTCTATGTTTCATTCGAGAAAATGCGGCACTTGCGGAGCTCAGACGATGCTGGATTCACTGTCGAGGTTAGCTGTAACAGAAAGATAAGCTGACCAGATAGAGAAAATGATCGGACATTTCCAGAGTCCACCAGATGGATAGATGGCATCACCAAAGGATTGGCTTGGGCATTGCTGAGAAGCACTTTGGTTTTTGATGTTCAGTGTAGAGACAAGTTTTAGATGCTTCTGCAACCAGCATTTAGGATAGTTGGAGATCATTTCCTCTGAATGTGCAGAGACCACATTATATCAGCATACTGAAGTTCCACAACGAGGTTGTAATTACCTTACTTTTGCTTTCAGCCTGCTGAGATTAAAAGCTTTCATCTGTTCGATATATAATTCCCACACCAGTGGGAAGTTTCCCCTTGACAAGATGTAAAACCGTGACTGTGGTAGATCACAAACTGAATATGAGCCAGCAATGCGATGTGGCTGCAAAGAAGGCAAATGCTATTTTGGGCTGCATTAATAGAAGTATAGCTTCCAAATCGAGTGAAGTGATCATTCCCCTTTACTCAGCACTGGTTAGGCCTCATCTTAAGTACTGTGTCCAGTTCTGGGCACCACACTTTAAGAAGGACATAGACAAACTGGAGAGGGTTCAGAGGAGGGCAACAAGGATGATAAAGGGACTGGAAACAAGGCCCTATGAGGAGAGACTGAAAGAACTGGGCATGTTTAGCCTTCAGAAGAGGAGACCGAGGGGAGATATGATAGCACTCTTCCAGTACTTGAAGGGTTGTCACACAGAGGAGGGCCAGGATCTCTTCTCGATCATCCCAGTTTGCAGGACACGGAATAATGGGCTCAAGTTACAGGAACCCAGATTCCACCTAAATATCAGGAAAAAATTCCTGACTGTCACAGCAATAAGACAATGGAACCAACTACCTAGGGAGTGTTAGTATTTCGTGTAACACCACACGTGGTAAGTTTTGACTCACAGCGAAGGCATGTAACTGCCTGCACCTGTGAACAGGGTGAGGCACCATTTAGCTGCTACTTAAGACAGCTGAGCTGTGCTATAGGTTGCTGCAGTAGCTACTCTGTTGCTGCAAGCCTCCTACTGTGTGTTGCTGTGCCTTGGATAAGAAACAACTGCTACTACTACTGTATGGTAAGCTCCCTTTGTACAGGGAGACTGCAATTATAATACTCTGTTACTCTACAATAAAACTGTTTATATATATAATCACTCATTGCTACCCTCTGCTTTCTAGACCTGCTGCGTTGGAGGTAATTTATTTTCCTCCTCCTGCTGACAGGGAGGTGGTGGGCTCTCCCAATCTGGAGGCATTCAAGGTGCAGCTGGACAGACATCTGTCGGGGATGCTTTGACCTGGATTCCTGCACTGAGCAGGGGGTTGGACTCGATGGCCTTGTAGGCCCCTTCCAACTCTACTTTTCTATGATTCTATGAGTGAGCTTCTCCATACAAGGGGGGACCCTGAGTGCACCACAGTCCCCCCTCACATGGAGGATCTCTGTGCGCATACACTGGTATGTATGTAGAGCCCCTTCACACACCAGCCAAACATGTGATGCCAGAGGGGTGGTGGATAATCTGTGTGGCCCAAAAGCCCCCTCATGAATTCTTCCAACACAGGTTGGGGGCATTGGAACCTCCTTGTTGTTGGCTCACCTCCCAGGGTGACTTCATTTTCAAGGAGCACATTGGCTTACTAGTTCAAACACTAGCTTCTATGCTTTTGCATCATATATCATATTATGTGTGCAGAGTTCTAATTAAGTTTGAAGATTAAGTCAGTGCTTTGGAGATAATTTGTATCACAGATCCTCTACATCTAACAGTTTGGCACAGCTAGCTTCTTTTGATTAGGAAAGGCTCATAGCAGAGACAGCATAAACAGTGGATTGTATCTCATCCCTTAAGAGAGAGCCCTTTATGTTCAACGCCTGGGCTGACTTGATGCACTGGTACAAACTGATTTCACATGATCTTGGCTGAATCTTTAGGATAATTATCTAAGGTGACTTGCAGTATTTGTACCTTCTAATGTCTTCTTTGCAGAATTATGGTGATCAGTTTCTCACTTGGTTACAATGAAACACAGTAGAAAAACTCAATTTAACATTATTCAGATGATTTCTAATCCCTGCTGATGGGCTTTTTCCTCCTTCAGAATAAAGATGAAAGAATGAAAAAGGACCATTGTTTCTGAACAGAAAAAATAATAATCATGTGGTGACAGAATAAGGTTTAATGCTGCCACCAGAACAATTATTCTATTTCAGTATCTCAGATCTAGCCCAGCCTTTATGGTTAGCAGCACTAGCTTCCATGGAACTAGAAGTTCTTGAGTCCATGAACCAACCAGCTATCAACCACTTCACACCAAGTGAACTTTAGCTTTAGTACATTTATGCTTATCAAGATACTATTAGGATTTGGTTCTCCTCACCCCCTCTTTCACACAAACACACACAAACTTTTTGGTAGTGGAAACATGGGGGTTTGATTATATAGTAATTATTTAGGCAACAACTCAACAATTCTCCACCCTGTTTGTGGACACATAGATTTGCGGGACCACTTCATGAAACTTCTCCAACAGGAGGATAAATTCTCCAATTTCTTAGGTTTGGAGCTCACAGTAGCAGTGGCAGGCAGTAGTACACTTTTCTTAAGTGCTTGGGGACTGCATTTGGCAGTAGCTGCAACTGCATTGGCAGCCTGGCCACCATTTTGTATCCTCCACAATGCCCTGGACCTAGCATTGTCCTGGGGTATTGTGGGGTGAAAATGATGGCCACACAAAAAATAGTGGAGAGAATTCAGAGAAAATTCTTCATAGTAGCCTTCTTTTCCAGGGGGTGAGGGTAAGAGAAAGGAAAAATCTCAGAAAATGTCTTCTGAGAAATTTCAGCTCACCTCTAGGTTGGAATCCTTGCTGAGCACATAATCAACTGCACCTTCAAGTATTGATGCAGCTATGAGTTTCATCAGTTCTTTACATTCCCCCCAAGAGTTTTGGCTTCTTGGAAATTTCAGCCAGGATTCCATTCATATAATCTCACATGCAGTGTGAATAATTTACTCTATGGGTAAATTACACAAGCAACTCTTCTTTCTTCCAATCTATCCTGGCTTTGCCTAAACCTCCACGAAGGATGCTCCATAGTCCCACACTGCAGAGCCACAATTATTATTGATGAAGAGACGCCCCCCATCTGATTAAGGCTGTGCCCCCCAATGCCATAATAGCCAAATGAATCTAATTTAAATTAAGTGTGGGCGGGGTTGTCAAAGAAAAGGTTGTTGAGTGGTTGCCTAAATCATTAAAATATAATCAAACCCCAGTGTTTTCATCTTCTGCTCTACCTATACCTGTGCTAGCTATTTTGGGGGAATTGCCTTCTGATTCTCTCTTGAGCACTAACAAGACCTCCCATCTCACCACCTACCTGCTCTCAGAAAAAAAAGTTCAATAAAACAGCAGGATGATGCTTGAAATCACATAGTTCCTGTTGTGCAGTCTGTAACGAAGTATCCCACAATGAATATCCTACTGTATTTTTAAATTCAGAAGAGGAAAAAATAACTTCTAAGAGAATAAAAATGAATTCCTTTGATGAACAGATAACCCATGTGCTTGCAATGAGTTTAACTCTTCTTCTTTACTTGGAAGAAGTAAACAGGCCTTACGGTGGTTCGTTCGTAAGTACAAGTTGTCCGTAAGTCAGACGTTTGTAACCCCGGGACTGCCTGTATTAGAGGGCATCTTCACATGATGGCTGCTTTGTGAAGTGGAAGATTCCTTTTCAGAAAAAAACAGGAGTTGGTGTAACTTTGTTTATGATAGTATCCATTTACCATATTTGTAACCTGTCCTTCCTCCACAGAGCTCAGGGTGGCATACATAGAAGGAAGAAGGATCATAGTTCACATGGTAGACCTTCTGCTTTGCATGCAGAAGGTATCGGGTTCAATCTCTGGCAACTCCTGGTAAGGCTGAAAAATAACCTGTCTGAAACCCTGGAAAACCAGCTGGCATAGACAAGAATGGGCTAGAAGATGGACTACTAGGCTGACTTGATGTAAGGAAAGTTCCTATGTTCTAGGTTAATACAAGGTTTTCCCTCTCCTTTTATCCACACAATAATCCTGTGCAATGCATTAGATTGAGAGACGGTGACTGGAGCAGTATCACAATCATTGAATGAATGTTAGGGCTGAGCAATTATTTAAACCCAGGTCTCTCTGGCCCTAGTCCAACACTCTGTCCACTGCACCACAAGGCTCAGTAACATTTTACAAATATATCTGAAAATGGGGATGGGTGAGAATTTCATTTGGTTATTTATTTATTGCAAATTTCTTCATAAATGAATGGGAAAAACTTGGAGAATTTTTTTTTTAAAAAACCCTGAATATGGGAGAAAGCAAAACTGACAGTTCCGTCCATCCAGGCAGAGGCCTTGGAGTGCTTAGCTCTTAAAAGTTTGGCTTATGAATCCCTGTGTATTCAGCCATGTTTGTGGCACCGAATTAGGGTTGCCTTCTCTTTTTTCTGATAGACTCCTCATCTGTAATAGGTATACTACAGGCAGGTATAACATGCTGAGAATAGGTGTACCTATTGAATTTGGCCAGTGCAAATGGGTGAGAATTTCAGTTCAGTTCATTTTTGATAAAAATTTACCAAAATTCACAAAGTTCTTCATAAATGGGATGGGAAGAACGTATGGGACTGACACATAAATGGATCTGTCATTTTCATTTTCTCCCATCCACACCTGAAAGGAAACATTTTGAAAATTCACAGAGGGAGAGGAGAGGGAGGCGTGTGAATCCCACTCTGCTTGAATTGTATTTTGACTGCTAATTATGAGCTCCCTCCACAAAAAAAGGAGTGCTTTAGGGAAAAAAAGAGACTTCCCAATTGACTCATCATGCTTTTGCGTATGCAGCTCCTCACAATGCTGCTTGAGAACTGTAGTGTGGTGCTGGGCATGCAGTAGCACATTGCCTTAGCAAACTTCATGCTGCTGCTGTTCATTGTGAATGATGACACGCTGGCCCCTGATTAGCTGCTAGAACATGGAAGATGAAGAAGAGTCAGCAGCTCTGACAGTCTCACCCCTAGTCAAAGCAATACTTTCAGCTAGAATCAGTGTGCAGAGACTTTTAACATTGCAAAACATCTTAAATTAGCACGCGCTAGTTCAATAGTGTACTGCAATCTATAGTGTACAATCCTGGACACTGAAGAAAAATGAGAGGGGGGAAATTGATCATTTTGAAATGTGATATCAGCCACAGTTACTTTTCTTGGCAGGAACAGGAAATCACTAAATAAGTCTAAGCTTGAGCTACATGTGTAGGCAGGGAAAAAAAATACTTTGAATAAGTGCTTTTCATTTCTTCTTTCCAGGAAAAATGAAAAGAAGATGACCATCTCTGGCCAATGCAATCATGATATGAGATCAGATTTTAAAATGCCCCATTCGCAGTCCCAAACACAAACACAAATGGGAGCGCATTTTTTGTCCAAAAATGTTTGCAACTTCCCAAACTTCCCTTCATGTCCGCAAAATCTGCAACTTTCTCAAAACGCACACATTTTAAACCAACACACTTCAGTCTGTGGGGGAGATTTGCGCAAATTTGGGAACTGTTTGCGCAACTTTCATGTTCGATACGTAGCTGTTCGGTTTGCACAACTTTTCCGTTCACACAAAACAAACAGCGAGCACAAATGCGAGCGCAAATTGAGGAGAGACAAGCAGCAAGCTGATGTTTGGAGAATCTCTCAAACATTGCTCATTCGCCATTCCCTAGTCTTAGCCAAAGTAGCTTGGGAAGGCTACTTCATTAGAAATAACAATTTAACCCAGAGTAAAAATAGCTAGAAGAAATCTGATTTGCTGTTACTATTTAAGAGAGGTGTGGAGAACCTCTGGCCCACAAGCCAAATGTGGATGTTCAGACCTCTCGACTTCAAACTCTCCGCAAGCTACCCTGCTATCCCCAGGCCTCTCTCCCTTACCGGTCCCCATCTGGGTTATTCCATCCCACTCTGTCCCCTAACAGAGGACACCTTCTATAAGTTGGGGAAGGAGAAAACCTGGATGTAAATGGCTCTCCCCCCCCCCACCCCCATTGCATTCTGAACAAAGGCAAGAGTCACATCCATTTCATGGCAGAGCAGTAAAATGAAGGGGGAAATTGCACAAATTTCAAGGCGGAGCAGTAAAACCGAGGGTGAAATTATGTAGAATTATGCAGCAGCAGACATTCACTCCTGCACACTTGTGCAGGACTGAGAACTAATAATAATTTAAAAATTGTGGATGCATTCGGGCCATTCTCTGGTGTTCTTTCTTCAAGATTTTATGATTTTTTAAAATCCATCCCGAGGCGGAGGGTGCTGAAAGGGGATGAGGAAGAATGGTGGCAGCACTAGTGAGATTGTGAAGAGCAGCAAGGGTTTTCACTGTTCTTGCCGGGTGGCTCTCTCGCTGTTCCCAACATCCCACAATAAAATTGCTCCGCTGGGTCCAGTTGTCACAAGAAGCTACCCTACTACAAGCCATCATGGGTTCTCATGGTGGCTTGTTTGCAAAATAACAAACCATGATGGAAAAACCACTCTGGGTTTGGATGTCATGCTAAGCTACCCTGCAACCATCCATGAAAACAACTCACTGTGGCTTAGTGTGTTGTGTGTAGCAGGTCAAGAACTCCAAATGCTATCCCTATATAATTACCTGCCATTCTAAGAAAATTCTTATGTCTGGTAATTACTATCCTGTCCCATCAGTATTCCACAATGTAGTCTTGCTTTCCTGGGTATTTTCCAAATGTCTTTTAAAATGTCTAACGTGGGACAGATTATGCAGAGCAGGATTTTGAAGTTAAGATTAGGGCATGGAAGTATTGCTCTGGAAAATCAGAAATTGTCCTGTAAAACTGTACTAGTGGAGACAAACTCAGATTGAGATAGAAAGGAGAAAGGGCAAGAAAGATTCAGACCAAAAAAATGATCATCTGGCTTCTTAGAAGAAAATGAGTTCTTTAAGCTTGAAGAAGTTGGAAATCCACAGAGGTCGGTTTATTTCTACAGTAGTATTTATGGCTGGTAGAGGTGAAAATAGAATTGCTCAAAGTGAAATGACACTTCCATTGCTACAATGCATTCTACGTATGAAGTAATGATCTACTCTATGGCTATGGGTTGGGTATTTCTAAAATACTAGTGTCATTGGTTACATTTATGTATCTCATCTAATCACCACATCTCTTAAAAAAGTGTTTAAGGGGAACTTGCTGAAATGTCATTGCTCCAAAATGAAGAAAGGAGCATTTTGCATTAGATATGTGTCTACAATGAGCGCTGATTCACGAATAGGTTTTCTCTATCACTGATGGAAAACTAGAGGTCCATTCTACAAATGCCTACACAGTATTTTTAGGGACTATCAGCATGTCTGGTCAGATTTTCACAATCTTATCACAGCTGCCGATGGAACACCACATGAAATTTTGTTTCTGGATGCTTTGCTCCCCAAATGGAATGGATGGAAGCTGAGTTTGGATCACAACTTTAATTGCCATGACTGTTTTACCATTCTTCCTCCCACATGTATTCAGTAAACAACTCATCAAGCTCACTGGCTATAACATTCACAGCTTAATTTACATATCTCTGAAATACATACAGAATCAATGTGCAGCCATGAATCCAAGCGTGAGAATAAGATTTCTCATGAGCATAGCAATTCTTTGCTATTATTATTATTATTATTGTTTCATAAACTGCAAACTGCATTCTTCACTCAGTTCATGGTAATGTTGACAGCTCCACCATATCGAAGAGAAAGCAGTCCATGTATTTCTCAGCTTCAAACCAATGCAATATGATGCAACTAAGACAATAGTAGGAAGAAAGAGAAACACATCACCTGGTTATTCTGGGAGATGTTTTCACTTATTTTATCTGAACCATTTTCAGCCGAGATGTTTTTGTAAATATGAAAGAAGAGTCAGAATGCTTAGGCTTAACCTCTTCAAAGGAAAGTTTGATGGTCACTGAGTACATAGGAGGGAATAAATCATTCTTGTAAGTTGTGACACGGCTCTAAATGGCTCACTAGGATGGAAGAAATGTTTCCACCTCCTTTGATATTCTTTTAAAGGCATGTAAGAAAAGACTTGCACAGGAAAAGGCAGCTAAATATGACTATTTCATCTTTTAGGGTATTTGTTATTGTTGTGATTATGAGTGTACTTACTGGGTAGTATCCAGTTGTGGCATTCCGCTAGCACTAGTGATTTTGGACTAGCAGAAACCAACATCAGTGTAACATGAAGAGTAAGGTGTAGGGTGGGTGAGTGGCCACTCTGGAGAGCTGATGCATCATTCTGAGGGGTTTTCAGAGCAAAACATCAGCTCAGCCAGTCCTCTGGAGTGCCTGCCTGACCCAAATGCTTCACTCTGAGGGGCTGCTCCTCACAGCAAGGCATTCTGAGTAGGGTGGCCTTGAAGATAGCCTGTGCTGCCATGCCATGACACAGGAAGTCTCCAGCGCCACCGCCTCACTAATGCATCACTCTGAGGAAGGACCCCTCAGTAAGTGAGGCACTGAGGAGGAGATAGATAGTGGCTGCTGCCCGGGAGGGGGAGGAAGGTCTTGAGCCAGCATTGGTGTCTGCTAGTGCAACATTATTAGTGCTAGTAAAATGCCAGCAGTGGATACCACCCACTATTATTGCACCAAGAGTGTAAATGGCATGGTCCCCAGAGCAACATAAGCAAAAAGCAGGCCCTTGTACTAATCTAAATGTAAACTCAACAGAGAAGAGTGTGGGGAGACAAAGGAAATAAAGGAATTAAAATAAGCCAATGCATAATTGAGTTCCATTTGAGCTGGGGATGGGGAATAAAGGGTTAAACTTGAATCTTCTGGAAGAGATTGATCATGGTTACAGCTTTCACTGAGCTGTAAGAGAACTTAACCATTGGCCTCTATATGAATACCAGCCATCTTCAAGTAGCTATAATAAATGCTGTAAATTTTATGGGAAGCCTGGCTTCCCATGTCTCAAGTCTGTAGTGTTAATATTTGCTTTTAATTAATGAAAGGGCACATGAACATACCATCAATTGCATTTAATTCTACGTACAATAGAAGAGAACGGAACTTATGCTGGCTGGCAAATAAATCACAGCAATTTTCAGTGCAGCAAGTTTCATCTTCAACAGCAAATATAGGTCAGGAAAGGAAATGAGTCTATCAAGCAGATATATTTGATACTGAAATGCAATTATTTAAGGTCTGATGTTCTGAAGTAGTAAAGTATCCAGGGAAAAGACGAGCAACTTTGAAATTCCTATTAGCTTCACTGGGAATTGAGGATTCTTTTTGCATCCTGGGAGTCACTTAAGATCTAGCAGGACCCGGTCCCTTGTGTCAACATATCAAAATCAATTTCAATTATTCTGAACCCTTATGGGATTATTTAAATAAATGTTTGCAAACAATCATGATGACTCGGTCTATGAATTCAAAAGAAATAAAGTAAAATAAAGGGAAATGCGCTGGGGGGGGGAAGTTGGGTTCATTCCTTCTTTCTTTCTTAATTTAAAATATTTTCATAATGGAAAACTTCCTTCTGTAATTTCTTTCTTTCGTAAAACTTTTTTTTGTAATTTCTTTCTTTCATAAAATGTTTATTCTTTGCATTCAAGAAGGAAGGGGTGCATGCTGGCAAGAGGGTGGTGATGAGGAAAATCACACCCACCCCCAGGCTCTTGGGATAATGGGGTCATTTGGCAGGGGTGGGATTTCCCGCTGCCGCCACCCATTTTCCTGCATGCATGCACCCATTTCCCCTCTATTTACATCAATGAAGATCACAACCTTCATTGGCATGAATAAGGGGGGGAAAGGGGGTGCATGGGGGACAATGGGAGGTGGTAGCAGTGGGAAATCTCCCACTGGTATGGAAAATCCTGCCTCCTGTCATGGACCCCTTGGACCACGGCATATTTGCTGGGGTGGCATTCTTTTGACCCTCCACCCATTTTTCTGCATGCACCCCCTTTCCCCCTATTCATGTCAATAGAGATCATGATTAATATCTAATGACACACAACTTTGCTTCCCACTTTTATAAGTTCAGATGAAGCAATGGAAGTGCTAAATCAGCAACTGGGAGTGGGAGGTGGGAGCAGTTAGGAACTGGACTAGGGCCAATAAATCAAAGCTAAGCCCTGACAAGGCAGAGGTTCTGTTGGTAGGCAGTTCCTCTGATGGGGAGGTGGCATTCAAGCTCTTTTGTGTGGGGTTGCACTCTCTCTAAGGCAGGGCTCTCCAACCTTGGGTCCCCAGATGTTGCTGGCCTACAGCTCCCAGCATACCCAGCCAGCATGGCTAATGGCAAGGGATTCTGGGAGCTGTAGTCCAGCAACATCTGGGGACCCACGGTTGGAGAGCCCTGCTCTAAGGGATCAGGTTTGTCATTTGGGGTTACTGCCCGCATTGATACTGGATGCCCAAGTGGGGCCTGTGGCATACGGTGCCTTTCACTAGCTGCGGATGGTATGCCAACTGTGACACCTCCTGGGCAGTGGTGGCCTGGCCATAGTTATCCAGGCACTGGTAATCTCTCAGTCAATCTACTGCAATGCATTATTCATGAGGCTGCCTTTGGGAACTTCAGTATATTGGCTGGATCCAAAGAACAGCATGATTGGTTCCGCATTCCTGGTGGGGAGTGTATGTGGATTTGTGTTTAAGAACATAAGAAGAGCCATGCTGGATCAGACCAAGGGTCCAGCTAGTCCAGCAATCTGTTCACACAGTGGCCAACCAGCTGCCGACGGGAACCCAGAAGCAAAGCATTGAGAGTACAACAGCACCCTCTCTGTTGTGTTCCCCAGCAACTGCTGTACATAGGCATAGTGCCTGTGATACTGGAGGTAGCATGTGGCCATCAGGACTAGTAGCCATTGATAGCCTTCTCCTCCATGAATTTATCCAATCCCCTTTTAAAGCCCTCCAAATTGGTGGCCATCACTACATCTTGTGGAAGGAATTCCATAGTTCAACTATGCGCTATGTTAAGAAGTACTTCCTTTTATCTGTCCTGAATCTTCCACCAATAAGCTTCATGGGATGACTCCGGGCTCTAGTATTATGAGAGAGGGAAAGAAATGTGTCCCTATCCACTTTCTCCACACCATGCATAATTTTGTACACCTCCATCATGTCTTCCCTTACTTGCCTTTTTTCTAAGCGAAACAATCCCAGCTGCTGTAACCTTTCCTCGTATGGGAGTTGCTCCAGCCCCTTGATCATTTTAGTTACCCTTTTCTGCACTTTTTCCAACTCTACAATATCCTCTTTTAGGTCTGGTGACCAGAACTGTACACTGTATTCTAAGTGCTGTTGCACCATAGATTTGTATAAGGGCAATATGATATTGGCAGTTTTATTTTCAATTCCTTTCCTAATTATGCCTAACATGGAGTTTACCTTTTTCACAGCAGCACACTGGGTTGACATTTTCGTCAAGTTGTCCACCACAACCCCAAGATCTCTTTTTTGGTCACTCACTGCTAGCTCAGATCCCATCAGCTTATGCTTGAAGTTTGGATTTTTTGCCCCAACATGCATTATTTTACACTTTCCTACACTGAACCGCATTTGCCATTTTGATGGCCATTCTCCCAGTTTGTAGGGATCCTTGGAGCTCCTCACAATCCCTTTTTGTTTTAACCACCCTAAATAATTCGGTCTCGTCAGCAAACATGGCCACTTCACTGCTCACTCCTAATTCCAGATCATCATGAATAAGTTGAAAAGTTTTTCCAAAAGCATCTCCCCATGCAAAATACAACCTTCCTTTGGAACTGAGGGGAGTTGTAATATCGCATGAGGATCCCCTGTGCAAAGGAAAAAAAGATTAATGTATCTATTTTGACTCCAGCAAGTGTCTTTGGTAATTTATATATAATTGCAGGGCCTGGGAGAACTTGATGTTGCATCATTGCTGAAGCTAAGCAGATATAGACCGGGTCAATCCTGTAGATGGGACACCACTAGCAGCCCCAGTAAGCATGGGATACATCTAATGAATGGATACATTAAAAATGCTAAAAATGCTAATTGCAAAACCTATCAGAAACATAAACAAGCACATAAACCCATCAGCTCCAGGGTGTATGTGGCTCTTCCTATTGATAAGGAACGCCTTGTTCATTGAGCCCGGAATATGGCCTGATATTGAAATAAATCGAGCTCCTGCTTCCGTAGAGAATCTCCCTGGGCATGCTGCAATCCTAATGGAGATTTTCACCATTGCCAAGGTGTAAAAGTTCAAGCAACAGTTCCTGAGATTGAAAAGGAAAATGCACTTGCTGTATCCTATAATGATGTTCTCTAGTCAAATCCAGTAATATCTAATCCAGATGAAAAGGCCACTGAGAAGTGCAGAAATAATAAAGATAAAAGCTTCAAGCCACTCTCTATTACAGCTCCTGATGTGAAAGCATAACTGCAACAGAAGGGAAAGGCAAAACAAGCTGAACACAAATGGAAGTGAAGTGACAAACTATTCATTTTAAATATATGGGTGTGAATTGTCAGGGGAAAAGGGATTCGGTAATGAAAGAGCTCTTCAAAACTGAGCTTTTCCATACACAGCATCCAAACGCAAACATCCTCTGAGATTAAAAAGCATCTTGTTTTGCTCAGCATGGCGGATCCATTCTTTGTATGTAATGCCATGTCAGTAGCTATCTTTCCATTCACATCAGAAGATCACTAAAGAACACACTGTTGGTTCTTAATAAAATAAAAACACCCCCTTAATTTCCTACTTGACTTTGAAATCCTGCATCCTTAACAGAGGAGGCCTTCCAACTGAAGGTTCAAAGATCTCATGCAGGAGCGAGTGTCAGGCACACAAACCTTTTAAAACCATGATCTATCTATGTTGGGGTTTCTATGTTGCTTTCCCACCAAATATACAGTCTCAAAGTGGCTTACAAATGAATAAATTGTTGTAAAATAAAACAAATAAAAACAACCAAGATTAAAATGACATAATAGTACTAGGGGGCAGCAAGATTGAAAACTGGAATCAGGAGAGCAATCAAATAACATTAAAGGCTAGTTTAAATGGAAAGTCTTCACAATTGCCTTCAAGTTAAAAGTTACAGAGCCTATGCCCTGCTCCCAAGAAGGCCCTGTCCTTTGTACTCACCAATACACCTTCCAGTGGTGGTGGGATATGGTACAGAGCCTCCGCGAAACTATCTTACTAGGCGAGCAGAGAAATGCAGCAGCAAGCAGTCTTTAAATACCCTGGAGCCAAACTGTAACTTCTTTATACACCAAGTATGTGCCAGGCCAGCCAGGCCCAGCTTCAGTGGTCAGCATAGGCAGGCAGAGGGCAGCTGCCAAGGGCCCAAGAGGCTCAAAAGACCCCATCCCAGCCTCTGCCCCCCCTCTTCCTCACTTGCCCACCCAACCAGCCCCACTAGGAAAAGGAAGTGCCATGGCCAAGCCTGAGGTCCTGTGTTGCCCCATTTAATTTTTTTTTTTAAACTTACATTTTGATTAGCAGTGATCTGAACCAATCAAATGCTGCCTTTGTGGGGGATTCAGCCAATGAAGGCACAGGGGTAACTTAAAGACCACTCTGTGCCCTCATTGGCCATGACTCCCCAAAGGCAGCACCTCATTGGTTCAGATTGCTGCTACTCAAAACATAAGTAAAAAACCCACAACTTTTAAAAATGTGCACAGGGCCAGGCTCAGCATTGCCAGTGGTGTCAACCATAGGAAGAGGAGAAGCCACCAGCACCACTGCTGTCACCACAGCAGATTAAAAAAAAATGGGAGGCAAGCAGGCATGCTTCAGTGTTACTGGTGGTGTGTGGGTGAGTGAGCGAGCAGGTAGGCAGATGGGTGGGGGGGCTCTGTTTGGTTGGCTGGTTGGTGGGTGGAAGGGTGGGGTGGGTTTTTTGCTGACAAGCAGGCAGGTGTAGGTGAGGGCATTGGCTGGCAAGAGAGTGGCTGGGTGGGGGGCTTTAGTGGGCAGGGAGTGCAGCAGTGGCAGGCAAGGCAGCAGCAGGGCCCCACTGGCAACACTATACCAAGGACCCACTGCACTGGAATGTAATGCTGGCCCTGAGACCAGCCCATCAAGAGTGTGATCACCTTCCTGCTTTTCCTGCATGCCAGTGACTGGGAGATGGGGGTCAAGCACGTGGCAGGCCACAATTCGCAGCTGTTGGGTTGCATGTCTTGGTGAGTCCTAAGTAGTACAGGCCTGAATATATCAACCAAACAGGCAGAATCTATATAAGTACAGTAACTTGTTTGTATGATACTCAACTGCTCAGATTAAAAAAAAAAAAAAAAAAGGAAGACAGAGAGAGTTAAAGGCAAGAGTGATTTGAAATTCCTGTTACACACAATTTGGCCTTGTGATGAAATGTAACTAGGGAAGGGAGAACCCAGGGATGCTTCAGCTTGCCAAAATTCTCCAAACTTCACTTGAAAGCACAGCATTTCACTCCCATTCTTGTTCGTGAGCTGTTTTTTTTTAGTTCATTCAAAACAGGAAAAGTACGCATTTCAAATGGGAAAAGTGCATATTTTCAAAAATGCACACTTCCCCCCATTGACTAAGTATGAAAATGTGAATTTTTAAAAGTGTGTATTTGTTAGTTTGTCTTTTAAAAAATGCACTCTTTTAAAAATGCACAATTTTAATTGTGCATTTTTAAAGTGTGCATTCCTTAATGTGTGCTTTTTAGAAAGGTCCCATTTTTTAAAGTGTACATTTTGCAAACGTGAATGCAAGTTTGGGAATTTGCAAACATTTTTGAAAAACTTGTGCTCTGGTTCCTGTTCAGGTTTGCAAACAGGGCATTTTCAAGTGATTTGCAAAGTGAAATGAAATTCTCATACATCTCTATATAGCATATGAAACTCTATGGTATTATTTTCTTAACTCTATGGTATTATTCTAGAACTCTAGCTCAGTAATGACAGTTGGTAAAATGTTTATCTGTGATCATCTTCCGGCATTACTCTGTTCAGCAATATAGGCATATATTCCAGAGTCCTTAAAAAAAATATTGCCAGCTCCCTTCCTGAATGCACAGTTTGGACAAACCAACTAATGAATAACACCCTACTCCTAAAGCTACGTGCAGCCACTACAGCATGTGAAGTGGCTTGTGCCAATCTGAAGTCTGACCTCAACCTCACCTCTACTCTACTCTGCACTCAGTCTCTGTGATGTGTAAGTTTTGAATGATGCTGATACATAACACATCTGATATGGTAACTGTAGATGGTGCAATAGCATCGACACATTCTGCTGTATTAGGATGATGTCCTGTGTATGCTGATGATGTGGGAGCAATGCCAGAGATTATGATGTACTGGCACTGTACTCATTGTTTTCCATGCTGACCACTTTATGATTGACATATCTGACACCACATCAGATTGGAAATGGAATTCCATCAGTTAATCAACCTGCACCAAGAAACTTGGGTTCACAGCTTTTCCAAGTCACAAAACCATTTTTAAAAAGTGTTCAAAATGAATTTTTGATATTTCGCAGGAGGTGGCTGTGATCACAGCTCAAACAGAAAATTCTGGGTGTGCAGTCCTGGGTGTTTCTTTTGAAGCACAGCCTTTATGTTCAAATATTGCACTATGCATGGTTAAGGATGTGCTGTAATTGAGGTCGAGTTTCATTTCCATCTGCAAACTAATGTTGCTTTCTTTCTTTCTTTTACATTGTTACAGGGTTTTTTTTATTTTTTTTAAAGCTAATCTTTTGAACTAATATGGAGTGATGTAAATTGTTGGAAAACTCAAAGCTGAAAATTGCAAGCCAACCAACCTCAATGAGATTGAGTTGAAAGATAATCCTAAATGTATTCCAAATGATAATGCCTTCATAATAGAAATGACTACAGAATGGATCCAAATGGGAATGCCATTTGTTTTTAATGGTAATAATAAAATAATATGTGGTTTACATTCCAGTTCCTACTATTTATTAGAAGGCTGTTGGTTTAGAAATCACACCTCCCTTGTTTCCTTCAGAAGTGGGAGAGGGACATTAATACTGTGCACTAATTACTGCAGTTAAATCAAGCAGAACTTCTTTTTTACACACATTGGGTTTATAAAAGTGCCAATTAGCTGAAACTAAATAAGACAAAGATAATTTGATTTGAAATTGCTATCTGTAGAAATGTGAGATGTATGCTTACTTATAATCAACTTTAATGGTGGCTATAAATGTTAATTTTGCTAATTCAGCTTCAAGATTAAGCGTTGTGGCAACCTTCTTATTAATTTACTAAGGATTAACAAACAGTTTGGAGCATACTTGAAAGGGAATTTAATGCAGCAAGAATAATATGAGCCCAGATAAAACCAGATGTTCCTTGCAAAATGAGCCAGGTGTTCTAGCAGCACAATGTGTTCTTTACAGGTTAGGTGTCTCTACTCTGTGGGTGATGCTCAAATACCCATCGACTCGGGGAAATTTTTTGAATGATTTAAAAATCAATGGCAAATTAATCACTTTAAACCCTGATTACATCATTTGTTTCTACCATGCATGCAAATCAAAGTGCCAGTTTCTGAGCCGTGGGCGAGCATGTGTGAGTGTGATTCTTGCTGACTATAATGGAAACAAATTGGATATTTTAGCAGACAGAATTCTAAGAGTTATAAATTGTAGCTCATAATCCTAGTTCATGTAGGTTGGCCCCTTCTCATTGTTTCCCTAGCATGATGGGTGGGTCAGGCTCCCAAATGACTCAGAAAGCTTCCTTGAATCAAATTAGAGTTTTTATTTAACTACATTTGCTGAATTGTATATGTCACATAAAGGTGACTGTGGTGTGTGTGTGTGTGTGTGTGTGTGTGTGTGTGTGTGTGTGTTACACACACAGGGTTGGATCTAAATTTAGGCATGTAAAACTTGATTGGCAAAAGCAGACTTTCCTGCTCCCTACTCCCCACAGCAGCCCCTCCAGCTCCCCGAAATTACTGCAGAGAGTGAGGGACCCCGCTGAATCGGGTGAGCTGTGATGTGGAGGGAAGGGGGCATTTCCCCAAACTGGGCAGAGGTATCTTCTGTGAGTGGAGCCCGTCTGTCAACAGAAGACCGATGCTAGATCCAACCCATGGTTTAAATTCCAATCAATTCAGGTAGGTGGGTGAAGATGCTGAGAACTCTAGGGGAAAATGCCCAAGCTTACTCCAGTGAAGTGGTTAGAAAGTCCATGCCCTTTCTGAATGTTATAAGAGTGTAGTTGGGTTAAGGCTAGGAGCAAGATTCATAGATCAGAGTTGGAAGGAGCCTACAAGGCTATCAAGTCCAACCCCCTGCTCGATGCAGGAAACTAGAGGTGGGGTCTCCCATCCAAGTAATAACCAGGCCTGACCCTGCTTAGCTTTCCACAAAGCTGAGCCAGTGTGAGCCACAGGCCTGTATGATGACAACTGGTCCTTCGATATTTAGCATATTTCAGCAGTAGACTCCTTTTGTGGCAAATGATTGATCAGAGAAGACTTTTCATATTATCTTGCCTACCAAGAAATCCCTATATATCTGCCACGGAATCCCAATGTGCTGCACAGGATTCTGAGGCATATTCTAGGATGTACACACTCATTTTATAGAGGGCACAGGCCAAGTTTGATGGGCAGTACTTGGAGTGTGTGTGATCCAGGAATGGGGGAAAATTTTGTTTGGTTTGCAGTTTGATAAGAATGTACCAAGGTCACACTTCCTAAATCAACATGTGAACCAAAACACAGTTATCCTTTGCTACTTGCACATCTCAGAATGTTGTGACGCCAAACAAAAAGTATGTATCTTAGGGGAAAGTGTGCAGAAAAAATATATATATTAGTGGAAAAAAATGTATGAAACAATATTAGGTTAAGGAAAACTCCCCGGTAAAAATACATATAGTGGGCAAAATTGTGTATATAATGCATATATTAGAAAAATGTGCAGGAAAATATGGAATTATGTGTTGACTTTATTTATTTTTAAGTCACAAACTGATGTAGAAATGGGATGTAAAGAATTTCAGATTGGAAAAATGAGAAACTGAGAGAAAATGAAATTGACAGACTTGTTCACCCCTAGTGTGTGACCTAGAAAACATACAACACTCTTCTGCAACTTCTCATTGCAGAGGAAGTTTGGTAGTGATGGGTAAGATCTCTTTCAGGAAAGCCTATTGACCATTAATGATATTCGCATTGATAAGCTACCAAGGAATCCCAAAGTTATCTAAAACATAGTTTGAAAACCATGGTCATACCATATCACCTATCATGGTCATACCCTGTTCAGGTGCTCAGTTTTTAAAATGTGAATGGGGTAGTGGGAAAGAGTGGGGGTAGCCACAACCCCTTGATGCCACTGCATGCCACAGCCACAGCTGATGCGTCATTGACTTCAGTCTGAAGGGAGCCACTTCTATGTGCATAAGGTTTCCTTTCCGACCGCCATAGCAAGGGGAGCCCTAGTTAATCAGGGTCCCTATCCTTGTGGAAGAGACCCTACATGCATAGAAGAGCGTGTAGAAGAGCCCCTCTGCAGACTGAAGCCAATGATGTATCAGTCAGGGGACATGGCTAGCCCTGCATGCTCCTGCAGTTCCCTTCATACACTCAGTACCCATGGGTACCAAACGCCTGCACAGGGTTTATATTCATTGCAACAGAAGTAGTGAAGAAGATCAGCATTCACAAAAACATGGAGATTCCTATAACGTTATCTATACAAAACACAATCTTTTCTTCATCTTCTGGGGAAATTGATCTTGGTTTCCCCCAACCATGCAGTTTAGCCAAACTGAGATGAACACTAGCACAGTGACTTTTTCCCAGGGAGAATCCACTCTTGGAAGAAAATCAATGAAACGTATTTGAAATGGAAGAGTTTTGTAATTAAGTTTCACAAAACAATTGGTTTAATATTACCACATTATTTACTGAAAAGTGAAACTTTCACATCACCGCAAAATGCTCCTAGCAAATAGTGGAGAGTGGCTGCAGTGATTCGGTGGATAATTTTCCAATAAATTCAGTATGACACAGCCATATATTTAACAGCCTCTCTCTCATCTGTTCCCAGTCGAGGGATCCTGCAGATAAAAGCTTTCCGGTCCACTCGTAGGGATGGGTGAGAATTTTGTTTCAGTTCATTTTTTGTAAGAATTTACCAAAATTCAGATTTTTCATATTCAGGATGGATAGAACTTGAGATGTATTTATTTTTTAAAAAAATCAAAGGTAGTAGAAAGAAACTGAAACTAGGCTTTGAGTGCTTAGCTCTTAAAACTCTGGGTTTGAATCCCTGTATATTCAACCTTTAGTGAATTATGGTTGCCACCTCTTTTTTGCTGACAGGCTCCTCATCATTCAAGAGTTGCATGACAGACAGGTCAATATGGCCCTCTCCATGCTGCGAATAGCTGCACCTCCTGAATGGATGGTGCAGATGGGTGAGAATTTCATTTCAGTCAGTTTTTTGATAAGAATTTACCAGCATTCACAAATTGCTTCATATTTGGGATGGAAAGAACTGGAGGTTTTGTTGTTGTTTTGTTTTTAAATCAAATTTGGGAGAAACCAAAACTGACAGATTCGTCCATCCCTCCCAGCATGCAAGTACTTCTGAATGCTTAGGAGTGAACACTTATCTGTATGTACACTTTAAGCTATGCAACTCTTAAAGATCATGCTGGAGGAATCAGTAAGCCTGGAGAGAGGGATGGGGTCACCCAACAGACTCAGTCCATGGCAATGCAGGTGAAAATCTTGGGGGGGGGGACTTGTAATGAAAATATAAATCAGTCACATGCCTGTGCAACCAGTCTTGGAGGCAAATGCTGAAATACTCCCATTTTAGCAATCTCTTCCAGTGGGTTTCAGCAATGCCATCATAGACACATGGCTACTGAGAGCAGCAAGGTAATTTAATAGGGGTGGTAAATAGGAAGCTTGTGGCCACCTAGGAGATGGCACATAACAACTGAGTTCAGGATTGGTTCAAGATGTTTTGCTGCTTGAGATGGAAGGGCAAGCTGCCCCCTACCTAACCCCATTCCATGTACAAAAGCCAACCATACTGGAAGATGGATCTCACTTCAACACTGGTAATGGGGCAGCATCCTCCAGCACACATGAAGGCAGCAAGCTACCTTGAGGCTGGGCAGGAGGATCCATAGGAGCAAATTAGAAAGAAAGGTAGTTCTGGGATTGTAGCTACACAATTTGATTGCACGCACGCACGCACGCACACACACACAAATTCTGCCTACAGTTAGAAAGAGTGAGGTGGCTGCCTAAAGCAGCTGAAGCTATGGGGGCAACAGAGAAGAAACAGCACCCCTCCCAGCCATTCCCATCCTCCTGAGCTGGCACACCAGTGCTGCTGCTGCTTACTTGTCATTGACCTGCACTGACTGGTGTCTCACCTAGTTGCCTTCTCCCAACGTGTCATAGACAAGCACCTTTGAGAAAGGCCCCTGACTGAGTGTGCAGGCAGAGAGGCAGCCAGCCAGTCACCCCAGGCCATGCACTCAAGTGGGCATCACAATTAACATACACATTCATTACTCTACTGATGTGGCACACATCACTGTATTGCAGCATTTGTTTGAATGGGCAGTGACCAGGGGTCAGGCAGAGTGGTGAGCAAGCGGTAGCGAGGTGTTGCAGAGTTGGGTGAAAAAATTGCTTCTCAAAGTACATGTATCATCAGCAAGTGGACTTGATCTTTTTTTCCCTTTTTTATTTTTTATTTATTTTTTTGCAGAATGGTTCAGGCTCTTAAACCTTTCTCGACTATTACAAATGCTTCCCCAACCCACCCCTAAAAAATAAGGGAGCAATATGGCTTGACCTTGAATGCAAAAACACAATTGTATTAACATATTAATAAAAAAAAATGAAAAGAGGAAGTCATACAAAGGTAAAGTAGCAGCCACTTAGAATGCAAGTCTTATAACATATATCACTAGCCCTGCAGTAAAACAGCCCTCAGAAGCAATAATTCTGAGTAGCAGATTCCAGAGAGGGAAAGCTCTCCCTGCCTTCACCCTCCATCTCTCTGTGTCACTAAAACTGTTCAAGAGAAGGGTGTCATCTTGACTTTTTGCATCATGTGTGAAAATGTTTGAAGGCTGACATTGTCCCATTAGAGGGGAAATTGAGATAGAGAAGTAGCTTAGACAGCTGTCCTTTGGCATTCACCTTGACCAACAGCTTGCTTGTGAAAAAGAGTTGACTAGGGATTCATTCTCTTCAGGTAAGAGTGGGAAATAAATCTAGTCGTTAGTTAAACATCTGCTGATTTAAACAAATACAATATTTTGTTGTTTTTAATGACAATCAAATTATTCTTCACTGTTTATCTCTATTGTTGACTTCATCAGTTTCACTGCTATTATTTAACAACTTGTAAATTAATGTTAGAGTGGCAAATCAGAATGAATTAAAATGCAGAGAATCATGGAATCATAGAAGATGGAAATGAAATGAACTTTTTGGTCAGTGAATCAATGTGCGGGTCTTTGTGTGTGTTTCCCCTTTCAGATGCTAATGACAAGCTTTTAGCAATAGACAGGCAGACAGAGGCTTCCAGTCCAAAACTATTTTACACCAGATATACACACATCCCCCCCCCCGAGCCAAGTGGGAATTTCAACCTCTCTAATGTCTGCACTTTGAGTGGGATAAACACTGAGAGTTTTTGAGGGGAGATGATAATTTTACACTGGATACAGTATATGCCAGATACCGCTTTCTTTTTTTTCTAGGCGCATGCAGTATAGGCAGGCATGTTATATACCTGATTACATTCAAGTCAAATTTCTTCCTTATACTCCTGAGATGAAGCTGAGCAAGCATATATGGCAATGTAAGTGAGGGTGGGGCATGCAGGTGAGGGTCCCAATGTAGAAGTGAATGGGGAAATCCATCCCTATGAAGAGCTCCATGTGAGCATCAGAGTTAGTACTGGCACCGGGTCTCATAAAGGGGGGGTCAGTTATGTCCCCCTGAGTCCAGGATGAATCAGGCCCAGACTATGTATTAGCTTGGCTTTGGTTTAGCGGCTGAATAACTGAGTCCATAAAGCGAAGGCTTGAGAAACACATGATGCTGCTGAGTAGAACTGATGCTCACACATGATGCTGAGTAGAACTGAACTTTGATATACAAGAAGCCCAGGTTGGGAAGCAAACTTCTTTGGTTCCATGTGGCTGTAATTCAACATCCCCCATGCTTGTGACCCCTGTTTACACCCAAGGCTCTCTGCATGCATCCATCCAGGACAGTTAATTAGACCTGCACTTTGAGTGACCCCCCTGCTATTATGCCTTTAAAACTTTAGGAACAAATTAACCCTTAGCTGCTGCACCTTCTTCTTAGTGTGATCTCCTGCTGTTGCAATTTCAACATCGGATGCCCTGGACATTGCTGTGTTTCACTAGGGTGTCCACTTATGAATCACCAACAAAGAGGACAAGAGGGGGCACCAACTTGCATAAAATGACAATGAAATGATTCCTTCACTCATTACATATGGTAATTTATATGTATAGATGCACATTTAGAAATAATAACTATTATTGAAATAGAAATCCAGTCCACCTCACCACAGGCTGGAAGACTGTGACCAGGGAACCTGTGTGCCTCGGTCAGTCTGCTGTCCAGGTGCTGTTGATGGGCAGCTTCTAGGCCCGGCTCTTCCTTCTGACAGTTCTTTATCTTTAAACCAGACTTGAACTGGACATCCCTTCAAATAGAGAATGCCTTCAATATAGAGGACAATCCTCTGGCAGCCCTTCAAATAGAGGACTGTCATCTGTAAAGGAGGGCACATGGCCACCCTATCACAGCTGCCCCACTGAGAGCTGCCATCAGCAGCAAATGAAAAGGGGAGTGGCTTTCTGAGGGGGAAGAAGGTAGGGCAGGGGACAGGCTCGTGGGGGTGAATGGTTGGGAGACAGGCCCCGACCCCGTCCTGTTCCCAGTGGTATCAGGAGAGTGATGGGGCCTTACACTGGAATTGGACTGAGCTTCAATGAGTTAATCAGGCCCAGATTAACTTGTTTCAGTGGGGCCAACTGTAAACCACAGTGGGAAGAGCTTGCCCACCACTAACCAGAGCTCTCTCCTGCATATGGAGGTCCTAAAGCAGGCTAACACACTTTATGGATATTTTTACAGCTCTTGCTTTGAACATCCAGAAGTGCAATGTCTTTTGCTTTCTCCAGGGCACTCTTTTATTATTCTAAGTGTTTAATCTCAGGAAGACTTTGATGGCATTCATCTGACATCCTCTTTTTTAAAAATGTAACATATCCTAGTTCACTTAACTTTGGAAAATGCCAAATACATCTTAATCTTGTGTTCTCCCTATTGTGCAATAAGCCCTGCTGATCTTACAAAGATTGAACTAAAAATGCACAATGCCTTGGGGGTTGCCATCATTCCCCTGGCAACTTTCCCCTCAACCCCAAGCCATATTATTTAGTACAACTTGCCGCGTGAGTCAAGATTATCACATCATGGTGGCACTGCCTACAATTCACATCAATGGCACATGCTAATGGGGGTGGGGAAATTCACGATGGGATGGAATGAAGCCCATTTGATGCCAATGTCTCATACATCAAGGATAATATAAAATTGCACCATTAATCTTGTACACATGATTAACAAGAAAAAGCTTAAAACTACACTTGCCTTAATCTTGGCATTCATTACTAAGTCTAAGCCTAAGGCAATGTCCCAATACTTCCTTGGGAAACATGACATTCTAATACATGTCTGAAGCCTGTTTTTCCATGTTCAGGGAATAAGCCCTTCCAGAACACAAATAACTGAGGAGAATTTAGCTCTAGGGTAAGGGCAGTGGTGGATCTCCATATGCTTTCGACTTCAACTCGCAGAAGCCACTGCCAGCATGGCCAATAGCCAGGAATGCTGGGATTTGAAGTCTAAGCCATCTGGGCATCTACTTCTGCCCACCCCTGAATTAAGCAAATTGCACAAAATACTCCCAAAAATCCTACTCAGCCCCCAACTGACAACTGGCTAATCCCATACTGCTACTAGGGCAGGTGGAGACTTGCCACATCAGATTGAAAGAGGCTGGATTGGGGGTGGTGACAGCTTAAATAAGCACTCTTGCCCATGCCCCAATGGCCACATGCATGATTTTGGAGATGTGACCTATGTATTTCCATCCTCTGAGATGGGGAGGTTAAGCAAAAGCACTCCCTCCTAGACAGCAGAGAAGTAACATTTCCCATGGTCTCAAGAATAGAAACTCTGCTGAAATTTCTTAGCAATTTTGAACATATAAGAAGAGCTTAGTAATTCTTTTGGCTATCAATCTTTTTTTTTTTTAAGCCCATTGTTTGGAAAAAAATTTAAACTGTTGCTTTCTAGCTCTCTTACGATTTTGATTTCTTTTATACTTTGAAATGGTAGCTTATGCTCCTTCCCAATTCTATCTCGCCTGGACCTGAAACAAATTTCCCAACCATCATTATAGTGTTGCTAGCAAGATCTTAATAGCTTCTTCAAAGTCATTGACATGATAAACCATAATGATTCTAGTGAATCCTGTCAATGTGTACTTCGAAGACATTTATTCTTCGCCATCTCCACCAAAAGAAACTGTGTGCACTAAACCCCAAATGAAATTTTTGATAAAATGTAATTACTATGCTGACACTGTAGCTTATTTTGTAAGTTAAATAGCTTTCATTTCAACTCAATGATGGGAAGAAAGCAGTTCTTTTTAGCCTGATATATATATCTTACAAATGTCCAAATTAGGTTTTACCAAAAGTTTTAAAACAAACAGATTGCCTGTCATTTTCATTACAAGGGTGAAGTTTTGCCAAGTTTTAGCTAGGATGAATAAAGCTTGGGGGAAATGGTTTTAAAGAGACACCCATGCAGAAACTCAAGAACATCTCCTTAACATTTCTTTAACTGGTTATTAATTTCTCAACTAACATTATTTGATCAAAGCAAGATCACTAAATTTATTGCTATATCTATACTCACCCACCAGCACCAAAGGCTATATAACTACGGTATATAACTCACTCACTATAACTATAACTATATAACTCACTACTCACACAAACACAATGCTTCCTTAGGGCATAATCCTATACATGCTGGCTGGGGCATGATGGGAATTGTATGACTTTTTTTCTGTCTAAACATGCATAGGATTGCACCCTTAGGTTGCAATCCTATACCCACTTGCCTGGGCATATACTCCATTGAATTCACTGGCATTACTTCTGAGCAAATAGGGTTGAACTGTTAGTGTTCTTAAATGCAAAAAGAGATAGCTATCACTGAGATAGCACATGCAACATGGCTTCACTTTGGATAGGTATGCATTTCTGACTGTATTACAAATGTAACTGCCCTATCCCATTGACTCCGGTGCATGTTGAGAGGCTACGTGGAGTTCTTGAATGAGCAGGGGCTGGACAGTGCTGGATAACCCTGGGGTAGACAACCTGGTGCCCTCCAGATGTTTAGGACTACAAGTCCCAGACACTGTGGCCACTTGTCAGGGATTTTTGGAGCTGTAGTCCAAAACATCTGGAGGGCACCAACATGCTTACCCTGTTACCCATGGAGTAGACCCTGCTTGCGAGGTGCTCGTGTGTGCATCAAAGCCCTGTAGGGAGAATGTGTGGCCTTCAGATGCTGGTGGGCTACAAATCCCATCAGTCTCAGTAAGGGGATGTTGGGAGTTGCAGTCCAGCAACATCTAGAGAGCCACATGTTCCCCATCCCTGCTGTAGACCTTTCAGTCAAGGTTGTGCAAAATATATCACTTTTATTTCTTTGCAGTATTCTCCCATTCCATATTATGATTCCAAATATCCATCAAAACTCTGAGGGGGTTTCTTAGAATCATCATCATCATCATCATCATCATCATCATCATCATCATCATCTTATATCCCACCCTTCTATTGTAGTAGTAGTAGTAGTTATTACATTTATATCCTGCCTTTTTTCCTGCAAGGAACCCAAGGTGGCTTACATAATCCTCCTCCTCCTCCTCTCCATTTTATCCTCAGAACAACCCTATGAGGTAGGTTAGGCTGAGAGTCAGTGACTGGCCCAAAGTCACCCAGTGAGCTTCATGACTGAGTGGAGACGTGAACCTGGATCTCCGAGTACTAGTCCAACACTCTAACCATTATGCCACACGGATTGCAAGTAACTTGGTCTGAGAGCGTTTTGCAAGACAAGCAAAAAAAAATTAAAAATTTTGACTTGATAAACGAGCAAGGTCTTGCAAGACAAGTGTAGGGATGTAACCGCTCGCCTCGAGCGGGCATGGCGGGCCGAAATCGGCCCGCTCACGCCCACCAGAGACTGGCTTTGATATAAGAGTGTTTTGGATTACAAGCACGGTTCCGGAACGAATTATGCTCTCAATCCAAGGTATTACTGTACTCAGGATGACTAATCTGCAGAGTTACAAAGAAGAACTTTTGTGAATATCTGTATTCCTATTTCACACACCCCAGTTGTTATTTTCCTTCTTGCTTGTTTGCACAGTGGTTTACACAGCCAGATACAAGTCCAAGAATACTCTTTCTCATGATGCACACTATCAATTTCCTGTGTTTATTATTATTGTTGTTGTTGTTGTCATTATTATTATTATTTATACTCCACTTACTTTAAAATAAGAACCAAGAATATTTAAAAAACCAGTAAATTATTGAAGCAACTGCATAATTTAAAAAGCTAAATTAAAAAGATGTGTCTGCAACTTTTCTAAAAGCCAAGAGAGTGCTCAGAGTGGAGGCCAATCATAGTTCCTGAGAGAGCACTTTCCACAGTTTGAGAGTGACACAGGAGAAAGCCCTTTCACATGTGGCTGATAAATGGGCCTCTGCAGGTAATGGTGTCCTCAAGAAAGCCTCTCCTGAGGATTTTAATAACTGAACTGGTTCATATTGAGACAGGCAGTCCCTTAGATAGCCAGGTCCTATGCTGCAAAGGCAGCAGAGAACTGCAGTGAAACTTATGGGCTTTCTCCCCATCTTTGCAGAGAATCGAGATGTCCTCTTCTTCAGTATCTTTCACCAAGTGCTGAAATTGTTGTCAGTTTGACCTTTACACTGAAGGAGCACCTCCCAACTCAAACTCGTCAATTTCACTGCTGCTCTTCATAGTCTTTGCATTGGGGACTAGATAATGTGCTACATCTCACTTAAGTGCAAAGATCTTGTCCAAGGCATTTAAAAAAAAAAAAAGTAGTCAAACTTGCAAGCTTTACCTCTATTTCTGCAGTAAGTATAGAAAACTGGCCACAAAGAGGATCTGGGATATTTATTTTTTTCTGCACCAGTGGAACTAGAATATCTGTATCAGGAATTGAACCTGGTGACTTACTGTGGCATCTCTAGTTTGAATCATGGCTTCTGCTTGATCATTATCCAGAAATAAGTTGCATGGGTATATTTCTTCCTTTAAAAATATTTACTTAACTTGTTTTTTAAAGGACACAGTTCAACTTCAATTTGTATCCCACACTACAGGGCCTCTTCCTAAGCTTTAGTACTGTCACTTTGGGGAGTTTCCCCAAGCTTGGTCAGACAATCTCAGGATCACAAAGATTCTTGGCTCCCAGAGTTCAGGAGCTTTCCTGAGCTGTGTCCTGTGGATTAACTCATTTCCACAAGTCTTAAAAAAAAAAAAAAAAACACCTTTGAGGGCTTTTGCCCAGCTCTGTCTGAGTTGTGCTTAAAGTCTCCAGTTCAGGTTCTCCTGCATGCAAATTTTGACATGAAAATTGAAACCCATAAAAAATCAGCTCAGCTCTAGAAAATTCATGGAGTGAGCTACGTAGCTGTCATCCCTATGATTATACTTGCTGTTTCCCCATAACCTCAGAGACAGCTGCTGGCTCACTGCATGTACTGCCTGCCCATGTGGTCATGTACCCACACATATATGAGAATTCAGTAAGGGTACAATCGTATACATATTTAGCCAGAAAAAAGTCCTACAACTGCTAGCATGCCCCAGCCAGCCAGGAATCCTGGGAATTGTAGGACTTTTTTCTGGCTAAACATGCATAGAATAGCACCCTAAGAGCACAATCCTAGACTTGTCTACTCAGATGTCAGTCTCACTGAGTTCAATGGGGCTTAATCCCAGGTAAGTGCATATAGGACTGCAGCCTAAAACAGCTTTTCATAGATTTCATAGATCACAGAGTTGGAAGGAGCCTACAAGCTATCGAGTCCAACCCCCTGCTCAATGCAGGAAACTAGAGGAGGGGTCTCCCATCCAAGTAATAACCAGGCCTGACCCTGCTTAGCTTTCCACGCTGAGGCAAGCTGAACCAGCATGAAAAAGACATAGAATGGAGGACAGGGAATTTACAAAATATGACTTGGAAAATATAATGATTCAGCCGTGAAAATTATGTAATCTTCCACCAATACTGGCTCACTGTGTCCATCATCTCTGGCAAATTAGGTAGTGGAGATGTAGGGCATGATTTTTTTACTGTTTTATCACTTTTTATTAGCTATTTCGGTGGCATCTTCTCAGGTCACAAAACAGCATAGTAATACTACTATACACAAATAAATAAATATGGGCCAAACAGACACGATGGAGTCAGAAGAGGAGAAAGCAAAAGTGAGGTAGGAGGAATGGAGATAGGTGAGAGGCACAGGAGAGTTTAAGAGATGGGCAAATGTGAAAAGGTCAGGGGATGAAGAGGAGAGTACAACAGAGAAGTTCAATGATGCTCATTGACAATTATACTGATAGGTTCATGGTTAGTCTTTAACATGACAGAATGCCTGTATTTCTGCATACACTGCAGAAAAAGAAAGAAAGCTCAGTAAGTACGCACTTCATAGCCGGGGATGAATTAAAATGCCATTTGAAGAATCTTTATCTTTCACAGACTTCTTTTACTAAAACAGCTAATCAAGCATATCCAAACTCTTCTAGGAAGTTGTAATATCTTTTTAACGCAGTAATAAATAGGGGTCCATAAAAATTGTTATTGGCAACAAAATGTTACAGCGTAATTAAATTTAATAAAAATGGCTACATAAATGAGGTGTTTTGTGAACTCCAGCAATTATTAATAAGCTTTTTATCTTTTAATGATACACTTACGAAAACATTCTGCAGTTCTGTGAGCTAAGACATGAGTTATTATTATGTCCCTTTAAGAAAAGCATGGAGTGGGGAGGATGCTTTTATGCCCTGATCCTATGATGTGGTGCTTCACTGCCTTAGCATATCAGAGCTCGCTAAATGGCTGGTGTTACATTATTGTTGGGGTACATTCTCAGCCCTTGCATTGGCACAGCAAGAATTGTTGGGGCTGCTGGAGCAACCCTCTTTCCTGTCACTGATAAATGCCATGCAGGTACTTTTGTGGCACTGGCAGGGTGAAGAAGGGATGTGTAGTATCGCATCCTAAGGAGTATCTTCTATCTCTACAGAAGAATGTTCCCAGCATGCTGTCATATTCCAGTGTAACCATGAAACAGAACCCAGGATGGGCCTATGAAGATTTCTTTATTCATTTAAGCATTTGATTTATTCAGCTGAAAAGCCTTCCCAGAGTGGCTTACAAAAGAACAGTGATAAACAAGACACCCCCTGCCCTCAGGCCTAAAATCTAAAATGAACCACACAAAAGGAAAAAGGGATGAGAAGGGAGGGGGGGAAGCACACCCAGGCACTAGTCTTTAAAGTACCAAAGCTCTTATAATGATCAGCTTGGATGGGGACACATCAGAAAGAGGAGGAGCCGAATAGAGATGGTCTGTCAGACGGGCCAGATGGGGTTGTCTTAGCTTTCTGACTTTTCCTCTGCTGCAGCCAGAGGGAACAGCTGCTGCTGGAACTGATGAGAAGAGCAGGGCTGATCTGCAATAGTTGGAGTCACCTGGGGCATGGAACAGGTTTAGTCCCCCACTCAGTGATGTCCTCAAATGGATCTTTTTATTCAACAGAAGTGGAGAATTGCCATTAGCTCTTGGGGGGGGGGGACGACTGTTGCATTTGTACCATTACCATTAGACAGATAAAATCAGATATGTAACTGATTTTAGAATGTAGTTAACTAAATCAGTTTCTTATGGGTTAGGTCCAGATTTAGCATGCAACTGGGCTGGTTGAAGTAGAGTTCCCCACACCCTCCTCCCCATGGCAGCCCCTCCTGCCCTCTGAAAATGCTACACAGAGGGGCAGGGGATTCTTCTTAATGGGTGAGTTGTGATGCAGGGAGTGAGGGGTGCTGAATATCAGACAAAAGGAACCACCCCTGAGTGGAAGGCAGATCCTGGATCCAACTCTATCACTTTTAGAATGTTTGTTTGGCAGCTTGCTGTTCCTCAGCAGCTTCCTGGAACCGTTGGCTGAAATTTAGCTCGCAAGTATATATACCAAATGCTTTCAGAGAGTCTGTTAGGTACAGAAGAACAGCATGAATCTGCAATCATTTCCAGCAGAAGCCTGCTGATGGCCTCTTATCTCCACAGGTGAAACATGATCCACTGCGGTACCGAGAACAGATGTGCAGTATAATGCATTGCATGTGATGCTGTACTACATGCATCAGCAGCAAAATAAACAAATGTGACTCTTAAAATATAGATCTATTTAAACTGCCCTGATTTCATCTCAGGGGTATGGTACAGCAAATGGAATGTATTTATCTTTTTAACTGACAGTACAGATCCTGGCTGTGTGTGCTTGGCAACACATTAGTCAACGCTGAGTCTTAGATTCAGTTCTAAGGTTTAGAAAAGGCTTATCATACAGTCTTCCCAGGAATGTACCACTTTAGAATGCAGGTGTGTCAGAGGTGAAAATAAGGTTCTGACTTCACCCCAATGGATGAGAAAGTGTAACCAGAACTGACACAAGGCTATTTAAAAGTTTACAGTAGTCTAGTCAACATGTAACTAGTGTGTGCATGACCGAGGTGAGATCCACTTTCTCTAGGTAAGGTCTCAGCTGGTGTAGCTGCCTAAGCTGGTAAAAGGCATTCCTTGCCACCATTGCCACTATGCTTCCACAGACAGTGACATGTCCAGAAGAACTCCTAGACTGCAAACTTGGCCTTATAGGGGAAGTGCAAGCCCATCCAGATTCCAGACCCATTGCACCCCTCTACAAAGATTAGCCTGTTTCCCTAGCCAAGAGCACCTCTGTCTTGTCTGGACTAAGCTTCAGCTTGTACACCCTCATGCTTCCCCAAACCACCTTCAGACATGTTTTCAAAAGTTCCACAGTCCTCCTGGGATTTGCAGGTGGAAAACATAGGCAGAGCTGTGTGTCATCCATATATTGCAGACACTGAAGTCTAAAACTCTGGGTAACTTCCCCCAGCAGTTTCACATAAATTTGAAAAACATGGGGGACAAGATTTATCCTTGCGGCACCCCATACGTCAAAAGCCATGGGGGAGAACAGAAATCCCCCAGCACCACCTTCTGAGACCATCCCTCCAAGAAGGACTGGAGTTACTGTGCCTTCCAAGCCCAACCTACTTTAGCATCCCATAAGCATGTTGATGGTACCGAAAGTCCAGGAGAACTAATAGGACTGCACTCCTCCCATCTATATCCTGTTTTAAGTCATCTACCAGGGTGACCAAGACTGCTTCCATCTCAAAACTACATCCTGGATAGTAGGGAGGGGAGAAAAATTGATTGGGTTCACATTTTAACATTATCTGATCTGATTTCCACCTCCCAAAATAATTTACAAAGCAGAACACAATTATCCTTCAGTTTTAGCACTTCTCTGAATTTTGTGATGCAGTTCGATTTTAAAAAGTGCACAAAAATGCATACATTAGGGGGAAACATGTAAAAATGCATACATTTGTATACAAGAATGCATACATTAGAAGAAATGCATACAAAAACCTGTATGCATTTTTGTGCATGCTTTTTAACACATCACACACACCCCAATATCATGAACTGATGTGGAAATGGGATGGAATAAACTTGTGCTTCAAATAGTTTGGAAGTTGTAGAAAGTAAAACAGTCAGATTCATTGATCCATATGGGATACTGCATGGTACACACTCAAATGCTACCCCACATCTAAATAAGTGCCTAAATATAGAACACTATCTGCCAGGAAAAATAATATATAATTTATCCTAAATCCCAGTTCTCCATCTATTTGTTTTGGTTTTATGTGCCCACTACCATCACTATCTGCATTCTGAAATGGTATAGTCCTGGAGCCACACAATTCCCCTTAATGTTTGAATAAGTCCTCATTTTTGGTATTGCTGTTGTTATTGATAATGTTACTTGCTGATGACAGTGGGCCATTGCTGGAACAATGTGAAACACTGGCAATATTATAAATTGGATGAAGGTAGAAATATCATATATCCCATTTAGGTTTTAAGTGATACATTTAGGTTGCAATACTATGTTCCCTGGGAGAGCATCCCAGGGAGACAGGATTTTTCAGATTCCACCTCCCAAAGCCATAGACACTGCTATGACTTTGGGAGGGGGACTCCCCCTTCCTCCATCCCCTCACAGTCATAGCTGCCATGGAAAGAGCCACATACCTGCTTCTTGAGCTTGCAAAAGTGACCCCGGATGATCTCATAGAGATCAAAAGGGGTGCATTCCACTGGGAGGGGAGAGGAGAAGCCAGGATGCGCAAAATCTAATGGCCTCTCCAGTCCCGACCCTGCCCCTGGGAGTGCAACTCCTCTGGATGGGCTCAGAGGCAGCGGTGTTCACGTACCTGTGGGGGGGGGGCTCGCCTCTCCGCCGCCACGTTCTTTTGAGTGGCACGGAGCATCCTCCACGCCGCTCGAGCTGCCGCTGACTGGTGCGCTGGTCCCATCGTGTCACTTCCGGCGCGGCGGAAGTGACGTGACGGAACCCTGCTCCGGCGCGCTGGACCCCCGCGCTATGTTTTTGGCGGAGGAAACCAGGGCAACAGGGCTGTTTAACAGGGCACTGGAAGTGACGCGACGGGACCAGCGCACCAGTTGGGGGCAGCTCGAGCAGCGCATAGGAAACTCCGCGTCGCTCGGAAGAACGAGGCAGGGGGGCGCCGCCACGGAGAATTGCGGCGGCGGAGAGGCGAGACCCCCCCCACAGGTACGTGAACACCGCTGATCTAGAGGAGGGCCAAGAGCCAAACATTTATCCGTTGCTCAGCAAGGCATAGGAATCTTGGAGACTTCTGAGATCAGATGCTTCCATCTAGTGGGTGGAAACCTGATAGAGTTGCACCCTTATTTATTTAAAGATGTTTATATACTGTTTCCCAGTTTTCAAAAAGTCCCAAAGCGGTTTACAATATCTCTCTATAAAAGTAAGAGTGAGTAATGACTCACTGACTCATTAATTTATCTCCTATTTCCTGTTAAGCTAGAAAGCTGAAATTTGGGCATGGTTGTTGCTTATGGATCACTAATAAAAACTACATTGTGAAAATTTTCTTAAACCTTCATCCTGCATCTTGGGGTGCTTTTCTTGCCCCAGGCTCACATGCTGTGATGTAATGTACACATAGGTAGACCTACAATACTGTCCTAGGTGGACTTTGCATAAAACAGGGTAGTAAACAATATTACCAAATTTCAGCCACCTGCCTTTTACAGTTTTCTTGCTATACCCAAACATTTTTAATTATTTTTTTAAAATGTGAATTACACCAAACAAAACAAAAACAATATTTTAAAAAAGAAAAAAATTACAATTTTCTTACAAAAATTAAAATGAATTACTTACAGTAAATGTTTATGAAACGTATATCCATAAATACAATAAGTATGTAGTAATATAACAATCAGTAAAGGCGGCTATGCATAAGCTTCAGAAAAAGTGGATCAAATATCCATATGTTTATCCATCCGCAGATGACGTCTGAATACTACCCACTGAAATGTTGAAAGCATTATTAGGTCCTCAATCCATTGTGTTATAGGAGGTGAGTGTTTATCTTTCCAATGTTGTAAGATTAGTCTTTTAGCTGTCAAGAGGGTGCAGAAAATCCACATGTGTTGTCCTTGTGATAAATTCTATACAGCAGGTAATAATTAATAAGAATGTGTGCATTGATAAATATTAAAGCACATTCTAATACAGTAATACCTTGGATTGCAAGTAACTTGGTTTGAGAGCATTTTGCAAGACAAGCAAATGTTTAAATATTTATTTAATTTTTTTTTACTTGATATACAAGTGACGTCTTGCAATACAAGTACAAATATGGCTTAAATTAAAAATCTCTGTACAAATTTTTTTGGGGGGATTTCGTTTTGATATAAGAGTGTTTTGGATTACAAGCATGTTTCCGGAATGAATTATGCTCTCAATCCAAGGCATGACTGTACTAGGTTTATCCGTACTATGACCTCTGCCTGAAAAGAAGCAACCACTGGGCATTGCCATAACATATGGGTAAACAAAGTAGTTGCAGTTATTAGGGATGTTAGCAGCGTTCGTTGGGGGGGAAAGCTTGGCAAATCGCCAAGCTCAACCCCCCCCAAGCCCCCACACGACTTACCTGCACTCCGCTCAACACATGCTGTGAATGCCTGGAAACTGGAAGTGTGGAAACTGTTGAGTGGAACTGGGATTCAGTTTAGCCTTTTAATAGAAAGCCAGTTGCCCCTTAATAAACATTTCACAACACAATGAAATATTTTGATTTGCAAAAGATTTAGGGCTTTTGAAATGACAGAGGTATTAAGAGACAGGAAAGTCAGGTGGATATCAATAGGATTGTTAAGCTGAGGTAATGTACTTGGTTCAAATGTTTCAGCCTTTTCAAACAATTTGTTCCAGGCCTTCTCAGTGTTTCATACTCCTTCTGCTTTTTCCTCCCATTGGATCAAGAATGTTACATTCAGTTGGCCTGTATATGTACATATGTAAAGATGAGCTATTTCCAGAGGTGGTTTTTTTAATGGGGAAACAAGGACGCCAGAGGCAAGGGTTATAACTTTTACCTTTGATTTTTTCATTCATTTATTTTTACAACTCATTCTTCCTGGCATCAGAATTGGCCCATAATTTTCACTTAAAACAGCTGATCTAATTTAAACTTTGGTGGGTCTCGCTTTTGCAATGGAATTGGCAGGACCCACTGCTTCCGAAAGGCAGACTTAATCTTTCCTTCAGCAATATAAATGCAGGAAATCTACACAACAAAGGCAAGGTCTAGTCAAAGCTATTAAAAGTCAATTAGTGGTTGAGAAGCCTGAGGCCTATAAAACTTTAAATCATCATAACAATGCTTTCCCTCAATGGATTTCTTTTATTTTTGAAGGAGGTGTTTTCTGCGTTTCCTGGCAATAAAAAGATACTAAAATGACCTTGTGGATGGCTTCTAGTGTTCTTCCACTGCCTGGGGACACTGAAGGACCCCAGATACAGCATTGTTATGTAGATTTTGGGGTGTCCTTTTATGTCCCAGGCATGTTTGTTTATAGCAAATTGATGCCGATTGGAGATAATATATCTAATCGATGGAACATTGTTTTTGCGTCTGTGTCAGAAGGGTCTATGGATCTTAGGATATGCCTTATTCAGCAAAAACTTTTGTTTCATGTTTATTGGACACCACAACATCTTTTTATTATAGAGTTGGAAGGAGCCTACAAGGCTATCGAGTCCAACCCCTTGCTCAATGCAGGAAACTAGAGGAGGGGTCTCCCATCCAAGTAATAACCAGGCTTGACCCTGCTTAGCTTTCCATGCTCAGACAAGCTGAGCCAGCATAAGCCACAGGCCTGTAAGTCTAAGTCAGCTAACTGTTGAAGGTGTAAGGGATGTATAATGCACGTACCCACTGATCGCGGGGTGCTCAGTGAACACCCTGGCCCCACCCGCTCGGTCCATGCTTGCTGGACATTCTGGGGAACCGGAAGTGATGCAACAGGAACCCATCGCGTCACTTCTGGGTCCCTGGTGCTGTGCTTTTAAAGTAAAATACCAGGGCAACCGACCTAAAAACGGCCGTGATTTGCTATTTGTGGCTGTTTTAAGGTAGTTTACCCTGGTATTTATATTAAAAATATAAATATATTATATTATATTAAGTGCCATGTGAAAGTGACACAGACAAGAAATTGACTGATTTGCCCATCCCTAAAATAATAATAAAGTCTAGTGCTGCTGTAATGATCATTGTGATTATATAGGAGGTGCTTTGAAATATCAGAAAATAAAACAATGGAAAACAATGAATATAGGACACACCATAAACTTAGACTTCTCTCATTTCACTTCTTTATTATCTGTCTACCTTTTGAAGGAGGGTCTGGGTTTGGAGAATGAGGAAGGCCAAGTCCATGGCTGGGATCCTAAATTCATGGAATGGACTCCAATCCAGTGGAGGCTCCTGCTGGTGCATGGGAACAGAGAGATTATTTTCACCAATTCGCTCTTCCATCTGCAGCCTCTGTGCTACCTCCCTTGCTGTTCTGGAAGGTCCCCCAACCCTTCTAAGCATATTTTCAGGGAGGGCATACAGAGAGTTGCACAGGAAATCAACAAAACTTGCCTCCCCTCCCTGGTCCACCAGCAGGATTATCCATGAGTGGAGTTCCACCTACAGGAACCTAGGACCTAAGCCCATGTAGGAATGCAGCTTCTTCATGGAACACAAGAGAAATGTTTCATACACAGCAAATTGCCCAAGCAATAGGTGGGGAAGGAAGGGTTGCATGAAACCATTATGCGGCTACTTATGTACCCTGAATACTTGATGTGCAATATCTTCTTCCCTGCGATGCAAACAATATTTGATTAAAGTCATGCTTCCCTGCATGCTTCAATGAATAAGAATGAAAGTCGATTTTATAAGTAATATGCTGATGCATCAGTCCATACCAAAGAGGAAGATGACAACTCAGTTTGCAATAAGCAAATTAAGGTAAGAAGAGGAGCAAATTATAGAGAAAGTGTTTTCATTATACTGTACTTTTTCACAAGCTGAACAGGCGATCTTCTCATCTTCATGAAGTATGCACACTGTAATGGCCTTATTACCATTGGAAAATAAAAGTAAATTGAGTTGTAAGTGAAATTGCTGTTCCCTTCCACCTATGATTGGAAAATGAAATACTTCTACAGCAGGATGACATTAGATCCAAATCAGAATTTTGCCTTGTTAAAATTAAATATTAACATAGAGACATTTTTTTTAAAGTAAGACTTCAACCCACAAAATCTTATATAGACTGCACACAGTCAAAAGGAAGCTCAAGGTGTAAGTAGTGCAATATGATCAAAGTAGTGTCGAGACGGATCATTGCACATGGAAATGTCTCATGTACCAAGCACATACTCTTTGCCCAGGAAGCAATCAGGGTGTGTGGAAGAAAGATGCAATGGTGCATCTCCAGTGTCAGAGATGGACCAGATGGACCCTTGGTCTGATCCAGCACGGCTCTTCCTGTGTTCTTAATGGTGGTGTAGATTTTCTTGTTCAAAACTGGCAACTTCCTGTATGTAGAAGTGTGCATCTGTGGACAGTGTGAAGTTGCCTGCATGGGGGGGGGGATATGTGCAAAGATGAGCAATGATGGGTTTGAAAGAAGATAAGAAAGAAGCTTTCTGGCTAGATAATATCTCTCCCGCACAAGACATTTTCCTTCTTTCACATTAGCCTTTGTGAATATGAATATGTGTGATGTCTTTAAAAACCTAAAACTAAGATAAAATGAAACAACCACCACAGCTACCTGGGTAATGCTTGGCACCATGTGCTTAGGAGGATTTTGGCATCTCCAGTGAAAAGCATTTGCACAGAACAGCACACAGGGGAGATCATTATTTACCTAAACATTGCTGGCTATTTGCCCTGTACCCAGGTGCCTGGAAATTAGACAGACCTTGTGAGCTAGGAATGCCAGGCACACTGTTGCAGTGCTAAACACAAGCCTTGGCAATGGACTTCTTACCCAAAGCCACCATGCTCTGAGCCAACTCTTCACAGCTGGCAGATAGAGAGTATACATGTTCCCTTCCTGTCAAAGAGACTGATAAAATGTAACACTTCCAAGAAGGCTACTTTTGATTGTGTTTTCCCCCCTGCTCCTGCTTTGAAACTGTGTGTAGGGAAGTGGCTGCAAAAAATGGCTCACAGACATCACAAGAAGGGTCAGAGACGAACATGAGACATCTGTCTAGCAGAACTAATGATTCATGCACCTGAGAATTGTGTCTCGGCAATCCCACATTAGAGAACTACAAGTCTCGAACCATTTTCTGCTGAATACCTTGAACTGCCGAATACCTTGAACCAGCGCAGGGAATAAACAGATCTATGTTTTATTTGGGCATTTCTACCCTACTTTTCTATGGTGAAATCCAACCCAAGGTGGCTTGCAAATAAAAACATAAACACAAGAGAAAAAATGAAAATGAGCCTAACAATAAAATCAGACAGCATTACAAATAGCATCATAAAACATCACAAGCATATCAAGGGCTCAGCACCCCAACAGGAATCAAGATGTCTTCAAAGCAGGGAAAGATGTGGCCTGATGGACCTCTCTTGGGAAGCTATTCCATAGTTTAGGCACTCTGAAAAGACCTTCCTTTGTTCCCACAGCTACAGTCCTGTTGGCAAAAGGATAGCAAGAGGGGCCTGAGAAACTGAGTGCATATCTCAATCAAATTCATATGAATGAATGAATGAATGAATGAATGATGAATATATTTATTACAGTCAACAACCAGCTCCCAATAATAAAACAGTATCAAATAAACATAACATATAACATACAAAGCACCATTACATCAACAATACATCCCAAAGTGTATAACATTTATATCAAGATTTTTTAAAAAAACCCATAACCAGGATAAAGGATCACTATGTTAACAAGGAAGTGCGGCAAGCTATGGCAACTGTACAGAATTTGGCCACTTTATTAGTAATAGAGGGGATCTTGTCAGAAAGCAGCAGTATGTAATAATCTTCTGATCTACCTGGGAATTTACATAAAATAGGTAGAATAAGTTATTTGCGAATGTCCCGATAGAAGGAACAATATAAAAGAACGTGACCCACGGTTTCAATATGGGAGGAAGCCATTCTTGAGATATGCTGGTCCTACACCATGTAGACCCATATCCTACAACATGTAGATCCATATGCCAAGGTCTTCCACAGGTTGTTCATGGGCACGGCTTGATGCAGATGTGGTAGAGGATCTCAGTGTACATCACTTACTGTTCAATCCTATACATGTCTACTCAGGAGTAAGTCCCATTGACTTTAATGTGACTTGCTCCTAAGTAAGATGGTAGAGGATTGCAGCCTTATTTTGTCACTTGATAATTCACAGCTGAATGAAAGAACTGGCTTTGTTGAAAAGTATTGCTTTTGAGACCACATTGGGTGATATGAAAGTAGTGATTGATATGTAATGGTTCATTTATACATGAAAGACGTCACTGGATTATATGGTCCATTGGACATGAATTATGCAGGGGTGGGTGCTGGATTCAGACAGTTGACTTTTGCACATGGGAATTTGATCCAATAAGGCCATCCACACAGAGAAGACTATCTTCATGCATGGATCATCCTTGCTGGGTTAAAACAATGGACTTCAAGTGAAGTTTTGAACACTTCCTAAGCTACACTTGTTCTGATATTTATTCTCAACATCCTGCAGCTTTACTTTATTGCATAGCAATGCAAAGATCTTTGGAAACATTCTTGCTGCCGTGCCCCTAAACACTATAATGAAGTTTAAGAATGCACTGAAAGTACTTATAGGGCAGTAATATCTGACATTTCCTGTTCATTTAATTGCTATTTAAAAAGCTATTTCTCAAAGCTGCTGTACAGATTCTACCATAAATCCATTGATCTTTAAAAAAAAAAAAAAAAAAAAAGATTTTAGAGGTAGAAGCATTGCAAAAGAAACACCAATTGACATGTATTCTACTGTATGAAGAATTTTAATTAGAACGAGAGAAAATAGAAAACTGGCAGATACATCACAGAAACATAGAAAGCTGTCTTATACTGAGTCAGACTATAGGTCCATCTACTTCACTCAGTATTGTCTACACTGACTGTTAGCAGCTTCCCAGGGTTTAAGATAGGGGTGGCTACCTGTGACCCTCCAGATGTTTTGGCCTACAACTCCCATCAACTCTAGCAGTACAGCCACTGGTGAGGGATGATGGCAATTGTAGGCCAAAACACCTGGAGAGCTACAAGTTGTCCACCCATGGCCTAAGACAATAGCCTTTTCCAGTCCTCCTTGCAGATCTCAGGGACTGAACCTGGCACCACATGCAAAACATGTGCTCTACCAATGAGCAATGGCCCCTGATGGGATTGATGCAAGGGCAAGGCATGCTGGTGTGAGAGAGAGTGTGACAAGGCAGGGAAAAAGTTGAGATCCTATGCAAAGTTACTGAGCCACAGCAGTGGTTTGCTCCATCAAACCTAATATCCTATCATTGTAGTAGGATGCTTGAGTCATCAAAGTTGACTAGACTTCTCAGCTGCAGTCAATAGGGCCAATGAGAATTCCAATAACCTGTCTGGAAAATTATGTCTTCAGGTGACACATCAAAAATTGGCAACAATATCTGCAAGTATACTTTTAAAACATTTGTGAAAAATTGTATAGGCATGAATGATTTGCAGAGATTTACCTGAACAAAAGGTATATATAAAAAGAATGGCATTAGCTTCTCTTACAGAACTTGGGGAAATTAATACTGCATATTTAAATTTTTCACTTGCATCAGATATTTCTCTCTATTGAGCCTGGCTAATGTAACCTACACTACTTTTAAAGTTTAGCACAATTAACAGCTATCAATCATATAGTGAAGTTTATGGTGCCTGAATAGCTTGTTCTTTCCTTTTTCTTTCTTTCTTTTTTTTTCCCTTTTAAGAAAAGCAGTTCTCCATCAAACCAAAATTGCTTTCTTTCTTATGGCCCTATAAACCCTGTGTATGAATCTAGTAAAGGTCAGCCAATTCCTGTGCAAAGAAAAGCTACAAGACTCAGTGGTGGAACTGCTTCATTAAACACGTTTAATGCCACAGTGCTTTCTGTCTTTTGAGTATCAAACACACCTGCTTTGGATCAGGTTCTTCCCTACGTGAATTCCAAAGGGGAAGATTGCTGTGAATATTATGCTATAGAGAGCAGAGGTGCAGCTGGGGCTTGGCCTTGGAACCCAAGTCCAGGACCCTGCAGCCCAAAGGTGAGGTGGGAATGAGAGAGAGTATCAGGTGATGGGGCAGCAGCAAAGAAGCCTGATTAGCCCACTGGGGCTAATGCTGCATGCTACATTATCATTTATTTATTTTTATTTACTATAGTTAGTGGGCAGCTGGGCAGGCATGCCCATGGTTACAGATACTCATTTTATTCTTTTTCCTTTGAAAATGTATTTTCCTTTACTACAACAAAATGGTGCTTATTCCCAAGCATCAGGGCAGCAGAATCAAACTCAATGTTATTCCTATAGTGAGGGGCAGGGGGAGAAGAGAAATGTTAGTAATACACATGGGCATCTAAATGTGGGGCCCTGTAAGACCATGATGTCCAAGGTCTAAAATGATCTAGCTACCCCACTGAAATAATGTATTGGCAATATTGGTGGGAGGATTCCCCCCCCCCTCTGCAGATAATTCTTCCAAAACCCACATGATGAAGGATCTTTCATCTGCAAATAAATTCTTGCTGCCAATCTCTCTCTCTCTTTCTCTCTCAAAAGAGACTGTCCAAGATGAGAAGGTAGTAGCAATTGTAGTTCAAAGGTCTTATGACATACTGCACAACCCTATTTGACCAAAGTTCTCTGCATATGGTATCCACACATGCAATCACACTTTGAGAAATGGAATAAATTACTTGGAACTGGGGGCACATGCCAGAAACTACAGCACATATTTGGTGCTAGGGATGGACGGACCTTTCAGTCTTGTTCTTGTAGAAATCGTTTATTTTTTTGAGTTCCAGTTTCTGCATGAGCTTACAATTTATTTACTAATTTATTTAAAATCTGTGTGGAAATGTATACACATACTAAAGAATGTACACATTAATGTACGCATCAATGTATGTAGTTTTAAATGGACGTATCTTTGGATGCATACACCCATTGACTAAAACGTGTTTGTGTGCATGTTGGAAATGTAAATTTTTCTTTGTGAATTTTTCAAATGTGGACATGTTGAATACATTACATTTTGTTTTGCGCAACACATCACAAGCTTGGAAATGCATGGATTTCTCAATGCAAATTGCATTCGGGTTTGCATTCAGGTCCAGGAGGTACAAATTAGGTAAACCTGGGGGGAAAAACAACCCTCAATGGAGCAAATTTCTCACACATCCTTACTTGGTGCTACTGCACCATGAAAATGATGGACTACAAAGTCAGCATTTTAAACAGCAGAACATATGTAAAATAAAAAGAGAGAGGAGGAGGTTTCCAGAATGAGGATAGGTGTTCCTTCCAACCCTCCTTAAGAGGTGACCACCACTATCCTCTGATGGTGTCAATCACACCTTGGGAAAGAGGGATACTAAGCAATAGAGGTGCGTACTGACCACAAGATTCAACTTGGATTCTGTTTCAGGACATTGGAAAATTGCCCAATTCTGTTCAGATTGCTTTAGAGGCCATCCACTTTGCCTCAGGTACTGAACATTTATTTATTTAATATGTTTGTTCACCGCCCATCAGCTGAAAAGCTCCCTGGTCAGTTTACAAACATGAGTTGGGCTGCAGAAATGGGAGGCTTCAGCATGCCTCCCACATTGACTATCATAGGAAATCAAAAACTGGCTATAACTTCTTTTCTGTTTGTCTGAAGTGGATGATATTTGCAGGAATAGTGGCCCCATAGGAGAAAATTATGCCTGCTGAATTTCAGTAAAAAAATAAGTTTTTGTGCTATACACCTTTATCTTTTTTTTTTAAAGGAAACTGACAATAACTTTTTAATTATTATTTCTTTGCAGAATTGGATTAAAATTGCAGGGATAGTTACCTCTTCTGAGAGGACCAAGATGACCAAGTTTCATATTAAAAGTTGCAGGGATTTTTGTGCAAGAGCAATCTTTATATTTTGAGGGCATCCAAAAAAGCACACACTTATACGCTTATGTTCCTTGTGGATCATTCTCCTGAAAATGACAGATAGCACAGAGGAGGCCTGAAGTAAGAATGCAGCAAAATTTCAGAAGGATGGGTGCAGCAGTTTATGTGGAAGGGATGAGTGATTTGCTTCCCCTTCTTTTCCTCCTTTTTTTTTTTTTTTTTTGCAATTTGTATGAAAATGACACACATCATACAGGTGTACCATGTGTCCAGGAATGAAACCTGCAAAGTTTTAGGAGGATAGGTGTAGGTGCTAGGGAGTTATCATGATTGAAAAATCCAGTTTATGGCTTTTTTCATAGTGAAGCCTGGTAAGTAATGTTTGCAGAATGTCCATCATCTCACGGTCCTATTCTTGCCCTCCCCAAAAGTACAGTGATTGTCACTCCCCAGTAAAACATGCCCTATGATTAAAAGGTGGACCTGTCAGTCACTCAACTCCCTCCCCCACCACCAGCATTTAGAGAAACAAAAGCAAAAGTTGCTATTTTGGAGACACATTATCAGCCTTTCCAAAGCCAAATTGCAAATGAAGTCTTGTAGGGTCCAGTTTCAGTTTGGCCCACTTTGGAGGGAAGCCTGCTTTGCCTTGGGAAGCAGCAGAAATGGTCTGAAGGGACCCAGTTCAGCATGTTGCTTTGGGCTTTAGCTGAATTTGATGCACATCTGTACTAAGCAAATGTAGCAACATGTCCGGAGACTTCTGCTTTCTTGTTTTCTTAGACTTAGACTGAGGCAACTAGTTCATAATGAACTATATTCATAGGTAGTTTCTGGCAAAAACAGGGTACAGAAATAGAAACTGCATGGAGTGGTTCCAAGAAAAGTTCCTGCAAGAATTTGGAAGAATCATTTAATTTTATTACATTGCCTCCCTGGCTTGCATTATGTGTAGAGATTTAATTTCCCTTTGGAGCAGAAAATGGTAAAAAAAAGAAAGAAAGTATTTCACCATCTTACTGTGCACCATGCAGCTCTGAGTATCAGGGTAGGTGTTCAAACACTTCAAGTGTGGGTTCCACTGACAATTACTCAGGGTTAACAGCAGAGCATTTATTGAGGAACGGGGGGGGGGGGGATCATAGTAAATTGAAGGCAGTTAAACTGAACAATTATAACTAGTAATCTCATAAACCCAGGATGTGGAACCTCCAGTTTACAGGCCTGATAAGCCCTGCAGGGTCTCCCATACAGCCCAGCAGCTACTTCCCCTGCCCTCACCATGGAGGGGAAAAGATCTTCTCACCTATTACCTGGAGATCTGAAATAAGAATGTTTCCTTGTGGGGCAGAGGAAGCTGCTGAGTGATTCAGTCCTGCTTCTATTAGAGCCTCGTCTTGCTTACTTGTGAGTAGACATGCAGAAGCTTGGTGTCTGGGATGCTACTTGAGTACTGCTGAGTGATTAATTCCTGGTTACTTCTGAGTAAACATACAGAGGCTTGTCCAGCTTATTTGTGAGTAGACATGCAGCTCATGCTTACTTCTGAGTAGACATGCTTCCTACTGTAAATTGGTAACAATGGAATTTGGGTTGGACTTTTCAGCCACATACACTTTTGCCTGTAGCCACACCCACCACCAGAATGCACTTCCCAAGGCCTTCTCTGAAATGGAATTTGGCTCTTGAGCTGAAAAGGGTTTGTTACCCTTGTCATAAACCCATTCCCAGCCAGCTAATTTCCTCTACCCTATTTTCTCTCATCCCCTTTCTTCCAGTTTTGTCAACTGATCAAATTTCCCACCCCCAGCCCCAAGTGTCATTCCATACTCTCTCCAACTCCAACTCCCACTTACCTTTACATTCCATTCTCCAAGCAATCCTCTCCCCCGCCCCTGCTCCAACTACAAACCCCAAACATAGTTCATTTGAAATAGCCTTCAGAGAACTGGCCCTCCCAATTATTGAATATATGAGAATATCTTCCAGAGTTGTCTGAGGGCTATTTTTAAGATATTCCTGAAGAATGTATCTTAAAATTCAGGGGGAAAGGAGGGGTATATAAATATAATAAATAAATAAATAAATAAAAATAAAAATAAATGCCCAAAAGAAAATCTGGGCCAAAACACATTAGCCTTTGTTAAGAATTAAGCAATTTTTTCTAGCATCCTGAAACATGTTCTCTATTTGTGAATACAACATTATATGACAGTTCTGTTCCTTCATGCCCCTGAATGTTGATAACTCTACTGCCAGAGGTGCACCACTGATGTTGGTGGGGATTAACTGGCTACTCTAGCTGTTCTCCCATTGGTGGTAGCAGGCAGAATGACCCAAAATGGGTTGTTCCACAGGCAGGGTGGAGCTGGCTTTAAATCCACTGGATCCCTTCCCCCATCAGCTTTCCCCCCATCAGACCTGTTCTGGATCAGAACAGATCTGATCCAGGTCTATCAGCTACACCAGCCCTGGAGCTGGCATAGCTAATTCCAGATCCACCCCGATTGCTACCAAGGGGAGTGATCATGGATCCACTGGGCTGCCAGAAAAGCCCCATGTGGCTTCTGTCCATACTAGCAGGTGTGAGTTGACAAAGCTAGGGATGAGGCAGTAGATCCATTACTCCAGATCTCCCTGGTCTCATGTAGGATTGCTCTGTTAGATTAACATCTGAGGAGGAACCCTCAAGTTTGCACATTTCTGAGGTCAGCTGCATGAAATATATTCATAATTCTGACTGGCTTTATAGCCTATTGTAAACAGAAATTGAGGTTCAGCTGTCTTATGGCTCTCAGTAAAGGATATATACATATATATATATATCTTATATGAAGGTCAAATCTACATGGAAGTTAATGTCACAGCTACAGATCCTGTTGTTTTACTTTTAAAGCATACCTTGCTTAAGCCATAGGTACTTCATTTTAAACACATTATTTTTTTAACAAATCCTTCTCCTGCCCTCTGATGCTCCTTCTCTTACCCACTCTCTTATTATCTCTCTAATCTTCTTTCATGCTGACTTCCTTTTAGTTCATTCCCTTATCCTGTTCTATCATTCTAGTCTTCCTTCCCAGAATCTAAACTGTGCTAGGGAAAAAAACACATCAAAGGCTGTTCTTTCACTGTTCGGCTTTGCATATAACCGTTTCCTCCAGCCCATTATAAGAATCACACATATTGATGCAGCTGTAAATAGTTGCTGTAAATCATGTTCAGTACTAATGCAATACAGTTCTTGTGCATAGCTAATTCCAGATCCACCCCGATTGCTACCAAGGGGAGTGATCATGGATCCACTGGGCTGCCAGAAAAGCCCCATGTGGCTTCTGTCCATACTAGCAGGTGTGAGTTGACAAAGCTAGGGATGAGGCAGTAGATCCATTACTCCAGATCTCCCTGGTCTCATGTAGGATTGCTCTGTTAGATTAACATCTGAGGAGGAACCCTCAAGTTTGCACATTTCTGAGGTCAGCTGCATGAAATATATTCATAATTCTGACTGGCTTTATAGCCTATTGTAAACAGAAATTGAGGTTCAGCTGTCTTATGGCTCTCAGTAAAGGATATATACATATATATATATCTTATATGAAGGTCAAATCTACATGGAAGTTAATGTCACAGCTACAGATCCTGTTGTTTTACTTTTAAAGCATACCTTGCTTAAGCCATAGGTACTTCATTTTAAACACATTATTTTTTTAACAAATCCTTCTCCTGCCCTCTGATGCTCCTTCTCTTACCCACTCTCTTATTATCTCTCTAATCTTCTTTCATGCTGACTTCCTTTTAGTTCATTCCCTTATCCTGTTCTATCATTCTAGTCTTCCTTCCCAGAATCTAAACTGTGCTAGGGAAAAAAACACATCAAAGGCTGTTCTTTCACTGTTCGGCTTTGCATATAACCGTTTCCTCCAGCCCATTATAAGAATCACACATATTGATGCAGCTGTAAATAGTTGCTGTAAATCATGTTCAGTACTAATGCAATACAGTTCTTGTGCAGTATAGCTGTGAAGTTAAACCTAAAAATTACCTTGAAAATGGAGAAAGATTCTTAACAGCATGACCACAAAAAAAAATCTGATTTATATATATATTTTACTTGATAATATTCCTGAAGTAAGTCCACTGAATATAGGATGCAGTATCAGCATGCATCAGAAATGAATGTAGCCTGCTGCCCTGTACACCATTACCTGGGAGTAAGTCTCATTGTACTCCATGGTACTTACGTAGGGATGTATGAGAATTTGTTTCAGTTCATTTTTGACCAGAATTTACCCAGTTTGTACCCCGTGGACCAGAACACAATCTCTAGTCGAAGTCCATACATTTTTCAACTTGCAATGCAATTCACAGAACCAAGAAATTATGCATGAAAAAATGCATACTTTTGAAAAATGTGTACAAACACACTTTACTCAACAGGAGAAAAATGTGTGCATTTAAAATTGTGCACAATTGATGCATCCATTTTGAAAAATATGGAAGAAAATATGTATGAATGTTTGTGCAAAATACCTAAAAAAGCTCACAATCAGATACAGACATGAGCAGGGCCGGATTAAGAGCATTATGGGCCTGGTGCTGAGGATTTTGGTGGGCCTTTTTATGGAAATAAATAAAATGAAGACGCAATTTTATATTAAAACAAATTAAATATTTTAATTACCATTAAAGTGCCAAAACAGAAACATATTGAAAATATTTCTTTTTTTGTAAACAATAAGCTTGTTAACTCAATAAAACCGTTATAAATAGAACATTCACAACAACCATTTTTAAATAAACATAAACCATATAAACAGGTAATAACCAGGTCAGGCCTGGTTATTACTTGGATGGGAGACCCCTCCTCTAGTTTCCTGCATTGAGCAGGGGGTTGGACTCGATAGCCTTGTAGGCTCCTTCCAACTCTATGATCTATGAATCTATGAGCCAGACCTGCCTTTAATGTCTCTGCCCCCAGCAAGCTCTGCCCCTTTAACTTTAACACATTCTGTGAAGGTTTAAACAGGACCCTACACACATTCAGCAGAATGCTCCAGACCTTCACCAAATACACACAGGTCAGGAGAGGCAAAACCACATAGGGAATGGGATGTTGGGGGCAGGGCCAGTGCAATGCATGGGTAAGGGACTTCTGAATAGGGTTGTAGTCTAACCTAATAAAGGTTGCAATCCTATGAACACTTATTTCGGAATAAGCCCCAATGGATACAGTTGGGCTTATTTATTTATTTATATTTATTTATTTAATACATTTTTATATCACCCAATAGCCGAAGCTCTCTGGGCGGTTTACAACAGTTAAAGCCATAAAATACAATATAAAATAAATATAAAATTTAAAACCACAGATTAAAACAAACAACAAAGCTAGCAGCAACAGTTACAATAACAGAGTTAAAAACAACTACAAAATTAAAATGATTAAGATGATTAAAATGATTTAAATGCCTGGGAGAACAGAAAGGTCTTCACCTGGCTCCGGAAGGAATACAAAGTAGGCGCCAGGCGAACCTCTTTGGGGAGCTCATTCCATAACCGGGGTGCCAGAGCAGAAAAGGCCCTCCTCCTGGTAGCCACCTGCCTCAATTCCTTTGGCAGGGGCTCTCGGAGAAGGACTGCTGATGCAGATCTTAGTGTCCGGGCAAGTACATATGGGAGGAGACAATCCTTCAGATACCCTGGCCCCAAGCCGTTTAGGGCTTTGAATGTTAGTACCAGCACTTTGAATCGGGCCTGGAAACAGACTGGCAGCCAGTGCAGATGAGAAAGCACTGGCATAGAATCATAGAATCATAGAATCATAGAAAAGTAGAGTTGGAAGGGGCCTACAAGGCCATCGAGTCCAACCCCCTGCTCAATGCAGGAATCTAGGTCAAAGGATCTCTGACAGATGTCTGTCCAGCTGCACCTTGAATGCCTCCAGAGTGGGAGAGCCCACAACCTCCCTAGGTAGTTGATTCCATTGTCTTATTGCTCTGACAGTCAGGAAATTTTTCCTGATGTTTAGGTGGAATCTAGGTTCCTGTAACTTGAGCCCATTATTCCGTGTCCTGCAAACTGGGATGACCGAGAAGAGATCTTTGCCCTCCTCTGTGTGACATCCCTTCAAATACTGGAAGAGTGCGATCATATCTCCCCTCAGTCTCCTCTTCTGAAGGCTAAACATGCCCAGTTCTTTCAGTCTCTCCTCATAGGGCCTTGTTTCCAGTCCCTTTATCATCCTTGTTGCCCTCCTCTGAACCCTCTCCAGTTTGTCTATGTCCTTCTTAAAGTGAGGTGCCCAGAACTGGACGCAGTACTCAAGATGAGGCCTAACCAGTGCCGAGTAAAGGGGAATCATCACTTCCCGCGATTTGGAAGCTATACTTCTATTAATACAGCCCAAAATTGCATTTGCCTTCTTTGCAGCCACATCGCATTGCTGGCTCATATTCAGTTTGTGATCTACCACAATTCCAAGATCCTTCTCACTTGTAGTATTGTTGAGCCAAGTGTCCCCCATTCTGTAACTCTGCATTTGGTTTCCTCTCCCTAGGTGCAGCACTTGGCATTTATCCCTATTAAATTTCATTCTGTTGTTTTCGGCCCAGCGCTCCAGCCTATCGAGGTCACTTTGGATTTTGTTTCTGTCTTCCAGAGTATTAGCTGTTCCACCCAACTTTGTGTCATCTGCAAATTTGATAAGCATTCCCTGTACCTCCTCATCCAAGTCATTAATAAAAATGTTGAAGAGCACCGGGCCCAGGACCGAGCCCTGTGGTACCCCGCTCGTTACCTCTCCCCAGTTTGAGAAGGAACCATTGATAAGCACTCTTTGAGTCCGATTCTTTAGCCAATTGTGGATCCACCTGATAGTTGTTCCATCTAGCCCACTCTTAGCTAGCTTACTAATCAGGATATCATGAGGCACTTTGTCGAAAGCTTTGCTGAAGTCCAGGTATATAATGTCCACAGCATTCCCACAGTCCACAAGGGAGGTTACCCGATCAAAAAATGAGATCAGATTAGTCTGACAGGATTTGTTCTTGACAAATCCATGCTGGCTTCTAGTAATTACTGCATTGTTTTCAAGGTGCTTGCAGACTGACTTCTTTATAATCTGCTCAAAAATCTTCCCGGGGATTGATGTCAGACTGACTGGCCTATAGTTCCCAGGTTCCTCCTTCTTGCCCTTTTTGAAGATGGGAACAACATTTGCCCTCCTCCAGTCGTCTGGCACTTCACCTGTCCTCCATGATTTCTCAAAGATAATAGACAGTGGTTCTGAGAGTTCTTCTGCCAGTTCCTTTATTACTCTAGGATGCAGCTCATCAGGCCCTGGAGATTTAAACTCGTTCAGAGTAATCAGGTGCTCCTTGACCATTTGCCTATCAATCTCAAGCTGCAATTCTGCCCCTTCAGTCTGCACTTCAGGTTTGCCAGGGGGGTCATAGACCCTCTTTTGGGAGAAGACCGAGCCGAAGTAGGAATTGAACACTTCTGCCTTTTCTTTGTCTTCTGTTATCAATTTGCCATCCTCATTGCGTAGTTGAACCACCAGTTCTTTCTTCTGTCTTTTACTGTGCATGTATCTGAAGAAAGCTTTTTTGTTGCTTTTAGCATTCCTCGCTAACCTTAGCTCATTCTCAGCTTTAGCCTTCCTGACACTATTCCTGCAGTTCTGTGCTACCTGCCTGTACTCTTCCCTTGTAGCCTGTCCTTCCTTCCACTTCCTATACGTGTCCTTTTTTGTTTTCAGGTCATCTTTGAGTTTATTGTGAAGCCACATTGGCTTCTTCTGTTGCCCTCTGCCTTTTTTCCTTGTGGGAATTGTTTGCAATTGTGCCTTTAAAATTTCCTTTTTTAAAAACTCCCACCCCTCCTGGGCTCCCTTTCTCGTGAGAGTCACATGCCATGGGATCTTACTAATCATTGTTCTGAGTTTGTTAAAATTGGCTTTCCTAAAATCCAGGGTACGTGTTTGGCTACACTCAGCTTTTGCTTCTGTTAGAATCAAGAACTCAAGTATAACATGGTCACTTTCCCCCAGAGTTCCCGAAACTGCCACTTTATCCACTAACTCGTCTCTGTTGGTTAGAATCAGGTCAAGGATAGCCGATCCTCTTGTTCCTTCCTCCACTTTCTGTAGGAGGAAGTTATCAGCAGCACAGCTCAGGAATTTCTTGGAGGGGCCATGTTTGGCTGAATAAGTCTCCCAACAGATATCAGGGAAATTGAAGTCCCCCATTACTACCACATCGTGCCTCCTTGAAACAATGGCAATTTGCTTTTCAAAAGTTCCATCCTCGTCTTCTCCTTGATTGGGTGGTCGGTAGTAGACTCCAACCGCCATGTTCGTTTTATTCTTTGCCCCCTTTATTTTAACCCAGATGCTCTCAATGGGGCTGCCAAGCTCCTCTTCCTGTATCTCTGTGCAGAGATACGTATTTTTAACATACAGTGCAACTCCACCTCCCTTTCTGTTGCTTCTGTTCCTTTTGAACAAGTTATACCCTTCAATTGCTGTATTCCAGTCATGGGAGTCATCCCACCAGGTTTCAGTTATCCCTATCAAGTCGTACTTGCCCTCATGTATCAAGAGTTCAAGTTCGTCTTGTTTATTGCCCATACTCCGGGCATTAGTATAGAGACATTGAAGACTATGTGCTTTATAGTCCGACTTTCCCCCTACATTTTGTGGTAGACTATCAATGGGCACCGCTGGAGCTGTTCTCGCCATTGTGGCATAGAGGCCTTCTTCCATTGGTACCCCCGAGTTTATGTCTCCCTCCCCTGTTGGATTCAGTTTAAAGCCCTCCTGATTAAGTTCCTCATGCTGTGGCCAAACACATTCTTCCCAGTCCTTGTGAGGTGCAACCCATCCTTTGCCAGCAGTCCATCTTCCAGGAAGCGTAGCCCGTGGTCCCAGAATCCAAATCCCTCACGTCGGCTCCACCTTCGTAGCCAGTCATTCACTCGGAGTATTTTTCTTTCCCTTTCTATGCCTCTTCCAAGTACTGGAAGGATGGATGAGAAAACTATCTGGGCCCCGAAGTTCTTGAGTTCCCTTCCCAGCTCTTCAAAGTCTGCCGTGATTTCTTTGTAACTCCGCTTGGCAGTATCATTTGTACCCACGTGGAAGAGAAGAAAGGGGTATGTGTCGGTGGGCTGCATGAGCCTCGGCAGCTGCTCTGTCACATCCTTAATCCGTGCCCCAGGGAGACAGCACACCTGGCGAGTCCATGGGTCTTCGCGACATACTTTGGCTTCGATCCCCCGCAGGAGGGAGTCTCCCACTACGAGTACTCTTCTCTTCCTCTTGCTGTAGGCCTTGGTTTGATTGCCTCCACTTGACTGACCCTCAGCCTCTTGCTCGCTGTCACGTTGGGTGCCCGGTAATCCGTCCTCTGCAGGCTGTCCTCTGCTCTCGTCCTCAAGTACATGGAAGCGGTTCCATAGCTCCACTGCTTCCACAGGCGCAGAGTGTCTTGTAGATCTTCTGCTCCTAACAGTCACCCTTTTCCAGGGAGTTCCCCCTGCGTTCTTTTCCCTTGCCTCTGCAGTCTCCGACTCCGCCTCATCCTGCCGTTGCCCTTCTGGCTCCTGTACTGTGCTTTGGTGCTGTAGATCCACCGTTCTGTCTAAGAACTCCTCGCTTTCTCTTATGCTCCTGAGGGTTGACACTTGCTGCTCCATCCCTCTGACCTTTTCTTCCAACAGCGTGACCAGCTTGCACTTGTTGCACGTGTAGGCCATGTCGATCTCCGGCAGGAAAACAAACATTGCACACCCCTTGCAGGTCACCACCACTGCTGAGTCCTTTCCTTCCATAGTGCTCTGTTTCTGTCTTCCTAGAATATATATATATATATATATGTTTTTATTTTTATTTATTTATTTATTTATTTATTTTTTTTAGGGACCTCCCCCTTGACCTCCGCTGCCGCTGCATAATATGTTCTCGTCGGCCAGTCCCGGTTAATAGTCTCGCTGCCCTATTTTGGACCAGCTGAAGTTTCCGGACCGTTTTCAAAGGCAGCCCCATGTATAACACATTGCAGTAATCCAAACGAGAGGTTACCAGAGCATGGATAACTGTAGCTAGGCTATCTCTGTCCAGATAAGAACGTAGTTGGTATATCAGCCTAAGCTGATAAAAGGTACTCCGTAAACTACAATCCCCATTGTCCCCAACCATTTGGTCATTCTGGCTTGGGCTGCTGGGAACTGCAGTCCAAAACATCAGTGCGGGGGGGAGCAGGTTGGGGAAGCCTGTCATAGACAGACCCTTCATCCTTGTATTTTGTTTGTGCTAGTGCTCGGCTCGTTTTCCTTGATGTACAGTGCCAAGACAGAACCTTGCTACAACATCTTTCAAGCTAAAGATTTAGTCCAGCCTTCCCCAACCTGGTGCCTTGTAACTCCCATACTGTCCCAGCCATGGAGTTGCAGTCCAAAACATCTGGAGGGCGCCAAGTTGGGGAAAGCTAATAGTGTGTGAACAATGCTAGGGCTCCATTAGGTCACTTGGAATGTACAGGGCGGGCACGCACGCACGCACACACACACACACACACACACAGACTTACCTGTACTGTATTGCCTCTTAAAAGCCTAAAGTGAACACATGCAGTGTAATCTTAAACGCAGAAGTAAGTGTTGGAGGATATGGGAAGGAGTCGGTCCTATACTGGTTAGGCCAAAGCAGAGTTTTCCCCCTTATGCACAGCCTGGTTATTGAAACTGGTTATTATCACCACATGAGTTGTTAAACCCTGCTAATGGATTGTCCATACAAGGTTTAAAACTAATAAAGGCATTTGTTCGTTTTACTTGCAGTCCCTCTATTAATATGCACGTGTCCATCATATTGGAGAGAGAGAGAGAGAGAGAGAGAGAGAGAGAGAGCTGGCCACAGAGAGGCCGGAAGTAGGGGTTACAAAACATGCACCCTGGGGATTGTTCAATTAACCCTTTCCTCCCACTCTAACTAGTGGTTGCATTACCTCCTTGATTTAAGCAGGCAATATTACAATTTCCAACAGTAAGTTCAATTGAATTCAGCATAATGTTCTCCATCAAGAGTGCTTCATGGGCTAGGCTATAAGGAGAGAAGAGGAGGATAGATTTTCTCTATGTCTGGGCTTGTCACCAAAATTACCGTAATCATGAGATGAGATAGAAAACAGGTGGAACACTTCTTATCACTTTAATTTCATCCAGATTTATATGCCCATGGATCAACACTCCCTTTTTCATTGACACTGAATGGGGAACTGGAACTCTTTAAAAAAAAATCAAGTCAATGGGCTGGATCCAAGATAATTGTTCCTCCGTGGAATGGCACCACTGGTGGAATGGAAATCCCCTGATCTCCCCCCACCCCACCCCTGCAGTCCCCTGCACACCCTCCAAATCTGCTCTGGAGGGTTCCTCATTCTGCCAATGGTACCTGTTCACTGGTGGAACAGCAATCTTGGATCCAATCCAAGATGAATATGTAGTCTTTATGAAGCTTAAGACTGGGTTTCCAGGCAGATAATATTTTGGTGAGATCATCAAAGAGAAGAAAGTATCTTGAATGCTTGATCAGGGCCTGGGGTTCTAGAGGAGCCTGGACTTTTCTCTTTCACATTGTTATCAGTCCCTTTTAAATCAGATAAAGTAATTCCATTTTGTATGACTTGAATTTTTGAACTGCATAAATGGTCTTTTGGAACTGCACTCCCCCCCCCGCCCCCGAAATGCACATGTTGTTTCTGGTTGCACATTTTAAAAAGACCTGTTCAGAACTGTGCACCCTCTTTTATTTCCTGCCTCAAGGTTATGAAGGAGCCTAGAATATGTGCTTTAACACAATTGTAAATATCAGGGGAAAGGCAAGCATACGAATGGTTTCAATTCTCCTTAGGGACCAAGAGGTGCATGGCTCCAATGGAGTTTTAATTTAAGCATGGAAAAAGTCAGCCAGCAGCGACATCCGTCTCACATCACTACACATCTGTACAACCCCTTATGTAAGGAGGTGAAGGTTGATGGAAGCCTAACAGCGTTCCTTATTCTAAAAAAAAATCCAGTTGTGCATATGAGCAGCTCTGCAACCACCACCACCCACGCCGCTGCCACCACCACCACCTACCTACCCCGCTGCTGGCTGCTGGCTGCTGGCTGCTGGTTGCTGCTTGCTGCTGCCGCCTCCTCCTCCGAGGAGAAAGTGATGCAACGGGACCCCCGCGCTTTTTTTTTTGCCGGGGAAACCAGTGCAACAGGGCTGTTTAAGCCCTGTTGCCCTGGTTCCTCCCGCCAAAACAACGCCGGCGGGGCTCCGGGACCGGAAGCGACACGAAGGTAGGTGGCTGGTTAGCGGGCAGGCGCGTGCGCGGGGGGGGAGGTGCAGCGGCGGTAGCGGGGGGGAGGTGCGGTGGCAGCAGCGGCAGCGGGCGGGAAGGCGCGGCGGAGGCAGCAGGCGGGGCAGGAGCGCGCCGGTGGCAAGGAAGGAGCGCAGCGTTTCTGCGCCCTCTTCCGCCACACGCCCTAGGCAGCCGCCTGCCTTCCATGGCGGCCGCTCGTCCCGTCAGCACGCGCTCTCACACGTCACCCGCTCCGGGCCCCGCCGCTTCCGGCTTCCGGCTTGCCCAAAGGCCCGCTCGTGACGTCCCCCCCCGAGCCGGGCTGTCTTTGCTCCTGCCTGAACAGCCATTTACGGAATAGAGCGGCCGCGGAGGCGCAGATGCCGAGGACTGCGCGCGTGTGCCTCTCTCTGTGGCTCTTTGCGCCGCGGGTCCAGGCATTGTGGGCCTATTTTGTGGTAGGGGCCTGGAGCTGCAGCTCCAATAGTCCCTATCTTAATCCGGCCCTGGACATGAGTCTGAATAAACATTTAGGTGGAATTTGGAGAACCTCAATGAGCTTGAGTTTTGCTGATGAGCACATTCCTACTTCAAAGTAGATATGTGTCAGATTGTGCTGTCAGTTCCTTTGTGTGAAGCTTTTTGTCTCACAAGAGACTTAGCAGAGGCAAAGATTGAATTAAGCGACACACCTTGGGAATTGCTTCAGAGCAATTAGCCTGAACCTTGCATGCTGAAATGAGAAACCCATGATGAAGTGTATTGTTCTCCACCTTGTCTCCATATCAGCTTATTAATATCATAAATACTAGGCAATTAAGTAAAATAATTAAACCTTTTTCTTGGGCAAAGGGGATTGCAAGGGAACCTGAATGAAATGCATGTAAATTATTAGCCCTCCAACTTCTAAAAAGTAACTTCTATGCTGGCAGTACTCCTTGTGAAAGATGGCACCTCTGTAGACAAGACAAGATGACAGTAGCAAAAAGTATCTCAAAACAAAGGGCTCAGAAAAGCACATCACTAGTAGTGGACTATAAATTCTAAAGTCAATGAAACTAGACAAATAGGTTGGAGAATTTTGGGAGACTGTTTTTACTTAGCCCAGGTAAGCTCAAGTTCCAGGGAGAGCAGATCAAGATCCAAAAGACCAGAGACAAGTGTGAAGCCAAGTCAAGCAGCGGCAGGGTTCACAATGCAAGATAGCTGTCAAGAGGTGCTGGATACATGTGCAGCAGCCCTATGTGGTGAACCAGTGAACTACAGTGAAGTACGTTTGGGCCATGGACTGGTGCTGCCCACCCAGGTTGGACACTGGAACCCACTGGGCAGGAGGAAGTATAGAGAGTTTCCTGTTTCCACTGAGTTCTCCTGAGATCTAGGGTTTTCTGTAACATTGGTTAGTCTTTGGTCATGCCTCCTACTTTGTCCTCTAGTTCTGAATTGCTATTTGATTCTGAGTTGCTCCTTGATTCTACCTCCTGCTTTGTCCTTTGATCCTGAGTTGCTTGTTGATCCTGACTTCTGGCTTGCTCCTTGACCCTGCCTCCTCATTTGCCCTACAGTCCTCCTGATTACTGGCTTGTCACAGTCTTCTGACAGCACAATCTGTCTTCTGGCTCCTTGCTCACTTCAGACTGCTACCCATGGCCATTCCCTGACAGTAACAATCAGGAACTAGGCAGAGTCTTCACAATAATACAGACAAGTTTCTCAGACTAAGGAAAGAGCTAACTCTTGGGGCCAGGCTTTATAAGGGCTGCCATTCTTAAATTAGCCCTTGGGGTCAACTAGCTGGTATTGCAGCTTAGATGGTAACCTTGAAAATCAGAGCTCACTCTTCCAGGCTCTTAGTTAGAACAGAACAAGGTTAACGTTTTGGAACTTGATTGCTGGGAGACCTCCTGGCATCCTAGGCTGTAATCCTATACACCAGTCATGGGGAACCTTTTTTTGGAGGGGCTGCATGCCCTCAGGGGCAATCTTCTGGAGGCTGCATGCTGGTGGTGGGTGGAGCCAGAGCTGCCAGTGGGTAGGGCCAGCCCTTCTCTCTCTCAAACACATACACACACTTCTTTTCCTTACTCCTTCCCTCAGCACCCCAGCAGGGAAGAGCTTCAAGTACTCTGCTTTCCTAACTGGAGCTAGGCACAGTGGTCCACATGAAAGCTGGCTGTGTGGGTTCCAGGCAGGTTCTCCACCTGAGCTATAATTGAACTCAGTGGGGCATATTTCTGAGTAGACAGTCATAGGACTGTGCTGTTAGTGCAATCCAATATCGGTCTAATCAAAAGTAAGTCCCATTGACTTTTATGGAGCTTACTCATTCATATCATAACATTCAGATACTTGCAATGATAAAACAATGGTTTTAGTACAAAAGTGTTTTGCAATGTACATTTAGCATACCTTCACATTTGTATGCCAGCAAGGTAAAGCTTTTCTTTCCCTGCCCCCACAAAGCTCATTGATATGTTTTAATCATTCTATTAAAAAGAAGAAAGAAATGAGCATGGGGTAGATCCCCTTAATTTTCTAGAAGCACCTACGGTTTCTGGATTGATACTGCTACTCATCCAAGAACTCACCAGGTTGCTTGAGCAAGTCACTTTCAGCGATATTTCTTTATCTGTAAAATGGAAATATTCATGATATACCTCATACAGGAAATTGTGGAGATACTTTCTTTGGAAGTTCTAAAGAAAGTAATTTCAGCATTGGAGATGGTGGGGGGGGGGCTGCTGCCTCTCTCAGCACTTTGCTTCTGAGCACTACTGGCCTACCACCCTAGTTGGGGAAAAAAAGTATTAAAAGAAAAAAAGGGATGAACATCCCTGATGCTGCCTGCCACCTGGTAAGCTTGTCTGGGGGCCCACCAAGGTGGTGTTGGGAGGGCCCCCCAATGTTGGTGCCAGCCCTGCTGCTAGTTATGCTGGATTTTCTAAATTAAATTAGTTAATAAAAAAATAAAATAAATCCAGATCTGTTGTGTGTGTTTCTGTGACCACCTCTGTCTAAAGGAGAGTACTGAAAATGCAAGCCAAAGTTTCTAATGCACATTTCAGCTTCTTCATTCTCTCTCTCTCTTGTTCTAAATGGGTATTATTTGCCAACAGAGATCATATGAATGGAGCAGGTGCATGTTCTCGGGCTGCTAGAACACAAGAAAAGAAAGGCAACTTGAATTCACTTAGTCCTTGATTTTACTTGCAGCAGAGCCAACTTTCGTAATTTTGTCAAGAGCTTCACAATATTTGGAGCTATTTTAAACTTGTGCAACAGAAGTCCTGGAGCTCAGCTTCCTGTTAAAATAACTCTGACAGCAACAACAACAACAAAGATCAGTCTAATGTTTATAATGGCAGAGAAAGATGTGGCTAAAATGTGCCCTAAAGTGTAAAAAATGCACGTAAAAAGGCTCACAATTTACCAAGCAAGTACCTAAAAGAGGTAGACTTTGGATCAAATTCATTGTCCATCACAGACATATTAGAAGGTTTTGCAACTCACAGTCCTTCAGTCTTAGAACCAACCTGTAAATGAGACTAACTTCAGGAATCAGGATACCTCACAGCGGGACTGTGTGCATGAGAGGGTGTTTTTTTTCAAACCTCTGTAACTGTAAGTACAATTCCAGCAAAGTAATAACTGAGGGTAGTAAGCAGAATGATATGGAGAAACTGCTTCTTCACTTCAGACCAATCAAAATTGAATTTTCCTGATCCAGGCCACATCCAGAAATTTTAAAAGTGATTGTCTCTCTTTCTCCTATTTTAAAACTTGTCACCAGCCAGTACTCCTTCATAGGCCTTCAGCCTGCTCAGATACATTGTAGCCTCTCAGAGGCCATACAACTGTTGCAGAACAACAGCTATATACATGGCATTTCTTCACAGGGCCTGTGAGGGGGGGAAATGTTTTAAAGCTCTGTGGCCACTGTAAGTACAACTCTAGCAAAAGAATAACTGACGGTACTAAGTGTTTTACTGTATTGTAAGCTGTCTGGAGACCTTTCTTTATTGAGCAACATATAAATACCATAAATAACTAAAACATGATTTTGAAAGAAGCCTGATTTATATGTGATGCCAATGGTTTTCAACCTGAAGAAGAGTTTGTGTCAGCCAGTAATAGCCTTGCATGAGAATCATTGAATGTATGGGAATTTACTTTCCCTTTCTACTGCATGGCCTCAGAATGTGTTACAATCTATTCTGTTTTTCCCCACTGTGGTCTCAGAACAACTCTCTGAGATGTTAGACTGAGAGAAAGTAACTTGACCAAGACTACCAAATATGCTTCATGGCTGAGCTTAGGCTGCCGATGCTTGGTCCCAAGAAAGTGATTGTGGTAGCCTAAGGGTTAATCTCTGGCTCTGCAGGAGAGAAGTAATAAGCTGTTTTTCCATTAGCAAAAGTGAATTCCTAGCAGAAGCCTGTGTGTGCTTTGTGATCTGATTCTTCCTTATAAACTAGTTATATTCAGATTTTTATGGCTGAGCTAAAGGCCATCACTGGTCATTCATTCCAGCCAATGATAGGCATGTTGGGAGTTGTAGGCCAACACATCTAGGGGACATCAGGTTGGGGAAGGCGGTTGTAAAACATATTGGATATATATTGGATATAGCAATGGGATGTGTCCATAGTTTGTTTTAATTATATCCAAACTCCAAAGCAGTATGTCCCACTTGGCTGAAGAAGGCTGTTCTACAATAATAACAACTATATCATTTATCACAAAAGTGACTAAACAAGTCCCTGCCTATATATAAGTGACTGTCCCCTACTATCTGACATCCTTTATTCTCCTTCATTGTTCTAAATTGTGCTGGCAGTCAATCGTAAGAAAAGGACAATTCCTTTTTAACAGACAAAAATACAACTAAAAAACTAGCTAGATCAGATATAATCCCGTGGGTCCGATTTGTCAGCCAAAACACCAATACAGACAGCCTCTCCTACCCAATGTCCCCCAATCACTTCACTACATTTCTATCTAGAGGAAATTTATAGACTACACTCCAACACTATATGTTTGACAGCTTACAATGCTAGTTGTCCACACAGACACCAGTGCTGCTCCAGGGGCATCCTTCTGAACCATCCGAACATAACTGCAGTTTGCCAAGGTGATTACTGTCTTGCACTTTGGGTATGTAAGTTTTGTTATATACAGTATGGCCGACGGGACTGGGGAGCTCCTGACATATAGTCTTGGATAGAAGGAGGACGTTCTCTCCCAATAAATCATGAAAATCTAAATCCTAAATCCAAAGCTTTTTTTCCCTCTCCTTAAATTATTATTTTTTAAATCAGATGAAAATTCTATCCTGGCTATTACTTTACAGACTGATTTAACACAGACTCTGTCTGAGATATTAATCATTGCTAACTTTGAAAGTTTGTCTATTTTGAATACATTCAGGGCCAAAACAGACATTACTTTAAGGGTGCAATCCTATGCATGTTTAGAAAGGAAGAAGTCCTACAACTCCCAACATTCTAGTTTGCTGGGAGTTGTAGGACCTTTTCCTGTGTAAAAATGCATAGGATTGCAACCTTAATTCTTATCTAGCAGCTACCTTCTTTTTTCATTTTTACTCTAGAGTAGACACAGGAGGCCTGATCTGGATTGGGACTCTACTGTGGGAGGATTTAAGATCCTGATTGGGGCCCCTGCACCTACTGTAGAGATAAAATGGGGTGGGGGAGAGCTATAGCTGCTAGATATAGATTTAAAGAAATGTTTGTTTTGGCCCTCAGTCCTTTGCAAACCCAAAATGCCCCAAAGCTGTACTCCATAAAACAACTGTCCCACTGGTTTTGCCTGAAAAACGTTAAGAATTCATTGACTTTTTTTCCAAAATAAAATTTGAGCAATCCCTTAATTGTTCACCAACATTTTCTGTAGCTGACTCTGCATGTGATTTAAAGGACTTTGAACTAGTGAAACTAATCCCTAGATATTTAAATTGCTTGGTTTTGGCAATTGGATTCCCATTCATAGTCCACTTATGCTGTTTCCCATCTTTCCCAATCATCATCTACATTTTACCATAATTAATAGTTATTAACAATTCATATGTATAGTAGCTACAACCCCCCCCCCCCACAAAAAACATATTATGCTCTGCAAAGCCACTTAAGCCATGGTGGGCTGCAGCACATCCTGGCGCATGCAGGCTGCCATTTTGAACATTCAAAATAAACAAGACACTGGGAGCAGCAGTGATCATGCGAACTGGGTCATGGACAGCATTATTAGTATCATCAGCATACAGCAGGAGAGTAATTTGCATTTCCCCAAAATATATTGGACTATAAGAACTGAATTGAGCAACATGCTGTCTATATTTGTTTGGGACATTTTCTCTCACAGACGTTCCCTACTAACCAATTCAAGCCAGCCTTCAAATCAACAAGAGCAAAATACCAAAAGCATTTCTTTATCCTAGCATATTTATGGATACATTAAGAAATTACAAAACAATGATCAAGAGTTGAGTTGGCTCCTTGAAACCCTACTTACTCATGGGCTACTATGTTTGTTTCCTCAACTCCTTTGGCTTTAGCTGCATTTACATATCATTTACACATGACTCCAGTGAGATCATTCTGTAATTCATTGAGTCTGGCTTATAACATTTCTTAGATATTTAGCTGGGCCCTTAGGTAACCATCATACCTTCCCTATCACTGCAAAGAAAGGACCTAATGATTCAGACCACTGCCTAGCATAGGACTTCAAAAGCTCAGGTGGGATAAAATAATTTCCCAGGGATTTTGTATTCTTGAAATGATATATCAATTGTTCCACTTCTTCAGTGGAAACAGGCACCCAACTTTGAAAATTGTCTATAGGGGCTATGAGTGGAGTCACTGATATTTGTGGTTTACTTTCATTAAATATCTTATGAAAATGTTCCTCCCAGGCTCCACGTAAAATACAGTGCTCTAATTTAGGTCTGAGTAGAATACCTCCCAGCTTTCAATTCTTATACCATCCTTGCTTCTATCAGAGATTAATGTTACACTTAGGGTACAATCCTATGCATGTTTTAACAGAAAAAACAGATTGTCTGTCTAAATATGCGTAAGATTGCACCCTTAAGGACTCTTCTCATGTTCCATGTAGTAGTTCACTGTGGACCAAATTGGTTTGTAGAGGAGATTCTGAAGGTAGTAGATGATGTGCAGGTATGATGTAGCGCATTAATGACACTCTAAAGTTCAGTTTCGTTTCTATAATGGACTAGGTAATGATTTCCAGTAGACAAGCTAACAATCCAAGAGAGAGTTAGGCACACTTAAGCGTCACTCCTCACAGCTATCTGGGAGTAAGCCCCATTGTGCTCAATGGGACTTATTTCTGAGTAGATGTGTATAGAGTTGCACTGTTAAGCTCTTTGGTATCAATAGTATTAAGCAAAACAAACTTTGTATTAGACTGTGGACCTTGACTTTAGCTAAATCATGTATGTATTGATAATCCCGAGAACACTCAGATGCATCCCTGACTTCACTACTGTAATTTCTTCAATGGCCCTATTTGTTCTTCAATTACCTATATAGATTTTTGCATAGGTCTGAAAGCCACTACAGAACAAAACATTTAAATACAACCTTGTGTTCAATGGAAATAATGGTTAAATATACAAGTTTAGCTGAATAAGTCCTAAATGAAGGGATCCTCCCATTTTATTTTTGGATGTAGTTCTTCTTCCTCTTCTTCTTCCTCTTCTTCCTCTTCTTCTTCTTCTTCTTCTTACAGTGAAGCAATAGACAATTGCCACGCATGTGGTTTATGAGGGATTAAAAACCGATTAGGCAAAATGAAACAGTGTTTCTAACAGTAATGGTTCCTGCTAACATCACAGTTACTGAAGCTGGGGACTGATCAGGGTCAAAGACTCGTTTCCAGTCAAAATAACTGTCGTATAAACTGACCTGAATCTCCACTCCTTTTCCAACTTTGCAACAAGGTGGCCTCTAGATTCCTTGCTGAGCTAAGGATCTAACTGACATAGCCAGCAGGATCTGAAAGAGCGTTAAAAAAGCTTGTGAAACAGAGAAGAATGGTGACAAATATGGATGACATCAGCAGGAGGGCTGAGAAAGTATCAAGGAAAGAATCCTACAGGCTTGAAAGCTACTATCAAATATCTGTGTCCTTTGGCAGAGGGGGATTATTTATAAGATGCGGATGCAATTGGAGAACATTTTTCTGAGAATAATGCCATTTCTTTTTTTAGCATCACTTCTGTTTTTCCTATTTGGAGATGATTCTTCTTCTTCTTCTTCTTCTTCTTCTTCTTCTTCTTCTTCTTCTTCTTCTTCTTCTTTTACTAACCCTCCCATTTTTAATAGAAGTGAGAAAATATTCTTTAGAGCAGCATTTTGGACAGTAGGAATAGATGAGAAATTAAGGGAGGGATATATCATTTTTATTTCTTTATTTATTCATTCATTCATTTCATGTCTATACCACCTAATAGCCAAAGCTCTCTGGGTGGTTCACAAAAATGCATGATCATAAAAACATAATATAAAATCTTTGACATACAAAATGTAAAGCAATTTAAACAGATAAAACAGTTACAATAAGATACTGGAACTGATAAAAAACAACAACAATGGACATAAAGGACATAGAAATCACCAAATCCATTCCAACTCATTGCCAAACTTTATATTAATTAGGGCTAAACTGAAGAATTAACAATACATCAAAGTGAAATTGGGAGTGGGGGGCTGTGGGGTGCAAAATGCCCACCCAAACAAACACCCCAGTGGTGCCTTTGGTTTTCATCTTCTGTGGCTGTTTGCAAAGCCAACGAATAAGTGACTCAGAGCACAGCACTGGAAGAGAGGGAGAGTCACCTGATTGCCTAGAAAATCCAGTTACTCTCCTGCTCTTCATATACCAAGCTCTAGTGTACCCTTCCCTAACTTGTTGCCCTCCAGCTGTTTTGGACTTCAACTCCTGTGATTTCTGACCACTGACCATACCTGCTGGGGCTGATGTGAGTTGAATTTAGAGGGCACCAGGCTGGGAAACCTCCTGGGAGGAGGACGAGGGCAGAGCATATATCTGTGTGCAAAATGCGACCAAAAAATCAACAATTTGAAAGAGAGCACGGAGCACCATCAAGAACGATAATAAAAAATAGTCATATAATGTCATGTTTTAGGGTATTCTATTCTAGCACCCTTCACACATGAACTGTGTGATTCTGCTCCTAGTCCTCACATAATGTCCCTTTCACACAATTCACATGCATTTGTCTCCATTGGGCTCAGTCCAAACACAGCAGGAAGTGTAGGAAAGGACTATGGATTTGATTTTGATTTTTCCTCCCATCTGATACTTCCCCTCCAGCCACACAGTTCCTTGTGGGGATCCCCCTGCCTTTTAGGATCAACTGTCAACAGACCCTGCACTATATGCAATTTCACTGAGAAATATCTTCTATGAGGACAAGGCACAGGGTATTCTTGGTGGTAGCACCCTGGTTATGGAACTCCATCCAAAAGATGACCCGCCATATGACAGCTTTGGAGTTTTAGTTTAGGTTATCCTCCTGTAGGCTGTTCTGGGATTTTTTGGACTCATTATTTGTAATCGCTTGACATTTGTTTGGGATTTGTACTGTTTTGCTATATTATGATGATGATGATAATGATGATGATGATGATGATGATGATGATGATGATGATGATGATGACGATGACTACTACTACTACTACTATTATTATCAGCCCTAAGATGCTGGGGCAAATATATAAGTTAGGAGTGTGCAACTTCAAACAGACCAGTGGCCAATTCTCCCCACCCTCAAATTGCACTCTTGCAACAGCAGTGGGAACAAAACAAACAAAAAACACCTATCAGCTTGAAAGCATGCTAAATGTGTCCTTAGTAAGCCTCCGTAGCCACTATGGAGTGACAGAGGCTCTGGGGGCTCCACTGGGGAAAACGACACATTGATACTTCTCAGGCTTGCAATCCAATAGCCATTTAGCCCACAGTAGTCCTATTATATTTAGCGGGGCTACTCATTCTGAGGCCTCAGGTATTCTCTTTGGAGAGTTGTTTTATTACTTTGAGATAGTTTCTACTTTCCTATTTGCCAGAGCAGATTTTCTGATAGTATATTTCAAGGCCTCATAGATCATGGGAGGTGCTTCAGCTGATATATGTGAGTAGAGATGCCAATAACATTCTGAGTTCAAGTTCAGAAATGAACTTGGGGGCGCACATAAAGCATTCCTCAAAACAAGAGGCAAGTTTGACAAGCCCTGAATGCTCATGGACAGAAGTAAAGTGGGCGAGCTCTCTGAAGTGGTGTGTGTGTGTGTGTGTGTGTGTGTATATATATATATATTCTGGGAAACTTGGAACATTTCTGAGCCAATCCAAGGAGAACTTCAGAGAGCTCGCCCACTTTACTTCTGTCCATGAGCTTAATTGTCACACATTCCATAGCCATGTGGGGAGCTGACACACTGACAAGTATGGGAAGCAGCCAAACACTGGCCCAGCCATAGGAGAAAATGACGTGAGTGAGAGCAATTATTTCCTACACCCATCTTATGGCAGGTTTTTCCCCTCTGCTCTTAATGAGCAGAGACTGTGAAAAGGTAAAGCCCCTCAAGCATGCCCAGCTATTTACATGGTAGGACGAGATTCTTTTCCCTATGCACAATCAAGAGCTTGACAGGGACTTTTTTTTGAACTTAGGAGAATTTCAAGAGCAGTTGAAGGGTGGGCATTCTATGGGATAAGCCTCTTAGAAGAAACTGCAAAGTAGTCAACTGTATGTGCTGAACATTTCACTTTGGATCACAGAATTTCAAGAAGAAGAAAGCTCTCTTGGCTCCATTCAAATGTATTGGGTAACCATGGTTTCCTGTTATGAAAAGAAGCCATAGCAAGCCACAGGCTTGTATACTGTCCTCTTCTTTTGCACCCATGAGGAGAAGCATTCATTTTTCAACTAACCACACTACTTTGTAATGGCCATACTCAGGGAACCATGGTTTGTGTGAACTATGGTTTCAAAACAAGCTGCAACCTGAAACAATATTTTGATCCTGAGACTTGTTCTTACTAACTATACTTTAAAGAAACCACAGTTTCCTGAGTTCAGATGTCATGGGAACTGTGGTTAGTTTAAAACTGAAAGCAGAAGATTACAATCTCCTCTCCATGGTCACATAAACTGAGCCAGTATATTACTTCTTTTTGAAACTAGGATTTTTCCATTTTAGGGCCTTTTTCTTTATATTAAGTAGCTTTAAACCTGAAGTGTGACCATCTGTGGTCAGTTAAAACCAGATTAAAAATACAACTAGTATCTATGTTGCCATTTCCATTATACACACTTGAAAAATGTTCAAATTCCTCATTATGAAAATCCATTGTGTGTCAGTCCAAAAGAGATAGCTCCTCTCTGTTCTTTCTGGATAGTGAAAAGCCATATATATACAATCTCTATCTCTGACATCACAGACTCTCCAAGTTAACAGACTGCAAGATCATAAACAAAGAATTATGACCTCTAAATGTGATAAAACAGCAGGAGGAGAAAGAGTATGAGGACAAAAGCATCTAAAATATGACATCTTTTAAAATTAGCCATTTTGGAGAATGGAGAAAACATAAAACACTATCAAGCTAATTGACTTAGGCACTTAAACTTACTTTACATAAATTAGTACCCTCACTTCCCTAGTTGAGCTTAAACAGAAGATTTACATTGGGGGTGGGGTTCAGAGACTGGTTGTGATTCAGGCAATTTAAGCATTCCTTTGGATTATCCACAATAATGATTATGCATTTCCTGAACAATAGAATCAGGAATATCCCTCAAATTAGCTCTATTATTATTATTATTATTATTATTATTATTATTATTATTATTATTATTATGTTGTTGTTGTTGTTGTTGTTGTTTCACTCCATAAATGTCTGGTTTTATTGAATACACAGAGAAAAACTAACAAGAAACAGACCTTAGATCCTTTGAATTTGAAGTACAACTGGTGGGTCATAGGAAGTGTTTATTGAAGAAGAGCTCAAGAGAGAGGTCAAGGAAGATTATTTGGGGCATAAGGAAATAAAGGAGGGAAGATGTGTAAGACAGGGGACTGCAGGTCAAAAGGAAAAGGTAGGGATATAAAGCAGTGGAGCAGTTATAGAATGGGATTTATGTTCATTACTTGCTTGCTTATGCTTCTGTTATGCCATTATTATTTCAGGTTGTTCATTTTGCATCAAGACAAGCATTCTAAGGTGTAGTGAACTTGGGGCATATATCCATTGCATTCATTTATTTTCAGGGCAGAGGAATGTCGGTTCTTCATATCACTTTCACCACACTTCAAAGATATGTTACTCTTCAGCCTTTGTTACACAAAGGTCTATATAAAAGGAAGCCCATACCTGCAGGTCAGTATACCTGGTTATACGGATGGATTAATTTGTGTTGAAGTAGTGGACTTCACAGTTTCCTAGGGAATGAATTAGGATAAAAGAAATTGCCTAGTCAGACAGGAATTATTCCTGCCCATAGATTCATTCAATCACCCTTACTTGAATTTGACGTTGAATTTAAAACCAATGTTCCTTTCAAACAGATCACCAATCTGACTTTTCTCCTATTTGCATACTTGACATTCAACTTGTATAAAGGCTTTCATAAACCTGAACAAAACCAACATGAATATACTCATTCTCCTTAACAGAAATTAGTAATTATCAAAGATAATTTGTAAAATCTATCTTGAAGATAAAGGCTTCCATTTGTCTGTCTCATTCTCAGGGCACTATACAGCTTATTTTGAATTTCTTTGGGTGATGTTTTTGAGCTTATCATATCATTGTTAGGTGGCTGAGGGTGCTGTGTGTATTTTTTTTTCCTATTACACATCATCACTGCAGTGTTCCAGCTCCCAATGCTTCCTGATCTGAAAAAGCTCCATGGAGGAGGAGTGACCTCATGACCTCTCCTAGGTTTTTCTCGAACTGCAGGAAGCCAGAGAGACTGCAGACCATGGGAATAATGAGTGTTCAATTAAATACAGGACAGTCTCACACTCACTCCTCAGCCACCTCATAGCTACGGTAAGCACAAGAACCTCAAACCCCACCCATGAGAATTTCACCAAAATGTTCTTTGAACATTTTTCCTCCCAAAACAGTTCCTTTTCTATCAAAACCAAATGAGAATAGTAAAAAAAATGTGGAAGAATTTTTTGGCACAACACTAGTTTCTAAAGGCTGTGTAGGTACTAGGGATGAACAGAATGGATTTAATCCAGTTTGTGTCTGTTTTGAATGTGTTCAGCATTAAATCTATTCCATCCAATTTCCATGAGGATTATTTAAAGGTAAAATCCAACAGGACTTACCAGAGATATTGTATGGGGAAGCCATCTCTTTTTCCATACAATTACCCAGGAAGGGACAGTATTTAATGCTGTGCAGCCACTTCCTGGACCATTTTCACAAGAATTTTCAACCCATATGGCAACAGGTGCCACACTTTCTAGCTGCTGCAACTAAAAAAGTAGTAAGAAATTATATATATTTAATTTCATATATATATATATATATATATATATGTATATATGAAATTGCTGCCATATATATAAATTATATATATGGCACATATATAAATTATATAAATATATATGCCATATATATAAATTATATATATATATATATATATATATATATATATATATATGGCAGCCATTGGACCATATTGTAGAACTTTGGGATGGCTGTGAGTCAGTGACTGTCCCATGGAAGGCAATACTTAATAACGTATAAAAGGCACAGCCAACCACTCAGTCAGGAGGCTGCAGTAAGCTGCTCTGGATGGAGTGGTCCGCTTGCTAGGGTAAACAATGCTTCTCTTACATACAATCTTTCAAGTTATTCTGATGATAATTACCATTATAGTAGGAATTATACTGCTCACATTTTCATGTGTATATTATCTTAAGGTTAGAGGGTATTTCTCAGTGTCCTCTGCACTTCAGAACTTAGATATAGAATAAAGGAGCAGTGATTAGTTAATAAAATGCTGTGAAGGCATATTTTAAACTAACAGACTCTCAGCATTGACTTCCTTTGTGGTTTCTGTTCTCTGTCTCTCAACCCACATATACTAAGCTCTGCTGTGAGCATAATGTCAGCTGGTCGTTGGTGTTCCCTGAAGCGGGCACACTAAGAGAGTTTCAGCTCACCACCAGTTGAGTGTGGTCCCTAGATCCTGACACCTGACTAAGGGGTCTCCTCAAGGGCTAGAGGAAAGTGAGGAGCTTAAGCTACTGACAGAATGCTTCCACCGCACTATTGCAATGAAGTTCAAGAATAAATGTATGAACCATGGTTCTAAGTATGATTGATAGAATCTGGAAATATTAGGCTAAAGCAGGGAAAGGCAACCTGGTGCCTCCCAGATGCCTTGGACTACAACTCCCATAATCCCTTACCAGTTGCTATGCTGGCTGGGGCTGATTGGAGCTGTAGTCCACAACATGTAGAAGGCACCAGGGTGCCTACCCCTAGGCTAGTTTATTTTCTGGCTTGATCGCATGTAGAATCAAGACCATTTGGTAGGTGGCTTAATAAAATGCGTACAGTAAAATCACTATAAAACAGCAGGATCAGAGGAATAGTGATCTTCAATCATACATTGCTATGCAAATTACATTTCTTGCAGAATAATGGCTTCCATAAATCTCTGAATTAAAACAAAAAGGGAAAGTGGCAAGGAGTTATGCGACTACAATCCATTTCACTTACAAGTAACAGATAGTCAACGCTCCATAGTACAATTCAAATAAAGAAAGAAGATATAAACATTTAATCATTTGCAGCAGAATTGCTTACATTAAAATAATGGTTTCCAGTGCAATCCTATATGTATCTACTCAGAAATAAGTTCCATTGAATTCAATGGGGCTTACTCCCAGGTAAGTGTGTATAGGATGACAGTTTTAATTGTGTTTGAACTGGGAATATACAGTCCTATTTACCCAGGAGCTTCAGTACCCTCCCCTCCTGCATTCTGATAATTTTATATAGATTTATTGATTATGGAAGTTTCCCTGAGAGAACACTAATTTTCAAACATGTTTGGGCCTAGTAGAAAAGCATCCATCCTCATGAAACCATTTTTTTTTCCACAAGAGAAGACGTGAATAGAAACAAGGACAGATAAAATGGGAATATATGATTACACGTTTAGCAGCATGGTGTCTTTTTCCTGACTTTTTCATACCATTTCTCATGAACTGAAAATGTTATAAAGTACTAGGTCTTCATGACCAAGGATAGTTTTTTAGCCTTATAATGCACAGGTGACCCCAGCTCCTGCATCAGTCACAGAAAGGAGCACATTTTCCAACTTTGCTCAAAAGGAGTTTCTGCCACTTTGATATATAAAGCATATAAATATTCATAAAATCAATCATTTCTTAGAAGGTGTAGGAATTAGCTTCTTATTGATTATGCCTAGTTATCTGTTATGTTTGTGACAACATGAAAATGAGCAAATGTTGCTGCCATCGATTTACTGTCCAATAAATAATTCCTGGTCATTCATTATTGATTATAAAACTTCCATAATCATTTCACTTCCTTCCTCCTTCTGTTATCAATGTCAGCTTCAGAATGAGAGCAATTTACCTAGAAAATCTTCAGGTCACTTAATGCAGAAATGGAGGAACACCATTTTACATAGCAACACCTAGCTTATATCACCTTAGACAACTCATCATACCCTGGTAAATGACAATTTATTTATAAATTATCTAGAGTTAGAGATGAACTGTAAGGTAGCTGTGTTTGCACCTAATCAGAGAGGCTTGAAAATTGTCAAGCAAACTGTAAAGATCTCCAGAAGGACATTTTGGAGGGGCGCAGACGTGCAGTGAGGGCAGCTAAAGCATAGATTCAGTTCAGTGTCAGTGCTGGCCCAAGATATTTTCTGGACTGAAGGCTGAAGCACAGCCCAAATGATACTCCACACCTGCTAGGACCAACACTTCAAAAAGTCTTGCTGCATCATTCAGATACTAATTACTGCCTTCATCTATTCCCACCCACCTGCACGAAATGCACAGCATGGTGCTGCCTGAAGCAGGTTGCTTCACTCTGCTGCTACTACACTTATGCTGAATCCTGTTCAGTATAGGTGCAAAGAGCAAAAAAGAAGAGAAAGAAAGAAAAGGGTGGTGGTGGGTGGGGAGAAACACCTTCACAAATATACATGGAAGAGGTCTGTATTAGCTTTGGCTCTGACTACTCAAGGAATATTTTAGGATCGTAGTGGAGAGCTGACTGAAAGCTTCAGCTCAATGTAGCCCACCGTTAAAATAGCATGTTTCATGTTATGATTGATATGAAATAGCAAGTATCAAATGCCATTGCATGAAACTAGAAGCAAACACTTTCAGACTACTATGCATTGTCAATTTTATTTTCTCTCAGTTTCTCATTTTTCCAATCTTAAATTCAGTTTATTCCAAACTTGGAGATTTTTTTTTTTTAAGTTTGTGTGAAAATTTGTACACATTTTTGTGCCCATTTCTCCTAATACCGGCATTTCTGTATGTGACAGTTTTGACTAATATACACATATTTGCAAGCAATTTCCCCAATATAATGCATTTTAATGCAATTTTCTTATGGCGTTGCTTGATTGAAGCAAGTTGCTTCACCTTTCTGCATGATGGCAGAGAGCTGTCTTTATAATTGGACAAGCCGTTAACCAGCTGGACATTTATTAATGTTGTGTATTATTAATTTTTTATGCAAAAAGTCTAAATGAATTTCAAGAGTGATTACCACTAAAAATAAAATAGATGGCATGAAAGTATAGGATAAAATATTTTCATGGCCAGTTCCTTTCCGCCCCCCTTACAGTAGAAACGTCCATAAAATCATGATTATCAAAACAATCAACACCTGGAGCACCATAAATGTCCAGAGACATTTTGCGTTATCCATTGGGAGCTATATGAGTTATGCTAATGAAAAACGAACTCTGATCCCTTAAAAAAAAACCAAAAAAAAACCCACACCAAACCTATGTTACTTATCAGAGGATACTTCATGGGATAATATATTTAAAATTATGACATTATTTATTTTTCAAGGTTGCTGTATAGTTTAATTTTTGTGCTAATGATAGAAGAGTAGATTTTGGTACCATATGGCAGTAGGAATTGCTGTGGGAGTTACTCATTGTTACTGAACTGTAGGGCAATTACTCAAAGCAAATTCTAGTCGAGGCTTCATTTGTGTGCTGGGATTCAGTCTGATTTTGTTTATACATGTGCTTCAGCTACTGAAACAATAGACCTAGTTCTGCAGTGTGGTAGATTTCTTTGCCTTATGTTGAGATGGAGAATTATTTACGGGTGGAAGAGTTCCAGCAGATACCTTAGCTAATGAAAGAGCTGTTCTGGAGGGTCCCCCAACCCTCTGGAACAGATTTTTCAGGGGCACAGGGGGATTTAAGCTGGTGGTGACCGTCTAAGAAAGAGATCCCAGAGTTGTAGTGAATAACTCAATGAAATAAATGAATATGCATATATGTATTGCTATAGTTCTATGCAAAAAACTTTAGATCATAGGGGTGGGCAGAAAATAGGTCAGGATCTACTGGTAGATAGGTCAGGATCTACTGGTAGATATTTGGATGATTTGCTGTAAATTTGTCAAGGTTTCTTACTCCCAATGATTTAAAACAGACTTTCTTTCCCCCTCTAAATTAAAATGCTGAAATTTAGATAGTGCCGGTGGAGGGAACCAGGACTTGATTTTTGTGTTAAAGGACAGGACACTCTGTTCTGATTCTGAATACAAATTCTTGGTCTGAGCCATGTGCTCAGGGGCACCCTGTTTCTTAATTCTACTAGGTGTATAACTGCCCTGAGCAATTAGTCCAGTTGGTGGACCTGGAGGTTCTCGTAAAAAACAAAGTAGATCCCAGAAGCCAGAAATCCACCCACCCCTATCTATAGGACTTACATAAGCATCACTTACTTGCAGAATTACAAAAACACATACAAAGACCATCACCCTTACCCAGCATGATCCTGCATATATGCTAGAGGTTGCATACATACACAAAGCCAAAGCTCTGCTTACATTTGCTTTCCAGTAGTCTCCTCCAACTAATAAAGTATACATTTGAACTTTCCTACAAATGTAAGCAACATAACAGGTGCTCATGCAGACTCTGAAAGTTTTGATTGGTGCTGGATTCGGAATTGAATTAGCACAGTCACACAGCATAAGGACATGATTAGTGTTAATAACTGTTTGTGGCAGAGGAATATTATTCAACAGCATTGAGGTACATTATTGATGTACTGATCCTGCATAGCAGGGAACATGCTACCATTCTCACATAGAGCCTTATGTGCTTGGAAACATCTTCAGCGACTGTGTTCAGCACCTTATAATAAAACCAGACACATAGGAAGCATTTCCTGAGAAAGAAGATAGACTATGGTATAGTGTGTCATGCACTAACATTGTTTTGACTGTGTAGACTAGGAGCACAGAAAACTGCCTAGACCAAATTTGGCAACACAGCGCCCGCAGCAGCAGGTGAGGAGGAGGAGAAGCAGCTCAGTTTCACAGAATGAAAGGGGTGGCAGGAAAGCAAGGTGCTACTGCTTGCGAGGTGAGCTATAAAAACAAGGTGGAGGAGAAGCAGTTATGGGGTCATGGAAAAGCTATGGTGGGAAAAAATGCCAAGAGTTAAGCCAGGGGAAAGGAGAAAGTAAAAGCTGAGAAAGAAGCCTGAGGGATAGAGATGAGGGGAGAAAAGCCAGAAGCTAGGAAGGAGGAGGGGAAGGGAAGAGAAATTACAGAAGCCAGAGAGAGAGAGAGAGAGAGAGAGAGAAGCAGCAGAAGAGAGCCAGTGAGAGAGAAAAGCAACCAGAGGGAGATAGAGATAGAAACACACACACACACACACACATAGAAACACACACACACATACACACACCTACACACAGAAAAGGGGTATTTTCCCAACATTTTGTGATTGGCCCCACCCTGCACATCAATTTGTGCGGTGGCATACATTCTGTTTGCCTTTTTCAAGTAGTCAAATGTGCCCATGGATCCAAAAAGGTTGCCTACCCCTGGCCTAGACCATGAGAAGTCCATGCACACAAATTGGAGATCATCCTTCTATTTCATCATATCTGGATGATCACAGATGGAGGACAACTTGATCTTCAGCATCCAGATTCTGCTTGATTGCATGGAACAGCATCTTGGAACAACTGCCAGTTATGGTACACTACAACATCACACCATTTCCCACAGATTAATTCCTGAAGCATCCTTCAAATATTGCTGCAATCTGAAAATTCTGTTGAGTAAATTAAGGATGGACCCATTCTCACTTCAAATGGCAGAGAAGGAATTCTTCAAATCTTTCTGGATTGCATCCAGACTTTTGGCAGATCTATATTACACTGTATATTGTTAAGTTAGAAGAACAGTACTGCTATATTCACAAAAAAGGAGAAGGATGCTGCTGCTGTTGCTGTTCCCGCGGGGTCGGGGTGAAGTCAGCAGTATCAGTGTGCTCCTCCCCTCCACCCAAATGCAATTTCCCAAAGCAGTGTTCCTCCTGTTCTGAGTTTCCTAAGCACAAGGCTCCTTTTAAATCAATGTGATTCACTTGGGAGTAAGGGCATTGGAGAGAATGTGATTTACTTCTGAGCAGACATGCCTTCTGGCTAATTTACAGCTCCCTGTTCTTTGGGCAAGGGGGTGAACACGGATGTTAAAAAAGGGTCCCTTCTAAAACTCCATGGGAGTTATCCTGGGGGTACTGCCTTTCACATGCAGGGGAAATGGCCATTTAACAAGAAGGGTTTTTTTGTTTCTGGTCCACCATCTATGTGGAGGTTCACAGGTGTGCAGGAGTGAAATTGTTGTTGTTTTTAAAAAAGAGCACCCAAAATGCAATTTCCTGAAGCAGCCTGGTCAGAGGTGCTCAGGGAAGAAGTATCCATTGCACAACAACAAATGGCAGATACCTCTCTTCCCCAACAGTTTGGGAGTCACACGTAATGCCACATTTCCCTTGCCCCTTGAAAACTATTGGCTAACTCCAGTGACAACACTTTCATGGTCACACCGCAGACAGGCAACAACAGTGCCAGTTTAGCACACACTAGCTACATACTGCAACAAGTGAACCACAATAACTGGAAAAAAAAACGTGAAAAACCTAGTCCAAGAAATTCTGGAAGAAACAAATAATGATTATGCAGGACTAGTGTGACCAGCACTGAAAAGTGTGTGTGTCATGTGACCCACAAGTCACAGCATGATACAGTACTTCAATAAACCTTAGGTGTGGATCCGGCCCTAGTCATAGATAGAACAGACTCATTGAAATCAAAGGGACTTACATTAATTATAACTAAAGTCCCATTGTTTCAATGGATATACTCTAAGTATGACTATGTCTGGATCCAGCCCTCTGTCAAGAATGGTATACAGGCCTTGAGAATGCCAGGATTCTAGTCTACAACACTTGAATTAGATACAGTAATACCTTGGATTGCAAGTAACTTGGTTTGAGAACGTTTTGCAAGACAAGCAATTTTTTAAATATTTATTTAATTTTTTTTTACTTGATATACAAGCGACGTCTTGTAATACAAGTACTGTAGTACAGCTTAAATTAAAAATCTCTATACAAATTATTTTGGGGGGATTTTGTTTTGATATAAGAGTGTTTTGGATTACAAGCACGTTTCCGGAACGAATTATGCTCTCAATCCAAGGCAATATTGCAAATGTGCCAGTTTTTGTGACTGTATTTGAAAATGTGCCAGTTGCTTGCAATCTCATAACCTCAAACAATATTTCAGACAGAAAAGATAAGGTATAAATTAACAAATATCTTAATTTCACTTTAATGCAAAGGTCTTCAAATTGACAAATAAATGGTTCTCTGTGATTTTGAAGCAAATAGAGTCTGTTAATAAGAAAGCAGCAGCTACTACTGAGCAAGGAGCAGCAAGGGAGACAACATAGTTTGGATCAAAAATAAGTGACAAACACTAGTTATTGAAAACAGCCCAACACCAAATGCTTTCAAAGCTGGCAGCATCATATGGCACTATTAAAGATGGACGGGAGAGAAATAGATAACTAGGAGAAGAAAAAGCAGAATAAATGTCAAGATTTCCGCATGTCACTCTTACAAAGCAAATAATATTGACCCAGGCACACAGCCAACAAAATCGTGAAGTCAGTAAATGGCCAAGGAATGCCAGAATGAGACAATGTTGTTAAGAGAGAAATTTGATGAAGAACTGGATATTCAGCCAGATGTCCAAAAAGCAGAGGGAAGAGCTCCAAACAGTGAAAGCTAAGTGGATACAAGCAGAAGCAGTGGTAATTAATTTTCTGTAGGTGGTGGGGAGAGTAGCGGATGGGACCCCCTTACTCCAAAGCCCACACCCTCAATGTGTACTTCGCTCTCACCAAGTGCCCCCTTGTATGGGTCACTTCAGACTTGAAGCTGTCTTCTTAAACTGCGTTAGCCGATTATGTGTCTTAGGTCTTATATATGTAGCTGTTCACCCACGTTTGTTTGTCTTTATTAAGAGCAGTTTGTTTTATTTGATTACTTGAAGCAGGGTGCCCCTCCGTTAATTCACTTCTTACTTTCCTGTCACCAGTCAGACTCTGGAGAATTAGAACTTTGAATAAAAAGATTGATTTATTGTTCTAACAAAGTCTCAAATCTGATATTCAACTCAGGAACAGATAACTTGGATTTTCAACAGTTACATTCAAACTTGTTCTTTGCTTAGATTCAGGTTAAAGGCAGGCAGATGTTATACAGTGCTCTTTGTATCAACTTGGCTTGGTTACTTGAAAGTTACAGTATCAGACCAGGGAACTTAACTGTCCCTCACACTAGTCCAGAGCTTCACCTTCTTCCTCAGGCAGAAGGTCCTTCACTCCCTAAGTGGAGACTTCTGTGAATTGTTCTATACTAACACCTTCACGTTTGCTTTCTCACAACTTAGTTACTAGATTTCCTGTCTGAACTCTTCTCTTCAGTACCACCTTTCCCTACCTACTCTACTAACCTTCCGCTCCCTCTCTCACTCCAACCCACTCTCTTCCCCAACTGACAACCAACAACCCTTAACTGTCAACTCCCTGGGGTTCTATGCTCTCCTTCAACCAATCAGAGCCTCTGGAATGTTCAGGTTGGCCCCTCCCTGGGCTTCTGCCTGTCACTCCGCCACAGGGAGCAATTATTTCATGAGGAAATAGAGGAGGTTGTACTACTTAGGGGTGGGTGATTCGCCCACCACCCAACTCACGGTGCGCTCAGCGAGTGCTGCCACCGCGCCTGCCAAGCTGGGCTGAAAGTGAGTGCCAGCTGAGGTGCTTGACTTCCGGGTGGAAGTGGGAAGTAGGAACTACAGAGGAAGTAGAGAGGAAGTAGAATTAAAAGAGTGAGAAAGTAGAGAAGAAATAGAGAGGAAGTAGTCACTACAATATGGTTCCCTTCCTATTTCCTTTCAGCCCCATTTTCAAATGGCAGCTGGGCTGCTGATCTTCACCCACCCACCAGTCAGAGCAGCAGCTTGGCTTTTTTAAACCCCAAGAAAAAAGGAAAGAAAACTACTCTCTCACCACCTCATAAAGCTGTAAGTACCCAAACCCAAAAGCCAAACAGTTCCTCCACCCTAAAAGCCAAACAGTTCCTCCACCCCACCACCTTCTTAAGAGGACAAAAGGCATGTGAAGCAGGGCAGGGGGGGACTTCACCCTGCTTTAGTTATTAGCACATTATTTGCATTCATATGTAGAAAAAAATTATACACTTCTGTATACCTCAGCCATGAAATCAACAAGGTGACAAAAGATGCATACCATGCCAGTTAAAAGTGCTAAGATCACAGAAAGGAAGAGAACCTGTCTCTTTTCCTCTCCCTCCCCTTGCCTACAATTGTCTGAAAGGCCCATGGGGAGCTACAGGTTGATTGCAGCTAACTCCTTCTGACAAGTCTGTCTCATTAGATTCCACCCTGAATAAACAAGAGGTAGGAATTATATTCCATTCTTGTTCTGAAACTGTGGCGCCTGAGCGATCTTTTGGGAGAAGGAATTAGATCAGCAGTCAGGCATAAAAAGGATAGGATTATTTCTCTTTAAAGATTATTTCTGTTTAAAGTACAACAGGATTAAAACAATGATGTTCTGGAATTATCTGTGTTTTATTGAAAAGGGATAGTCGCAAGCTGACAACTAGCTATTGTTCACGTCTAAACAATGGGAAAGAAACATGCAGGATTGAAAGTCTACCAGCTTCATTTTCATTAGAAGCAACAACACTTCTCTATTTCTTATACAAGCTCTTCATTTGTGTGGTGAATTTATGAATGCATAGGCCTGCCCTCCCCAGCCTGGAACCATTCCAGATCCTTTGGACTATAACTCCCAGCATTCCATTGGCCATGCTGGCTGGAGCTGATGGGAGTTGAACGTCTAGAGGGTGCCAGGTTTGGGAAGGTTAGTATAAACAAATAGTCTTCTAGCCATACAAAGGCCATCAGCGCAGTGGGCCACATTACATCCCACAAAAGATGAGGGAAGGATGGCAAGGCACTGGCCTGCTGAGATCAATTGCTACTCCTCCTCTCTTCCCACTCCTCCAGAGCAGAGTCCCTCAGAGATCAGCCAACCTGCGTCCTTCAGAAAGAGAAGTGATGGTGAGGCCAATTCATTGGCTTGCTGAGACCAACACTATTTTATTGTACTTCATTTTGCTTTCAGTTTTACTCTTTGATAGAGGGACCAGATATAAATATGAAAAATAAATAATGCATATAGACATATTTATGACTTTTTTAAATACATGTCACAAAGAATGATGAAAAATGGGTGGAAGATATAAACAAGAGAAAATGAAAAATGTATCATACACGGGAAAGGGAATATTTTGGTAAAAACTGTAAGTGTCCCATAATTTGTCCTGATTCAGAAGTACCGGTAATTATAATATGATATTATAATGAAATAAAAGTAATTCTCAGCAGCCCATTGGTCTTGGTTCAGAAGTATTATAATATAATAATAAAAGTATAAAATACAAAAAACTATTTTAATACCTGTGCAGAGCAATCCTTTGGTCCCTGGGGGCTGGGGATGTCCCAGGGATCATTGGCTGTTGTGAATTCCCTGCTCCCCTGCAAGGCTGTAGACACAGCTATGACTTTAGGAGGTGAAGGGGGGAAACTCAGTCAGTGGGGATTCCCCACACCTCGCAGCGCCTGTGGAAAGATCTTTGGCAGTTGCTGTTGCAACCTTGGAAATGGGTCAGGGAGTGAGGAGGAAAGGGAGTGTGACAGTGGGAGGAGAGAGACTAGACCCATAAGACTCTCTGTAGCCTGTCTCACCCACAGCAAGGTAAGCAAGGTGATTTTTAAGGTGGAACGGGAGGTGTTTTTGTTTCGTCATTCTACTCACCCTGCCTGGCTTTTGCTGGCAGGGCTTTGGATGGGTGGAAGTCTTTGATCTCAGAGTCCTCCATTTAAAGAGGGATTGCTCTCTAAAATATAATACCACCAGAATACTACTACTACAGTACTACTACTAATAGATAACTCACATGTTCAGCCTGACATTTGAAAGTGTAGCCTATGCATGTGGGCTCTCCATGCAATTGCAAACTTGGATCCCACAGGGTTCCCAATCAGGTGGAGATCCTAAGCACCCTTATGAACAGAGACTCCCGCGTCAAACCTCACACTGAATGCACAGATACTGAGGCAGGGCCAGCAACCTGCACAATGTTGAAGGCAAGGCCAGCAGGCACCTCCTCCTCTATAATGTTGGATGTACATATGAAGGGGTTTGCTTGAAGACCCCGGCCTTATGTACTGTGCATTAACCAGTTATACAGACCGTACAGCTTAAATATGGTTGAGCAGATGCCCCCCGCCACTCTATTTTTGTTACTGTTCCATCTGTTGGCTCTGCTTCATGTTCTCCGCGTACTTTCTAGTTTAACTTGGATATTTCTAAAATTAATTTCAGAACTGGCATATGTGCAGATTCCTATAGTTTTCTGCTCACATCTTTTTGTTTTCCTTACTGTTTACCTACCTGCACAAGTATATGTGCACATTGGTCAAAACACTACCTGTAATGGAATCCTGATGTGATTTGTCAAGTCAGAAGAAAGAACTGGTGGTTCAACTACGCAATGAGGATGGCAAATTGATAACAGAAGACAAAGAAAAGGCAGAAGTGTTCAATTCCTACTTCGGCTCGGTCTTCTCCCAAAAGAGGGTCTATGACCCCCCTGGCAAACCTGAAATGCAGACTGAAGGGGCAGAATTGCAGCTTGAGATTGATAGGCAAATGGTCAAGGAGCACCTGATTACTCTGAACGAGTTTAAATCTCCAGGGCCTGATGAGCTGCATCCTAGAGTAATAAAGGAACTGGCAGAAGAACTCTCAGAACCACTGTCTATTATCTTTGAGAAATCATGGAGGACAGGTGAAGTGCCAGACGACTGGAGGAGGGCAAATGTTGTTCCCATCTTCAAAAAGGGCAAGAAGGAGGAACCTGGGAACTATAGGCCAGTCAGTCTGACATCAATCCCCGGGAAGATTTTTGAGCAGATTATAAAGAAGTCAGTCTGCAAGCACCTTGAAAACAATGCAGTGATTACTAGAAGCCAGCATGGATTTGTCAAGAACAAATCCTGTCAGACTAATCTGATCTCATTTTTTGATCGGGTAACCTCCCTTGTGGACTGTGGGAATGCTGTGGACATTATATACCTGGACTTCAGCAAAGCTTTCGACAAAGTGCCTCATGATATCCTGATTAGTAAGCTAGCTAAGAGTGGGCTAGATGGAACAACTATCAGGTGGATCCACAATTGGCTACAGAATCGGACTCAAAGAGTGCTTATCAATGGTTCCTTCTCAAACTGGGGAGAGGTAACGAGCGGGGTACCACAGGGCTCGGTCCTGGGCCCGGTGCTCTTCAACATTTTTATTAATGACTTGGATGAGGAGGTACAGGGAATGCTTATCAAATTTGCAGATGACACAAAGTTGGGTGGAACAGCTAATACTCTGGAAGACAGAAACAAAATTCAAAGTGACCTCGATAGGCTGGAGCGCTGGGCCGAAAACAACAGAATGAAATTTAACAGGGATAAATGCCAAGTGCTGCACCTAGGGAGAGGAAACCAAATGCAGAGTTACAGAATGGGGGACACTTGGCTCAACAATACTACAAGTGAGAAGGATCTTGGAATTGTGGTAGATCACAAACTGAATATGAGCCAGCAATGCGATGTGGCTGCAAAGAAGGCAAATGCAATTTTGGGCTGTATTAATAGAAGTATAGCTTCCAAATCGCGGGAAGTGATAATTCCCCTTTACTCGGCACTGGTTAGGCCTCATCTTGAGTACTGTGTCCAGTTCTGGGCACCTCATTTTAACAAGGACATAGACAAACTGGAGAGGGTTCAGAGGAGGGCAACAAGGATGATAAAGGGACTGGAAACAAGGCCCTATGAGGAGAGACTGAAAGAACTGGGCATGTTTAGCCTTCAGAAGAGGAGACTGAGGGGAGATATGATCGCACTCTTCCAGTATTTGAAGGGATGTCACACAGAGGAGGGCAAAGATCTCTTCTCGTTCATCCCAGTGTGCAGGACACGGAATAATGGGCTCAAGTTACAGGAACCTAGATTCCACCTAAACATCAGGAAAAATTTCCTGACTGTCAGAGCAATAAGACAATGGAATCAACTACCTAGGGAGGTGGTGGGCTCTCCCAGTCTGGAGGCATTCAAGGTGCGGCTGGACAGACATCTGTCAGAGATGCTTTGACCTGGATTCCTGCATTGAGCGGGGGGTTGGACTCGATGGCCTTGTAGGCCCCTTCCAACTCTACTTTTCTATGATTCTATGAATCAGACTAAGAGTCCTTTTTTCAGTGGTGTATTAAACAATGTACGTATGCGCACATGTGCATTGGTAACCCGTGAGAAAAAGAAGAAGATACACACTGAAAATGGAATGTGCAGAAGTCTCAACAAAACCCATAAATCTAAAGTGGAAGATTGCTGGGATCAGTGCTGCTCTGCAGGTAATTCAGACCTCCCAAAAGACAGAGAGAAATTTGGATGTGGAGAATTTAGTAACCTAAGCTTAAGATACAGGATTAAACATTTCAATTATATATTTTGAATTTTGCACCTGAATTTGATATTTAAGAAAGCCACTTAAAATACAATTAAATCATGGGGATAAATGCTTACTTGGTAGCTCAGCATTGGTACAGGTCTTGTGATCATCTATTACTTAATACTTCATATCTAAGCGAAATCATCATATCAGGTCCTGGTATTTTATCATTAATTGTTTTAGCTGTTTTAAATTGTTTTAAATTTTTGTATGTTAAAGATTTTATATTATGTTTTTTTTTAGCCCAGAGAGCTTTGCTATTGGGTGGCATAAAAATGAAATGAAATGAATGATCAATGCTAGGTATTATTTTGTATTTGAAATGTTGGGCATCTGCAAGGCACAAAGACAAAACAGTGATAAAAGTACTTTATGGGACTATTTGTCAAGTCATAGTCCAAGCTTCACTTTGGTCATAAGCACCTGCTACCAGGATGTCAGTTAATCCTATGTGTACTTCATACTATTTTGGCTGATAAACAAGCCAACAATAGTAATCTCCTTTTGAGAGTTATTTATAAAACGTATTTCAGCAACAGAATGGGGGGAGGGGAACCAAGCACAGCTCATTGGCAGAGAGAGAATTCTCAACAAAAAGAAAACTCAAGAGTTGGAGAAGGATGCACTACACCACAGCTCTTCCCTTGTATCCTCTAGAGAATGGATTGCTTTTATCACATAACAGTATTGTGAAGAAAAGCAGACCCTCGCTGGATGTCCTTCTCCACCACACACGTGTAAACAAGTGTAATCCCAGCCAGAGGCTGGGAACCTCATGCAAATGTACATAGTTCCTCTGATGGCTCTGGGCCTCAGAATCTCCTGCAAATGTACATAGTTTCCCCTAATGACCCTGTGCCCACCTCAGAGTCTCCCATGTATTCGCATGCAAATGTTCCCCAAGCACTCTAGTCATGGTCAGGAATTCACCCCTCAGACACCTAGGAGCCACACACCCCCGCCTAGCCCAGATGAAATTCATCCTGATTGGCCAAGGACAGCTGAGCTACGGAAAGGAGGCACGGGGGGGGGGGATCGATACTGCCAGCTGTGGCTTTTGGGTTTTGTTGTCTGGATGCGAGCAAAGGAGCGTGGAGTAGGGCTTTTGCCGAGGCAGGCCCTAAGAAGACCAACCCAGTGTGGCGCAGTGGTGAGAGTGTTGGACTGGGACTCAGGAGATCTGGGTTCTATTCCCCGGCGCTCAACCATGAAACTCACTGGGTGACTTTGGGCCAGTCACTGACTCTCAGCCTAACCTACCTCACAGGGTTGTTGTGATGATAAAATGGAGAGGAGGAGGAGGATTATGTAAGTCGCCTTGGGTTCCTTGCAAGAAAAAAGGCAGGGTATAAATTATTATATAATAAATAAATAAATTTAAAAACCCAGGCAAAGAGTAAGTGCCTGGGTGTTTAATAGTGGTGTTCACGTACCTGTGGGGGGTACGTTCTCCATGCCGCTCGAGCTGCCGCCGACGGGCGCGCTGGTCCTGTCGCGTCACTTCCGGCGCGGCGGAAGTGACACGATGGGACCCTGCTCTGGCGCGCTGGACCCTCACACTATGTTTTTGGTGGGGGAAACCAGGGCAACAGGTCTGTTTAAGCGAGGCGAACAGTTACATCCTTAATTAGTAAAGGAACTAGTTTTGCTGCTTTGTAGCTCTACTTGTGTATACCAAAGTGTCTCCCCACCTTTCCCCCCTTCCCTCATTTCACACCTTTTATTGTAATCGGTTTACCTTAAATAAACTTTCCTGGTTCTACCCCACATGGTGTGTGTGGTTCCTCTGTGGTTCAGTGCTCAAATCCAGTGTATAGACCAAGGGCAAAGCCCTGAGAAAATCAGTGTCAAGACAACAGAGCCAAGGCTGGCAGTTTGGCACCTTTGATCTCTCATCTTGAGATAAAGGACCGGTTGCAGTCCTTCACAAGTATATCAAAAAAGTCCTTACTACATGCCCCCATAGACAAGAGGAGATAGACAGTGTAAACAGGAGCACAAATGTGATTTCTGCTTCACACTAAGCATAGTCATCCAAAAGAGGGTGCAGAAAAGTACATCCTCCTCCGCACTGCCATATTTTGAATACAGTATGAAAGACATGATATGTAGTATTGTTATGCTTATTGTGTGTCGCTTTTCTAGTTTCATAAGATTGTGGAGGGAAAAACTCTATCCTGAGATGGTCAATGTCTTGATCACTTTCACCCAGAGCGAGCATGCCGTCAACTGCATAGTAGGCTGGAATTTCTAGTCCCATTGGCCAGTGGCCACTAAGGGAGGAATCTTGCCATACTCCCATTTCCATATTTTAATTGACCAACTAGCTTTTGAGACTCAGCTAAACAAATTTAAGACATGTGTGTATATAACTGTATTCTTAAATGGCATTTTAATGTTCTGTCTAGACCAGCACTCTTGTCCCAATGCATTTAATTTCAGGTTTTTTTATTCACTATTCCAGAAAGAATCTTGGCCTATTTCCTATGCATATGCAGGCTTCCTTTTTCTTGAAAATGTAGGTTTGGCTATTATTATTACTATTATTATTACTCTCAAATACTAAATTTGCATAATTATACCCTAACTAAATTTGTTCAAGTTTTCTCAAGAAAGGTGGGAAACCTTCACATTGGGTGGCTAAATATCTGGGCTCTGAGTTTGTTAAATTGCCAGGATTATCATTTCCTGTAAAAGAAAAGAGGTGACAAACTTAACAAGGTGTCTATGTTTATATATGTGCATGGGGGTAATGGCACAAATTCTGAATTAAATTATAATGGCGGAGAGGGTACCATAATTGAAGAGGAAGAAGAGGAATGGCCATAAAGTCAGTGTCAGGGCTGTCTCTCCCTCTCTTTCAGAAGGCAGATGCAGACACTGATATTCTAACTGGGAGCTTAATTATGGTAATGCAAACCAGCAAGGCCAGCTTTAAAGTAAAAATAACAAAAGAAACAATTGTAGTTAGAATTCTAAGTAATCAGATCATTAAGGAAATGCAGCCTCATGGAAAGAAGTTGATTCTGGACTAAGGGGTCTTCCTCCCTTCCAAACTCAAACTATCAAAACCCCACCTTCAAGGTTGGTCCTGTATTCAGAGCCAATCACTTAGCATGTCTGACAGTTCTTGGTTGAATCTCCCTTTTCAATTGATGTCTCACCCTGGGATTAGTTACGCCCATTTCCCCCTCCCTATCTGCAACAGGCTTGCCCTGGCTTCCCACGGTATCTGAGACTGACTCTCTTCTACCTCCCTGCTTCCCTCTGGTTCAACTGTCCTTGGCATTTCAGCTGTGAATTCCACCACCACCTCCTCCTTTTAATCAGAATCTGTTCCCATATCCCGTGAAGGCTCCTTTGCAGCAGCAATGGGCCCAATCCCTACAGTGAGATAGCTCAAGATTTCTGTTCACAGTTATCACCTCCAAATGTATACCTTTTTAAAAAGACACCAGATGTTGGGTAAAAACAAGTAAGAAGGGGAGCACAAACTGTGATGGACTTTCGGAAGTGGTGTGAACACTACACCCTTTCTATGCAAATGCACTTGGAAGCCTGTGGCTCACGCTGGCTCAGCTTGTCTGAGCGTGGAAAGCTAAGCAGTGTCAGGCCTGGTTATTACTTGGATGGGAGACTCCTCCTCTAGTTTCCTGCATTGAGCAGGGGGTTGGACTCGATGGCCTTGTAGGCCCCTTCCAACTCTATATCCTATGATATCATATGATACTCTAGTACAAATTCTACATGCCTCATCTCAGTTGTTCAGGGTGCATGTACACAGAGTGTGTTTGAGAGAGAAACAAATGCATTTCACTGTAAAATACACAGAACTGGGAAAGGACCAGGCTCCTTTCTATACATGAATTAGAATTATCATCCACTACTAAAGAACTGTGGAACCCAACCTTCAAGGCACTTGTTGAATTTGATGAGATAGCTTCATCTAGGTTTCAATTTTCCTTAAGAAGAAGAGATATACCTCAAAACTAAATTAATCCAATATTGCCCCCCAGTGGGGCCTACCGCTAGTGTCATGGGAACCTAGCGGTTCCTGAAGAAATCAGAAACAAGCAGAATTGCTCAACAGTGAAGGTCAGGGAAGCTCGCACATGGATTCTCCGATGACCCATCCTGTTCTGGAAATGAGCATTTCTGCTCATTTCCAGAGTTCTTTTAGGAAGTGCCAGTTCCTGTTGTGGTTGTGGTAGGTTCTGCAAGTGCAATGGGATCAGCAGAGGCACAGCAGCAGTATCGGATACTGCCCATATTTAAGATCAATTTAAGATTGTTTACTTACTGACTTTTCCTTTTTTGCATATATTGTTAGAAACCACTAATAACATATTTACATAATAGCATCATTATATTGCTTGGCACTGATCTAGAGGCTGAGTAACAAACCCAGTCTGGGCTGCGTAGGGATGGGCAAATGAGCAATGTGCGAGATCACCAGGATTCTCCAAACATCATCTCACCATTTTATTCCCATTCAGGTTTGCTATCACTGCTTGCTCTGCACAAATAAATTGCATTTGAGCAGCAGTTGAACAGGAGATTTGCACAAGTTTCCTCATATTTGCAGAAATGTCCTAATTTCTGCTACTTTCCTAGATTAAAGCAGGGCTGATTCAGTCCGCAGAGGAAATTTGTGCAAATCGAACTTGGAATCAGGAACGAGACCAACATGAGTACGTGTTCGACAATTTACCAATATTTTTGGTGGACATGTGCTCATGCTCATGCTTGTGCTCACATTTGGAGCTTCAAAGTGGCATGCTCGCATGTTTTGCAAGCAAAAACCATGCCTTATAAAGGTAATAATGGGACCTGGTTGTTCACGTAAGTTCAAAAGTCTGTATCCCATCAGACAAAGTCATAGTCATTATATTTCTCTCCTCTTCTAAACTTGCTGTGATGTCATAAGCAAAATAACTAGGACTTTTATCAGACAAATATATAGGAAAATGTCTCTACCTACCAGATCATTTTCCAATCTGAGAAATAAAAGCAGCCTTGGGAGATAAATACAGAGAACTGGAAAGAGCTATGCAAAAATTCCTGAAAAGCCCCCTGCATGGCCCAAAGCAAGATGCAAATTAAGATGCAATACACTCCAAGTGTAATGGAGCATGTACTTATAAGTTCATGGTTCCATTCATCTTATATAAACAGCTCATACCCTGTACCTCACAGGAATAATTACAGACAAAACTACAGCCTGACAGTATAAATATGAAGATAGAAAAATGTTTCTGTAAAACAAAACATTTTTTTTAAAAAAATTAAATTTGTAGAGCCGCAAAGAAGTTCAGTCTTAATTGCTAGATTGTTTTCTAATTATCCTCATACAAAAAGATGGAAACTCAAAAGAATGGAAAATGCTCTTGATTGAAAATAAAATGTTAACTAACCGGTTGGCATGGCAGCCATTCTCCATGCTGTCAAGCAAGCCGTTAATATTCAGGACAAGGTATAGAGCTTCTAGCATTTGAAGTGCACAGGACTGGATGAATTATACAAGGGACATTTGATCTTTACAAGAGTGGTGGGAGTGCCCCCAAACAGACAGAGAAAACAACTACTCCTTGCACCAAGAAGCCATACAAAATGGTTTCATCTTGCCAAATAATAAAAGCAGCCAAATTAATAATATTCAGAAGCATAATATATGTTTCCCACATATGAATAAGTCAGGACATATTGTAGCAGATTAGGTTAGTTTTGTTTGCAACTTTTTTTCTAAAAAGAAAAGAAAAAAGCACACAACCAGTCTATATATTACAATGTACAGCAAAATACTCTAATGAGTACAATAGTGGGACAAAATCATCTTTCAATCCTGTGTTGTTCCTCCCCCCACACTTTGATTGTTCAGTATCTCCAAGTTATTATCAGATGGCATCATAGTCAAGCTTCATATGATTACCCAAGAAAAGAGTTATTGTGATGGATAATTCTCTGAAATATTAACTCAGCGTGTGGTAGCAGTGAAAAGTACAAATTCCTTGTTAGGGATTATTGAGAAACAAATTGAAAATAAGATGGTTAGGGCTACCTCCAATGCTGTGCAAGTGTACTTCTGCTCATGCGTAGGGATGTTGGAGAAATCCACAATGGACTCAGATGAGTTTGAATTTCTAAGAATCCAACCCACAGATTCTGCAGTGGACCAACTTTTCCCGAGTCGCATGCATTCTGTGGACTTGTGGACCAATTCTTAAATTTTACTTAATTTTTCGCAAATTTAGCTGTAGAAAAATACATAAAATGAAATTTAAAAAACACTGACCCAAAATATGCATTTCTCTCATAGGCTAAAGCATGCAAATTTGCATTTGGGGGGGATATGCATATTTGGGGGGGGGGGTTTCACACATTTTTGGGAGTGTGAATTTGCACAACTCCGAATTTGTGCAAATGTATACGAACACATTTGCACAAAATCCAGTTCTGTCAATGAGCAGATGATGGAACACAAGGTTCCTGGCAATCTGCAAAGTATAGATGGAATGGATTTTATAATGTCTGTACATCCCTAGCAACGGGACTTTCCATCCCTCTGCTCCTGCTTTCACCCCCATATAACCCCAGATTTGCTCTGCCCCCCCAACACTCCAGAACAGAGTTTGGGGGCATGCAGGGGTCTGTATCAAGGGAATCTATTCCACCAATGGTGTCTGCTCCACTGGATTTCATCCTTAGTGTCAGAGTACATATATATAATCTATAGTGTGGTTCTACGTTTCTGGTCCCAGCTCAAAAACAGTATCATATTTCTGGAAAAGGTGCAGGAAAAGGTGTCTGGACAGGTGATGGCTACCACATGTCTGCTTGACCCTTGACCCTCTTGGCTAATTAAATCAGCCAGGATGGGACTTACTACATGTGTAAGGGAAGTGATTAAAACATCCTTGAAGGATGTGCATGTTCCCTCTTGCTTAAAGGAGGCAGTAATTAGACATTTAGTAAAGAAAACTTCCATTTACCCAATATATTTGGGAAGCTATAGGCCAGTTTCAAATATTCTATTCTTGGCCAAGGTGACTGAGAAGGTGGTGGCCTCGCAACTCCAAATGCATTTGCATGATACTGATTATCTGTACCCATTTCAATTGGACTTGCACTTGGGATATAGGACAGAGACTGCTTTGGTCACTTTGGTGGATTACCTACACCAGGAACTGGATGGGGAAGCTGTAGCCCTACTAAATCTCCCAGACATCTTGGTGGCTTTCAGTACCATCAACTATGGTATCCTTCTGGACCACCTGGAGGGGCTGGGCCTTGGGGCACTGTATTGCAATCATGCCAGTCCTTCCTGTTTGATCATGTCTAGAAAGTGATATTGGGGGATACAACACCATGACCATTGGTCTATGGTGTCCCACAGGATTCTGTTCTGTCCCCTATGTTTATTTAACATCTACATGAAAATGCTGGGAGAGGTCATCTGAACCTTTGGAGTAATATGCCATCAATATGTCGTGTCACTCAGCTCTCTGTTACCTAACTGAAAGGAAGCAGTTGACACCCTTGAGCATTGCCTAAGTTCAATAATAGCCTGGATGAGAGTGAACAACCTGAAACTAAATCCAGACAAGATGGAGGTGGTATTGGTCAGCAGACAGCCTGTCGCAGAGATTGGGATTCAACCAGTTCTGGATGGAGTCATGCTCCTCCTGGAAGGTCATAGCTTGGGAGTGCTCCTGGATCCTATGCTGTCCATAGATCTTCAGGTGGCAGTAATGGTGAGGAGCACATTTGCACAACTACATCTAATATGCCAACTGCGACCATTCCTGATTCAATCTGATCTGGCAACAGTTATCCATGCATTGGTTACATCATGATTAGACTATCGCAATGTGCTCTACATGAGGCTACCCTTAAAGAGCATCCAGAGGCTTCAGTTGATGCAAAATGCAGCAGCTAAGCTGCTTACCCTATCATGGTAACCCAACTATTAAAATCATTTCTATAAAGTATGCCTTATAGATCTAACTTGTCAAAATTGGTTCCTATAATTTATTAATACAGTAATACCTTGGATTACTAGTAACCCAGTGTGCGAGCGTTTTGCAAGATGAGCCAACATTTTTCAAAAATTTTGGCTTGATAAACGAGCGAGGTCTTGCAAAACGAGCACACCGGGTTACTCGCTCTGCGGGCTCCTCGCACTGCCGTGCCGGGCCGGGAACCGGCACGGCAGCAACAAGGCACCCGCAGAGCAAGCGGCCTTGCTGCACCTCGCCTCCACGTGGCTCCCTGCCAGGCTGCTTTTCCCGCTCCCAGGCAGGGAGACAAGTGGAGGCAAGGCGGGGATTTGTTTCACAACCATTTAATCACTGTTTTGCCAGCTCCCTCCATGGGGCTCCCTGCCAGGGAGCCAGCAAAGCAGTGATTAAATGGTTGTGGAACAAATCATCTGAGTTTCCATTATTTCTTATGGGGAAACTCGCTTTGATATACGAGTGTTTTGGATTACGAGCATGGTTCTGGAACGAATTATGCTCGTAAATCCAAGGTATTACTGCATTGGCTCCTACTAAATAAGCTTTACTTTGCAATCCTATATGTGTCTGCTCAGAAGTATATCCCACTGAGTTCAATAGGGTTTACTCCCAGGTAAGTAGGTATAGGATTGCATTCTTACTTGATTATCTACCAATTAATCTGATTGAAGCTTACTGCTCTAGTATTCGGTTTATGTGCACTCCAAAGAGGCATCAGTTGTGTAATACTGTGCAGGTGCATGCCTGCATCATAAATATATGGAAAAACTCCTGACTCAGCAAGCATTCCAATTCTTCCTGCTTTCAAAGCTCATCATAATGGGAGAAGTCTGGGGATCCCAACCTTTATCACTAAAGCATGCTTGCTTTCAGTGAGCTGAGTCTCACTTAAATAATAATGATTCACTTCACGCTTGATTTTTCTGGATTCAGAGCTAAGTATTGACAATTATCAAGCTACACTGTTAGAATTTCTGGTGAATTACTCTTCTCTCTGTGGTCTACAGACATCATTTCCTATCGATTAACTAAATGACAAACTCCACAGATGAACCAACTTGGTAAATTCTAATAGCTATTATCTCTTGGGGAATCCTATTTTCACACTTAAACTAAAAAAAGCCATCTGAATAGAGCTGCTCCTCAGAAAAACAAACAAAAACCCCAAACCCTTCTTTATAATTATATATTATATTAGAAGAAATGGGCGAATTAAGAAGCACAAACAACAACCATGTGTTAAGCTATTTTCTTGAACTTTAAGTCTTAGATAGACACTTCCAATCTATCTGTTTGCGATACACAATTCCTATCTTTTTAAACATCTAATATGAGTGCAAGCTTCTTTTTAAAATGAACCACTTAAATCTCATATTGAAAGTATTGATCAGCCAAATTCTAAGTAATCCCTTCATACCTCCATGGAGCTTGCCTCCAGACTCTAGGCACTCTTGTAGAGGGGTGCCATTGTATGGCTAGCCAGTGTGTGTCATTACATTAGATGGCAGGAAGCAAAAGGAATATATAGATAAAATAGTGGGTTCATTATAGTGGGAAGAATTACTAGCCTTTGTAGGCTGGTGAAAGTATATCATTAGTGCTGGAAATGACTTTCAGAAGTATCCGGAGCCAGTGTAGTCTAGATTAATTCCTTGAATAAATTCCAGAGGGACAGGCTTGTTAGGCTCTTCTTATAGCAAAAACAAATAAGTCCTGTGGTTACTTTCAAGACTAACCGTTTTAATGAGGCATATGCTTTTGTGGGTTAGACTACCTTACTTCATTACATTCATGAAATGGTATGCTGGCCTGTATATATGACATCAGGAATGTTACTACTGATGACATCATAGCACATCATCTGGCCACTGAGTTATATCACTTTCAGAACACACACTGGGCATGTGCAATGCAGAATATATATTTTAATATAGCTAATTCAACATGTAGACTGAAACCAGGGAAAGGGTAATGCCAACAGTGCCATGCTTAGTAAAAACATGCCTGAAAAACAGAAAAAAAATAAATTCAGCACATTCCTTTTTGAAGGCCAGTAGCCCCCCATGATATGGATTCTACTAGGATGGTGCTGGTAGAGTCACTGTCACTATAAGTGTCTTAAGGAGTTGCTTACAGTTTTCCCAGCAGCATCTTCTGCTCCCAAGAATTCCAGACTGTGAATTCTTACTGATTTCCAGACATTTATTTATTCAACAGTATTTATTAATCACTTATATTAAAGAAATGTCAAAGTGATATTCGGAGGGCAAAATTACCTCCCTAGGAATGCCTGTTGGAAAAGGTATGTTTTTAGTAGGCACCAAAACCCCAGAAAGGTTGGCTCCTGCCTAATTGGCAGTGATAGGAAGTTTCAGATAGTCTGCTATGACCCTTAAATCCCCGCTCCTGAATCGCCATGGTCCCAATCCAAATCAGGGTCATGTGCACTTACACTTAAGTAAGTAGGCAAGAGCTCTGCGTGATTAGCAGAACATTTAGTTTGGTCCTCTGTCTTGCCAGGATTCAGACTCAGTTTATTGGTCCACATCAAGCCCACCGCTGCATCCAGGCACTGGCCCAATGCTTGCACAGTCTCCCCTGATTCAGATGTTACAGAGAAATAGCCAGGTACTGATGGCACCTTGCTCCAAAACCCCTAATGATGACTCCCAATGGCTTCATATACATGTTAAATATCATTCAGGGACAAAATAGTGACCTGCAGCACCCCACAGCCTAAACACCAGGGGACTGATAAGCACTCCCCCCAAACTACTCTCTCAGACTGACCTTGCAAATAGGATCAGAAGCACTAAAGAACAGTGCTTCCAATACCCACCTCATGAAGTCAGTCCAGGAGGATACCATGGTTAGTGGTATCAAAAGCCACTGAAAGATATAGTAAAAGCAACAAGGTAGCATCCCCCCCATTCCTCTCATAGTAAAGGTCATCCATCTGGGTAACCACAGCTGATTCAGTCCCTAAATCAGTCTGAACCCAGACTGGAATTGTTCAAGCTAATTGGGTTCCTCCAAGAATGTCTGCAATTGCTGTGTCATGACTCCCTCAAGAACCTTTCCCCCAACATCCACGTTTATTATTGAGTGGAAACCTCTAATTGACTTTTTGCAGAGACTGGAAAATAATGATTTGTTTGTTTGTGGGTTTATGGAATAATAAGTGAATTTGGGACAATGGGAAGAAAGAGATTTCTCATTCTGATTATCGAGTAAGAAAAATTATTGTTACCTATATTTGCTGTAGAAGAAAATCGGAGGTCTATTTTGTTTTGTTAATTGTTATATGTTTGATATTATGTGTTTGTTTCATATAGAAATAAAATTTAAAAGTTTGAAGGGGGGAAAAAAGAACCTTTCCCCCCAAAAGAGGGAATTTGTGACCAGGTGGTAATTGTCAAATACCATAGGATCCAGAGTAGACTTAAAAGCAACAAATGGGCATGGGCCAGCTCACAGGAGGATTCCTGTACAATACAGAAAAGCTCAGATGCTTCATAAGGCAGTACAAGGCAAATGGGTAATCTTTGCTGGAGTAAAGTGCCTTTACTCCAGAGGCACTTTGGCTTTCAATACCCAGTATTCCTGATTATTGGCCATGCTGGCAGGGTCTTCTGGGAGTTGAAGTCCAAATGGGTAATCCACATGGACAGCATGCCATCCTGTCCATGTGGAGTTGGGCCTGAAAGACCCAGGAAAAGTGTGGGTGCATGGAGGGTAAGTTGTAAGTAAGCATGGTTTGTGACATTGCACAACATCATCACTGATCATGGGGCATGTCTGTTAAGCCATCAGCCCTACCTTCCAATTTCCTGGTTTTTTGGAGTTTGAACCAATGTGAGATAGCCTTAAGGTGGCAGGAATTTTGATCATTGAATGTGTGTGTGTGCATGTACACACACACATGTGCGCGCACACATGCACAGAGAGAAAGAGAGAGAGAGAGAGAGAGAGTCAATGTAATACATTATCTCCAGAACTCTCTCTCTCTCTCTCTCTCTCTCAATTCTTGTATTTCCAGAGGTAATTTATTGTTCCATCATTGTCAATTTTGTACCTTGAATAATGCATTGTTGCCACCATTAAAAGCATCTTAGTGATTGCCTTGCTCCATAAATAAGAGTAACCTTTTTAGAAATTTGTTCATGTAATTAATGTTTAAAAGATTAGTTTAACCAAAAAAAATAAAATAAAATTGTGACTATAAATAAGCATATCTTGTGGCTATCAAGACAACACTGCAGTACAAAGACTAATTTCTTTCATAGGTATTCATCTTTTTTTTTCCTATATGAAGGGGAAAAATATGTTTACCTAGTCTCTGGATTTTAACATGTTTCTGTTCAATTGGTTTTTGCACTGTAATTCCATATCATATATGGAAATGTTGCAAAGGTGTGTGTTTAATTGCTTTTGTGTGCATGAATGTGTGTGTGTGTGTGTGTGTGCGTGTGTGTGTTTAAACCAACAACACATTGTTATGTGTCCCAGTGCTAATGAGCTCTAGAGATGGAATACGTGGTTACTTCTAGTTCTGCAGCATCAAAAGAACACAAGGAAAGGCCATAACACAGTGGTAGAGCATGTTTTTGCATGCAAAAGGTCCCAGGTTCAAACCCTGGCATCTCCCGGTATGGTTAGAACACCTGGTAGGGCTGGGAAGACTCTTTTCTCCCAGTCCATGTAGACGATACAGAGCCAGATTAACAAATGCTCTGAGTGTAGTATAAGGTAGCTTCCTATGTTTTTACTGACAGTATTCTGGAGAAGAAGGTGGGAACACTGCAAGATGTCTGGAGAAAAGGAGGCAGTGGCAGCTCTCCATATGTTGTGAGGAAAACTGTCTACAGGGTAAAGTGATTCAAGAAACTGAATGTTTCTTTAAGCACAAAATGAGGGAGGGGTTAGAGAGGTATGGTTATGGCTGTTGGCCCAGCCATACATTTGTCAGGAAAACTTGCATGTTGCTGGCCCAGAATGTCTTGTGAGTGTTTCCTTAATGGGAGCTAATTGTTAGAAGATCAGTTCTTGATACAGGGACCTCTCTGGAATGTTCACAGTTTAAAAGCCATCAGAATTTGGAGTGTGTGTGTGTGTATGTGAGCTAGGGGCTGGAAGCACCTTGAGATACAAGGTGCCTCTCTATGGGAACTTGATTTGAGGTAGCCGATCATCCATATGGTTTAAGTGTGGATGCTGCTCGCCTCCAATTTAGGGGTGTTGGAAATGGATTCAGATGAGTTCACATTTCTATTGATCCGATCTGGGGATTCTGCAGCTGACTAGTTTTTTCCAAGTCACTCAGATGCTGTGACTTGTAGACTGGTTTTTCACTTGGGGGCAGGGATTGCACTAATTTGCATTAGTTAATGTGAATTAGCACTGGGACATCAACCAAACTCTGCCACCACTTTCCTTTATGACACACCGACCTCTGCCCCCACACTTGTGGAAGCCTTCAGTGTTATGTTTATCAGGTGTTTTATCCACCTTACTCTTTAGTCTATACACAGCTCCTATGCTCAAGCTATGGGCCTTTATACTCAGGCCCCGCACCCAGGTCACTATGTTCCCCTCTGGTATCCTGCTTGCCTCCCACCCAGGATTCATGGAAGATACTCAGCCTCTTACATTCAGGCTCCCCTTCCCAATCCTTCAGAGACACACCAGCAGTTGCCTGGGATACTCCCCTCTCCTCACAAGCCTTTGGTCCCAACAGCCTCAGGCTAACTAGGGTAATGTCCTGAATACAGTTATTTCCCAACTGAAATTGTGAAAGAACAGCCCATGAAAAACCTGAGACTATGTCCCAACATTAACATGCCCACTCAACTGCCCACCACAGAAGAGTGAAGAACGGAGTGACTGACTTTTACATGTTTCTGACTCAGAGAAGGGCACTTCAGAACATGTACTTTATGTTGATGCTGGTGTGGGTCTGGGCTTAAAGGACCAAAGATCTCCAGAGGCACTTTGGCTTTCAATACCCAGTATTCCTGATTATTGGCCATGCTGGCAGGGTCTTCTGGGAGTTGAAGTCCAAAACAACTGGAAATGTACCCTCTGCCCACCCCTGCTGTACACTGTGGCTGCGGCTGGGATTTTTTGGGGGGCGGGTTGCATTTGGAGCAGTGTCTTCACTTTAAATAGTATGTATGTTGGTTGCAATTTTGACAAGATTGTGTGGGGGGAAAGGACACAATAGGTAGGTATTTTGGTGGGCACTAGAGGCATCTTTAAGATGATGGGGAATTCCAGAGACTTGCCACTCAAGACTATGGGACCTGGGGGGAAGGGTATGGGTCCCCTTTGTTTTGCCTAGCCTGAGCTGTGAGGCCTCAGAGGGCCTCCCTTAGTACCTTAATAAGTGTGGCCACTGGGAAAGGTGGTAGTTGTATGACTGCCACCACCCCAGGGACTGGGTCAGCATGCCCTATCTGCATTTGGGAGTCACCACGTGTCTCCAAAGTTAACAATAAAGCTCCCACATGTGTTAACATTACAGATATTGTTGAATTAATATATTATGGTCTTATTTCACACAATACCATTGTGTCTCATCTCATTATTCTAGTCTGCATGTAGTATTTTTGCTATACATTACGGATTGCACATCGAACTCTCTGCATGTTCCAGCACAAAGTTCTTGAGCTGTTCTAATTGCATGGAGCTCTACCAGTGGTATTCTAGGAACAACTCTATATGAGGTATAATAATTACATATAAATCACAGTTTCATTAATTGTTGGAATAGTCTCATTTTCAAACATGCATGTCTATCATGAATGAATGAATCCTAAACATTTTCTCATCCTATCTTCTTTCATTCTTTAGAAGTAGACATTTCCCAAGCACAGATAAGTTTTGGGGAAGCAGCGCTTTGGATCATCTCCTTTATAACACTAAAAAGAAAAAAAAAAGAAAGATTTTTATGTGTGCTAAAGAAGTCCTTAATTAACTCTACAGTTTGTTTCTATTAGTTTATGAATCTTAGGCTAGTTATGCTATTCAAATGTCTCTGCTTTCCATTCTCAGCATCTAATTAAACAGAACAGGAGTTATAGGAATTGTCACCAGGAGCTTCAAATTCCGCACAGTGACACATTTTAAAATATTGTGCACTTTATTTTGGCAGCAAGGTAGAAAGAAATATCATTTTAAAAAATTCACTCAATGCTTTTCTCTTCTGTACCAATATGAAAATTGGACAATGATTTTTGCTTCTGTCCCCCATATATCATCATCATCATCATCATCATCATCATCATCATCATCATCAGTTACCAAATGCCTTGGTCAGGTTCTTTCTTTGCCTAGGCCATTTTTGAGTGGTTAACTTCAGGCAGTCCAGAATTTTGGGCAGCAACTTTGGGCAGCCGATTCCCTACTGGACCTGCCACAGGCCACACTCCCACCACTGCTGTACCACAAAAAGGAAAGGGAGTAGCAATCTGCCACTGAAATTGGCGGCAAACTCCTACAGAGGCATAGATTAGATAGATGTAGCTTGAAAGCTAGCTAAATGTGTCTGTTCTATGCCTCTGTAGCCACTACGGAGTTAACTGAAGTCATCACATGATACAGACTGGAGACAGGAGCATCACCAATATGGATTCATGCAGCAGGGAGCCCTGGCCAACAAGGACCAAGCACAGGTTTTAAAACACATGGCTGTAAATACTACATCTTAAAGGGCCAGATGGGGTGATACCCCTCAGCTGACCTGGCCTATCCTGTGCAGGGAAGAAAGTGTGAATGAGTCTGCTCTCCCCACTCATCATCATCCACTGTTCCCACACATCCCTACAGGGGTGGTGAATCCAACATACCTGGGCCCCAATTGCTTGGTCAATGCCCCTGAAAAAATCTGGTAATTTTGTCCTGAGTGCAATTTTGCCCTATATGCCTAAATTCTTCCTACAAGCAAGAATTCTGACATTCTTGACCAACATGGGCAGTTGGGAAAGGCAGAGGTGGGGTTGGCATACTAGGTTGGGGGGGGGGGGACTGGCTTCCATAAGATTGGCCTGATTGGGCAGGGGATGACCTCCAATCCAGACTATAGATATGCACTGAAAATGTAATAAGTGAAGTTATCTCAACTGCTTCATAAAGGAATATAACTTTCATTCATGTTGTCCCCTGGAGCACTGTGGCTTTTGTTCAATTTCAGTTGTATGGATATTAGAATTTTAAAGACATGTTTTCCAAATGAAATAAATATGTTATTATTCGCTCAACGGTATTGATTTATTTATTACTTCAGATTATTAGTATCTAAAATCATTTGTTTTATAAGAATTGGCTGGCATCCTCTTAAAACACCCATTAAGCTGAGGGGGGGGGAACATAATCTTCCTCCCCTCCTCATTTCTTCCAGGAATGAAAAAGATATACTTTTCCAGTGCAATTTATTAAATATTGAAATCAGAAACCTTGCCCTTGTATTAATCAAAGCTGACTCATATTTTACATGCTGCATGGTTTATCACACACCAATTTGCAATACGATAAAGAAATTACTTTTTGAAGCTGCTCCACAGGACATATTTCTGCTTAGCTATTAGTTTCCAGATTTACTACCTTGTAACACCCTTTGTTGGAAAAGGTTTATGGAAATTCAATAGATTTCTTGGAATTATGGAAAAAATGGTGCCACTGGTATGAATGTAAGTCCTCTCAGACTGGGACTTTGAAAAAAATGGTGCAATTGGTATCCTGGAACTAACCACCAAGATTCTAAAAGGGTCAGATGGAGTCTCCAATCCTAAACACACTTACCTGGGAGTAAGTCTCATGGAACTACTCATGGGACTTACTTCTGAGGGTAGGGATGGATGGCTCTGTTAATTTCAGTTTCTCATTTTCCTAATCTTAAATCCAGTTGTCCTAAATATTTGAGGTTTTTTTTTTTAACATTTGAATGAAAATCCACATGGCTAGCTTCTTTTTCCTGCACATTTCTCCTAATACATGCATGTTGTATGCAATTTTGCCTAATATACGGTATACACATTGTTGAAGGAATTATCTTAATATAACACATTTTAATGTTCTTTTCACTAATATACAAATTTTTGTGTGTGTGCCTTTCCTGAATAGATACATTTTTGTATGCATTTTTTAAATTGGAGAGCTCCATTGCAAAATTCGGAGAAGTGCAAATTTTTCTGAATAACAGTTTTGCTTTGTGTGTTAGTTCAAAATTGTGAAATTAGATGAATTCAGATTAAAATGAAAACCAGACTAATTTCTCCTTCATTCTGAGCACTGGACTGTGCTGAATCTAAGATTGGGAGAGAACGTACTGGTTTGAGTAAGCACCCTTATCCAGAAAAAGGGGTAAAAGATCAGAGTTGGAGAATGAGGAGCTAAAGTACAGGGTAGAAGTGGAAACCATCTGCCAGAATGGTAGACAGATCAGCGAAAGCAGAAGCCATCACAGACAGTAGCCCTGTTGACATGAGATGACTCCTTCTATAGTCACATGGACAGGGGGAGTCCGGATCAGGTTCACTGGCTTCTCCCAACCTAGGTCCTTTCAAGAAAGTTTATGAATGGACCATATGTGCATTCAGCCTTGCATGTAGGGTCTCTTCAGAAGCTCTACTGAACATGCATGGGTTGGGGTGCAGCTAGTAGGCACCCTGTGCATTCTCTATATAGGCCATGTCACATGAACAGGGCTACTGTCAAGCTGATCGGGGTGGCATCACGCCTGTGCAAGTTCCCCTTTCACACATCACACATTGCAGCAACTGCACAAAAAGTGGGAGTATGAATCACTCATACTCATTGCTCATTCACACTGTTTTCTATTCCCTGTAATATGTTGAAGAGTCCTCAGTGGTGCATAACAATTACTGTGTAAAAAGCTGCAAATGAATCATCTAAAGGCACACCTTTAAAGACAATTTTCACGAAGCAATTACTCATGCTTTCAGTGGTTGTTGCTGTTTTTTTTGTTTAGGGTTTTTTTTAAGCAATTCTCAACTCATCCTAAATTAAATCTCTTGTGAGAAGCAGAGGCCTAATTGCTCATTAAATGTCAAAAAAGAAATGAACAAAAGGAATGTTTGTTTAGTGATGTTTCTGAATCCTATTTCTGTTTTCTTGCTGTTGCACTGCTTAGACAGCATTAGTACATAAATTCCACTATGTCAGAGAATGTAGAATCATATTATGGTCTGTGGTGCTTTTTCAAAGCTTATTTTACCTCTTTTTTCTTTTTTAAAAAGGAGTTTAAAACCCACGACATGGTTTTAATGTTCCATCAGTTAAGGTACTGCTCATTAATGCCAGTGTACATAATACCACACATTTAGAGATATTTGATTATTGGTAGGCTTATCCGATATTAAAGCTTGATAATTCAGAGCGTAAAAATGAAAGCAACTGGATTTAAAAATAAATGTCAAATCTCTACCATAGAATTTTAAAACAGCTTTTTCAATTATACCAGGAAAGGTATTGGATCTTCACAGGACTAAAAGTGTGGCTCTCTATATCCAGAAATATATAAATACCTAGTCATTGTGGCAGGGGGCGATATTCATGGACAAGTCTATTAGCTTTTCTTTGCTCCTTATTATACTTTCCACAAAGGCATTTTTTCACTTTCCAATGGCCCCCCGATAGCAGGGAACATAAATATGCCATTATTTATGTTCCCTGCTCTCAAGGACTTCTGACTTTCTGTTCTTCCCAAGGGGATTCGGGAAGTGGGGGGGGGGGATAAATGGTCATTAATTTCACCAAAGAAAAACTTCAGACTACACCCCTTCTCAATTTGCAGATGACCTAACTTGATTGACATCTCTGTGACCGTGGTCATTTATTACATCCCATTATGTAATGGATGAGTGGGAAAAATATTTTCAAATCCCGCAAATATTTTTAATATCCTATCTTCACCACAGGCTATTTAAATTAACAAATACTGTAGGAAGGATAATTTAAAGAATGTAAGGGGAAAGCTGTGTCAGTGGTAGAGCTATATTTTTCTCATATTTCCTCCCACTCACCTTCTCTTTTGTAATATGTATCCATTAGGATGCATTTAGGAACAAAGGCAGTAGGAGGGTAGTTCCCTTCACTGTACCCATGTTTCAAACAATGTATGTGTGAAGGACCAGCACCCGGGTCCTATGCGTGAGTTCGGCACTTAACGGGTTAACTGGCACTGAGTTACAGCCCGTACAAGCAGGTGAAACCGACTAGGAGGTTTGCGCACACAAGAGGAAACTCCAGCCCTTTGTATGACCAAATAAGGCTTTATTTACTTACACAATATACGGAGCGGAACTAACAGCTTTCTAGGAATACTATAACGTCAACATGACCTGACGTGATCCCCAAGTTTATCAATGAACAGGCTCCCAGGCTAGCGCATTGGGATTAGTCAGTTACCTTAGACTAAAGACTTTACGCTAGTCAATTTCAGCCTGACTCCGAGTCTGTCCGATCCGGGGAAGAGAACAGCTTACTCCAGCCGCCGCTGGAGGACGAATCTTGATCAAAGTACCCCGTGTTCCCAACAACCCCCAAAAGGAGGGGAGAGGGGTTTTCTACCCCTGGGTTCCCACTCTCCCCGCCCTCACAGTCAGGTGGGGGCTTATGCCTGCTCCTTCATGTCAGGTGGGCTTATTCCTGCCCGGGAAGAAGGTGACGTGTTGGGTACTTTACAGCTCTTTGCCCTGATAGTTTGATGGTCTTGATGGTCCTTTCCTGGGTTTTGTGGAATCCAACCGAGAATCTCCATTGTTGGGATGCCGGCCCGTCTGGCTGCTTCCCTGTAACTCAATCTCTCTTCCTCGCCCCCCTCCCTTGGAAGGAGACTGGTGTGTGTGTGTGTGTGTGTTCGTGTCAGGCTTTCTCCACAGTATGATTTATTCCTCAGGGCAGGAGTACCAATATCTCTGACCAGCTCACTGGTTCTGTATACTGGCTCCATTAAGAATACAGTAATACCTTGGATTGCAAGTAACTTGGTCTCAGAGTGTTTTGCATGACAAGCAAATTTTTAAAATAAATTTTGACTTGATAAACAAGCGACGTCTTGCAATACAAGTAGTCGTAGGGATGTAACCGCTCGCCTCGAGCGGCCATAGCGGGCCGAAATTGGCCCCGCTCACACCCGCCAGAGACTCGCTTTGATATAAGGGTGTTTTGGATTACAAGCACAGTTCCGGAATGAATTATGCTTGCAATCCAAGGCAATACTGTAATGCTAAACCATGGTCTACCATTATGTGCCCAAGGAGCCATGAGTCTCTGATCAAACCATTGTTACTATGCCTCCTTGGGACACATACCCCTATACATGTCTGAAACTTGCTTTTTCATATAAAGGGAATAAGTCCATCTGGAATACAAATAGGGCTGAGTTAGATCTAGTGCTAGTGGAACATTTCCCCTCTGTGGCCTTGACTCTATTCTGCCAGAATACAGGCTGCTGGCAGTCTGGTAGAGATGGCTTAGAAACCTGATGGCTGTTCCCAGGCTCTGGAACTCCATGCCAAGCAGGAACGGTGCAGGGCTGTTTGGCGCCCTAGGCCAAATTATATTTAGCGCCCCCCTCTCGTGCTGTGGGGGGGCTCCGGAGCAAAGCAGCCCTGCTCTGCAACCCCCCCTGCGCCGCCGCCACACCACCACCTACCTTTCCCCGCCCCTGCTGCTGGCTGCTGCTGCTGCTGCCGCCGCCGCTGCCACCTCCTCCTCCGACGCGATGGGACCCCCACGCTTTTTTTTTTTTGCCGGGGAAACCAGGGCAACAGGGCTGTTTAAGCCCTGTTGCCCTGGTTCCTTCTCCCGCCAAAACAACACTGGCGGGGCTCCAGAAACGACGGGAAGGTAGGTAGGTGGCTGGCGGGCGGGCATGTGCGCGGGGGGGAGGTGCGGCGGCGGCGGCAGCGGCTGGCAGGCGGGCGGGGAGGTGCGGCGGAGGCGGCAGGCGGGGCAGGAGCGCGCCGGAGGCGAGGAAGGGGCGCAGAAACGCTGCACCCTCTTCCGCCATGCGCCCTAGGCAGCCGCCTGGGTCTGCCTAGCGGTAGCGCCGGCCCTGATGCCAAGGGACACACATCTAGTCCTATCTCTGGTGAACTTCTGCTGGAAGGCAAATATATGTTTATTTCTGGCCTTCGGTCCTTAAGCTGATTTGTAAATATTAGACAGGACTTTGGTCCGAAGCTGACTTGTAAATATGTTGCAACTGGTTTTAACTGGTTGTTTTATTCATGTGTTACTTGCCTTATTTTTAAAAAATAAAATAAGAGCCGGGAGCCTATAGATATATATTATTTGTATTTTGTTTATTGTATGGTATTGTATTTGCATTTTTCATGACATATTGCCATTCCCATAAACATTCCAGGAAGCACAGTAGGGCCGGGAGGCAATCAAGTGCCAGGAAATTCTTTCTTACAGTAGAAAAAGAGAGGGAACTGTGGTGGCAGTGGGAACACACGTAGAAATCCTCTTCAGACCGTGCAAAGATCTGAAGTTCCCTCTGTGCATATGGGGACGTTGGTAAGACTTGTGACCCTGATCCTCCCCTTCAGACTTCCATTCTGCATATCTGAAAGGGGCTTAAACGATACCTGCAAACGCATATATCAAAACTTGGATAACCACTTTTGCTAAAGTAGAGCTTTGGGAGGAACAATTTGAAGTGGAGGGGATGTTTAACCACTTTCCCTGCCCACCACTTTTATTTTTAATTCCCTTTCCCAATCTACTTTTCCACCCATGGGTTTCCAAGTAAAAGCAACCACTGAGGTTTTGTTACACTCATTTACATGTAGGGTTTCATTAGGTCCTGAAAGATCCACTTCTCTTTGGAGTGGGATCTTAGACACTTACATGAAATAAACCCAACCAAATATGGAACAACATTCTGCTGTTCATAGGCTGGAAATCTCCTTCCATTGCTATCCTCACTCTGGTAGCAGCTGGTAGCAAAAGAAAGACTCAGATGAGGTGAATGCCAGCTTTCTACCTCCCAGCGGGTAATCCTCATTTAAAAGGTACAGAGGAAAGGTCTAGGTCAGTCTTCCCCAAGCTGTTGGCTGGGGAGGATGGGAGTTGAATGATCTGGAGGGCACCTAAGTTGGGGAAGGCTGACCTAGGGCAGTGACTTCTGGGAAGTGGAAAATTCTGGTACCCCACCGAAAAGGACCGGAGCACGCAAACATTCATATTAATTCCAGCAAGTGGAAGAACATTTTGCATTTGTGGGGAAAAAATCCATTCACACAGACTTGACTCTTGCCTCACAGCCCCAGAAATACATTTAGAAGAAACAAGTACAACAACTTTCCATGACTGCAGAGAGATTTCCCACCCCCAACTCCTTTGTTTTCCAGCATTTTCTTCTTTATTCCTCCTCCTGTTTGGAGGGGGGGGGGAGAAAGAAAAAGAAAAAAAAAAACACCCAATGCTGCAACTTCACAAAAGCCAGTAAAAAGCATTTCACTCTTTTATTACTTGCAAACTGCCAGAACAGTTTCAGAGCAATAGCAATCATTGTTAAAGAGAATAGGAGATATATACAGATAAGGCTTTAGAAACAGCCCCATTACTCTTCCTCTTCCCATAGCACACAGCTGAATGCATATTTGAAAATGCAGGGACAGAGGATGGGTAACCCAGCAGGACTGTGGGGTGACTTTTTAAAAGTTATACCAACAGGAATGTATTGGTTATAGAAAACAAGACTCTCCACCATAGATAGATACAGAGAGAGAGAGAGAGAGAGAGAGAGAGAGCAGCTTTCATTTTGTTGTGCACTCACAGCAATTACTCCTGCTATCCATAGGAACAGATAAAAAAAGTGAGGAAAAAACTATGTTTTGCTTTGTTTTTGTCTTTTCAGAATGCAGCATAACATGCATGTAGATGAGATTCCATCTTCCCAAACTGACAAAAATACTAGGGTTTGCTAGGGATGCATTCCTCATGACTCCAATCCTAGCACTATCCTTCTTTCCCTTCAAAGACTGAACCCACATTTCCAGGCTCAGCGCTTTCCTCTTTGCTTACACTAACTGGGTTTGCATGACATGACAACCCATCATAGGTTGTTACCCACAATGGGTATGCAAACTGTCATGCAAACTTGGACCAATTCCTGCAGGATGGCCTGTTTGTGGGCAACAGGCCACCCTGAAAATCCATGGGTTGTTCTAGGACAATGGGTTGTTGTGTCATAATGGGTACCAGGAACTGGCTAGCGAGCCACTGGGAAAGAGTGGCAAAACCCCTTACTGCTCTTGCCAAGGTTGCCCGGGCTCTTGCCCGTGCCAGCCACCCCACAAATGCCCAACTGCATGCACAATGTGCACAAATATGTTTGTTCTATATATTTTTTTAAGCTACACTTGTGCAACTGTGGAGGTCCGCAGTTCTGTGAGTGTGGAAATTTGAAGCTTTGGCTGGGTCAATGTCCTGGGGGGTACCTGCTGCCAAAGTGCAGCAGGTACCAACCCTGGACGTTGACCCAAAGAGGCTCCAAATAGGGTTTTTCTTTCCTTTGCTTTCTCTTGACAGATGTCAAAAAGTGAACTGTCACGGGGAAACAAAAGCACGAGTGATCGTTGCTCACAAAAAGGGGGTGGTGCCATTTACACCTCCTTCATGGCAAGATCCTCATTTTTCCCCCTGACAGCCCTCAGGGTGATGCATATTTTGCACTTTTTCTTGAAACTCTAGCTGCTCGGGAAAGTGCAAAAGTGCATCCCACCCCTTTTTCTGAGGAAAAGGAGTTTTGACAGCTGACAAAACACTTGGTCCCGTTTAAAATGGGGTTTTGATAAGGCAATGGGAGTTTTTTGACTAGGGCATATGCAGCCATATGTCAAGCCAGCATTCACGATCTCAAGAGGAAAAAAGGGTAAAGGGTAAAAGAGATGATCACGGCAGGGAGTGGGAGACAAGTTGCTCCTGCTGCGGTGTCCCCTGGGAAACCCGTGGGAGGACCAAGGGGAAGGATGGGGAGGGCAAACAACCCACAGTGAGCCCAATCATCTCTCAGGCACACCGTGGGTTGTTCGCAGATCAATCAACAAACCGTGGCTTATTGCCAGGGTGGGTTGTGGTGACTTGCGAATGCACCCACTATCTTGTTGCATCGCAAGCCCTGATAAACTTTGTTGCATTGTATGCCCAGTTAGAAGCTTCATCTTGTACACCCAGATAGAGATCCACCCCTTCCACAGTGAAGTGCCCATTGTGACATTGAAGTTGCATCCACTGCAGTGGGTAGCCCATCTACACTGAGAGTACAGTGGCTTACCATAAGGCATACAGGAGAGGACTTTTGCCTTGTATGTATAGCCACACTTGTGGGGTAGCATATCTTGGTCACTTGCCTTCTTGGACCTATGGAGTGACTGCATCTCACAGTGGGGCACTGTCATTGTGAGGGTTGTGGGAATGAGGCTCACTGTTTCTTCCTGTTTCATACCCAAGCAAAAACTCTAGTGCATTTAATAATGATCAGTGGAATCACAATCCGAGAGCCTATTGGATCCCCATAGGTTCCAAGTAGTTTTTATTTAGCTAGATACCCTTTCTCACCACCAGGGATGTTGAAGAGTCCTTGGTCTCGAGTCGAGTCACGAGTCTTTGGACCCGAGTCTCAAGTCCGAGTCCAAGTCCTTGGTCCAAAATGGTGACTCACGAGTCACGAGTCACAAGTCACTCCCAAAGCAGACTCCACGAGTCCCTATTAAAATCAATGGGGTTTTTTCCCAACAAAATAAGGCTACTTCAGATGTGTGGTTTAAATAAATTCTAGGCACAAGTGTGCCTTTTTATTTCAAAACTCTGCAACTGATTTTGGCAAGAACAGACCAGGCAGAAAAATCCAAAATAACCAGGCAGGCAGAGGAGGCTGGGAACCCCAAAGCAGGCAGGCAGAGGTGTTTGTCTTGGACAATTCAACTGTTGAACTGTTCAAGAAGAGACCAGGCAGGCAGAGGAGGCTGGGAACCCCAGACAGGCAGGCAGAGGCAGCCAAACCCAAAATGTCTGAAAGGTTGCATTTTAAAAAATGATTTTAAAAAATAAACTTGCTGTACTTCCTAAAACTTATCCATGTTGCATTTGAGGAACATGATTTTTTCTAAATGTTTGGCCCCCATTCTGGAACGGTGAGATCTCATCACAATTCCACCCTCACTGAACACCCGCTCCACTGGTGATGAACTTGCTGGAACCAGAAACACACTCAGAGCAGCCACACAGAGTAATCTCAGGTCCTTCTTCTGCCTCTCCCAAGTACGCAACACATCAATCAAAATAAATCTTGACACACTGTTGGGGCTGCCCTCCTGGTAGCCGTCTATAGTGGCCGAGCAGCAGCGCACCTCGCTTCCATGCGCTCTTCGCTGGCAATCACGCTCCTCTCCACTCCTTCTGGCATAGATCAGGGATGTTGAAGAGTCCTTGGTCTCGAGTCCCGAGTCGAGTCTCGAGTCCCATTAAAAATATTGGGACTTGAGTCCGAGTCGAGTCAGAGGGGGGACTCAGTCTGACTCACGAGTCGAGTCCTCGAGTCCAAGTCCCCATCCCTGCTCACCACCTTCCCTCCCTCACCGCTCACTCTGTGTTTGTTATTTTCCTCAGATTAGGTAGGGTCCATGAAAACATCAGGGATGTTGAAGAGTCCTTGGTCTCGAGTCACGAGTCGAGTCACGAGTCTTTGGACCCGAGTCTCGAGTCCGAGTCCGAGTCCTTGGTCCAAAATGGTGACTCACGAGTCACGAGTCACTCCCAAAGCTGACTCCACGAGTCCCTATTAAAATCAATGGGGGTTTTTCCCAACAAAATAAGGCTACTTCACACTCAGAGCAGCCACACAGAGTAATCTCAGGTCCTTCCTCTGCCTCTCCCAAGTATGCAACACATCAATCAAAATAAATCTTGACACACTGTTGGGGCTGCACTCCTGGTAGCCATCCATAGTGGCCGAGCAGCGGCACACCTCGCTTCCATGCGCTCTTCGCCGGCAATCACGCTCCTCTCCCCTCCTTCTGGCACAGCCCAGGGATGTTGAAGAGTCCTTGGTCTCGAGTCCCGAGTCGAGTCTCGAGTCCCATTAAAAATATTGGGACTCGAGTCCGAGTCGAGTCAGAGGGGGGACTCAGTCCGACTCACGAGTCGAGTCCTCGAGTCCGAGTCCCCATCCCTGGAAAACATGTGTACAAAAATGCATACATTAGGAGAAATGCACAAAAAATGTGTATATTAGAAAAAATGCATATGAATTTTAGTGTGGACATTTTATCAAAATATTCACACAAGCTGATGCAGAAATAGGACAGAATGAACTTGTGCTTCAACAAGTTTGAATGTTGTGGAAACCGAAACAGACAGATTCATTCTTCCCTAATGAAGGCATCTAGGCAGCTAGGATGATTACCCCACTTTGAGTTCATGACCAAAAAGCTTGTAGGCCAGCCCGAGCCCTTTGCAAGTTTCCAAGCATCAATCAGGAAGTGAGGTCCTTTCTGTTTCCTTGACTCTGCAGTAAAGTAGATATACCCTCATTGACTTTATTTCTTTCTCTTTCTCCTGATATCCCATTCTGCCCTTGCATGGCTCACCCTGTCATTCCAATTTTTCATTCCATGCTGTGTACAGACTCCCAAGCCATGCCTCACCATTTCTCTACTAGTGCCCTTTCTACTCTTTCTTTGGTGAACCATAATTTCTCTATATCATTCTAGTGTGCTAGTCTAGTTCTAAGAAGTGGGAACACTAACCAAACCTCCTTCTTTCTGTAAATGTTAAATAGGACAATGACGTTGTATCATTCATTTGAAATCTTTGTCAGAGAGTTTTATTTATTTATTTGATTTGTACCCCACCTTTCTACCAAGAAAAAATGGCACTCAAGGCAGTTTGAGTTACTTTCCTCATTTTGTTAAAGTATGCTGTGTCTGTGTGTGTGTGCCACACTTCCGTAAAACTTAGATCCCTATTTTTTGTGTGCCTGCTGAAGACATTTTTATTTAAACAAGCCTTCCCTTATTCAGCAGTCATGGTTTTACTGACATAATCAGTTTTAAAAATATTTGAAAATATTGTGTGTGTGTGTGTGTGTGTGTGTGTGTGTGTATGGTTTCGTTGGACGTATGTCCTCATGTGAGTTCTTATACATATGGTAACAGCAGCGTTAGAAACACTTTCTTTGTAATTACAATGGCTGTTCTCCAGGAGATAAAGTTGACAGCCACACACCACCTATTCGAATGGACGGCTCTGCTTTGCTGCTATTTTTTCTAAAAAAATGTAATCCTAGCAAATCTAAAGGCTTCCCTTGGCACTTTCTCCTGCCACTTTTCCATGTTACTAGGGATCACGCATGGCAATCAGCAAAGCCTGGACTGATTAAAAAAATATTGTCAGGCAATGCCAAAGCCAAGCAGGCTAAGCACACATGGTGATCTCCAGGATTTCCAGCATGTCCCCATGCAAATCTCCCAATTCACTAATAGCTGGGTAGGAACAGACACAATGGTGCTATTAGCATATGCTCAGAATTTGTGTGGAGAGGAGCCTGTGCTTCAGAAAGAAAAATTGCAGCCAAGGTTTTGAAAGGATCAGAACAAATTGGACCAAGCCAAGAAGATTCTGCTGCCAACTAAAATAAACAGGCTTGACATTCATGTGCTGTTGACCGAGGGCGAGCCGCTAGGCCTTTTGCTGTGACTATTCCAGTAATGTATTTAGGGCCCTGCACTGCAGCTTTGTGAGTAAATATCAACTAGGGGAAGGGTGAGGCGTGTGTGTGTGTGTCTGTGCACGCGCACGTGCACGTGCACGTGCACGTGCACGCATGCATCTTCATATAGGAAACAAATGCTTCAGAAGCCTGTGGCTTCATTTCTCCTTCCATTAGAAAATGGTTGAGAATTCTATTTCTACTGGTGCTAATACAGTTGAGGAAGGGAGGAAAAAGGGAAGGTGTATAATTTGCCAAAGTGGGCCATCCCAAGCATATTTCAGTTGAGGGGGAGGGCTGGTGGCATACATTGCCCCCCCCATTTTATTCTCACAGCAATCATGTGAGGCAGGCTAGATTAAGAGATGATTAGCCCAAAGTCACTCAGTGAGCTTCATGGCTGAATTGGGATTTGAACCTGGGTTTCTCTAGTTCAAGTCTGACACTCTAACCACTGCACTACACTGGCTATTGTACTCAGTGCTACTGGCTGCTGATCTATATATAAACCTCCAGTAGTATGGGATACGAGGAGGGAGTGGGAAGAAAGAGACAGGGCTTTTCTACTTGAGGTATTTATTGTGTGCTCATTATTCCCTATTCACGGTTGCTTACAGATTATTTAGACAATATTGTGACCCTCCAATTTCACTTCTGTGTCTAACCAGCACTTTCGGCTGGAATGTGCATGGAGCTCAAATGGGGGGGGTAAAAGCTCGGTGAAATTGCCGGGTTCAACCCCCCCCAAGCTCCGCTCAACTTACCTTTCCCTGGCTCGACTCATGATCTTCTGGGTTCCAGTGCCTATGTCGTTTACATAGAAAACAGTGTAAGATATGCTGTTTACATAAAGTATAGCGTAGTAAACAGTAAAAACGGCATTTACACAAATTGCAGCCATTTTTACTGTTTACTATGCTATACTTTACATAAACGGCACAAAGCCGGGGAACCCAGAAGTCCAGTGAGCGCCTTGGTGAGCGATTTAGCTGGTGCTTACAGGGCACTCAGCTTGGCTTGCACAGCAGGAGCACTCACCAAGCACCCCACCTGTTGGGTGCCGGGCTCGGTGCCCATCCCTAATTTTGTAGAGCAAGGAAAATGCAGCATTTAATTGTGAAAGTGAAAGAAAGCACAATTTCCTCTTGTGCATTTAGGCTATTTCAATACACCACAGTGCCACCTAGAGGTTACGTAGTGGAAAAGCAGGAAAGGAAATGCTCCTTGTGTAGTGCTTGGAACTCAAATCTGTGACAAAACCGAAGGTAGATACAGTGGATTAACTTCCAATTAACAGCCTCATGTAGGAAGGCTCAGAGACAGAGAGAGAGAATCAGGAATATATGCTGCTACTGCCAAAACTAGGGACGGGAGAATCAGTGAGGTTTGACTCGAGCTCATCACAATTCTCCAGTTTCAACCTTGAAGTATGGTTCACCATGTTCCTGTTCCTGAACATAAGATTATTATTTTTTTAAAGCATGCACTCAAACGTGTACTTTCCCACACTGACTAAAGTATGAATATGTGTAGTTTTCTCCCCGCTCAAAATGTGCATTTTAAAGTGTGCATTTTTCTAATGAAAGCAGAGTTTACATGCAATCACAAGCTTGGGAATATGCGAGCTTTGGCTGAGAAATGTGCTTCCATTCACATTTGGGTTCTGGGTTGTGAATGGGACAAGTTCTAATGCTTAACAAACTGAATCAATTTTTTTGTACGTCCCTAGCCAAAGTCTATGTTTAATTGGAGATAATGTTGCTAGATTTTCAGTCAGAAATCCTCCTAGGAAACCTCAAAAATCAAGAATCTCATATGTTCCTGAAATTAATAGAGCAAATTACCTTTAAAAAACCTGACAGACATAACACAGATAGGTTTGAAGCAAACTGAATGCAATTTCTTCTGTACTCACTCACTCACTCACTCACTCACTCACCACTCACTCACTCACTCACTCACTCACAGTGACTGGATTCAGACAACATGCTAACCCACCGTGGCTTATAAGCCACGGTGGGTTAGCGTGTCATGCAAATCTGTGATGGGTTTGTCAGGGTGGCTTACGTTTGGGTTATAAGCTACCCTGACAACCCATGGCTTGTAGTTGGGGTTGTTTCACCCATGTTGTGTTGTCTGAAGTCTGAACCTGGACGTGGACGATGTGACCCATCATGGATCGACCCCACCTGCAAGTTCATTGCTTGGCGCAAAAGCGGCAAAAACCCCTTGCCACTCTTGCCAAGCAGCTAGCAGGTGGCCGCCAGTGCCAGCTGCCCACTAAGTGGCCAAGTGGCACTTGTGGAGGGGTTGGCAAATGTTCCCCCACCTTCCTGCCACCACCACGAGCCATTTTTGGCTCGCCACAGCTTAATTTTCACTTTAATTTATTTTTGGACATCATGAAAGCCGCTTCTCAAACTAGCTTTTGTGATCCCAATTTAGCCATCCCAGAGCAGTCCCTCCAAAGGTCACCAGGGATACTTTGGCGAGGCTGCCCAGGGTGGCTAAATATATTTTTAATTCCCCCCCTAAGTTGATTTTCAAAAATATTATTAAAAACGGCATGTAATTAAAAATTAACTTAAAAGAATAAAATAAATTGCTGTCCATGCACCACTGCGGGCACTCACAGTTATGCTTGAGCAGCAATGGGGACCCTGGGGTGGCTAACGGAGAGGGGGGGTGCCTGCTGGCCAAGTCCAGCAGGCACCCACCCTGGCCACTGCCTTAGCATGCAAGTAAGTAGATCTCTCCCCACCCTATCCTTTTGAAGCATTTGACACCTGTCAAACTGACTGCCAGATGCTTCAAAAGCCTGTGGAAATTGGTGCTTGCTAAAAAGGGGGGCTCAAACCCCACTTTTTGCAGCAAGATCCCTGGGATTTGGGGGAGGGAGCCCATGCCTCCCTAGCGCCCTCTCCATTTTGGCACTGTTCCTGAGTTGCTGCCCTCTCAGGAATGTGTAAAATTAGTTGGGATTGGAGATTATTGATTGCAAGGAATTGGAAAGTTCAACATCAGTATTTAATAATAGACTGGTATAAAGAGGTTTGGGATATTGCTTTAAATGATAAATTAACATGTAGTATTAAATGTAAAAGGGGACAATTAAAGAAAAATAATTTTAAGGAAATATGGGGGTCATTTTTAGATTATGTTTTAGTAAAGGGGAAAGGGAGTAAGCCATGTCATGATATGATGTATTTTTGGAATATAGATTAATAATGGATTATGTGGATAGAATTGGTTTTGGCCCCGGGGTGACGGATGCACTTGTAGTGTATGATTTGTAGGTTTATGTTTTTTTTTGTGTATGTGTGTTCTTTAAAAATATAAATAAAAATTTAAAAAAAAATTAGTTGGGATTCCCCGGGGTGGAGGTGGGGGTGGGGTGCTACCAATGTGCCGCAGTGTGGGTTGTCGTGCCATGCGAACACTATCTCTAAAATCATGGAGTATTGTCCTCTGTTGCCAGTATAACTGTACTCAAGTCATTTATTTATAGCTGACATAGAGTCCCTGATTCAAATCTCATCTCAGCCATGGACTCAAACTAGTTGTGCCTAAGAAGAACATTGGGTCGCTGCTTTTGGAACTGAAAAAATGGAAATTGGCATGTGACTTTTGAAACGATAAAACAAAACAACCAAATTACAATGCAACCTAAAAGCAGTTAGTGGATTATACCCAGACAGAACATAATTATAGCACTACCACCAAATTGTTGTTTGCAAAAAGTTTCAAATATATATCTGTCTCTCTAAGCTTGAGCAGGACAGAAGCCTATCCTGCACTGGCACACACAGAAGAGCAGAACAGACCATGCAGGTACAAATGGCAGTTGTGGCGTGAGACCAAGAAGCCTCTGAAGGCATGTGTGCTGAAAGTGCAGGGTTGGTGCGTAAAGAGAATTGCCAAGAGAGGCTCAAGCTCTTGAACCCTCCAAGTGTATGCCATTGCTCATATTAAGGGGAAATATAGGCCAAATGCCTTCATACACTTGGGTATGCAGGTGGGGAAAAGTTAGTGTGAACTAGGCTGTACTTGTGGGGAGGCGGCCATAAACATATATATTAAGGGAACATGCACATAAAAATGTGTATATTTGTGAAAATAGAATTAGAATGCATTATTTTAGGAAAATTGCTTGCAAAATATGTATATCACACAAAATTGCATACAAATATTAACGTGTTAGGAGAAACATGCACACAACTGTGTGTGAATTTTCATGCAAACTTTTTTTAAAAAAATCTCAAAGTTTGAGATTAATTAATTCAAAGAACTGAATTAAAATTGGAAACAAGAAACTGAGAGAAACTGAAATTGACAAATCCATCCATCCCTAATGTATGGACTATTGGTAATGGGCATCGGTGGAGGTGTTAATGTGCACACTGCAAAGGAACACATAGGACCTCATTCCATTTGGCACTACTGCTGCCCACTCAATTTAAAAATAGTACACAGGAAGATATTATGAAGAATACATTAATCACACTTTCAGTTTTGCAGTATACAACCAATCTGAAAGCATAGACATGTCAGCAGATTGAGAAGATACAGTATGCTGTCTCCCATTTCCCTCAGTACATGTCTATCCATACAGGAACGAACTACCCAATTAAAGCCATGAGAGGTAAGTGAAACCAGACCAATATAAAGCAGCCCAGGAGCTAGACACAGCTACCAGCTGTGTGGGTAGCAGGAGCCCGTTGATGCTCCTACATCTAGCAGGTAGATATCTGCAAACAGAAGCAGACAACTCATGAGTGAAACCTTGAGCTAAAGAATGAGTTGCTACTACCATCATGCCACCATCTGCTTCGAGAGAGAGCCATAGCTTGTTGTAGACACAAGACTTGGGACACAAGGCATTTATCCTTGACCCAGAGCAACTATCTGCAACTTCAGCAACAGTCTCCAGTCCAGCAACAGCTTTGCATATGTATTCTACATATCCTACAGCAGGAATGGGCAGCTTGTGGCCCTTCAGTTGTGGTTGGACTGATGGGACTGCAGTTCCCATCAGTCTTATCACACTGATTTAATGCTAGCTTGTGTTTCTTTGTCTGGGGCAGGGCCACAGGTAGGGATGTGTGACATTGGAAATTCATTCTGTTTCAGCTCAATGAACTTTCAACACATTTCTGGCCTGATGGCAAAAAGTGGGCCAAGGGGGGGGGGGGCTTGGCATCCGTGAAAATGCTCAGAATATTTGTGCAAATTTGGAGCTGAGAACTGTGTATCTCTAGCATAAATTGTGTCTTGTGTGAATCAAGGCTGACAGGTTAGATTCAAGTCATTGTTGTTCTTGTTCTTGTTGTAGCATTTATCATGAGAAGCATGGAAGTATCCTCTTCTCACTGCATATGCACGCACTCCAACTTGGCCACCTTGAATATTCTGGCAGTTAATTTCAGATTTGTACAAAATTTGGGCCTCAGCTCCACAATTTGTGCAAATTTGCAGAGTGGAGACCCAAATTTTGTGCAAATATCCCTGGCTTAAATTCATGGCCCATTTTAAGAACAGAAGTCCATGTGCTGGTTCGACTCACATCAGATCGAGTTGGCGCCAGTGCAGGGTTGAACGGAATACGCATAGCCAAGTCGAGAAAATCTGTTGGATTTTCACCCCCCTATCAGATTCCTCACACATCCCTAGCCACAGGCTATGTTTTAAAAGCCTTCGAACTACACTGCATGTATGTTAAATTTGTTGTCAGGAATATGCAGAATAGCAGTCAGTGCACACAGATAAGTCCAGTACAAACTGGAAATGTAGAGTGAGGTAGCCTATGAGAATATTTCTCATTGCTGCTTGGCCAGATCCAGTTTGAGGAGAGAGGTCAAGCAAGTGCTATAGCTGGGACTGGAATTGCTCTGGATTCTGGCACATTAAACTATGACAAAGGATGGAAGCAGGACTCTTGGAACAGATTTATGATCATTACAGGCCCCACAACCCACATGCAGAACAGGAACCATGTTGGCTTGAGAAATGAGAAACCCTCAGCCATCCACACACCATCTTTTCCCTAGCAATGCTTCTCACACTTTCTAAAGGACAACTCTAGCACTGCAGGCTTTCCGTGTAGATGCAAACTCATTGTTAATAACTTTCAGAGTGAGCACATTGCACTTTTCGGACCTATTAAGAGCTACATGCACTGGAACAAAAAAAAAAGTGGCTCATTAATGTAACTTCTTGCCTCTGAAACTGAATGAGCTTGGTCACTACTTGACAGCTGACCTTGAATCATCTCTTGGCACAAATAAGAACAAGCAAGCAACAAAAAGCAGACAAGGGGAGTTGTCAGATATTGTGTGTGAGAATGTTGACTGCAATTATTTACAATGAATTACTAGGAAATTATTATGAAACATCAGACTCATGGATAGTGTCATAGTTACTTACTGAAATTGATAGACAGCAGGTAAAGTGTGTGTGTGTGTATGAAATATTGGTTAACTATTTTTACTCTTTGTTTGAAACTTTACCATGCACAATTTTTTTTCACATAACCACCAGGAAAACATTGGGCCGGTTGATATATCCATGTTCATCACTCAATGACTACAGCTTCAACTGGTGCCATCACAAATCAAGCCCCCTCAGATAGAATTTCCATATCACCACATATCACCTCAAACGCAATAGGTGGTATCCAATACTGCTACTGTACTCCATTTGTTCCATTGCACCTGTGCAAGCAACTGCTAGCACAACAGGAACTAGGGCTTCCTAAAACAACCCCGGAAAGAAGTAGAAATACTAGTTTCCAGAATGGGACATGTCAGCAGAGCTCCCTTCTCTGGGCTCCACCAATCTGCCCCATTCCAGAAACAAGTATTTCACTCATTTCCATTTGATTTAGGAACTGCTAGCAGTAGCTCCCACTAGCACAGGGGTAGCATTGGATATTGCACAATGATTTTCAATGGAGTCAGTTAGAGATCTGTGAGGAATTCAATCTTTGTGAATTCCAATGCAAACTGATCTGATCTGCACCTCCAAGACTAATGTGGAGCAGAACATAATTATCCTTCAGATGTTGCACTTCTCAAATAAATTCCAGTTTATTTCCTCTACCAGTGCTTATCCCTGAGGATTAAGAGCACCTTTGATCAACCATGAATTCCAAGAAACTAATTTAAAAATTCACTATTATGCTGTAAAGGCATTGCAATCCCCCCCCCCCCCCGGAAGGAAAAACTGTCAAAGAATTTTGAGAGCAATATTGTGGCATTATGCTATGTCTGTAGAAAAGTCAAGCAATGTATCCCGAAGTCAACGTTTTTAGTGTTTAGTGCTTATTTCCTTATCCAGATACTATGGTATTTTATACTCATTCATGCTTTGATGATTCCCATCACATAGCTAGTTTATTAAAATTGCAGGTGAGTGAAACCATAAATTCCAACATGCTTCTGTTCTGCGCAGTCTCTGGAGCAGGAGATTGGGAGCATAAAATAAAATAAGGAAAATCATGTTGCATCCCGCTGGGAAACATATTTTATCCTTCAGAGGCATATTAGAAATGCATGTTTTAGAAAACGATGTGAGGCACACCGGACCATCCTCCCAAGGGATATTTTTCTGCCTGGAGCACTGTTTTCAATTGACAGTTGTGTCTCAGAACCCAAAGTTCAGTACTTTAATCTGTTTAGCACTTGCATTGCATTTTCTTTAATTCCAATACATCCCCCACTATACCAACAGGATATTGTTTTTTCTCCCCTCCCCCCCCCCGCAAACAGTTTTAACACATCACCATGATTTGCTACTCCATTTCCCACAGGGCTGCTTGAACCATCAGGGAATCTTTCTTTTTGCATCTGCTCAGAGATACACGCTCGTTGCTCTAACATATGTATGAGATGATGATTTCACTTTGCTGTGCACTCTATTTCTATAAAACGTGATTGCAACACAGTACGTAAAACTAGGCAAGCACCTGTCATAGATGAAAATGACTCATGGTCCGGTCCTAAGATTTGCCACATTAGTATTTTGGAGCTTAACAACTGCTGAGCCTGCTAAGTGTCACAAGCAGTGACAGTGTCCGCTATGAGAAGAGCTCACCCATATTATGGAAAAATGTATTTAAAAAAAAAAACCCACCACACAGAAAGCAGTGGGATATGGAAAAGAGATGTCACAGCAAATCCCTTGAGGGTGCTCTCATGTTTATGTCATGCAGCTAAGCCACCGTACTTTACTAGGAGGTTTTCTCCATGAGGCTGTTAATCTGCTATATCTACTTTCGGTTTCGTTGCAGAATCGAGAACCGGGCTCTACACAAAGAGCTTTTCCTTTCCTGCTTTTCCACTACATCACCTCTAGGTGGATGGCAGAATAGCACAGTTGCACAAGTAGAAAAATATGCTTCCCCCCCCACTCTTAGAAATAATACTCCATTTCCCCCACTCAACCCAACCCTCCCCTTGGGAAGTGCTCTTAAAAAACAGAAGCAAAACTGGAGGGGCATGCCGTTGTTTAAAGAACCCATAAACAACCATGAATAAGAAATGACGAGTGCACAATAAATGCCTTGTGTACAGAAGCTCTAGATGTATACAGTAATACCTTGGATTGCAAGTAACTTGACTTGATTTGAGAGCGTTTTGCAAGACAAGCAAATGTTTAAATATTTATTTATTTATTTATTTTTTACTTGATATACAAGCGACGTCTTGCAATACAAGTACTGTAATACTGCTTAAATTAGAAATCTCTGTACAAATTTTTTTGGGGGGGATTTCGTTGTGATATAAGAGTGTTTTGGATTACAAGCACGTTTCCGGAACGAATTATGCTCTCAATCCAAGGCATGACTTTAATTATGCAGGAACTGAACATAAAGTCCATTGCCATTTCAAGCCATTGATCTTCTGAGCTTCTTAGTTCCTAAACCTAAGATGTAGAATAAACAATGGTCAATGTCCTCATGGATCTTCAGCCAGAGCATGTATTCAGGGGAACTGCAGATAGCAAACATATATAAAAGTCTTCTACTTAGATTAGGGCTGATGTAGAAAAAAAGGGGGGGGGGCTTTTTGCAAAAATCTTAAGCTGCATCAAAAAAGCACCCTCTTCCCTTTCAGGGATTTGTTTTATTAAATTTATTTGAAATGTTTCTTAGTCGCCTTTCAGGACAGGAGCCCTCCCAAGGCAGTACAACAATAAAACACATAATAAAATGCGGTAAAAACACATAATAAAATTTGAAATGGTAAAGACACAATAAAAATAGCAACAGCAGCAAACATTCTAAAAAAAAAACAAAAAACAGCAAACACCAGCATAAAATAAAACTTACAATATACAACTGCAGCCACAACCCAGTCTGATAAAACATCATCAGGGGAAGGCCAAAGTAAAGTAATACCTTTTCAGAGCCTTCTTGAAAGCCTGCAGTGATGGGGCCTGTAGGATTGCAATGAAAGAGGATGAGAAAGTGTTTGCCAATGCAGAGTGAGGGTCACCTGTTCATCAAACGCACTGGGATTGCCCATTTGACTGATCCAGGAAGCACTATCTTTACTCTCCTACAGACATAATATAAGTTGCAATCTGCCCAATGAAATAGCATTGCTATTCACTAATGCCAACAGAATTATGTTCTATATATTATGTCACTTCCTTTTATAGGGAAACCAGACTTGCATTTAGAACATATAGAATTATGTTCTATATATTATGTCACTTCCTTTTATAGGGAAACCAGACTTCCAGCACTTGCATTGTGCTATGCCCCCTATATCTAGGATAGGGCTCCTCTCTTAGTCTACTTTAGGGTGCAATCCTATGCATGTTTAGACAGAAAAGTGCCCTACAACCCCCAGCTTGCCTCAGCCAGCCATGCTGGCTGCAGCATGTTGGGAGTTGTGGGACTTTTTTCTGTCTATATATTATTATTATTTTTTAAATGTGAATTTCACCAAAACAAAGCAAAAACCATATTAAAAGGGGGGAGGGAATACAATTTTCTTGTAGAAATTAAAACGAATCACTTACAGTAGATGTGTATAAAATGTATATCAATAAGTATCAATAAGTATGTAGTAATACACCTGTCAATAAAAACAGTTATGCATAAGCTTCAGAAAAAGCGGACCAAATATCGGCGGGGTATAAATATAATAAATAAATAAATAAATATTTATCCATCTGCAGGTGGCATCTATACCAGCCATTCAAATATTGAAAGCGTTGTTAGGTTCTCAATCCATTGTGTTATAGGAGGTGAGCGTTTATCATTCCAGTGTTGTAATATCAGGCTTATAGCTGTCAAGAGGGCTCGGAAAATCCACTCGTGTTGTCCTTGTGATAAATCCATACAGCAGGTAAATAATTTAATATTTACCGTGTGCATCAGTAAATATTAAAGAACATTCTAATATTTATGTATTTATTTATTATATTTATACCCCGCCTTTTTTCCTGCAAGGAACCCAAGGTGGCTTACATAATCCTCATCCTCCTCTCCATTTTATTTTATCCTCACAACAATACTAAGTTTATCCGTACTATGACCTCTACCCAAAAATAAGCAACCACTAGGCATTGCTAAAATATATGGTTAAACAAAGCATTCACTGTATTACACCTCCAACAATTAGCTGACTTAGACAAACCCTTATTAAAAAGATGTTGTGGCAACCAATAAACACAAAACAAAAGGTTTACTGAATAAGACATAACCTAAGATCTATAGACCCTTCTGACACAGATGCAAAAATAATGTTCAATTAATTAGGCAAAACAGGACTATCAAATTCCCTATTCTATTCGTCTTTAAGACTCTGTGTATCATATTTATTCACCGACACTAAGTATTTATAAACATGAATCATGACTTTTTTCTGTCTAAACATGCATAGGAATTGCACCCTTAACCTCTCAATGAAAGACAGAGACCAAATGTAATGAAGCTTGTGCCTGTAGTAGCCTCTAATTTATTTATATATTTCCTGTCAAATTTCTAGCCTAACCTTTGCCCCAAATCGGTCCCTTAAGGCTGCAATCCTACACAGATGTATCTGGGTGTAAGTCCCACTGAACTCAGTGGTGTTTACATCTGAGTAGACATCATGGGATTGCACCGTTTTGCAGTTCATAAATACATTTATAATGTTAAATGAAGTATAAATAAATGTTTTAAAAATTGCATTCAAAAGCACAGGGAGAGAAGAGCACACTGAAGGATTTAAAAAGAAAGAAATTATTTAGCAAACTGCATTTCCATAAGAAGCCCTGTTGAACATGATCTGTTTGTATGAAATAGGGGATAAAAGATTGTATGGGAAGTTACATTTTGATCAAAAGCAACAATGACAAACTGTATGCAGTGATTTCTTCCTTCTTGTTAATAAATGTGTTCTTTGAAAGTTACCGGTATGTATGATGAAATGTGTGTTTGGCTGTAATCCTAAACATATGCCTTTGTAACTAAATCCCATTGAAGTCAATAAGACTTACTTCTATTTATAGACATGGCTAGGAGCACCCTTTTCATAGGTTGAAATGCTGCTCTTATAGGTATGTTTTAAAGAATCCTATCTGACTTTTTCACAGCCTTTACTTTCACTTCCCTGAACACTTCACTTCATTGACCTTCCACTCACATCTAATAATAATTGCAGCCTCACTGCAGTCAGTGGAAGGTTTGTCTTTAACTTTCATGGGAGCGTGATCTAACTCTTGCTAATTAATTGTGTGTGTATAGAAAAAGTCAAATTAAAAATTCCTTGGATAGTTTATTTAAAAAAATTAAAAAAAAGCAGCAACTCTTTTGTTCATGAGAGTTGATTAACCTTTGTAGGTGGATGGCACAATTATAATGTTGTTTAATTACTAAGTGACACTATAGATCATCAGCTTTATTAATCATCTGAACTACAATAACTTCCACACAGTATTGTGAACTAAAAAACGAAACTGAGGCCTCTGTTTTTCCAGATCAAGGTATAAAAATGATAGAATATATACGGTGATTGATTACTCTAAATCAGGGCTCTCCAACCTTGGGTCCCCAGATGTTGCTGGCCTACAGCTCCCAGCATACCCAGCCAGCATGGCTAATGGCAAGGGATTCTGGGAGCAGTAGTCCAGCAACATCTGGGGACCCAAGGTTGGAGAGCCCTGCTCTAAATTGAATGGATATATATATATATACATATACACACACACACACATATATATTTCTTCCAATAGGATCCTACAGTTAATTCTATATCAACCTCCAAAGGTTGCCAAAGCTGAATCCATTCTATCATACCCTTTACAGAGTTGTTCACCCCATGCTATTAGTAGTTGTATTATATTTGTTGCTATTTTTCAGTAATTTTAGAGAATATAAAATAAAATCTTACAAATATTTAATAAAAAATCCCAGAAATTACACATGCAGGGGCTTCAGAATGTGCAGTTCCTCTTTAAGCCTATAATGTGTGAACAAATCCTAAAGGTCTCTTCGACACTTTTCTTCTTCTTCAGTAACTCCTTTCCTGCACAGCATTGGACCTATTACTCAACTGCTAACCCTTAAGCTCTCTCCACCATTCTCACAGGGAGGTGAGGCATTGACACGGGGACTTCTCAAATGATTCACTTCACCCTCATGATTCTGCCATTTCATACATTAATTGGTGTGGGCTACAGTCACAAGGAAGCAGCAACCAGGACACTCAAGCAAAGTATAAATTTGGTCTCATTTACATCCTGATCTATATATGCATTAGAATGAGGTGGGGATGAGGTGCTGGAGCTCTGAGGTGGTAGAATAGATTATGCCACTTCAGGTTGTAGCGGGAAGCAAGTCAAATCTTTTCATGCTTTCAATACAGCATTGGTGAGGGTGTGGGCAAGCTAGGGTTGTTGTTGTTGTTGTTTAATGTGTGGGATGGTTTAAAAATGTATGATCACCCTAAAAGCCTTGGTGAGGAAACAAGGTGAAGGCTGTTGTGACTGAATCAGGGAAATGTGTGGCCTGCATCAATGAAATGCTGAGACAGAAGCCAAGGAAGAAGTTTTTAAAAAGCTAAACTAGTCAATGCATAAGGTTTGTAGAACCTGAACAGCATACCCTCCAACATTTCACAGATGAAAATAGGGACTCGCATGTGAATTTGTAAGAGGTATGGTTAAGCAGCAACATGAAGGTGTGATCAAGAGGGTGTGGCCAGGCAACATGAGGGCGTGGCCAAGAGTATAGCAATCCCAGGATGCTCTAACCGTTTAAAGGCTCTGACCACTCTGAACCCACCATCATCCAGACCCATGATGATGATTGCTGTTGTTGTCATTATTATTATTGTACCATCAATGTGCAATGGTGCTTTACCGAATATAAGAGAACAGTTCCCTGCCCCAAAGAGCTTACAATCTAAAATGTAATATAGAAGCAACAACAAATGGTAGGAAGTGGAAAACTGGGGAGGAATATGCAATTATTTCAGTCAAACATCACTTTCAGCCTACTTTCCCCACATTGTGCAGGTCAGGAAACGCCTTGTTTTAAAGATCTCCCTCCCACTTTAAAAATGGATCCCTGCATGGTGGCTTTGTTCTCATTAGTAGTTTGCCAAAGAAATAGTAATATATAACATTTAGATATCTCCTCTGAGTGTGCAAAGTGGTTCACAGGCCCACCCTGCAAGCTCCTATTTTCTCCACTCTGAAAAAACAACAACACGTGGTCTGTATTGTACTTTATTAAAAAAAACCAACCAACAACACAGTGATTGAACAATAACGCCAAGATGGAATGATGGTTTGTTGCTGCTATTTGAGAGGTAGTTGGGATTTTTTCTTTCTTTCTCTTCAGCAGGGTGTATTTTCTGATAACTCCCTTTAAAAAAATGCTAATGCATTTTTTAAAAAAAACAGTCCAAAATCCCTGCAGAATAATCCTAACCATTACTGTAGAGAGCTTTCTCCATTGCACTTCAGCATGTGTTAGAAAAAAAGTTTCATATGGGGTACACAGGTAGAGCCAAGTAAAATTTACCACTGCTCTGAAAACAGAATAACAGTGCAATCCTATGCATGTGTACTCAGAAGTAAGTCCTATTATATTCAATGGGGGGTGGGACTTAATTTATTTATTTATTATATTTATACCCCGCCTTTTTTCCTGCAAGGAACCCAAGGCGGCTTACATAATCCTCCTCCTCCTCTCCATTTTATCCTCACAACAACCCTGTGAGGTAGGTTAGCCTGAGAGTCAGTGACTGGCCCAAAGTCACCCAGTGAGTTTCATGCCGAGTGGGGACTAGAACCCGGATCTCCCGAGTCCCAGTCCAACACTCTCACCACTACGCTACACTGGCTCTCACTTAAATCAATTAAATCATTGATTAAATCATCAATAAAAATAGATTTTTTCAATTTTTTGCAAAAAATCATGATTTTTTCGGCAGGGTTTACAAAAAATCATGATTTTTTTGCCACCCTGTCGTGTAGGTAGCCTAGTTCTGATTAATGTTTTCTATATAATTTGGTGTTCTTAACTATTAAGTGTAGGCTATTTGTACATGTGGTTGCCTGAAATGTTGGAAATAATTTTTACTAATTTTTTTTTTTTGGGGGGGGGGGGGAATTGATTAAATAAAAAAAATCATTGATTTACCTTAAAAAATCATTTTTTCCCATTTTTTGCAACCCTACAGGAAAGTGCGTATATTTAAAAGCAATCTGGACTAGATGGCTCAGGTTGTCTGAGTGTGGAAAGCTAAGCAGGGTCGAGCCTGGTTATTACTTGGATGGGAGACCCCTCCTCTAGTTCCCTGCATTGAGCAGGGGGTTGGACTCGATAGCCTTGTAGGCTCCTCCCAACTCTATGATCTATGGATATCTACAACACTGACCATCACATCTTGTGGCAGCAAATTGATTATGCATTGTGTGCAGAAGTATTGTATAATTGAAGGATAATTGTGAAATGCTGCTCCTTGCTAGAAGAAGAGGTAGCAGCAGCAGCACCAGTACTAGGATGACTTTTCCAGAATTATATTATTATATAATATATAATATATTATAATTATTACATTATTATATTATATATTATTTTGTAATATTTTATAAGTGGCTTTTGTAATTTTTTTTAACCTTACTTAAACCCTGAATTGTTGATATCTGGTGTTTTTCATGGGGGGGGGGTGTCAGTGCTTGCAGGGCAATCTCTTTCTTTTTGTTTTAAAATGGTCAGGATTGGCACAAGTTCAACAGGTGAAGCTTACTCACCCATCCACCCACCCAAACATGGAGCTTCAGAGAGAAGGGGAAGTTTCTTGCATTTCCTTCTGACACTGTAAACTCACCTGTTAGAGGCAAAGAGTCAGCTCTGTTAGGAAATAAAACCTTTGGCAATAAAAAGATAGGAATCATGTGATAAATTCCCTTATTCACCTCTTCCTCATCCAGGACAGTGGGTGCAGCTTCTCAGTAGGTAGAGCAAGCAGGCAAGCGCACACACACACATCCTCGCAGCATCTGTCTGTGGTAAGGAAGCTAAAGCCACTCCCCAAGTTCGTCCCCAGCTGACTTGTGCTCAATAATCAGCCAGACAGAGCTGTATGGTGTCACTCAAAAAAAGAAGAGCGAGACCCCTAACGCAAGAAATGCATCCCTTTTTATACCTTTTTTGTCAAGCATTTGTCTCTACACATGCCTACGAGCAATTCGCTGATGCCAGCATTTGCTTATTTATCTACAAGATTTATGCTCTTTGCAACATTTGGTTTCTTCTCTCCTTGGCCAGTTCCCTGCTGTAAATATTGCAATCACTGACCAGGTGGGTGCAATAGGGAGTGGGGATAGAGAGAAGGAAGAACAGTATACACTTCTTTGATGGTTACAGACATGCCCTTGTAAATCAGTCTTTTAAAGATGATTAACATAAACTATTGAAGCAACTACTCTACTACTTCATCTCATATGCAGTAGTTCAAAGAATTTCACTAGGCTTCTTACAGCCTGAGAGAGAGAGCTTCTTGTCTTTCAAAAGCCAGGACAGGAAATTCTCTTACTTATAGTTGAACAAAGTTCTGGGATTACATTTAAAACAAAACAATACTTGTTACATTATATTTTCACATTACCGGTACATAGGATTTTTATACTTTCCACATGTCTCTCTGTGGAGATCCTGTGGCTGTTTGAGCCTAAAAAGAGCTACACTTAAAGAGGCCATCCATGGGCAAAATTGCAGCTAAGCTTGCAGTTTTACGCTTAGCTGCAATTTTGCCCATGGCATGGCCCCTTTAAAAAAAAGTTAAAAGTAGCTTGCATTTTTGGGAGGCAGGGGAATTCGGGACTTTGCATGACAAAGTGAAAAGCCAGGATGGCTTAAGGCTTTTCCTGATGGTCCTGGCATTTTCCGGGCAGTTGGAGACTATGGAACAGCCTGAGAAAGAAGTCAATGATTAGAGGCCAAGGAAGAAGTTACAAACATTAGAGGGTAAAGCTGAGGATTCATAGGGCCCAAACACCCTAAGGAGGAAATCAAATGACTAGAAGGAGGAAATCAAACAAGCATTGGGGAAAGATTGAAGGGCCCATCATAAGCATGCAACGTGGAATAGCAGAGAAGGCATGAGTGATTGATAAAAGTTTTTGAATATGATGAATGGCAGATTGAAGAGATTTGAGAAGTAAGATCTGGCAATTGCCAGTGGTTAGAGCTGGATGGAGCAGTCCTGGTTTTCTCCCTGACTAATTTTGCAATAGCCTGTCAGATGAATGTAATGGATTATTTATGAGCACAGAGGTAGTTGCTTAACCGAGCTTGCCAAAGGGGTAAACAACTGTCTACAGTTCTGATCTAACCCTTTATTTCATGTTGCAAAAAAGGCTATGATGTTACCTCTCCCCGCCCCCTAAGTTATTAATTAATAATTATTTTAAACTCTTGTGTTCTAAACAAAGATTGGGCTTTGGAATGTAACACACTAGATGGTCACAACTTACATGAAGGTGAGAGAAATCCACTTCTACAATGAGTGACCAACAGATAGCAGTTTAATGCTATGTAATTCTTATGGTTATAAAATATACGTACACAATTATTTCTACTGTTGCACAAGAGTAGAAATAATCACTACTGCACAATATTAGTATCTAGTCAATTCTCTGGATGATTTACAGAACCAGCTTTCTAAATTATATCAGCAAATAAAACAGTTCTAAAGTAACTAAAACATAAGCAAAGGCCGTAGAAACAAAGCCACTGTTCCATGGATTACTATGTAAGAATTATAGTTTGACAAAGTCAGTCTTTGGATAGGTTATACACCTCTGGCATGACATCTTCTCACTGGTCTTCTGTCTACAGCACAGCTTGGTGGCACAGTACATGTCTGGCAAACGAATGGCGTATTCAAACTTTCCGAAAACTGGAGGACAGAGTAGATGAACGTTTAGTATATTATTCCAGCCATAGGATCTGAAAAACTCACCAGAAGCTCTCAACCAGGGGTGGGCAACTTCTAGGAGTAAGGGGCCTGCATTGCCTCCCAACACAACTCACTGGGGACCACACCCTACTCCTGACAAAATTGCAGCCACCAAAATTGCAACTACATTGGCGGCGCTGGCAAAAAAAAAAAAGAAGAAGGGAAAAAGAGGAGTTTTGCAAGGAAACAAGGCATGTGGGGAGTGTGCACCTTGTTTGCAAGCAGAATCACGAAGGAGTAAATATATCAATAACCCTGCGTCGCGCAGATGTGGGGCCGTGGCCTGGGGAGAGTCTGCAGGTCTGAACTGAGAAGCCTAGAGGTCTGCATTTGGACCACTGGCTGGAGGTTTCCTACCCCTGTTTTGAAAGATAATCCTGATGTAATTTCAGTTCTTGCTCAGTGTTTTCCTTTCCAAAGCCCTGTGTCACTTAAACTTGTTGTGTCAATTATATTTTATCATGTCCAATCTGAAGGAATCTGAGCACTCAGAGCCCTTTGCTTTTAAGGCCACAGGAGAGACATTTGCCATAGTTTCATCATGGGGCAAATTTAAGAAAATAAGTCATTAGCTTTCTTTATCTGGGTTATTAATTAGGTAATGTGAATGGTGGCATTTATAACCATTAAAGAATCCAAAGGAGTGTTGTGACAATTAATTACTGCTTACAGAGTGTTTCATAGATGTAAAGCGTTATATTACTATTAATAACATAAAGATTATGAAGCTTTAAGGGCATCAGATTCTGACCCCTCTTGTTTTACTACAGGGATCTCATTAATCCTGTTCCAGTTTATCACAGTGATGAATAAATAAAAAACTAGAGCCTTTTAAAGGCTTCTTTGGTGAGATGGCAATTTACCACATGATGTGTTCTACAAGGGACACGGATATGCTATGAAAGTAAACAGAGGTTAAAAAGAAGAGATTCCAGAATATAAAAATGAACGATTGTTTAGAGAGAAAAAAGTTATATGTGAAGAGGTTTACTGCTTTTTCTGGCAGGGCCTCTATGCCTTTACAACTTGCGTGCAACAGGAAGAAATTTAGTTGCTCAAGTTTTTCCTATCATAGCAACTGCACATCCAGAAAAGCTACAACTGGTGCATTTCTTTTTGCCCTCAAGCTAGCTGAAAGCACAGAAGCCTGCCAGGAAAACAAAAACATGACCACCCTGATGGTAGTCTTCTTTTCTTACAAACCAGGTCTAGGCTCAGCAGCATGCCACCAGCTATCACCATGCGAGCTGAGGCCTTTCTCTAAGTGGAAATATCAATGCCCCTTGGAGATCACGTACTCCTGGCTGCAAAGGGGGAAAAAATATGGAATGACAATTGTTGTGAACTGCCCAGAGAGCTTTGGCTGCTGGGTGGTATAGAATGGCAATAAATAAATAAACACATACATAAAGTATGTGGACATCTTTCCACTGCTATTCCAGGAGCCAGAATGAAAAGACAAGGAGAAGGGTAAAAGTAGGGACCAGGAAAAGGTCAATCATAGCATGTCAACCGGAACTGGTCAAACTGGCTTCCGGGGTTCCTGACTTTTGCAGGTGTAGTGCTTCAGGCATAGCCATGGTGAGGATTGGCACTAGTCAAATATCTTAAGAAAATAAGAAAATCCATGCAGATTCAGACCAAAGGACTATCTAATCCAGCATTATGTTTGCACTGTGGCCACCAGCTGCCTGTGGGGAGCTCACAAGTAAGCCCACTAGTAGGATCTGGACACTGTGTATCATGCATACACTGACTTTATGTGTCCCACATAGCTGTGATACAACAACAACATCTTTATAATGAGGGCCACTATTAACTTGACCCTATACTGGGCCAAGTAGCAGTGATTGCAAAACCATGACCCCCACAAGGCCTATGCAAAGGGACTAGGCTGGCAGTGGGCACCTGCTTGGCCATTCAGGTAGTATTATGCCATCCTACAGACTGTTAGGGCAAGGGGATCATTCCCATCTCCTTTGCTGGGAGTTTAGCTCCATGGGGTATAGTAAATGTCATCCATACAAGTACCATCAGGAATACTCTATTTGCAGGGGATTACGTACATTTATTCAGTAACTGCCCCAAAGGATGATTTCAGTGTGTGGGGTATGGGAGAGGCAGCATGGCCCAAGAAAAGAGGTGAAATGGACAATCTAAGGAAAAAGGAACCCAGTCTAATTAAACTGTAGCCCCTGTGCTGCCTCCTGGAGCATTATGTCACAGTGGTGCATGCCAAGCATGTAACTGTCACCTCCTCAGAGTCCATGGTGTCAGCCCCCAAAGATGAGGAGTCTGACCCCCACCCCAAAGGTGGTATTAGTAGCCCCAGGAAAAAGCAGTGATCGGTGCCAATAGACACCAAAACCTCTTCCAAAAGCTGGTTTTCTTTTGAAAGGAGCCATCATAAGGCTCCTGATGCAAATGTTTACCTCTGCCATGCAATTAGAGCTTTAGACCAGAAGCCATCCTAAATCACTGGATCCATCTAAAACATTTCTATACCACCCTTCAATTCAAAATGCCCAGGGTGGTTCACAATACTAATACTAGAACATAGTAAAAATAGTAAAAAGGGCTTAAAAAACAATCACAGCTGAATTAGAAAATACATCAGATGTTAAAAACTGTGAGAAAGTAAGAGGGTTTTGCCTGGCACCTGACAGAGGTTATCAAAGGCACTGGGAGGTGGCATTCTCCACCAAATGGGTAACCACAACCAAAAAAGGCCCCTCCCCTGTTGCTGCCCACCACACTGCAGATGGTGGGGGCACCAGAAGAGGATCTGTGAGAAAGCTGTTAGTATACAGGCAGGTTGATGTGGGGGAAGTTCCCTCACGTATGCCGAGCCCAAGCTGTGTAAGGCTTTAAAGGTAAGCACCAGCACTTTGAATTGTGTTCAGAAATGGAGCAGAAGCCAGAGTAGTTTTTTAAGCACTGGCAAGAGGTATTCCTAATGACTGTTTCCAGTTAGTAGTCCAGTGGCTGTGTTTTGAACTAACTGAATTTCCATACAGTCTTCAAAGGCAGCTACACATTCAGTGCATTGCAGTTGTCTAACCCAGAGGTTACCAGAGCATAGGCAAGTGTAGCCAGGCTCGTCCTGTATACCACGGTCCTGATCCTGCTCTCTCACACAAACCTGTGGCAGCCACTTACATTTAAAAGAGAGAGAGAGAGAGAGAGAGAGAGATGGATGGTATTCGTTAGCATCACAACTAGTTTGGCCCTGTGAGATTTAACTTCTAGAGATGATGGGGAAGGAGCTGAACCCTGGGGAATGAAAGCAATTCCCACACTCACAAAATGCTAACAAGGGGTATCCCCAAAAAGCAAAAAGAGAGATAGTGATTTACCAGGGACAGCGAATGAAGCATACAGACTGTCCCTGGTTAACAGGAACAGTTGACACACATATGCATTTGTGCAGTGTGAGATCCATCACTTTACCAGTTCACATCTTTAAATTTCTGCTTGCTTCCCCAGCAGTTAAAGAACCTCTCTTTCTTTTGTCTTCCCTTCTGTGGGAATTCTCCTTACTTTCAAAAGCCTCTACTGGTTTCTCTTTCTCCATTCAGGCCTTCCTGCCTACCCTGTGCTTTCTTTTTCCTGATTTTAGATGGATTCCATTCAGTACACTGGCAACCTAGGGTTCCTCTTTATCCACTGACTTCATTTAGGTCAAGGTTTCAGCCAGTTCTGGCATCATGGCGTGTGAGTGAAAGAAAGATCAGCAGCCATTTTAGGGTAGGGACATCAAAGTGCCCACACACACTAGAAACTCCTCCTTCATTTACCTCTCCCTGCTGTTTCTTGCTCTTCTCTGGAAATGTGGAATAACAAGAGCCCTAGGCAGGCATTTGCCTGCATCACGCCTAGGAGGAGATCCATGGGGATGCGACCTGTGTGAGCATGTAGACTCCATGCCTAACTGTGTCCCCACATGCCTGGCTCCCTCAGAGACCTTTGTGCATAGGAAGATCTGCATAAGGGCTTGTAAGCATGTTCAGCCAAACACGCTTCCACAACTTCCACGATCAGGAACCCTGATAAGGCCAGGTTTGCAGGAGCCATGTAAGTACATTCAGCTGAACACACTTACAAGCCCTATGCAGACCTTTGTGCTCAACACAGAAAGATCTCTGAGGTAGTCAGGCACATGGGAATGGGATGTCCTGTCCCCAGTTTGCCCATGTTGCAAGTGAATGCCTGCATAGCCCTAAGAACAAATATCATTCCATAGTAGGTGAACTGAGTTCAATGGGCACCCCCATGACAGACCAAGTATACACACACACACACACACACACACACACAGGCAGGCAGAGAGATTTTAATGCTGTGTTTTTCTTAATTTCCCAGTTTAATTTAAGAAGATAGTACTACATAGGGTTGCTAGGTTGCAACTTGGAGACAGGCACTGTCCCTTTCAGTTCCCCGGTGAGGAGAAGACATAGAAGCAGTTTTTTTTTTCCCTTTCTGGTTTTCTACCAGTCCTTTTGGTCCCTCTCCCCAGTTTGCCCAGTATACCTGTTTTTGTTTTGTTTTTCATCCTGTCCCCGCAGGATGAACCTACATGTTATACGGTACACCCTTAACCTACATGTTATACAGTACACCTGACCTGAGCCTTTTTCAGGTTTTCTCTTCCACATGTATACTAAATGTATGGAGACAAGGGGGGGGGGATTATCCTTGCTGACCCTGCCTCTGGTGCCCATGCCTTCATCAGAAAGTCTGGTACAGGCTTTGGCATGTATACAGATGCATTCACATAGGCTCTACACATGATCAAGGACCCTGATCATGCAAGGTTCCTGACTACTGTGTGTAGAAGCTACAGCTGTACGCATGTAGATACCCCTTTCAGACCTCCTGCTGGAAGTACAGAGGTCAAGGGTGGAGTCAACAACATGTACAATCCCATTCTGCCTTCTATGCATTCAGTATATACTGTAGGGATGTATGAGGAATTTGTTTCAGTTTATTTTTAACCAGAATTTACTAAGTTTGCCCCTCCCAGAACTGAACATGACCCTGAATGTAATCTGTGGTCAAAATCCATACAATTCCGATGCAATACATGGAACAACAACAAGAAAGGTCTCTGAAAAATGTGTGCATTCAAAAAATATTCATGATAAAATGTGTACTTTTGAAAAATGTGCATGAAAAAATGTATACTCTTGAAAAATGCACATAAAGATGCGTTATTCAATGGGACAAAATGCATACATTGCAAAGATGCGCACAATTGTACATTTGGGGAAAGATGCCCCCCCCAAAAAATACACACAGATTTTCATGCAAAAAGAAAAACAAAACAAAACTTGCAATCCAATATGGACTTCAGTCAGAACGAGCTTCAAGGTGGAATTCAGAGAATTTCAATGAGCTTCCTAGTCTATACATGGAGGGCAAAGTCTGAACAGGGTTCCAGAGCTTTGTTCACTGCAGGGAGCAGGGGAGGAGCCTGATGGATCAGGGAAAAGTCAGACAACATTATGAACAGAAAAGAATAGCATCGATTTCTGGGTTCCAAACGGGCTATCTCAGTATTATGAATCAAATTATTTTTTTCCTCATCAACTTGTATTATTGCAAATTTTCACATTGCCCTAAAATCTGTTGTACATGTATATTTGCAGGGAGAAGTTGTATTTCCGGAACATCCATTGTAATGAAATCTCACACTAACAAAAAGACTTCAGAAGACATTCTTATTATAAGAAGGATTTGTGAGAAATCGAGAAGTATACAGAACCCAATCAGCACATAAATAGGGGGAAGACAACAAAAAGTGATTTAAAAAAAAAAACCCAAAAAAGTGGAATCCATGTCTCTCAAACTCAGCTGTCTTCTTCTAGCACTGCTCTCTCAAGGCAATGCATGAACCAAATTGTTCATTTGGTGCAGCGTCTATGCTCTGCTGCTGGCACCGTGCTTGTAAAAGTTTCAATTTCCTGCTTGGCCGGTAGTGTGATTTTGAAGTGCTGGGATATTTTCAACTTGTCTGTCATAAACTCCACTGGGGGATTTTCAGGTTTTCAGCACAAATGACTTTAAGAAGGCATGGTTTGAGAGGCTTGTCCATCAGTTGTCTAATGAACAAGTATGTCATTGAAATCAAAGGGGCTGAAGTCAGTGGGGCTTATCGCGATGTGAAAAGTTAACCACGTGAATCTCTCTTTGCCAGATTAGGTCCTAATCTTGCATTTGACGCTTGGTATACTTGCCTGGTACTAAATTTAGGATAAAACTTTAGGGAGAGAACTAATGATATTCATGTGGTGTAGTGGACATAATTTTGGCTCACACTGGCTCAGCTTGTCTGAGTGTGGAAAGCTAAGCAGGGTCAGGCCTGGTTGTTACTTGGATGGGAGACCCATCCTGATCCTCTAGTTTCCTGCATTGAGCAGGGGGTTGGACTCGATGGCCTTGCAGGCCCCTTCCAACTCTATGATCTATGAATCTATAAGACTTGTGTTCGCATCTCTGCTTAACCATGAAGCTCACACAGTGACTTTTGGAACAGTTGCTATTTCTCAGCCTAACCTATATCACAGGGTTGTTGTGAATATAAAATGAGAGACCCTATATATGCCATCCTGAGCTCCTTGGAGGAAGGATGGGATACAAACATGATAAATAAAATAAAAGTGTACAGATTCTCATCAGTATTAATGCAAATCATTTCTATCAATCTTCAAATGAGGCAAATGCTTTACAATCTTATTCATCATTGAACTTGGTAGTTTAGTTAACTTTTTTCTCTTAATTTACAGAATGGGGTGCAACTTCCCAATGCTGACAGGTATTCAGTGAGTTTATGGTTTATCTCTAAGATTTAAAGGTACAGGCAGAATCTCCAGGGGGGGGGGATATGGGAGCCCCATTAACAGCACTTATGTAGTTGACCTAGTTCCCCTCTGTGGCGTAACCCCACAATTCAGTTCCCTGGTGTATGTCTGCATTAGTATGTTTAGAGTGTGTCTAGAATGCTGAACCAAGTGGGTATGGTTTGTGATGTATTGGAAAGGGTGGGGGGAGGAGTATATAAGGAGTGTTTGAGTGATGTCTGAGTTAGTTAGGTTTTATGTCAGTGAGTCGAGTTAGTGAGTCGAGTTATGAGAGTGTGGAGTTGGGTTAGAGAGTTTTAGCTTAGGTGGTTATGGGAGAGTGTTTGTAGTGTGTGGGGAGAGTTGGGAGTTTGGGAGTTAGGTTAGTTACAAAGTGTTTGGTGTAGGCAGGTTTATTTTCTGGAACTAAGATTTTGAGAATTAAAATAAACTTATTTTTATTTTGTTAACTACCAAAATCCTACGTGTCAGCTTGGCGTTATTACCTGCTTTACTTTTAAATCTACACACACACCTTTGTACCAACAGCATCATAAATTTAAGCTAGATCCTTAATAACCAGCATTAATCTTTTCCCTCATTAGTAGGGGAAAGGTTTCATTTGACCCTCCCCTCAGGTTTTCAAGTGTTGATGCTTGGCCTGAGAAGGGTTTATGCGCGTGGTCCTAAAGTGAAAAGGTCCATGTCGTCGCACCCTCCCCTTTGCCTTTTCTGGATTCCACCTTTTCTCCCACACTTGCTCAACAGCATGGTGATGCTTGTCCTGGTCTATTTATGGCAGCCTTCCCCAACCTGGTGTCCTCCAGATGTGTTGAACTGCAACTCCCATAATTCCCAGTCAGCATTATCCATGCTGGCTGGAAAATATGAGAGTTGTAGCCCAATACATCTGAAGGGCACCAGGTAGGAGAAGGCTGATTTATGCAGTAAAGAGCCTGTGCACATGGGCCTCCAGTACCTTTTGTGACAGCTAGAAGGCTACGGGGTGGGATGGGCTGGAGTGGTGGAAGGGACTGTAACACTTCAGACCACAGGAGGCATTTTTCAGAAGCATATGTTTTTTTCATGCACATTTTCACATGTATGCATTTTTGAACACAATTTTTTGTTCCACAAATCGCATTTCAAGCTTAATAATGTACAGATTTCAACGGTGTTCGTGTCTGTGTTCAATTCTGGGAGGTGTGAACAAGCAAAGTTCACATTCATCCAGATTCTTTGAACATCAGCTTGATGTTCTTCTCACATTATTAACTGCGGTCATTTGTGATTTGTGTTCAATTTGCGCAAATAGGAAAATTGTGCAATTCAAATGTAATCGAACAGGAAACCAAAATTTTTGCATATTTTCCAGAGTTGTGCAGCTTCCCCCCATGGACTAAAATGTGAAATTGTACAATTTTTAAATAGTGCAATTGTGAACTGCTTGTTCAATTAAAAAATGTGCATTTTTTGAATGTGACCGCATGCTTGACAATTTGTGAACATTTTGAAAGAATACATTTCCCTTCTCACATCTGATTTTGGGGTTGTGAACAGGGCTTGGTCAACTGTTTTGCAAACACAAACAATATTTTCATACATCCCTACGATATACTCCTAATCAGGCCTAAGACTGGTATATGGTGAAGCATTATTTTCACTGTTTCTCTGGATCTCTGGATGGTTTAAAGTCTACTCTCTCCTTCTGGTCATGCACTGTGGCAGAATAGGCCCAGTGACCAACACCTCACCACAGCTATTCCTATGAAATTTACAGTGAGTACTCCGCTGCTTACTTTCAACATATCAGCCTCCACACAGGTTAGCTTCCAACCAATTTTTTAAATTGCTCTATTTCATTTATGGATCATGATGAAAGGTTTCTGAAAAATTATCTTTAAAAAATTGTAATACTGACCCAGTGACTTTTGTCGCGTGAAGCATCTGTTAGAAATCCCTTCTAATTCTATTACTAGATTTACTATGATAAAATATTCAACCAAATTTATCGCTGGGTGAAGTAATAACATTAGTGCAAACTCTGCTTCTAATTAAATTAATTACTAGACATCTCAGCTTATTGCTTGAATGACATCACCAGCATCAGGCAAAAAAGAGAAGGAAAAGGTGCTTTAACTGCTAAACAGAAAGTTCTGGGGAAGCAGAACTTTTCCTAGTTTCTCATCACCATGGAATTTATGGATGAAGGAGGTCACTGTTATTTGTCAGTTATATGCAATTAATGAAAAGTAAGTAAGTTATATAAGCTAGTTCTGGGATGGTCCCCGCTTAACTCTTAGAAGCCAAATTCCTTAGGAATCATCTGCTTGTGGGCATTACATTGAAAGTTGTACCGGATCAACATTTTTTTGTTCCATAACACACACGTTGAGCCAACTGCACTTTTCCCACTACTTTTGTTACAAATTAATACACAATTGTTCTTCCCCAGTATAACTTAGAAAATTGCTGTATAACTTCTAACATTGCACTCCTATGCACACTTTCCTGGGAGTAAGCCCCATTGAACTTAAGGGGACTTACTTAGAATCATAGAATCATAGAAAAGTAGAGTTGGAAGGGGCCTACAAGGCCATCGAGTCCAACCCCCTGCTCAGTGCAGGAATCCAGGTCAAAGCATCCCTGACAGATGATTGTCCAGTTGCACCTTGAATGCCTCCAGAGTGGGAGAGCCCACCACCTCCCTAGGTAGTTGGTTCCATTGTCTTATTGCTCTGACAGTCAGTAAATTTTTCCTGATGATTAGGTGGAATCTAGGTTCCTGTAACTTGAGCCCATTATTCCGTGTCCTGAAAACTGGGATGATCGAGAAGAGATCCTGGCCCTTCTCTGTGTGACATCCCTTCAAGTACTGGAAGAGTGCGATCATATCTCCCCTCAGTCTCCTCTTCTGAAGGCTAAACATGCCCAGTTCTTTTAGTCTCTCCTCATAGGGCCTTGTTTCCAGTCCCTTTATCATCCTTGTTGCCCTCCTCTGAACCCTCTCCAGTTTGTCTATGTCCTTCTTAAAGTGTGGTGCCCAGAACTGGACACAATACTCAAGATGAGGCCTAACCAGTGCTGAGTAAAGGGGAATTATCACTTCCCGCGATTTGGAAGTTATACTTCTATTAATGCAGCCCAAAATAGCATTTGGCTTCTTTGCAGCCACATCGCATTGCTGGCTCATATTCAGTTTGTGATCTACCACAATTCCAAGATCCTTCTCACTTGTAGTATTGTTGAGCCAAGTGTCCCCCATTCTGTAACTCTGCATTTGGTTTCCTCTCCCTAGGTGCAACACTTGGCATTTATCCCTATTAAATTTCATTCTGTTATTTTCGGCCCAGCACTCCAACCTATCGAGGTCACTTTGAATTTTGTTTCTGTCTTCCAGAGTATTAGCTGTTCCACCCAATTTTGCGTCATCTGCAAATTTGATAAGCATTCCCTGCACCTCCTCATCCAAGTCATTAATAAAAAATGTTGAAGAGCACTGGGTCCAGGACTGAGCCCTGTGGTACCCCGCTCGTTACCTCTCCCCAGTTTGAGAAGGAACCATTGATAAGCACTCTTTGAGTCCGATTCTGTAGCCAATTGTGGATCCACCTGATAGTTGTTCCATCTAGCCCACTTTTAGCTAGCTTGCTAATCAGGATATCATGAGGCACTTTGTCAAAAGCTTTGCTAAAGTCCAGATATATGATGTCCACAGCATTCCCACAGTGCACAAGGGAGGTTACCCGATCAAAAAATGAGATCAGATTAGTCTGGCAGGATTTGTTCTTGACAAATCCATGCTGGCTTCTAGTAATCACTGCATTGTTTTCAAGGTGCTTGCAGACTGACTTCTTTATAATCTGCTCCAAAATTTTCCCAGGGATTGATGTCAGACTGACTGGCCTATTGTTCTCAGGTTCTTCCTTCTTGCCCTTTTTGAAGATGGGAACAACATTTGCCCTCCTCCAGTCATCTGACACTTCACCTGTCCTCCATGATTTCTCAAAGATAATAGACAGTGGTTCTGAGAGTTCTTCTGCCAGTTCCTTTATTACTCTAGGATGCAGTTAATCAGGCCCTGGAGATTTAAACTCATTCAGAGTAATCAGGTGCTCCTTGACCATTTGCCTATCAATCTCAAGCTGCAATCCTGCCCCTACAGTCTGCACTTCAGGTTTGCACTTCTCAGTAGGCATGCCTAGGGTTGCACTGCAAATTAGATGTGATATAATTGTCTATATAATGGTAAAGTGAGAGAGAAAATCATGTTGAGTAGATAAGTGCAGGTATGTCACAGCTCACTGGGGACTATAAGAAGTGTATGGACTGGATTGTTTAACTGAGGCCATCTAATAGAATGATTTGCTAGAGATCCTCAACAATGCTCCTCCTCCTCCTCCTCTTGGGTATAAGGCTATCAATGGCTGCTGCTAGCCATGATGGCAATAAATACTGCCTCCAATATCAGAGCAAGTATGCCTCTGAATACCAGGTGCTGAGGAATATCTGAACAGCTCTCAGCAGCCTGATCTCATCTGATCTCGGAAGCTAAGCAGGGTCAGGCCTGGTTAGTACTTGGATGGGTGACTGCCTTGGAATACCAGGTGCTGTAGGGAGGAACCATAGCTCAGTTTGATAGAGCACAAACTGCTTTGCATGCAGAAGGTCTCAGGTTCTATCCTGGCCTCCAGGTACGGCTTGGAAAGAATCCTGCCTGAAACCCTGGAGAGCCGCTGCCAGTCAGAGTCAACAATACTGGGCTAGATGAACCAATGGTCTGACTCAGTATAAGGCAGCTTCAGGGCCGGCGCCACCACTAGGCCAACTAGGCGGCTGCCTAGGGCGCATGGCGAAAGGGGGCGCAGATCCACACAGACACTCGCCCTTCTCTTCCTCCTCCTCCAGGAACGGACGAGGAAGGGAGGGCGCGGGGCCTGCGCTCCGCTTTCCGCGACGTGTGTACGGAAGAGGAGGAGGAAGACGGGAGCGAACAAGCCTGATTTCTTGGCGGTGGCAGCGGCAGCAGGAGCGCGCGAGGCGTCAGGCAGCCGGGGCTCGCTGCGCTTGGCACGGATCTGGGCAAGGAAGCCGAGGAGAGTGGCCGGGCGGGCATGGGGCATGGGGCAGCAGCAGCTGCACCCGTGAAGGCAGCTCCGCGCAGGGCCGCTCGCTTGGCGCCGAATCCCGAATGCCGCTCCTCCTCCTCCGCCTTCTCCTCTGGGCTCCCCCTCCCTCCCCCCCTTGTTCCTTCAGGCAGAATCCAATGGGACACCGCAGGAGCAACAAGCCCCCTGTCTCTCCCTGCCATGATGCAGAGCTGTTTTTGGCTCACCGCAGCTTTTTTGTCACTTTAAATTTTTTGTGGGGGGAGATCGCTGTTTCGGCAGCCAAGACCTTGGATAGCTACTGCCAGGTAGAGTAGCTCGCCTCTGTCCACCAGGGCGCAGCTGGAGCAGCTGGTGGCTGCTGATCCACCTCAGCTTGGCGCCTCTTCTCGCCTTCCTTCCTCCCTTCCCGGGCTGCGGAGGCCAGCGGCGGCGGCGGCAGCAGCGGCAGCAGCAGGAAGCTCGCTCGTTCGGGCAACTCTTCCTCGCCGCCGCCGGGACTGCCGCCGCCGAGGGAGGGAGGGCTCAAGTGGGAGGGGGGCGCTAAATATTTTATTTTGCCTAGGGCGCCAAACTTCCTTGCACCGGTCCTGGGCAGCTTCCTATGTTCCTATGAATGTGCTGTTGCATTCATATTGTTGTAAATCAGTCCGGTCTACAGATAAGTCGTCATCATTAACACAGTCCAAGGTTGAAAGCCAATAGATCTGTCTGAAACCAAAATAGAATGAAGCAGTGTAGGAGCAGGCTGAAGCATGGTCAGGGGTGTTCCGAAGTCAAGGAAGCACGAGTCTCGGTCCGGGGGCTGGCAGGAGTAGCTGGCTACGGTCGAGTTGCAATGACAATTGCTTCCAGCGTCCGAAGGGTGTCTGGGGCCTGTCTTTTAAACAGGCACTGATTGGCAAGGCAGCACAGCTGGGCCAGGCTGCAGATGACATGTGCCTGGCCCCACCCCAAACACACGTTGGCACAGCTGCCCCATGTCTTCCAAACGCACAGCACATATCCTGTGGGTTTTAAAAATTATTTAGATATACAGTAATACCTTGGATTGCAAGTAACTTGGTCTGACAGCGTTTTGCAAGACAAGCAAAAATTTTAAATTTTTTTTTACTTGATAAACGAGCAAGGTCTTGCAAGTCAAGTAGTTGTAGGGATGTAACCGCTCACCACGAGCGGGCGTAGCAGGCCTAAATCAGCCCCGCTCATGCCCGCCAGAGACTCGCTTTGATATAAGAGTGTTTTGGATTACAAGCACGGTTCCGGAATGAATTATGCTTGCAATCCAAGGTATTACTGTATTAAAGATTTTAGGAGTATCTAATCTTATGTAGAGGGTTTTTTTTTTAATGTGATCATCAGTATATAAATCAATTAAACAAAATAAATAAATCTATTTGCTTATTTATTTATTTCCTTAAATAAATACCAGGGCGGTGAAAAGTAAGTATGTAATGAAAGAATAGAATACACTTACAAAATAGTAAAAGACAGTTAAAAGAAATCATAAAACAGACTGACCAGCTTAAGATGCCCAGGCAAACAGAAACATTTTGTCCTGGCACTGGTGATTACAAGTCACACCTCCACGGGGAGCATGTTCCACAAACGGGATGCTGTGGCGGAGTGACAGGCAGAAGCCCAGGGAGGGGCCAAACTGAACATTCCAGCGGCTCTGATTGGCTGAGGCCGAGAGCATAGAACCCCAGGGAGTTGGCAGTTAAGGGGAGTTGGTTGTCAGTTGGGGAAGAGAGTGGGTTGGAGTGAAAGAGGGAGTGGGAGGTTAGTAGAGTAGGTAGGGAAAGGTGGTACTGAAGAGAAGAGTTCAGACAGGAAATCTAGTAACTAAGTTGTGAGAAAGCAAACGTGAAGGTGTTAGTATAGAACAATTCACAGGCACTTCCAGTTAGGGAGTGAAGGACCTTCTGTCTGAGGAAGAAGGAGAAACTCTGGACTAGTGTGAGGGACAGTTAAGTTCCCTAGTCTGATACTGTAACTTTCAAGTAACCAAGCCAAATTGATACAAAGAGCACTATAGAACATCTGCCTGCCTTTAACCTGAATCTAAGCAAATAACAAGTTTGAATGTAACTGTTGAAAATTCCAAGTTATCTGTTCCTGAGTTGAATATCAGTTTAGAGACTTTGTTAGAACAATAAATCTACCTTTTTATTCAAAGTTCTAATTCTCCAGAGTCTGACTGGTGACAGGAAAGTAAGAAGGGAATTAACGGAGGGGCACCCTGCTTCAAGTAATCAAATAAAACAAACTGCTCTTAAGACAAACAAACGTGGGTGAACAGCTACATATAAGACCTAAGACATATAATCGGCTAACGCAACTTAAAAAGACAGCTTAAAGTCTGAAGTGACCAATACAAGGTGGCACTTGGTGAGAGCGAAGTACACATTGAGGGTGTGAGCTTTGGAGCGAGGGGTCCCGTCCGCTACAGATGCCACAACAGAAAAAGCTCTTTTCCTATTTTTCATACAGTGAGTGGGAGGTATCTTGAGAAGAGACTTCCCTGCAGATCTTAAGACTTGGACCCTGATTTGGCACTTATAAGGATGTGCATAAAATAAAAACTCCAGTTCATCGAAGTTTTCCAAATCCCACCTTGAAACTCATTCTGTCTTGTGTCCAGTCTGTATCAGATTGCGATCTTTGTTTTTTCTTTTCACATGAAAATTTGTGCATATTTTTTTGTTAACAACAAGGGAACATAAAGCTGGGTTTATGGCTCCAAATCCCCAGATGACCTCAGCCAGCAGCTTCATATAGATATTAAAAAGAAAGAGGGATAAGATGGAACCTTGCAGGACTCCACTGGATAAGGAGACCACCCCCTCCCCCATGCTATCTTCTGAAACCAACCCTACAGATAGGAGCAGAACCACCAATTGTTGTTTACCCTACCCTTAATTCACAGAGTCTACCCAGCAAGATACCATGGTCAATAGCATCAAAAGCCACTGAGAGATCTAGGAGAATCAATAGGATCACACTCATCACACTCCTCCTATTTCTCTCATGTCAGAGATCATCTATTAGCAGGGCGGGTGCAAGGCAGTTTGGTGCCCTAGGCAAGATCAGATATTTAGCACACCCGCTTCCCACTTGAGCCCTCCCTCCCTCCAGCCCTATGCCCTCTGGCGCCCCTTTAGCCCTGTGCCCTAGGCAGCTGCCTAGTTGGCCTAATGGTAGCACTGGCCCTGTCTATTAGAGCAATGTTCTCCAACCTTGGGTCCCCAGATGTTTTTGGCCTACAACTCCCAGCATGCCCCAGCCAGCAGCTGGCTGGGGCATGCTGGGAGTTGTAGGCCAAAAACATCTGGGGACCCAAGGTTGGAAAACACTGTATTAGAGTGACCAAGGGTGTTTTCTTACCAAAACTAGATCTAAACCCAGACTGAAATGGATTGTGGGTTTCCCATAGGCATCTGGGTGGCCACTGTAGGAACAGGATGCTGAACTAAATAAGCCTTAGTTCTAATCCAGCACAGCATTTATTGTGTTCTTATGGCTCAATAATTTACCCTCTAGCATACCCAGGACATTTCACATGAACCACTTCTAGTGGGTTCTAAGGACATCTTTCAGCCACTGTACGCATACTCCATTAATAATGTTTCTAGAGTCAAGTTTAACGGCTGGCCCTTTTTCAGCCTCGATTACATTATGAACATCAAAAATTAGCTGTCTGAAGAATTAATCTTGAGGACAAATCTAATTGTTGATTCTTCCCATATTGCTGATTAAATCTACATACCTTAAGAAGTTTGTGCTGGCATGCCAAAACATGTATTGTGCTCCTGATGCAAATTCGGATGATGTTGCCACTATCGCCCCCTTCAGAAATCAACTTCCACTCATTCAGAGACTATGTGGGCAGGGGATTGGGGCCACATGTGCGGTCCCCATCCCCCAACATTACCATCCCTGCTGGCTGCACTCCCAGATCTTCACACGCTGAATGGAGGTGATGAAGAGGGAACTGACGGGTGCATTCAGCTGAATAAACCTTTATGTGATCGGGAGCTTTGCTTAGCTTGAGATTCTGATCAGGTGGAGGAACCTACATGTGTTCAACTTCAGCTGAACATGCATAGGTTCCCTTGACCTTCCACTCAACTGTTGAAGGCCTGAGGGTGAACTAGCAGGGATAGGGATGTTTGGTACCCACTCCATGCAGAACATTGGAGGCTATTCAGAAGCAACAAGTTGATGGCTTTTTCAGTGTAATGCCAAAGTCAATGAAGATTTTTAACAGCTGTTCTCTAGACATAATGTCTTCATCAATGAAACAGCATTCTTACTTAGAATGACTCAATGCAATACTATGTCACATTCTGGAAGTTACTTCTTCAGTCCAGCAGCAGTGTCAACTATTACAGATGGGGGGGGGGGAATCAATCAAAGGAACAAGTGTTCAGGTTTATGGAATACCATAACAAAGTTGAAGGCTTCTAATCAGATTCTATGGGCAGAACAAACTGGTTTATAGTAGAATAGCTATCCAAACTCTCTCTCTCTCTCTCAATCTCAATCTCTCTCTCTCTGAAATGACTTATACTCAGTCAGACCATTGGTCCATTTACCCCAAAATTGTCTGCACTGATCAGGAGTGACTCTTCAAAGCTGCAAGCGGAGGACTTGCACAGCCCTGCTACCTGGGATCCTTTAGCTTAGGGGTGGCGGGGAACTATTTTCAGCCCGACGGTTGCATTCCCTCATGGGCAACATTCTTAGGGCCATATGCCAGTGGGTGGCATCAAAGACAACAGTGGGTGGGGCCAAAGCCAGACACACAGTCACACACATCTATCCACAAACATACACACCCCATTCACACAATCCATTTATTCCCACACTACCCCATTAACATACATCCACAAACTCTACCCTCCTTCATTCACTCACAATGATACATCAGGATCATGCTTTCTTGCTGGGAGATGAGAAAAGGGCTTCTCTTTCATCCATCAAAGAAATGGAGCAAGTTGGTAATGGAGGAAGAGAGACTGAACTCTTACCCCATCAGCAGCTTGCTTGGCTTTCATACTAAGGGGATTCCCTTTCTCAGTTCCCACCACAGAATTGCAGTGAGCTGATGATGGAGGAAGAAAACAATCTTTTCCTCAGTTAGCAGCAGGTCTCAGCAGCCACACCCTCTCTTCCCCCACTGTTCAGCTGTCTGTCACCCCAACTGATTGGAGGAGGGGGTATTTCATTTCAGAGAAGTAGAAGAGCTGACTTGTTTATATAGAAAACTCTTTAACTTTTTTGAAATGACTTAATGATAGGGATTCCAGAGTTTGAATCAGGAACTTGATCATATGAGGCTGAGACCTAGCTTGATGAACAATCAAGTTCTCCAGGTGCTGAAGGGAACAAGGATGTGCAGCATCACAACTGGCAAGCAATATGCAGTCTCTCTATCAGTCTAGCCTGGTATAAATGTTGGGCCTGACCTTTTGGCCTTGCCGAGTCAACAGAGCATTATCTACTTCCTGCTCCTTCTGGTTCTAGCTTCTTCAGGCCTAGATTTAGGGATGGCCAACCATGGTCCCAGCCAGGTTCTGACAATGTACAATTCAGATATGTAGAAGTCTCTTTCACAAAGAACAACCAGTTCTTATTAATAACAATCCCCCATGTTCTGAGTTTTTTTTTTCTACAAGAAATCTTTATGTGTAGCTCAACTGTTTTTGGGTGGGGGAGCCATATGATACCCCACCCTCCCTCTGTGGGCTTAATGATGTCAGTGGGTAGGGCCGTGTCCCCCTGATGTCAGTGGGTGGAGCCACACCCGCTGACATCATTTGATTCCTGGTAACCCCAGTTTGCTGTTCACATGCAGAAAAGCTGCCCCTGTTGAGATGTGTGGATCCCCTTTGCCTGCCCATTGTGGAGGACGTGGAGCAGGTGAAGCACTCAGTGCACTGTTCCCCCTCCCAATTTGAAGGGTGAGCATTGTGCTAAGGGAATCCCCTCTGTTACTTCTTATCTCTCATTGGAGATAACAGCAGCAGGATTCCTCTCCTCTCCCCACTACCCTACAGCGGTTGGGGATTCAGGAAGGGGGACAGGCTCCTGTCAAGACAAATTTGGCCCAGGGGCCAGAAGTTCTTATCCCTGACATAGGACAAAACTTTCCCAAATGCTCTATGAATATTTCTAGCTAGCAAGCAGTATCCCCAGCTAAAAGTCAGCTTTGATTATAAGAGATAATAATCCATTTACTTAAATAAAGCTCCAGATTCCAACTCTTGTAAATCTTTTCACATGGACTTCTGCTCAGTTTAAGCCAGATTTTATGGCATCCGAACCAGGAGGTCACCGGCACAGGCCTCTAATATAAAATGTGATATGAATGGCAGAACGATATAAAACCGCAACCACGAAAAGGTAACCGGTTCTCAAAATGTTAAAGAATTAATTATAAATTTTTTAACAGCAGGTAGATTAATGATTGCAAGGAAATGGAAAATTCAGCAAGTTTTCACTATTACCGATTGGTATAAAGAAGTATGGGATATGGCATTAAATGATATGTTGACTCGTAATATCAAATGCAAAAGGGGTCAATTAAAGAAACATATTTTTAAGGATATTTGGGGTTTATTTTTGGAATATGTGTTAAAAGAAGGGAAAGGGAGTATGCCCTGTCAAGATATGTTGTATTTTTGGAATAATGAACAATTATAGAGATATTGTATTATTTGGTCCCGTGGTGATGGGAGCACTATATAAGTAATATGTGTGTTATTTTCTTTGTATTGTTGAAAAACTTTAAAATAAAAATATTAAAAAAAAAACAAACGCAACCACATACCACATGTGATTCTTTGTGGTCTGTCCATAGGTGTGCTGGCAACTGTAGCAGAAGCATTTTCAGTTTTGATTTGCGGGAGCAGGGAAGCAGTTTCAAGATTCTTGGACATCTTTAGCTCTCTGTCACTGCTGTCAACAGGTAGTTAATAATACATGGTAATAAATATTCTATGATGCAGATACTCTGTTAAACTCTCAGAAAGAAAGAATGTGAAATCTTTAAAACCAGTTAGTAAATTAATTCAATTGAACAGGACAGGGATATGATCTTCACATTTCTGGCTAACATATGATGGGCACTGGCAAAGGGATTGCACATTATCTGTGTATTTAAAAGGTGAATCAGCATATTCAGATGCACCCAGGTCTACAAGCTATACAGAGTGGTTGTGGCTGTGCAGAAAGAACTACTGGCAGCATCCAAAAACAAAGTTCTGGTGGGTGGGGTGGGGTGGGGGTGGGATCAGCTGTAGACTTCAAAACTCAGAAAAAAGAAAAAAAGTATAACATTCAGGACTTTCTGTTCAGCCAAATTGACCAGCTTACGAAGTTTTCAGCTTGTCATTAGGAAGGCCAATGCTAGTTAGGATAAGAGAAAGAACACAGCATTTTCAAAGATCTTTGATGGAACTCAATTTGGGATTTCCTATAGTGAAAATTAGGCCATAAGTAGCACCAACGTGAAACTGATCAGCAATACCTCAGAGTGTCCTGCTCATAGGTTATCAAAGTGGAATCTCAGTGAAGACTGAGGCAGTAGGAAGGAATTACACTCTAAAAGCTTTATTTATACAAATCTCAGTGCTACAAAGTAACATTACAAGCCAGAGAATAAAATGCCAAATAGAGAACAAGATATAAACTCAAGAGACCTCAGAACTGAGATTTTGATACGCCCCAGAACTGAAATGATTAAAAATGTAAATAGCAGATGTACACAACATACAATACAAGACAGCAGAAAGAAAAGGTGGTAGCAATAAATATATGCTTGCTAAATTAGCAGATGCCTAACACCTACTTAACTAGGTGTTTGGCTCAAATGGGAGTTCAGAAATATGAACACTCTATGTTCATTCCAGTTCTATTTCTGCTACAGTGGGAAAAGCATCCAACCGGGGTTGGAGATTAGGCTAGTAGAAACTTTAACACTCCTGAATTAGAGTATTACTGGGATATTCAAATTATCATCCCATCATTCTAGGAACATGGCAATTTCTGAGTGGTATTTAAACTAATTTGGAGTAAGTACAGGATTTTTTTTTCATCCTAGCAACTACAAAAATGGATGTCTTTGTTATAAACTTTTAGGGCAGCAACAAATATTCACCCATTTGAGATGAAAATGTGGCTTTTAGGGGGAGACCCAATGCCTCCCAAGTCCCCTTGATCTTCCCTTTCTTCATTATCATTTTCAATTATTCACATCCGGTTATTCTCCTCTTTACTGCTGCTTTAGCACCATTTCCCCACCCCCTTTTGTATGATCTCAGCCAATCAGGGTTCACATACTGGATGTGATGTCCACATTGTGATGTCACTGACAGTAAATAAAGCCACATTGCCCTCACACTAAAAATCCGGGGAGGTACTTTTCATGGCTTGCAAAATAGTGAAAAGTGCTCCCCTTTTCAACTCAGTCCTAATTTAAATCTATACAGTACAAAGCAATTAACTAGATGCCAATTGCTTATGTACACTTATCCCAGGTGGTGATGGAAATTTCTGCTGCATGTCCTTAGAAGCCTTCTTCATTATTACTTCCCTTACCCTCAGGAATAAGTTCTAGTACTACAAGCAGACTCTGAAGCCCAGCCTTGGTGAACATTAGCACACATTTAGTCCCAAGAAGCACTGCAACTCATACTACAGAAGGGAAATAGCTATTGCCTTATCTCATGTTTCCAGGGCCAAATGGCTCCTGTCTGGACCTGGGAAGAAAAGGGTGAATTGCTTCTCATGGGTGACCGGCCAGATGGGCGATTAATAAATATAAGAAATAAATAAATGAGGAATTTGACAGGACAGTATTTCATTTTTGGACAACTTCATTTACTACTTGAGGAAAACACAGAAGGTCCTTTAAAATGCTAACTGAATTGTGGGAGATCAAGCATCATCTGCTTCCTCATGAAGTTGTTAATATCTTAGTATTGCACCCATATGACCATAGACTTGAAGCTGCTGTGTGTTTGCTTACAAGAGTGAATGTGCAGTTTCTCAACCTGGAAAGAGAAATGTGTAAGAATTTCTGGCACCCATAATTAATACATCCTCTTTCTACAATTGTATTGATGGAACTTTGTCAACATGGGCTGAAGAAGACATTCCATGGAGACTCCTGAAAATAGTTTAACTGTATTTGTTGATGCGTGCACTCATACATTTCAGAAAGCATCATGAAAATGATTGTGTTAATTTCAGGTGCATTCCACTGAAGTCATGAGTTGCTTCACAGAGCTTATCTGTAGGATGATGCCATAACAACAGCTTTCCCACAAAGATTCTTTCAAATCCCACATCTTCCTCCCTGTTCATCCCTGTACAATACAATGCTGTTTGAGTTCTGCCTTGGTGGATCACGCTGTATCACAGATAGAATTGTTGTTGGGTTTTTTAATCATTCTCTCAATGGAAAAGAAATAGGGCTATGGATGATATCTTGAAGACAAAGCAGTGCCATGTTTTGGACAATATGTATTTCTTAATTTATTTAAAAATATAAGAAGCCCTCCTCATCATACTAGCTCCCAGCATGCACTGGGGATGTGACATAGCCTCTTTCTTGCTGCTGGTTATGTGTGGTATAGAGACATTGGGTGGGTAGTGGGTTGGATGATGTTATGGGGCCATTTGGCCACTGTCAAATACTATTTTGGGTGACATGGGGGTGTTGTTGGCAAGCAAACCATGGTTGGTGGGTGGCAGTTGACTTTTCCAAGGATGCTGTGGGAGCTTCTGTCAGTGTTATCAGCTATTATGCAGTTTGTGGTGCTGCTGGGGGTGAATAGGAGCATGATTATGTTGTGCCAGTCTTAGCCCTGCCATAGCAGCTACTGGATGTAAGAGGACTGTAGGACTGTCCCACCTGTCACTGATCTCCCCTTTCCTTTTCTCCCCTTCTCTCCCCCCACCCACCTTACAGTATCAGCAAAAAAAGGAGACTGGGGTGGGGGCTGGCAGTGAGCAGTCATGAATGGCGGTGAGAGGATGAAGGAGACTCATCAAATGGCCATTGTGTTGTATTTGTTGTAAAAATTAGTAAAAAGATACAAATTACTTAAAGTAATTTACTTTGCTTTGAGTTCCATAGAGGTCGTCGGTAGGCAAATGTATGGATAGATTGAGTATTGCTGTTATGGGACAGCTGTAAGTTTTGAAGATCATAACCCACCAATGGTTAGTACTGCTAGATTTTCTGGCATCCTACGTATCTTTTATTTTGCCCCATGTTTTAAACCCATATATCAGATTTCCCTGAAAGCCATGGATAGAAAAAGGTAGAAAGGATAGGTTAATTGATAGCCTTATTTAGTAATTATCCATACTAGCATTCCCTGACTGTTTGTGGGTTAAAGTTCGTCACACTTCTGAATGCCTTTGTAACTAACCCCTCTCTGTCTTCCTTTTGCCACAGTTTGCTCTGTTTGAACCAGCCATTTCCTCCATTGTCACAGCTTCACTACCCCTCACCCCTTTGATGTGTGACATACTTTATGGACTGTGCCTGTATGAATTTTTTGCTTATCATCTAACAATCAGAGGCACCTTCACAACTCCATTATCTCATTTAATTCCAGTCTTCCTGGTCAATGAAAGAGTAAAGATGCATCTATACAAGAGGCCACCATGTAGGCAATGAGTATTTTAATTAAATTGACTTCTTGGGTCACTATTACTTAGGTCCACATGGTGTTAGGAAAGAATAAATCACAACACCCATTAGAGAATATTATCAGGCCAGAACCTATGAATACGGTTATCTTGAGGAAGTGTACTGTATAGTAGAAGTAAAACAGTCTGAATCTGAAATAAAGTCTTGTTCAAGGACACATGCATCAGTTACTTCTAATGACAAAATGCACTTTTAAAGTGGTGGGTGAACTTCCCAGCTCAATCTGGAATGGACCCAATTCAAATTATTTGGGGCCCAATTCAAATTAGGTCAAAAATTATTTATTTAAGTTCAGTCCAATTCAGAGCAAAGATCCCACCCCACACTCAGTGATGTTGTGGGAAACATAGCAGGGATTAAGGAGTTCCTCAGCCCAACTCCCATTTATTTATTTATTTGATTTCTATACTCCCCAATAGCCGAAGCTCTCTGTGCATCTTACAACAATCAATTAAAAAGTACAATAGAGTACAATATAAAATAAAATAAATACTTGTCTAAGTTCTACCTATATAGGGGCATAGTTTGGAGAAGTGGCACAGCAACTTGATTCTATGATTAGAACAAATACAGTTGAAGATATGAAGAGAATTTTTTTCCCCAGTATTTATTTTGTCTGTAATGCATAGGCCATAGTGTAACACAAACCTTTAGTAGGAACAGAGTAAGATCAGTAAACCCAGCTGTCATTTTTTCCACACATTTGGAAAGTTATTGAGCTTTAAATGCTGCTAAGGTTACAAGAGCAGAATATTGTCTGCCCTTGGAAAAGAAACTACCAGAAAAGATGGGAGTTTGTTATAACCATTGCAAGCCCCATACCCTAATTCTCTTTCCCTTTGCCACACCAACATCCCGAGGTCCCTGGTGTCCATGGGAACTATTTCCCCCCCATTGTTTCTGGCAAACTTGAATGTTGGTGCTGCACTGTCTAGACTCTAGAGCCTAACTGAAACCCCACTGTGAGCCTTTTCTGGCTGCCAGGTAAGCAGCACAAGCAGCAAAGAGGTCTTGCAGTTGGATGAGCCCATTACAAAGCAGATATGAAAAACATATATTAGCACCATATATTTCACAGAGTCTACCTTAAATTGGATCTTTTCTTTATTAAATTTAATGTTCTTAGCACGTGCTGTTTCCATAACTTGATGCAAAATCTGATCATGATGCTCATCTGTCTCTGCTGCTATAATCATATCATCAGCTATCATATACACCCCTTTTATATGCCCCAAAATCTCCTCATTCTTTTGCTGAAACACTTCACTAGAGGATTTAAGCCCAAATGGCAAGCAGTGAAAACAATACCTTCCCCATGGTATATTGAACATACACAAACAGGCAGGGCTTTTTTTCTGGTGGAACTCACCGGAACTGAGTTCCAGCACCTTTTCTTCTATTAATTGCATTACAATTTAATCGCCATCTACTCCCGAGGAAATGTAATCCAAGAGTTCCGGTACCTTTTTCTCCAGAAAAAAAGCACTGCAAACAGGATGATACTTTATCCAGCTTCACTTGCCAATAACCATCTTTCTCATCTATAATAGTAAATACTTTCATTCTGGCTAGATAGCTCAATACTTCATCTATTATAGGAATAGTGTAATGCTGCCTTTGAACTGCTTTATTTAGATCACGGGGATCAAGACATACACGCAATTTCCCGATTGTCTTTTTCTGTTATAACCAAACTGCTTACCCAATCTGTGGCCCCCACAACTTTAGATATCACTCCTGCACTCTCCATCTGACACAAAGTTTCCTTTAATCTATCCAATATTGCAAAAGGCACCTTCCGACACCCATGAATAAGTGGTCTGGGCCCAATTTCCAATGAGCTTGGGGGGAAGGCACAAACCCAAGGCTGTCTGACTGTACATTTGTGGGGGTCTTCAGGACACAGGTTATCCATGGTCTTCCATTACAGTTCCCTTAGTCTCTTCCTCCATCAGGACTCTGATAGTGGGAGCAGGCTACTCCAAGGCCTCCTGGTGCCCCCCTGTGTCAGGAAATTGGAGTTTGCCCTGGAAGCTCCTTCCAGATAGGCTACCATATCCAGATGGAAGGAGTGCCATGAAACAGTGACTCTTCCACATTCCTTTAACATGACTGAATAGTATTACTCTGTTTAATTTGAGTTTGTATAGGAAAACATTTCTTCCTCTGCAGAACAAAGAACAAGTGATGAAACAGTTCACCAAATCCTAGTCATCACCATAGGATTAGTTACATAATGATTAAAACACATTTGTATATTTTTAGCATGACTTGGGAATTATTTTATCCCTGGGTAGGGCCTCCGTGTTCTCATCCATACCCATGGCTTGTAAAGTCAACAAGAAAAGTGAGGTTACTGCGGTTTAAACACATTTGTAGAACCATGTATCACATTAACCTTCATGAATAAAACAAGAGAATCCTCACAGCTAGTTAATAAACCTGACGTCTTGTAAACATGCTGTTGTGATCTTCTGAAACATTGCTATCTCGTGCTCCTCTAAATATAGGATTAAGTCAATGTGAACCCTAGTGGATTTCTCTCATTAGGATTTACAGGAATACTTCTTTTTTATACTCCTGTTCAAGGACACATTCATCAGTTACTTCTAAAGACAAAATGCTCTTTTAAGATGGTGATGGGTGAACTATATTTAATGGAACTCCTAAAAAAAAGTCTGCATAGGATTACAACCTGAGACTCCTACAATACGTCAACACAACATGTGACCCATCAACCAAATGCACACGCCATAGTTGTCTGGTGTGTGGCTCAGTGGGTTCCCTTCCCTCCATAGTTCTCGCCCCCACCCCAAAACAAGGTGTGTTCTTCTCCAATTAGAGATGTATAAGAAAGTATACATTTCAGTTCATTTTTGTCCAAAGTTTACCCAGTTCACACTTCCCACACCCAAACGCAGACTCAAACACAATCAGCAGTCAAGCATGTACATTTCTGAGCTTGCAATCTGATTCGTGGATCAAAAAATGTGATTGTCAACATGGATACATTTGAGAAATGTGCATGACAAAAATACGTACTTTTGAAAAATGTGCACGAACATGCTTTAATTAATGGGAGAAAAGCTCATACATTTCCAAATTGTGCATGATCAATGCATACATTTGGAAACATGCTCATGAAAATGCTCTCAATTTTTCACGTGAAAATAAAAAAATAAAAAACAAAGCTCACAATCTGATACAAACACGACAAGTCTGAACAAACTTTGAGGTGGAATTTGGAAAACTTAAATGAGCTTGAGTTTAGCTGATTTGCACATCTCTACGATCTGACATAATCTTTCATGCATGGAATATTTCCCTCTCCTAAAACTGAAAGGAAACTCCTACACCTGCAGGGCTCTGGATTGTGGCCATTGCTGCTAAGAGTTACTGCTTTAGCCTTTATTTTGTAATAAAATTTCATATGCATATTTTTGTATAATAAATTTGTACAATATATTCTGCTGCTCTTGGTGATTCTGCTTTATGCCAGGGTGGCTCTTTTTCAGTTCAAGGTTGAGTACCAGTGATTTAAATCAATGTGACTTATTTTATCTAGAACTTCTTGTTGGATCTTAACAACTGCCATAAATAAACTGCATATAACATTCTTCGTTGTTAGTCATATTTTAATGATTATTGCTAAACTTACCATTATTTAGGTTAGGAACAACAGTGGATGACACAGCCTGTCATTTTTTCACTTTATAGAATAAACTGTACTTTGTCACCTTGATTCAGAGAATCACAGAACCAGTAGAAGGCTGCGCATTGGCAGATGGGTGTGCCTATGGAGTATGTATTCAGTCATGTATGGTTCTGGATTACAGTGGGTGGTTTGGGGCATCTATTGACGATCTTTCACAATCATGAAATTTAATAGAACAGTGTTTCAGGTGTTCTTTATTAATTCTTAGAGAAACTCTCCAGTGATACAGTATCCATTTTGTGCCAAGAAAATCAAAGTATTCTGAGGAAGGTAATTTCTCTCTTTGTATAATCATACTTCATTAAATGGACCTGGAACTATTAGAGAAGAGTCAGTCAGAAAATGTTCATTATCCTATATTTAAGAATGATTTTATTTTTTTATAGTTTTTGGCCCAACTGGTGTAGCATATGATTTTAGAACATTTGCGTAGATAGACTTTAACCAGATCTCACTATTTTGGATGCCTGATTTTGAAAACATTTCATTTCCTCATTGCATAATTCTGCAGGTCAAGTAAGTCTTCAGTTCAACAAATGATTTATGAACATAACCTTGTGGTCAATGAGACTATTGTATTATGTGTTCTTAAGTACATCGCCAAAGTGGGCCTGGAATCAATATATTTCTCCAACTTGTTCAAAAGCTCAAAATATCTTTCAGAAAGCTTAAGCACTATGGAGTTACAAACCTAGCAACCGGTCGATATTTCTTGGACTGCTTAATGAGTGGCTGAAGCCAGGGCCATAAGATGAAGTTACTGAACAATAACTAATTAATCAACAATGCACCACTGGGGACAAAAATGCTAATTGAAGCAGAACTGAGACAAACGTGAGATGAAATAACCCTGAAGTTAGACAGATCAACCACTGTGAGAAAATCACTTTAAATAGAATCTGCCTCTCATGTACCTGGGAATGATTCTTGTTATTAATTATTTATTGAACAATCCCTTCTCTCAGAACTCATGTGCCCAACCACCACGGCAGAGAGCACAACTTCTAGAGAGCTAACATCTGCTCATTCAGAATTCAAAGCACTTCATCAAATACTTATAGCAACAGCACCACGATGAAAGGGGAACATGGGGGAGACTACTGAGGGAAGCCTGTGAAACCTCATATACATAGAATCCCACAGGTAATGTTGATCACTTCAGAATGTCAGGATATATAGAATGGTATGTTGTCTTCTTTTTTAATCATTCATGCAGTTGAACAAAAACTTTGCAGAACAGAGCTTGGCCCAAAGAATCATATTAAGGTTGCAGTCTCAAACCCTGGGAGTAAGTCCTTTCGAACTCAATGGGATTTACTCCTGAATAGCCATGTGGATGTTTGCACTCTTAGTGGATTATTAAGTTTTATTGAACATTTTAAATAACTTGCTATAATTAATGTGCTGTGATCAGCATTTATACACATAGAGAGAGAGAATTGGGGTCAATTATTATTTTTCTGGTAATTGAGACTCTTCTGGTGGCCAAAGCAACATCAGCCATGTTTTCAGTGAATTTTCCACTTATTTATTCTGGACCACTAAGTTCATATTGTTGTCACTTGTCACACCTATATTAACCAGAGTTATGTATTCATGTGATAGCTGCATATTTTTTTTCTAATTTGTTAACTTTTTTTGCAGCTTTTTAAATACTTTGGGCAGGCACCCCTACTAATATAAATTATATTGCACTAGCATATAGGACCTCTAGTGAAATGCAAATTGTATTAGCTAGCATGACAGGTTTTCCAGGGAATACCATTATGCCAGCTAATGCTATTAGCATTGCATGCGCTAGAGATCCCTTACATGACGTATTTTATGTTAGTGCTAGTGTCCAATAAGATATTGCCTTTTCCTCAGAGTATTCTCAATCCATTGGACCTGTTATATCATGAGAAATATCTGTTGCTGGCATTTAGGAATTTGAGGATACAGTAATACCTTGGATTGCAAGTAACTTGGTTTGAGAACATTTTGCAAGACAAGCAAATTTTTAAATATTTATTTATTTATTTATTACTTGATATACAAGCGACGTCTTGCAATACAAGTACTGTAGTACAGCTTAAATTAAAAATCTCTGTACAAATTTTTTTGGGGGGATTTTGTTTTGATATAAGAATGTTTTGGATTACAAGCACGTTTCCGGAACAAATTATGCTCTCAATCCAAAGCATGACGGTATTGGCTAAGTATACAATTTAGTAATTTTACATGGCCCCTTAGGATCAACAGCCATTGCTTTAATTTCATCTCACTCTCCTTTCTGTTTGTTTGTTGCAGTTATTATTCCCAGGCAGCAACCAGGATATGCCTTGCCACCTCTCTAATAAAGTGATCAACTCCTTTTCTACTGGATGTTTCTGGAATTACTGCAGGGCCCACAATCTCTCCTGTAGTTTCATCAAATCTAGCTATATTGTATTTCACTGTATCCACAAAAGTGCCAACGCCGCCGTGATTAAACATACTTTTATATATTTATAATTAAACCTTTTACACAAAAAATATTTTTTGTAGAAATTTTTAAGCACACTAACATTTCGAGTATAAAACCATAATGATTTAACATTCAAATTTGAGGACTAAACAATGACAATGCTGGAATTTCAAATAACATAATTGTAAGTATAAATCCATAGTAATTTCATACAAGTTTGGGGACTTAACAATAATGCAATTACAAGTAACACAATATATTGTATTTCACAGCATTCCAGTTTTTGAACTGATGATCCACAATTCATTCCAGTCTGTTCCACAGCAGCAGCAGGACAGATGGCTCTGAAAAGTGCTATGGATTTTGTGACCTACAAAGGGTCAGACTGTGAGTGCCTCCTTTGGATCCATGAAGATACCATCTACCTTCTTGTCTCCACTCTCAAAAGTTTCACTTGCTAAATGTCTGTTTATCAGTCTGTTGTTAAAAATGCAAGATCTGTACCAGTAGAAAAAAGAAAGAGCAGGAACCCTAGTCTGTGTTTTTTTTAATCTATGATGGTTCTCTACCGCTTTTGAAAAGGCCCCATCTCTAATTGCCCTCCACTGGGCTTCGGCCTTTATAACTTCAGAACAACCTTTCCACACTACCTTGTCTCCCATAAAAACCATATGCATTGCATAGGATTCTGGGCACGTTGACATAGGTACACATTCAGGGCCAGAATACACATGACGTCAGTCGGAAAGCTCTGCTCTTAAGTGCAAGAGTGTGTGGAGACCCTGATCTGGATTGGGACCCTAGCATGGGGTTGGCGGGCTTTAACCTTTTGCCCCTTGTTGCAGGCTCAATCCCCCATGTGCAATTTGCATTGCAAAAACAAAAACAAAAAACGGTCCCACTAAAATGAATTGGGCCTTTTTTGCAATGCAAATTACAGGCATGGGAGGCCCAATCCCAATTGTACCCACAGTGGGGAGTAACATGCTAAAAGCCCCCAACCCCCGTGCTGAGGTCCCAATCCAGATCAGAGTGCTATTTGTCACCGAAAAAAGCCCTGCACTTAAAGGCAGAGCTACATGCCTCATGTCATGTGTAGTTTTGCCCTTGGTTAGATTGGCAAGAACTTGTCTGTCATTAAGAAGTCCCCAGTATTCTCAGGAACAGTTTGAAAACTATTCCATTTAATTTTAAAAAGTAATTCAAACACACACACACACACACACACACACTTATTGCTTAAAGTGATTGCACATTTTAACCTTACAAGATTCTTCTGTGGGCATGAGAGTTCAGTGCACACACAATAAAAAAGAAAATAGGATACAGTCCGTTCATAACAGCAAGTCTGGCTGTTGATAACCTGAGGTGATCTGAAAACAAAGGAGATGGTCTAGGTTGTCAGCTTTGATTCAATTATAGTTTGTCTGGTTGTGAGATGTGCCACAAAGAGATGGCTTGTATATCAAATTGAAAGGCTGAAATGTGAAATGACATTGGAAAACACAGCATTGGGAGTTTGGTTTCTAAAGTCTCATCCATGTTCCACAGAACGCTTGTAAGGCCCAGAAAAGAAAAAAGCAAAACAAAATATGTCAGTGCACAGATTCTGTGAAATCAGACTGGCACTACTGATTGTCTGTCTCAAATATGGCACCATATCAGTACATTTTCTGTTGCCAGCACAATCAATAATATAGCATGGAACTTCCACTGCCAGAAATGTGGCACCAGTATACCTGTAGATCAAAGAGTTTTCTCTGCACAGAACCCACACTGTCTGTAACCACTCTTGTGTCAAATAAATACACAGCAATGTCATTGAAGAAATAAGCAGAAGGTCAAAATGTTGGTAGTTGAAGGACTGTATACAAAGGGTTGGATCCAAAGATGCCCTTCCATGAATGGAAACTGTCTTTTTATTTGTGGAAAGACAACCCTGCAAAGACTTCTGCAGATGGATGGGAGGCAACTTTTTCCAATTCCTCCTTCCACTGAAGCACCCCATGCCACCTCCCACACTACTGCATAGAGTCAAGGGTCCCCCAACCCTCCAGAGAATATTTTCAGAGGACACAGGGCGCTGCAACAGGAAGAAGTAGCCAAGAGTTGAGCATGCCCTGTTTTGTGAGCAGAACTCCATTCACAGAACTCTGAACCAACCCACAGGGTAGAAATGAATTTATAGTCATATTTCTTGGATCTATGAAAACTATTCAGAAACCTTTTGCTATTAGATTGCTATTATCTGTAGCTGTAACTATGACATTTTTGCTTTAGGAAACCAAAATCGTGTATCAAAACTCATTCCCTAGTTTAGGACTACATCCAGATAGAATATAGGAAATAAAATGCATGCTGGCTTTCTACAAATGGTGAGCCAGACGGCACTGCTTAAAATGAAATGGGTGTGGGAGAGAAGAGTCAGTGGGTTGATTATGGGAAGTGAAGACATGGCCAACCTGATGATCAGGAAAACTGTTTGCACAACAGCATTTTGACTTGTGATTAAGTAGTGCATCATGCTATTCGTCAAGGCTGCAGATTGCCTTTTGTTGTTTTTGTTGCCGCAGATATGCTAATGCCTCGTTAATATGTTTTCTTTTTTCCAAAACATACAAGTGAAAACACATATGGTAAGCCTGAAAATAAATGACTCCATTTCTGAAATGTTGCCCAATTCAAAGGCTGTCTTCTACATCTCCAAGTGGAATGTTTATTGTATTCAGATGAAGTATACACATTCACATCTGTGATCTCTCATTATCCTAATCAAAAAAACAAATATTGGATTACAAGAAATGTGCGACTAGGAATGAGGGGAAAAACTCCTGCAAAATGCTTCAGCAGCGTGCCTGCCATTTGTCACAATATTGGGCTGCCAGTGGTTGAAACGTGTAGAAGATGCAATGGCCTGTCAGCCAAGCAATCCTCTGATTCAGCAAGCCAGTGGTCAGCTTATGCTGGCAAAATGTCAGTGTGGTGTAGTTTGAGGTGGACACATCTTTCCATTTCAGTTCCTCTGAGTTTCTTTTCTTTTTTTTCATTCTTTTTTTCAGTTCACTTTGAACTCTGAAAATTTCTCCAGTCTTAAATTCAGTTCATCACAAACTATGAGAGTATATTTTTGTTAAGCTTGCAATAAAAAAAAAATTCACAAGCATTTTTGTATGCATTTTTTTGCCCAATACACACTTGTTTCCCAAGCAAGCTTCCAAATCTAATGCATATTTGAACATTATTTTCTTTAATATAGGCATTTTTGTACACATTTTTTGACTGGAGAACTCCATTGCAAAATTCAGAAAAGTGCAAATGTCAAATGAAAATGTAAAATTGGGTAAGTTCATATTAAAATAATATGAACTGAGCTAATTTCTCCCCCATACCTACAGTTGAGATCTCATGCACTCCCAACAGAAAAGATGAGAAGAAAACAACAGCAGAGTCCAAAATACAGGCACAACACAGGAACTCTACCAGCCACTCCCCCAACGCCTGTGTGTCAAGCAACACCACAGGCACGCAGCAGTCATGGAACAGTATGCTGATGATGCTGATTGATGCCCCAGATTTCAGGTATGCACAGATGAAACCAGTGCACACACAGTGATGGGGGAACACACCCAGCAGCACCCCACTCCACACTCCATTGAAAATGGTGCTAACAGGAAGTGAACTACATTACATAATCACGTAGCATGTGAGTTCCTTTGCCACTTCCTGTCTGCAGTGCCATTGGCAAAACAGGCCGTGGGCAGCCACCCATGCTGTTGTTGCTATTGAGATATCAGTGAAATGGCCACTTGGAGCCATGTGACTAGATTTTAAAGTGCATGTTTCCTTTTCGTTTTAAAATACAAGCAGCAGTTTTGCAAGGAGATCAGTTTTGCTGCAACACCAGCAGCCTAGGTGGCCACTCTGGGCTTCATTTGACACAACCCCCCAGATTGGGGAGTGTAGAACCCTAGACTTGTGTTTCAAGGTCCACACCTAGCAGAGCCACTGGGTCCAAGTAAAGTTAAGTTTGTGAAGTACATTTCAATGTATGTGAAGTATATTTCTGAGACTAGCACCACAAGGTATCAAACCAGCAGCTTTATTAGATTGTAAGCCTGTGGCCAGAGCCATTTGTGTATGGCATCTTGTATACTGATAAGTACCACAGAAATAGTAAATGAGAATGTTAATGATCATGATGCAACATCCAAGATGGCAGCAAACACAAGCATCTGACATGTTCATGTCTAAGAATAGCTTAGCTCCATATGTATTTTGTATGACTCCTGAGCGAAATAAATCCATCCGTTACTTGTTTTGATGAGACTGATTACTTTACAGGTATGTCACAGGAGCCAAAATCTGGCATATTACATCAGTTTATACACAAAGATATTAGAAATAAATTAATAGTGGTATATTATCCAAATAATATATTTAATGGAAATGAATGACACACTGGAGATGGATGGGCTTTTTAAAATGCAACCAGAAGTACAATTTTTTCAAACTATGAACATTTTCTTCTGCAACATTTAACTTGAGCCAACTATCCCATGAGTCAAATGGAAAATGCCCCCTCTCTTTTCTGTTTTTCAAAAGTACTTAGTTGGAAAGGGAACATAAAGCTTTTAAACCTGGCTTTTTGTTTCTCTCACTAACCTCTGTGAGTACTTTTCTCATGACTCACTTTCTTCAGCCACTCTTTGCAGTCATTTCCTTCATCTTTCAGATGGGTACAGATCACATACAGTAGGTAACCTTTGGGGAAGGACTGGGTCACCGCGACACCAAGGAGGTAGTTCTTAACCTTGCAGCCTTATGCCTTGCTGTGCTGTCCATTCAGAAAGGGATTTTCAAGAAGTGGAGAATTTTCTTCACATGTATGTTAACTGTTGTACATCTGAGGGAGTACTTCCCCCTCCTGATATAAAGTGGTTTGTATGTGTTTTTAAAGAAACTTCATTGAGCTTGAAACAGACTTCCTTGTTCTTCCCAGGTAGCTCACTGCAATGACAGTTAAACAATCAGATGGTGTGAACCAAATGCTCAAAAAGTAGGTATTCAAAGAGTCCCACTTCTAACACCTTTCTGTAACAGCTGGGCAGACATTTTGAAGTAAAAACACCTGAACACCTGGAAGGCAAGATAGAATCACCTGCTGCTTTGAGATACTCTACTTTCTGCCATCCTTTTTTTTTTTAAAAAAAAGTTGCTGTGGGGCCATTAAGAAGACACTTCTCTAGAGAGTGAGTGATACATGACAAAAACTCCCAGCTACTCCCACTAGCTGAATTTCTGCTAAAATCTTTTTTTTTTAAAGTTCTACCAAAAAATCAGGTTTTCCCCTCTCGTTTAAGAAAGAACAAGAGAATGCTATCCACACAGGATGGTATCATAAGGTAATTTAAGAAGGCGGAAGTGTTGCATTTCCAAAGGTAAAGGGGTGAATATTCTTAATGGAGGATAAAGGAAAAGATCACTGTCAAGTTTTCGGGATGGCTAAATAAAGGTCCTATTTCCCACAATGCAGAGTGTAGGGGCACTAACCAGAGCCAGTCCTACCACCATTAGGCAGAGTGAGGAAGGCATCTCAGGGCAGGAATCAGACTGTGGGTGTCACTTAAGGGCAGTGAATTGTTAATTATTTAATTTAGAGTTACTGTCCTTTTAATGCCAAAGATGGGGCAGAGTACCGGCTCAAGTGTCAAAATAACTTGACCATCCTTGGGTATATGCACTTCCTTGTGGAGGGGTGCATTTCCCGCTCTGCCTCAGACAGCAAAATGTATTGGGCCAGCTTCCACTGATGTCCATCTTGCCTTTTTGCTTCAATCCAGTGCCTTGAATACAGGTGACTCTGTCCAGGTGGAGGTAAAGAGCAATAGAGTAATGATGCAAGTTGGCTTATTAGCCCAGGGTGGCTTCACCTGCTGCAGCTTACAGAGCCAAGTGGGCTTGCACTTCTGTTTCTGCAACAAATCATAATATGCACACAGATAAAGGCACTTGTTCATCTCTTCCATGGAGAAAAGGTGTGAACTCTCCTTGCAGCTGAAGCTCATACAACTCCCACCTCGGAGCAATGTGTGAGTGCCTTCAGTTTTGCATATTATTATTTATAATATTTATTTTATTTGTTACATTTATATCTTACCTTTCCTCCCAGGGGCCCAAGGCAGCACACATGATCCTCCTCCTCCTCTCCATTTTAACCTGACAACAACCCTGAGAAGTAGGTTAGGCTGAGCGTCAGTGACTGGCCCAAAGTCACCCAATGAGCTTCATGACTAAGTGTGGACTAGAAACATTGTCTCTTGAGTCCCAGACCAACACTCTAACCACTATACTACGCCAAATTACAACAGTGTGTTTCAAGATGTCACCTCACAAGCACAGGTCTTGCACCCTGCAGGGTGGAAAGTGGCTTGGAAGGGGAGTTTCAGGGTAAAAGAGTTGGGAAGTGAAGGGCTAAGAGCAATTAGGCTGGCAGGCGTGAGGAATAGGGCCTTCTCAGAAGTACCCCCCCACACACACACACACACACTTGTGGAACTCTATTCCATATGATGTCCACCCAAGCCCCACCATTACAAGCCTTCAAGTGAGCCCTAAAGAGTCACCTATTTACCTTGGCCTATAATTCTACTGGGCCGGGGACTGTTGTGTATATGGTGCTATTTGGTTTTAGCTGTTCCTTATTGATTTTCTCTCTTCACCATTATATTTTGTGGTTTTAAGTTTGTTGTATACCACTTTGGGAGGGTTTACCCCCCAAAATGTGGCTTATAAATCTTATGAATGAATGAATGAATGAATGAATAAATAAATAAATACATACATACATACATACATACTCCACCTTCTCCACTATGACACCCCATCCCATTCCCAGGTGCATTGCTAAGGAGAAGGAGCCATTGGGCTAATATGTCACATGGCTGAGCTGAGGTATAAAATTTAGTTTTGATCATGAGTGTGGGACTTAGGGAAAGGGATCTGGCAAGGTAATAGCTTCCATTGGTTCAGGCAAAGAGACTATTTGGGCCTCAAGGATTGCTTTGTGAGACTGATAGTGACAGTCTGAGTTGTTCATAACACACTCAGTGTATCTGTAAATAACTTAAACCAATATTATAAAAACATCCAGACTTTCATCCAGGGCAATTGAATCTGAAAAGTTGACCTAGACTTCCCACAAGGGCTGTAGCTTCAGGGTCCTGTTGATGCCTGGAACTCATAGGAATTATTTATTTATTTATTTATTTATTTATACCCCGACTTTTTTCCTGAAAGGTGGCTGCTGCGTCGTCTTCTTCTTCTTCTTCTTCTTCTTCTTCTTCTTCTTCTTCTTCTTCTTCTTCTTCTTCTTCTTCTATATACGCCAGTGTGGCGTAGTGGCGAGAGTGTTGGACTGGGACTCAGGAGATCCGGGTTCTATTCCCCACTCACAATGAAGCTCACTGGGTGACTTTGGGCCAGTCACTGACTCTCAGCCTCACCTACCTCACAGGGTTGTTGTGAGGATAAAATGGAGAGGAGGAGGAGGATTATGTACGCCACCTTGGGTTCCTTGCAGGAAAAAAGGCGGGATATAAATATAATAAATAAAATAAATAAATAAATTATCTGGTAAAAATCCATCACGGCTACATACAACAATTCAAAGCAATAAAACCTTAAAACAGTAAAAACATTAAGACTACACATTTTGAAAGGCCAAATTGTATAGATAAGTGTTTACACCCTTTGTAAAGGCCAAGAGAGTGGGGGCCAATCATAGTTCTTGAGGGAGCACATTCCATAGTTTGGGGGTAATACAATTGAAAGCCCTTTCATGTGTGCCTGACAAATGGGCCTCTGTGGGTAATGGTACCCTCAAAAGGGCCTCTCCTGCAGAGCTTAATACTCCAGCAGGTTCATAATGAGATAGGCGGTACCTTAGATGGCTGGGTTCTAAGCTGTTAAGGACTTTGAAGGTTAAAACCAACACCTTGAATTGAGCCCAGAAAGAAACTGGCAACTGGTGCAGGTCTTTCAGAACAAGTTTAATATGGTCCCAATACTATGCACCAATAAGCAACCTACCTGCAGCATTTTGCACCATTTAAAGCTTCCAGACCCTCTTTGCACCACCAAGAGTAATTGTGCAAAAGTACTCCTTGTCACCTCCACTATCTAAAGATCCAGGGACAGCATAAGATCAAGAAGCATCCCCAAGTTATGAACCTGATTCTTCGGGTGGAGCACAATCCCTTCCAGGACAGGTTGAATCCCAGTCCCCGAGTCAGGCTTTCTACTGACCGACAACATCTCCAACTTTGTCTGGTTCAAATTTAATATTCCTTGAATTTTCTGCTTCCATTTACAAAAGTAAGCTTCCAGTTCTTTGGTCAATAAAGGGGAAAGCATGCAGGCAGTATTGAACCCAATTGCTCACTAAGAGGTAATTCCATTAAATAACTTAAAACTTATTAGGGCTACTAGTATTTATGTTCTGGCTGTTCTGCAGTGATTCTGCACCCTGTTAAACCTCCTCACTACAAAAGGTCTGGTCCAGGCCTGCTGCCCACTGCTCAAAGAAGCAGTGAACATGAAACACTACATTTACCTGCACTGCCTTATAAAATGATGGCACGGTCTGTTATTCCTAAATCCTGCCACAGCACATACAGAGTCAGTGTGGTGCAGTGGTTACAGTGTCAGTCTTGGACTGGGGGAGGCATAAGTTTGAAACCTCACTCAGCCATAAAGCTCACTAGGTGACCTTGGGTCATGTCTCTTGGCCTCTCAGGGGTTGCAGAGTGAACGGGAATCAGCAAAGCATCATATCCCCCCATTTCCACTCACAGAAGCCTCTGCCTGCACTTCCATTGGTGGAGAGAAACAACTGGATACAGCCCTATCCCCTTGCCAATTTATTGTTTTTTAGCAGTATAATTATTTGTTGCCAATTAAGTCATCAATTATTTGATGAAATGTTAAAGACAGTACAAAGTTCTGAAGCCAACCTATCTTTGGCAAACACAAAGGAAATTGGTCAGGAAATGATAAGAGTCCATAAGATCTTTCCAAACTTGATGCATTCCATCTAGCATGCATGGTGGAGCTATGTGTGCTAGTTTTCTTTACCTCTTTGCAACTGTGCATGGCCACACTTCAGCTCAGGACTGTAGCACTCCAGGAGGGGGGGTGTTAACGATTCCCCCCAAAATTCCATGCACCCCCCCATGGAGGGTTTTTTAAAAAGTTCAATCTCAGCCAATAGAACCTCCCCCCCTTTTTAACCTCACCCCTGCAGAAGAATGGAATTCCTTGAAACAGTGGGTGGAGGGAAAGATTTAATCCCCCCTCCTGGAGCATCATGACTCTGATCCAAATCAGGGTTGCATGCGCTTAAAACAGAGGTAAAGAAAACTTGCATGCATAGCTCCATTTATTCTAGAGGGCAGAATCCAGTGGAGAGCTTAAGCCTCCCCCAATGCCCTTATGCCCCACCAATTCCTGTCTGCAAGTGGGACTCAGCTCACGCACTGTAAAGCTTTCAGGATTGGGTATAAAGAATATCCTGCTGGGACAGAGCAGCAAATGATGCCCTCTTTCCCCAAGTCAAGGTGAATGGTATCCGAGGACATTCAGGTCATTTTGACACCTGAGGCAGAATTCCACAAGTGTCTCTCCTCTCCTCCACCCTAGTAGTTAAAATGCAATAATATTAAATTAAATAACCAACAGCTTGCTGCCCATTCATGACACCCAGTATGAGCTCCATAATGGTAGGGTCAGCCCTGGAGAAATGCCACAACTAATTATTGCACTAGCACATGGATTCCAGCTCTTTCTGTTTTATTTTTGTTCCCTTATGTAATAATTCCTATCTCCAAACACTGAATTTGCATTTTGCACTGCCACAGCACAGCTAATGTTTGCAATGAGCTTGTTATTATAACCCCACTATCTCTTTCCTGGGTAATAATCACAGCCAGTTTGGGAGCTATTAGCAGATTTTCCCAACATGCATCACGTTTCCCAGTTACTTACACTGCCTCGTCTGCTTTTCTGCTACCGATGTGCCCAATTTGGAGTGGTGTTTGTGGAACACCTCATGGTCTGCTTGGGATTTCTCCATCCTGTATAATTGGCTGTCATCTGCAAATTTGGCTACTTTGCTATTCACTTCTGACTGGAATGGAAGTGCAATCAAAATGAGGCAAAATTGACATCTGCTGACAGATTGTCTGCAAAAATACATTGGCCAGGAAACCAGAATTAGAAGTGGACTTCTTCTAGCTAGGTAGTAGCTCATGGGGTTTGTAGTCGTAAAGCTGCATAAATATAAAGGCAATTGTCGGGAAGTAAAAATAAATTGGATTGCCACAAACCACCTTCTGACAGATTCATAACAGGAAGAAATTCAACAGGCACCATTTTCCTTATCACAGAACTACAGTAATGGAAGAAGCTATGGTTCTTGCATTTCTCCATATAATGCAAATGTTGAAGGGATATATTTGTGGAGCCACCCTGATATATTTTCCTAATCTTATCAGAGCACTTTTTGCTGCCCTCAAAATGCCTCAGTATCTTGAGGGTTGTTTTGTTTGTTTCCCTTGAAACTCCTCAGCTCTTTCACCAGGTGGGAGACATGATCAGATAGCCATGAAATTTCACTTTTGGTGAAATTCAGTAACAACTCTGTCAGGGAAGGAGGTAGAAGTTCGCAAGGAGAACCACAGCTGTTTCATATATAACCCAAATCAAGCGCAGCAGAGAACCTGTTGCTTGAACACCATTTTTTGGTGGAAATGTGTGATATAAAATACATACATATATACATACATACAATGGCAAATTTGTGAAACCTTGGCTCATTTCTGTGGTGCTTTTCATATGGTTACTGTCTTCTTCCAGTAGCTATTTCTAACTTTTTAATCAAACACTGAACATATTCATCCTCGTGGTAATGGCCTTTTACTAACCACTTTTCATTCCCTCTTCTTATGAAACCTGTAGCAAAATGTGAAGAGCAAAGATTGTGGTCTTACTGGTATGCTATGACACTGAGAAATACATAGTTTGCACAGGAGAACTTATTTTCTTTATAAAATACCCCAATATCTCAATGCTTGAGGAACAGTAGTCTGGGGTTTTTTTGGTCTGCTATAAGAGATGTGATTTTGTTCTTCCATGAGCAGAGGAAAAGAAAATAGCCTGGCCACTATATCTCAATTATAGAAACACAAGTGCTAAATAACTTTGCACGAAGGTTACTGTGAAAACACAAAAGTGTTCAATAGGCCTCAAAATTTCTATTTGTTACCTGCAGTGTGTGAACTAATGGCTACACTGAGCAAGAATACAAAGGTATAAAACATGTAAAGACCTTTGTTCAGGACCTCTTAAAAGGTTTCCTTTTACTGCCTACTGTATAGCTGTTCTGGCATTAATGTGTACTCTATTGTGTAGTATTTCTCAGAGGCAATTTTCAAATTATACTCTCTTTAAACAATAAATATAACCAGTAGTATAGTGGAGGAAGACTGGGGCGGGGGCGGGGGGAGTGCAGTCCTGGGACTTTTTCCAGTGTAGGAGCAGCGATATCATTTACTGGAGTGCCAGAGTAACTGACAGACCCTTCTTGCTATGGCAAATTAATGACGTGATAATGGGGGGTTTCAAGTTATATACTATTGTGTGTAACAGATTCACATACAGGAAGTCATAGAATGAGGAAAATAAGCAGAGTTTGTATACTTCTTTCCTTTTCTTTCCTTCTAGGGATGGCAGAGAATTTTGTTCAGCATGCACTTTGTTAAGAACCTCACCAAAACTGTGCTTCTTGAATCAATATACAAACTGGAACACAGTTATTTGTATTTACACTTATCCGAATTCTGTGATGCAATTGTCTAGAAATTAGAAAAAGTGGATACCCAAATGGATAGACTTGGGAAATAGGCACACAGAAAGTTGTGTGCGCACATTTTAGCAACAAGGACAATGAAGGACAAAACAACATTACATAAAGGGAAACTGCTTGTATATAATGCACAAAAAGGCATACAAAAGATTGATATTATGAGAAATGTGCATGAAAATGCATCTGGATTTTCATGCAGACTTTAAAAAAGAAAAGTTGTAAACTGGTGGGAAAACAGAACAGAACTAAGGATTGGAGGGGGAAATATGAGAAAATGTGAGAAACCAAACTTGACAGTTTCATTCATACCTAGTACCTTCTTCATGCTAGCAGTTTAAATGTAACAATTCTTTGCAAGATTGTTGCAAGCATTGTTGCTGTTGTTTTAGGGGAGTAAAAGGGGAGTAATCCCTCTGATGATAAACTTGCTGGGGGATTAACTATCACCTTACAAGCAAAAATACAGGAACAGAGACATTCCTTAGTGCTACTCTACTGTCCTTGTGACAGAAACTCTGGGGCTTCTAACACTAACCTGTGCTCAGAGTAAGACCAGTAAAACTAGGTCAGGGCACAATCCTGTGCCTGTTTCGATAGGGGGGAAAAAGTCCTACAACTGGCTGGGGGAAAGTGAGGAGTTGTAGGACTTTATTCTGTCTGAGCAAGCATAGGATTACACCCTCAGATATTTAACATGGACATGGGGCTATAGCTCACTGCATATACCAGACCTCAGGTGCTGCATCTGGGTGCAAAATTCTAGTACTCTGAATAATAGATCATGGAGATCTTGGAAAGACCTCACCTAATGAACCTGGATGGGGGATGGAAGTCAGGGGCAATAGCACTGGGTCAGATGGCTCACTGTGGTGATTCATTCTTCGGCAGCACCTTTTTATCCATTTGCATCCATGTCTATGACAATCAGTGTAAGTTAAAGGGTGGGGGGAAACCCACGTTACATCCTTCATGATCCTATAGCGTAGCCTTCCCCAACCTGGTGTCCTCCAGATGCTTTGGACTACAACTTCCATCATTGCTGAACATTGGACATGCTGGCTGAGACTGCTGCGACTTGTAGTACAAAACATCTGGAGAGCACTAGATTGGGGAAGGTTGCTGTATATACTTCACATTAGGAACAAGTGACATGTAATAAATACCAGGAGAGCTGTGATTGATCTCCTGGTATTTTGGGGTGGTTCTTTCCCCCTTAGGAAAACACAGGCTAGAAACAGGGCAGCAAATCTGACTGAAGTGTTCCCTTATTTTTCCCCACAGCTGGGAAAGCAGTGTGTGTGTGTGGGTGATTTTGATCACAAATATCAAAATGGGGAGACAGCTGAGTGTCCCCCAGTGCTGTTGCCATATTCAGATGGGTAGCCACTCCCCCCCCCCAACTTCCCATGCCTGATTTAAAAAACAAAAACAAAAAACGGTTGGGATATGATTAATCATGAGTCTCCTGGTGTCATATGTAGTCTGGTTCTCATACATTTGCTTAGCGGTTATCAAAGTGTATTCCAAGAAATACAAAGGTCAATTGGCGTGGGGAGATATGATCATTATATGGTTTTCCACCAGGTGGCACCATCAGTGGTTGCAGTTTGGGCTGCCTGTTTCTGTAAGACAGTGAAGAATATGGCTACCAAAATTCCTGATGTGTTCTTTAAGCCTTCTATGGAGGGGAGGCTGGTGACTCCTGTGTCAGTGGGGCTCCTTATCCATTGCATCTTTTTGTTAGAGCTTTATAGGAGCTATCCATGGTGCTGAACTCCATCCCCAAAATAGGTTCACCACCCATGGAGCACCATGGATAGCTCCTATAAAGCTCAAACAAAAAGATGAAATCGATAAGGAGCCCCACTGACACAGGAGTCACCACCAGCCTCGACTGCTTCTATGACATGGTGTCAGAAGCCCATAAACCTCTGAAATAACATTTCCTGCCCAAAAAGCCTTCAGGTTTAAGTATCCTACATGCTTCTGAATGGAAAGAGTTTTGTGTGCTTTTTGTAGTTCCACAAATATCCACAAGGAGGAAGGAATTGTACAAGCTAGTCTACTTCTTTATGTGATTAGCAAAGGATGTCACATTTGTAAATCCTTTACATTTGCTGAACAAGGCTGTAGGCATGACTATGAAACTATGCAGGCCAAATCTGTAATCTATTTCATTCCAGTTCTGATGTGCTTTATGAGAGAGCCAGCTTCATCAAAGATCTCAGAAATGCAAAGAACTGTTGAGTCATTGGTAAGAAATCTGTATGACCTGGCTAAACACTCTGAGTTTTCTGATAAAGAAGAGACTCACCTTAGAGATAGACTAGTGATGGGAATTCTAAACAAAGGATGTGGCTGATAGAGGACTTAAGCCTTCACAAGGCCATAGAGATAGCAAAGCAATCAAAGTTTATCAACACTCAGATCAGGAGTGGAGGCTCTTTGAGAATAATTAATTCTTCACAAAATTCTAGAAGTAGCTACAGCAGCCATTTTTAAAAGGGCAAATTCACTTCTCATGTAACTCCAAAAGTAACACAAAAGAATTCCCAGACACAGTAGTCCAATGAAGCAAAAAAGATACAACTTTTTAGTTCTGGGCACAAGATGTGGAAATAGCCACAACATTATAATTGATGCTTCTGATGAAGTTAACTGTAGTCTATGAAAGATAAGATTATGCCAGAATAAATTGGTTAGTTTTTAAGGTGCCACAAGACTCTTTGTTGTTTTTGCTGCAAGAGACTAACACAGATACCCCCCTGGAAAACATTGTAATTGTTTAGGCAGTTAGTAGAGTTCAGTGCAGGAAATGTTCAAAAATAAGGGAAAATGTTATTGTGTTCCATAGACAGATGTTGCAAAATGTTACCACAAGAACTGAAGGCAGTTTATCCTGGGATCCATTATTTGCTAAGATCAAGGATGGAAGATAAACCTAACAACTGTTGGGAAAACTGTTAATTTTAAAGTAGATGTTGAGAATCTTTCCGAGCTGAATAAAGCAGAGTCTGTTCTTCAAGGTAACCTAGAATGTATTGGACATTTTTTGGAACACAAGAAGTTGCCTTAGACGAAGTCAGACCATTGGTATTGTCCAGTCTGACTGTCAGCAGATCTTCAAGATTTCAGGCAGGGAACTTTCCCAGCCCTACTTGGAAATGCCAGGAAATTTGGCATGTGCTCCACCACAGAGATATGGCCCTTCCCCAGATTATTATTATTTTTTTTTTTACAAAAACTGGAATAAATAAAAGCAGATTTGAGCTCTATCTTTGTACCAGTTTGTATCTTTCTACCAGTTTGATAAATTATTCTAAAACTTCGTGTTACTTGGTACAGTCTGACATTGCCACCTTAAACACGGAGCTCACTTTACAATATTACCTATACCAAAGTTTTTAAACTATTATCTAGTGATGGGTGAACTTACCCCATGTGAATTCATTATTTTATAAGAAAATGAAGAATTCACCCATGTTAGATCAGACAAAAATTCTCCTTTAATATGAAATCTTGTTCCATGTTTACACATTTTTTGTCCAGTTACAATATCAAAGTGCATCTTGGGAGCTGTAGTTTGAAATGTATAATGCATTATGACATCATGCATCACCATATTATGTACCCCTTTCCTAACTAGTTGTTGTTTCCATGTGTCCGAGTAAGCCACAAACTATCTTCCACATGTATGGTCATGCATTGCAATCTACCATGCCAGGCAGCTGCACTACCCGTTGCCATGCCAGGAACTCTTTTTCCCAATTGGATTCCCTTTCCAGTATCCCTCTCACAGAAACTCTCCAGTGCCACACACTACCTACTTTACTTACTGAAGAAAAACAAAAATGTGCCATATGAACAATGATTCAAATCCAATACAATGAGTGAAAGACAGAGTTGACTGAGAACAAAATGGAGAAAAGTGCGTGGTGTGATCTTCGAATGTGATTGGTTGTGGTTAAAGTGCCTTTTCTTTCAAAATATGAATTTTAAAACATTTTCCCCCTCAAGTCTTCCCATTTTTAAACATGTTTTCTTTCTAAATACACATTTTAAAAGCATTGAGATAATATATTTTTTAAGTCAAAAACTGCATCAGAATATTGGGGAAGTGCAAACACTAAATAAATCCCAATGTGCACATAAGTCCAGGAGGTGAGGGTCAGGTCAATTCATATCAGAATTCACAAAGAGCAAATTCCCAAAGCATCCCATGAGACAATACACAATGCACAATACATCTACAACATCCATCCTGCCCAATGGCGTTGTATGCAGCATGAATGCCATATTTTCTAAAATATATAGATTGGTGTCTTTTCTGCTGGTGTGTAGACCAAAGAAAGAAACACTACTGGAAAGAACTGTTTTCACACACAAACACACATGCATACAGCAGCAGGGGTCAGTCACAAGACAGCCTGGAGATGTCTAATTTTAACAACCTATTACAATTTGCATTAATCAGGAGCACAGGTGCAAAATACTACATTTCCCCCGTACACTTACATAGCTGTGCCAAGATGCAGATTCAATGATGCGGAGTACCAAAATTACTCACAACAACAAATATAAATTATTATGTTTGGGTAAATTAACATTGCTGCAATAACAGCCCACATTCAGCAGGTGCAACCAACTTACACAAAACAAGCACCATTTCCTCTTTTATCTCCCATTATCCATATTGTACAGTAGGTTCTCTCTGCTTTGACAAATTATGGTGTTTGTTAGCCGGGAAAGTATGGGTTTCTGGGAATTATTTGTTTCTTAACTGATGAAGATTATAATTCTGGGTAACTGACTCACTGCCTGGTACTTCTTTGAAAGAGCTTCCAGCACTTCTGTCAGTCCTTTCAATGCAACTTGCATATGAACTTGTGAAGCTGCCTCATACTAAGTCTTTATAGGGATGTATGAGAAATTATTTTCAGTTCATTTTTTATCAGGATTTACCCAGTTCACACCTTCCAGACTGAACATGGATTCAGATTCATTCTGCGGTCAAGTCTGTACATTTTTGAGCTTGCAATGTGATTCATGGACCAAAATAAATGTGTTTGATAGCATGTGTACATATGAAAAATGCACATGAAAAAATGCACACAAATATATGTTAATGAATGGAAGAAGAATGTGTACATTTCAAAGATGTGCACAGTTGATGCATACATTTGGAAAAATACGCATGAAAATATGCATGGATTTTCATGCAAAAAAAAATGAAGCTCGCAGTCTGATATGGAGTCAAGTTGGAATGAGCTTTCAGATGGAACTTGGAGAACTTCAACAATCTCGAATTTTGCTGATTCACACATCTCTAAATTCTAGGAACTCGATTCTAGCCATACTACCTACTCTGACTCGCAGCAGCTCTTTGAGGTTGTAGACAGCAATGTTACCCAATATCCTTTTCACTAGAGATACCAGGGACTCTACCTAGACCTTTCTGTATACAAAACATGAGCTCTTCCTCTGACCTTGATCTCTCCTAACTTGAACTTTAAAAAGATACTGCCTTTGTTGTATCCCACTGCTGAAAAGTGTGTGTGCGTGCACGTGCGTGCGTGGGGTGCTGGTGGTCCTAAGTGACAATCTCCATAGTTACTTTTCCAAGCTTCCAGCCCACTGATATCTCTGCTCTACATCCCTGGACAACTTTTTCAAAGGGACCACCTGCCTGCTGGTGCAAGCTGAAGAAGAGAAAACGTTCTTCCTGCTAATTGCTCCCTTACATGTGTCATAAAACTGTGTGGATAGACATCTACAAATCAAAACTGCTGATTCTAAATCCATAAAGGGCCTATCCAACATCAACAGGATCCCTACACAATTTGGTACTGTGTGTGTGTGTGTGTGTGTGTGTTTCTATCCTTAACATTGCTATTTATTTATTAAAATATTTATATCTCATCTTTCTGTCCTATGAAGGAAGACACACAGTCTCCGGCAAGATGGCTGACTGATTTTAAAATGTAATAAACCTCAATAAGTTAAATAAAGAAATAATACAAAAACAAAATGTTGGCAGCAGACATCTTCTTTATGGTGAGGCAAACTGGAGAAGGGGGCACATCAGTTCACCTCACTTTTAATGATGGCACCATGGCCACCTTTACCCACAGACCACCAGGTTGTGCTCTGATTATCTGTAGTGATACAAGTTCATGGGGGGAACTTATTTATTTATTTATTTTTATTTATCATTGCATTTATATCCTGCCTTTTTCGCTCTTGCAAGGCACCCAAGGCTGCTTACATGATCTTCCTCTTCTCCATTTTTATCCTCAACTGTGTGAGGTTAAGCTGAGAGTCTGTCACTGGCCCAAAGTCACCCAGTGAGCTTTATTTTTTTTTTAAAAAACTTTTCATTTGCAACACAGTATAACAACAAACAAACCCAAAGGGGGAGGGATTCATATCAGGAAACATATCATGTGAGCTTCATGGCCAAGTGGGTACTAGAACCCGCATCTCCCGAGGCTAACCCTCTAACCACTATGCAAAACTGGTTTATAAAGTATAAAGATATCCTGACTGAATTTTTAAAAAGCGTATAAATCGTTCTTCATAATTAAAAGCATTTATCTTTCTTGATAAAATGAAATATAATCATTCAGTTTTGAAACAGGGGCTAGAATGCATTGTCAAAACTGTTGAGCATACAAGAAGCACTAATTCTTGTGCATTAGCCTCAGCTTAAGTATGTTCATCTGTCTATGATTTGATATGAAGCATTGCCATTGTGTGCTTGACAGTAAGTTGAAATCATGCTAATCTCTGACACTGCATATTTCCAGCAGGTTTGGAATGTGTGTGGGGAGAGGGACCCTAAATCACACGGCTTCAGGCAAGATGATAGGAATAATTGCTTGCTGTAATTCACATGATACCTGAAAACCAGAGAGAAATCATATTATGTCCTTGATCCAAAATTCTCATCTGTATTACATCATCTTTCATTTAGATTTTTTTTTAAAAAAATTGCCAGACTTTGTCCAAGCCAAAATAAGCTACGACACATTCACAAACTATATTCTTTTTTTCTTTTTTTGGCTGGTTCTTTACACTCTTGTAAAACCTCCTTTGTCAGCCTGAAGGTCTGTAGCAGAGAATTTATTTATCTCTCTGCTTGTCAAAGCAATTGGCATCTGAGGTGGAGGTTCTTGGCTTAGGCAATGGCACGAAGCATCTTCATGCTTTCATTTTATAATCTGGTTTTACCCTTGAAGTGGATTTGCGGCAGTTTATAAAGACTTAGGAGGCTATTCACCTACCATTTGAACAGGTTCGATCCTGCTGCAGTGACTGAGATAAATGTGTCATGCCTAAAACCATTTGAAGAAAAAAATGTGAAAGTATATGGGAGGGGGTGGGGAATAGATGTAATTTCTGAATTGAAGAAGCTGGGGGGTAATAGATTATAATCTTCCAATAGAGACATTCAATGACTTGCTTAATATAATTGCAAGTACCATAGATGGTAAGATGCCTATTTGGACAGGAGAGGTGGAAAATATTAATTCACTCAGTGGTGTAGTGGTAAATGTTGAAGTTCAGGCACAGTCCTCTTAGGCACATCTCCAAGAAGAGTCCAAAAATGAGGGCAGCTGTGTCGATCCAGATCAACAAGCTGTGTCGATCCAGATCAACAAACAAGTTCTAGCAATTTTAATCTCTCCACCAGGAGGAGGTCTTAATTGCCCATTCAAGACCAGGCCACCCCAAAATACATATTGCTACTGGGAAAATTCTTGGCCAAGCACTTTCTCTGCATCCTCGGGCCTCAACAACTGAAACTCATCCAGTAAAACTAACAGAGTCAGTGCTCTGGACACCTCTGCTAATGGAACTGCATTAAGTGATAAAGTTGCTCAACACTTTCCAAGTTGTGACAGATTTGAGCAATGTTATCTTCAAAGTGTTGTGCAAACTCATCACAGCATGTTATTATCTCTCTCCCTGGCCCAGATTGCAGCAGTCCATGAACCACTCAGAAAAGATCCACTGGATGACACTGAGAAGATGCAATGGTGGTGGAAAAGAACTCCCTGTTTGCCACCCTCACCACCACAGAGTAAGCGCAATAAAGATCTCTAACCTGTATTTGGTAGGACTTGGCACAAGTCTTCCTCCACCTGCTTTCTAGCTGTCTTCCCTCTTGCTTACTAGCCATCAGCTCAGGTGGATACCAAGGAGCTGCCCAGGCTCTGCTCAGAGGGAGGGGGCACTTGGGCATGATCATGTCATGATGTTGGCCATGAAGTCTGCAATTTAGATAGACCTAGTCTCAAAAATTGTGATCTGAACTAATTAGTCAGTAGTAGGTGTTGCAGGAATCAGATTATACCAAGTAATGCATTTTGGGATAGGGAAGCAATGGCTGATTTCCATTTCTGAAGCACCAAGGCTGGCTGTAACTCTGATCTGCCTCTTGCCAGAGATTAATGAGGGGGTGCACTAGGCATACAAGTCAACTGAGGCCAAATTGTGAGTATTACCTAGTGGTTAGAGGGGATGGAATCCTCAGTGCAAAGTCTCTCTTCATGTGGTAGAAAATCTTCTTCCTTTGGAGGTAGTTTCAGCCCTGAATAGCTGAATATGGTATTTTTATTTGCTTGTTACATTTAAATATCGTCCAATAGTAAAAGGGTGGTTCACAAAAATCAAAACCTTAACATACAACATGATAAAACATAATATAAAACCTTTAGAAGATTAAAACAAAGTACATTAAAAAACAAATACAAAGATTGCTGTGCGAGTCCATTAGGGGGAAAAAAATTAAAATCCACAATTGCTGCACACTTTTATTTAATCAAATGGAGATCTGTAGCTCATATGTGCCACATCAAAAAATATGTGTCAATCAAAAACAACAACCCAAAGATGATTCACTATCGTTCACAGGTTCCATGCAGATAGATGAAGTGCTCCTCTGTTCTGTCTGCACATAAAAATTGAAGGGGCTAATTAGAAAAGACCTTAAGATAAAGCACATCAAGGACCTGTATAATTAACCCCACAATCTGAATGCATCAATCATCATGTAATTAGTTATTTAACAGCAGCTTTCCAAAAGTTTGGCAGGGTATCTTTATGGGCCAATATTGTTCTTGCCATATTTCAGGGTTTGTTTATTTTTAATTCTGTTTATCAACACGGTTTATATTTATTGGCCACAATGCAGCTCAAAGTTATGTGCCTTTGAGCCACATTTAGCTTAAAGTCCTATAGTGTTTGATGTTTCTACTTCATATGTACTTTGTTTTATTAGGTTTTAATGTTTGATCATAGGGCATTTTTTTAAAAGCACCCAAGAATAACTGATTCTGGGAGCTTAAGAGCAACTAAATCTATACTTCGTTGTAGTCATTTTCTGGTTTGTTTGTTTTTTTACCATATGGATGAATAAACCTTTTAACTTGGTAGATGATGCAAAATTGGGGGGGGGGGGATAGGACATTATGTAGCTTTCAGCAGATTGTTATATATGAGCAGAATCCAAGGGGGCACTTACGCCTTCCCCAATTCCTTTAAACCTGACCGATTCCCTTCCGCAAGTGGTGGGTCCCGCTGTTTCTGTTGCACAAGTGGGAGCCACTGCTCAAACAAGGGAGGTGTTTAGCACTTCCCAGGGGAAGCCCCCAAACAAGCAGAAATGCTCCTTTCTGAAAAGAGGCAGGCCAGTGGAGCTCCCTTTATGCAAACTCTGCTGACCTGCATCCTTCCAGACATGGACATTTCCGCTTGTTTCTGGTTGCCGGCTTGCCGCGGACAGGGCTAAATTGCCATTGCACAAGTGGTGGTGGGCCGCTTTCACAGCGGAATCGGTGGGGAGTAAGAGAATCGGAGGAGGTGTCAGCGGCCTGTTGGAGTCTGCCCTATGTCTACTAACGAGGAAGTTCTATTGATTTCAATGGGGCTTACTCCCAGGTAATTGAGCAGGGGAGTGCAGCCTAAAAAGCCACTACACAGCAGTAAATGTGAACAGTGTTGTGAATCTCAATAAATGTGCAACTTCTAATGTTTTTTGTGTTATACCTTCTTGCATCATGGGCTGAGGCCTCGCAGTCTCTCTTCTTGGTATGCATGTGCCACTTAGCAAATGAGATTCAAGTATGTTGGCAGCTCTTTATTCACAAATCCTGCATAGTACAGCAATGCAACTATCTCTGAGGTTCCCCTCTCTCCCCTCTCTGGGGCTCTCCCTCAATCTCCTGAACAATACCTTCCTTAGAGCCACTGAAGTCATTTTAATTCCTTAGGGCAGTGTTCTCCAACCTTGGGTCCCCAGATGCACACATCAAGAAATGCACACATTAAGAAATGCACAATTTAAAAAGTGCACATCTTGTGAACATGAATGCAAATTTTTGGAATTTGCAAACCTTTTCAGAGCATGCGCTCCCATTAGCGTTTGCATTTGGGGATGCGAATGGATCACTTTTGAGTGATTTGTGAACTGAATTGAATATTTAGTACGTCCCTTAATAAGTTGCCACCTCTTTTTTTCTGATAGGTTCCTCATCTTTAACAGCTGTATGGCAAGCAGATAGATCATGGTCCTCTCCAAGCAGGGAATACCTGAACCTACTGAATTTGGCCAATGCAGATAGATGAGAACTTTGTTTTGTTTCATTTTTTAAAATAAGAATTTGCCAAACTTTGCCAATTTCTTCATATTTGGGATAGAATGAACTTGAGATTAAAAAAAATAATAATCAACTGTAGGAGAAAGCAAAACTCACAGATCCTAGTCTAGCTACCCCAGTTCTCCCATTGATACCACCATTAGCATGCATGCTCCATCCCAGCCAACCAGCAGCATGCCACATTCCTTTTATTCACCCTCTTCCCTGCCCCACAAGTACATATCCCTTCCTCCTCCTTTTCTTCCTTGCTCGCTGCTGCTAGAACATGCCCCTGACTCCCATCTCTCAGCTGCTGAAGCCAAATCTCTCCTCCTCAGTGGCCACACTCTCTTGGCTGCTTCCCAAGTGTTTCTAGTCTCAGGCATGAAGGAACCTTTTGAACTCACAACTAGGCATAATATAGGCTGTTACGCTTGTGACAGTCCTCCCTCACCCAGAGACACATATCTGAAATTGTTCTAAATGGTAGGTTTCTCTTTCACTTAACAGTAATTTTACCTCATTATATTTCATTTAGAGTGTTATAATTTTTGTAGCAACATGTGATGCAATTCATCGGGCCCTGAAGACTTGAACTCATTTAAAATACCTAGGTGTGCTCTAACCATTTCCTTACCTGTCCTGGGGTGCATGCCTCTCCTTATACACTTTACCTTTCCCAGTTCTAACACACTACCCCTTGTGAGAGAAAACTGAAACAAAACAGGAGTTCAATAGTTCTGCCTTCTCTTTGTCACCTGCTTACACTTCACCATCTTCCCCAAGCTTGTTCTTCTTCTTGCTCTGAACATAGCCAGGGAAGCCCTGTATAGTTTTTAGCATCCCTCAGAAGACTCAGCTCTTTCTGCACTATAGACTTCCTGACACCATCCTTACAGGTTCAGGCTACTGTATTGCACTCATCCTTGGTTATATGTCCCTCCTTTCATCTCCTCCTATAATGTCCATCTTAAGTCAAGATGTTTCCCATTTTTTTCTTTCTGGAAAGGTTTCTGACTGTGGCTTATTTAATAGGGATGTCCGTGAATCTTGACCGGGGTGGAAGTGGGGGCGAACTTGTGCGGCCGTTTTAAGGTGGTTTTCTATTATATTTACCTGAAAAAAAGCAGCTCCGGGGTCCCGTTGTGTCAATTCCTGGCACAGTGCCGGGTCCCGTTGCGTCACTTCTGGGTCCCTGGCGTGTCCGAAGGGAGCCTCGGTGTCGCCACGAGGAGACTCGAGCAGCGGGGGTGCTCACCAAGCACAAGGCGAGCACCCCTAAAGGTACGCGTACATCACTTTAGGGATGCGTAAATTGTGGTATTTTGCACATTTTGCACAAATCAGCACCCCAAAAGCACATGGATCTAGCACAATTTGCAGAAATCCGCCAATTTTATGCAAATCACACTAGATCCACATGCTTCTCAGATGCTGATTCGTTCAACACATGCAAATTATTGCGATTTACGCAATTTGCATAAAGTTACGCAAATAGCGTAGTTACACAAATTACGCAAATAGCGTAGTTACGCAAATTGCGCACATAGCACCATTTGCACAAATTTCCTTAGCATTAAAAAATGTGCAAACTGTGGCCCATCTTAGAGACGGAAGTCCACGAGCTGTCTCAATTAGCATCATAGCAAGTCAGCACCACCACAGGGCTGGCAAACTGGAATCGGGGTGGGGGGGTAAATCATGTAAATCCATTGGATTTTCACTCCCCCATCGGATTGCTCACACATCTCTACTGTGCCTTTCACTTTTCAGAATCTCCCATCTTTTGTGAATTCTTTTCTCCCTTCAGAATTCCTAGCCATGGGATCTTATCCAACTTTTCTCTGTGTTCTTTAAAATTGGCATTCCAATGTCTAGGGTATGCATTCAAATACTCTTAGTGTTCACCTTGCTATCATGAGTTTCCAGATGACATGGTCACTTTCTCCCAAGGTTCCCACCACTTTCACTTCATTAACCACTTCTTCTTCTCTTCTGGTTATGGTTAGAGTTATGTCCAGTATAGCAGAACCTTTGTTCGTTCCTCCACCTTCTGAGACATGAAGTTGTTGGCAAGGCAATAATTTATTGGACATTCCATTCTTAGCAGAGTTAGACTTCCAGTTAAGGATGGGGGAGAAATTTGGACTCAAGATATATGAACCAAAACTCAGTTATCTCCAAGTACTTCACTTTCCTATCCAGACCCTCATAGTCTTTGGAAATCCATTCATGATTTCTTTGGGCTGAACCATTCACTCCCACATAGATCAACATGGTTCTTACATTATGAACATGGTGTAGGAATCACACAGCCACTTATTACACTGCTTCCGTAGTGTGAGGAACCCAAACCCTTCTCCCTACACCAATATGCCCCTGTGGAAACAGGAGTGATGCTAGTGTGTGTGTTTGGGGGGGGAGCCATAGCTTGGGCTCCTCCCACATGATCTGGGGCTTCTCATGTTACCCAGTGGCAAAGGAAGGAGCCACATTGCAGCAGTCTCCTCACAGCCAATGTAACAAAAGAACCTGTTCAAACATTGATACAATGCAGTGCACTCAACAACAACAACACACACACACACCCTTTTCTTGGCAGCATAAGGATTTTCTGCTGATGTCTAAATCTCTGCAAACAGATGACTGCAGCTGCATTTTCTTATTCATGGTCTCTTAAATTGAGATACATTATCTCTCAAAGAGCTCTTTATACTGGCATGCCGATATCTGATATGCACAGCATCTTTCCACAGACCTTGATATTGTTGCTTGGAAAGTTTAACAATGCCTGCGGAAAGCAGATTTTAAAATATTTATCAACTTAGGCCAAGCCGATTTTCTCTAAGACTGTCACCTAGAGAAGTGACATGGATGTAATGTCTTTTATTGGTATTGTTCCCATTAAATCAATTGTAGCTGACAGGGCTCACTCTGAAAGCCATTGTGCCATTGGCATTCTGTGTGGAGAAGAATGACAATAATTATTGCTTTTGATGGGACCATTGCTTTCCAATGGAACGTAACCAACAGCTTTAGGTTGGATGTTTCTTTTCCACAAAACATTTCCCTTAAATACTTTTGCCTTAAGAAGACTGAAGTCTCTTTTCTCTCTGAACTTTTTTCAGGCCACTCTGTAACTATTATTTTATTGGATTTTCAGTTTGCTTTCTTTTTCCTGCTCCCCAGGCCCTGCTGTAGGAAATATAATGTTTATTGGTTAGTTGTGATTAATTTTATATTGTTCACATGTGCTTTCCTTTCCTAAATTGATTCTCCTGACTAAAGGTCATTTACATCGGGGTAGGCAACATGGTGCCCATGGGCACCAATGTGCCTCAGACACCTTTCTTGGCATCCACCAAGGTGCCCTACCCCTCCCACTTTTTTTTTTGTTAATGCTGCTAACACATTTCCCTATCAGCAACTGGGATTGTTGTGGAATAGGTTTTGTTTGGTGCTGAAACCTGTGGTGTATTTGGGTCTGGGAGGTGCTGCAAACTGAATAAATTCTGGTCAAAAATAATCTGAAATGAATTTCTCAGATATCCCTAGTTCTGAGCTCTGCAGTAGTCAACATGGAGCTGATGTTACTGGACTGACCACTTCACTTCCCTGGCAGTCTACAACAAAGCAGGAAACCAGAGTAATGTTAACACCAGCTATGAGGTTTGCAGATCTAGCATTCTGCTATGAAAATGGAAGGCCCCTTGTTTATATAACTTCATATGCTGCTGCATGCTGCTTCTTCTAAAAGTACTACTATCTTTGGGTGACATCCAATGTTGCATGACCACACATCTGCTCATGCAATAGAACTTCCCCCTTCCCTCCTCTCTCCTGCAGCCCCCGTGCCTTCCAAAATTTTCTCTGGAGGATCTCCCTGTTCCGTTCTGTCATTCCATGAGGCCCACAGGGGAAGCTGGAAGCATCTGATGGCAGTCAAATCAAGGCAGGAAGTAAATAAGAGATTAAATAATTCCATGTGGGTCCTGCTTCCTGGAACTCTCTCCTTCTAGGACAATAGGAGGATGTTGTCTCAGCAGGGAGCTAAAGCCGACTGAAGTCTTATGTAGCCTCGCAAGAATTGTACTGTGGTTAGCTCTACCCCTCTTGGAGGAGCTGACTGGGCTGTTAAAGGGCCTTTGCCTAATTTTGTAGTCTGAGACTTATGGAAGGCTGTGGAGATGGGAGTTTCATTCTCAGAGCCAGAGGACAATGACAGGGCTGTGTCCTCTGGCTGGGAGGGCCCTGTATAAGGCACTGACTGTCCTACCTGGAGGAAGTAGCCTGTGCCTCATCCTCATCAAAATATTCTGCTGCACAGTGAAGGTCTGAGGGCTGGCACCCTCAACCCTCCTGAGATTTGGGGGGATGTAGGGGCTGCAGGGGAAGGGAGAATCACCACCTGCTGACAAAAGCCATTCTGTCACCAGGAGGCACCAGTTAGATTACACATTTTAGCACCAGTGGTGTTCCATATATCATAAACAATTAAGTAATAACCTGACTTAATAGTGTGTGTGTGCATGTGCGAGCACGCGTGGAGAGGGAGAGAGAGAGAGAAATGAAGGAAGTTGTAACTCCTGTACTACTGTAAGAGAACCAATTCTCCTATACCCTTCCAACATTTCACAGATGAAAACAGGGACACACATGGTATGGTTAAGCAACATGAAGGTGTGATCATGAGGGTGTGGCCAGGCAACATGAGGGCGTGGCCCAGGGTATGGCCAGGCAACCAAAGGGCATGGTCAAATACAAAAGTTATTAGAGGAAACACACAAAATCATATATATTATAATGATTACATTATTATTTTATATATTATTTTATAATATTTTATAAGCGGCTTTTGTAAAAAAAAATTAACCTTACTTAAACCCTGAATTCTTGATATCTGCTTTTCATGGGGGGGGGGGGGAAGGTCAGTGCTTGCAGGGCAATCTCTTTCTTTTTGTTTTAAAATTGTCAGGATTGGCACAAATTCAACGAAGCTTACCCACACACCCCACACACCCCAACCCCAAACATGGAGCTTCAGAGAGAAGGGGAAGTTTCTTGCATTTCCTTCTGACACTGTATCTCACCTGTTAGAGGCACAGACAAAGAGTCAGCTCTGTTAGGAAATAACATCTGTTAGGAAATAAAATTAATTCCCTCATTCACCTCACTGTCGGTCCAGGCTTTCACCCAGATAATCCCTTTCCCACAGCAACATGCAGCAGAGGCAGCAGGTAAAGCATGCACACGCGCGCGCGCGCGCACACACACACACACACACACACACACACACATCATTGCATGGCCCTGCCAGCTTAACAGCATCTGTTCCCTCCCTGCTTACTGTGGCTGTTCAAGCCTAAGCAGAGCTGTCTTAAAGGGGCCATGGACAAAATTGCAGCTAAGCTAAAACTTCAAGCTTAGCTGCAATTTTGCCCATGGCCTCTTTAAGTAGTTTGCAGTTGCAGGAGGCAGGGGAATTTGGGACTCTGCATGACAAAGTGAGAAACCCTGATGGCTTAAGGGTTTTCGTGAGGGTCCCAGCATTGTGCAGGATCCCAGGCTGGCTGCACACTCAAGATTAAATTCATCAAGTATAGGCCTACTCTATGAGTTTATCCTTCTGTCATTTGACCTATTATATGTGAAAATGCATGTTGCCTTTTCTTTCTTTCTTTTTTTATCAATAAAGACTAAGTCTGATGGTTTAACAAAGGGGCTTATCTGACATCTTTACTCATGGTTCTATTCATTTCAATTGACTCATTGTATCATAACAGTGTTTTCTAATATTTCCCCATCAATGTATAATATTTTTTTTCTTATGACTCCTGCAATGGGTTCTTTGTTATCCTGCCAAACACCATTATTTGTAAGCATCCTTTGTAAGAAAAGACTCATTCTGTTTATTGATGCTGCTATCATTCACATCATCAGAGATTACTGGGTGCTTTAAGAAGCTTCAGTCATGCAAGTCTTCCTTCTGCAGACTTAGAAACATGCCATAATCTGTGTATTCAAGCCTGTGATAGCTGAATAAGGAAGGGGGTGTGAAGAATCTCACTGGATTCAATTGCAATCCCATGAAGTGCAGGATACCTGGAGCAGATTCCCCTTTGGCCCTTGATAGCTGCCCTAGGCAGAACTCTTCAGTCCCAAGGGGCCCAAAAAGACTGATCTAAGAATCTGGCAGGGGGCTATACTTCACAAAGTTACCTAATGATTTTATATCATGCTGTCTAGAATACCCTCCACTTAAGAAAGAGAAATGCTGTGATGCCTGATTTGCACGTCTAATTTCTTACACTCCAGACAGACTGTCTTTCATTTTGTCTGGTGAGACTTTCTTTAGAATGTAATCTTATGCAGCAAAATCTGGCGCTTAGAAAATGTTAAGGAGACCCTTTGAAAACACTGGGTACAATCCAGTGGGGGATAATGCACGAGTATGAATTGATGATTACCTAATGCCAGCTATTCTGTAGAAGAGGAGGCCATGTGTACATCCCCTATATGATTCAAATTTTTTCCTTGCTGGAGCAGGAATAACCTAAGAACTTGAAGAGCTCTTAAACTTGAAGAAAGAGATAGAGGGCATTGTTTTTCAAAGATATATGCATACAACCTCCCCTTTTACAAAATGCCCAGCTGACATTGCAATCTCTGCAAAAGTGGGAGGGGTGGCGCATTGGGCACTATAACAATCTGATGTGTGCCCACACCTTCCTCTTCTCAAGGAACCAGTAGAGAGGAATGTGTTCCGTTATTACAAACATGTTGACCACCTCCAATTTCTTTCTCACTCTGAGACCAGAGGGACTCCAGAGCTATGAAACTATGCCATATGAGAGAAAATACACTTTTACCAAGCCTGCCATTCTATGCCAGGGCAAGGACTTATTCGGTGCATCCTTAACCACTGGAGTATGAACAGGTTAGTCAGATGAGCAAGGCAGATTCTGAGTTTATGAAACATTATCCTGCCCCAAGTATCAATCCAAATATGTTTCATTAAAGATTCAAAATAAAGAGAAATAGAGAAAATGGGATTGCATTCAAAATAACAGGAAAAAATAGTGTCTAATTGGTCCTTTACCCTCTGAAATCCTAATGTAGTTCTTGCAACTTACTCATGAGATGAAATCTGTCTCCAACAGGGTTTCCTTGGGCAAGAACAAGGGCAATAACTAAGTAGGCTCAAAATTCTTATTTTTATGGGGTGAGTGTCCAAAGGGACCAGAGCATGATTGACAGTGAAAAAGCCACTAGCCAAAAAGCTGAGTTACAGTAGGTAGGGAATGATGAGAAAAGGGCAATCAAAGGTAGCAATTACGTCCTGAAGGTAATTGGGAAGAGGTGATGACTGGAACTGCCCAGTCATCTGGGTGGTTGGCAACAATTGTTCTGAACTGCCCAGAGAGCTTCGGCTATTGGGAGACATAGAAATGAAATAAATCATCATCATTTTTCTTGTCAGATGCTCCTTGTGGATTGAAGGGGGTGGGGGAAATACAGTATCCATGTGATGGTTTTTGGATTATGGCTGAAGGTCTTTTGGATCGACAAGGGCCCTGTGATGCTTCAGGCCCTGTGATGCTTCTTTCTACCACCAGCACCCAAGGGAGGACTGGATCATGCCTGTAATTTCTGCCTGATTAAGTAAATACTAAATTCTTCCAAAAATGAATCAGGTTAAAAGGAAGCTTCACTGCATGGAAATGATGCGACAATCCACTTTGCAGTCAATTTGCCAGGACTTGTTACTCTAACAATTGAGCCTGAATAAGCCAGGGATGTGAATGTCAAGATCAATCAAGGGCTGATTTACAATGTATACAATGCCATTAATACTCCAGTAATTCATCTCTGCTTACTATCATAAATACATAAAATATTAAGAATCAAATCAAGGAAGCCCTGTAAACGGTCCGTAAACTGTCTGTAACTCTGTTATATAGGAGTTGGAGGTAGGGATGGCTGAAAATTCAGTTTCTCTCAGTTTCTCATTTTTCCAATTGTCAGTCCAGTTTGTTCTAAAGTTTGAGCATTTTTCTAGTCTATGTTTTGTTTGTCCTGAACTTTGAGCATTTTTGTAAAGTGTACATTAACATTAATGCTCATCTTTGTGTGCATTTCTCCTAAATCATACATTGTTGTATGCAATTTTGCCTAACATACAGATTTTTTGGCAAGCGATTCTCCTAATATAATGCATTTTTTTAACATTTTCACTAATATTATGCATTTTGTGTACACATTCCCCTAATCTCTGTATCTTGTATGCATTTATTTCTTAATTGGAAACTCCATTGCAAACTCAAACTTCAGAGAAGTGTGAATTTCAAACAATAACTGACTTTCGGTTCATGTATTAGTTTGAAAGTGCAAAATTAGGTAAATACACATTGCAATGTAAACTAAATGAATTTCTCCCCCATCCCTAGGAGGAAAGTCATAGAATCATAGAATAGTAGAGTTGGAAGGGGCCTATAAGGCCATCGAGTCCAACCCCCTGCTCAGTGCAGGAATCCAAGTCAAACCATCCCTGACAGATGGCTGTCCAGCTGCACCCTGAATGCCTCCAGAGTGGGAGAGCCCACCACCTCCCTAGGTAGTTGGCTCTATTGTCATATTGCTCTAACAGTCAGGAAGTTTTTCCTGATGTCCAGGCGGAATCTGGCTTCCTGTAACTGGAGCCCATTATTCCATGTCCTACACTCTGGGATGGTCCAGAAGAGATCCTGGCCCTCCTCTGTGTGACTACCTTTCAAGTACTTAAAGAGTGCTCTCTTATCTCCCCTCCTGTCTGGGTATAGTAGCAGTAGTGTTAATTTTCCTTGCTGTGCTGGTGCAAGAGATGGGGTCAGGCTGCAGCCCCTTTGCCAGTAGAGATGTCCCTCATGCTAACACTGTGAATTAGCTCATGGAAGCAGCTCATGAGACCTTTAATATCTCCTGGTTTATTTTCCATACTAAGGGGCTCCTCAAGAAATAACAGAAGATAGTTATTCTTCCCTGAAATTTAATATAGATTTAAGGAGATGTTTTCCACTAAAATACCAAGATTAATTCTAGTGCCAAATATTGAATATCTTTAGTATTTTGTGCACTGCCCTGAAAGAAAGCATGATTGATGAAAAAGTTTGGAGATTGGACAAAAATAAATAGAGAGGTAAATAATGATTGATGAGTACAAGGCAGTTACATAAAATCATCTTGATGGTTTTCTTTGCCTGCACCAAACCTGAAACACTTTCTTTTCTAAAGCTAAGGGTCTTATTCCCCAAAGCAGAACCAGAGCGGGCTATAAAATAAAATCATCAAGGGCCACAGCACAGCATGACAGCCCCAACATGGTCACTTCATGGTTCATTATTCCCACCTATGTCATAACACTTACAATGGGTCTATGAAATTTGTTTCCTGCCAAGCCTAACACATCCCATCAGTCATATATGGCACCCCTCTGGGGGCTTGATAAACCTCCCATTTGGGCAGCCCGCATGTGACTGCAAAAACAGGGGTTGTCAAAAACCCAACAGACCACAATATATTACTGGTGGGCTATGTTAGGATTCCTGGTTGATAAAACCTGCAGGCCTAGCAAGCATCAGACATGCAAAGTACAGTTAATACAAGGCCAAGCTACACATTACTTGGAAGACATAGCTAGCAGCTACAACTTTCTTTTGTATTCTAAAGCAGGGGTGGGCACTGCAGATCTCAGTCTTGTTCAATCTCCTATGTTGTTGTTTTTTTAACCAGAACCCCAAGATCCACCAACCAGAGCCAGGTGCAAAAGACATAGAATTAAAGTACAGGTTGCATCTGAGCACATTCTGAGCCCAAGAATTTGTTTTCAGTACCGGAACTGAACTGAGCACATAGTCCTCCCCCCCCCCATCCATCTATTTACCCCAAGCTTTCTTCCTTTCAGCAGTCAAATTTAAGTAGGGAAAGTCATTTTAGGTGCAATCCTATGCATGTTTAGAAATGCTGGGGAATGCCAGGAGTTGTAGGTCTTTTTTCTGTCTAAACATACACAGGATTGTATCCTTTGTTGCTATTGTTAGACAATTGGGAGTCAGAACCCCCTGCTGATCTACTGAAAATCACCCAGAGATCTACCAGTAGATCCCAATGTAACATCTGCTCACTCCTGCTATAAAGTTAGAATAGCGGTCCTCTGTGGCTCACGCTGGCTCAGCTTGTCCGAGTGTGGAAAGCTAAGCAGGGTCAGGCCTGGTTATTACTTGGATGGGAGACCCCTCCTCTAGTTTCCTGCATTGAGCAGGGGGTTGGACTCGATGGCCTTGCAGGCCCCTTCCAACTCTACGATCTATGAAATCTATAAGTGTGTAATTTTCATTGCCAAAAAGTGATCCATTAAGGGAACCTTCCAGGAGCTGCATGTCAGAAGCGGGCACCTCCCCCTGCAAAAATGGGCAGGGCCACCCTCTCTTTCCTACACACACACACACACACACACACACCCATACAAATCCACATACAGCAGACACAAACATTTGCATTTATAAACACATAACACACACGTACACTATCACAGATTACACACACATTCCTCCCCACACAATAGTCTAGTCACATACATTCACACCCTCATACACACACACACACACACACACACACACACTGCAATTAGGCTTGGAAAAAACCTTCCCTGGTATCCAATGGAAGGATTTTTCCCAAGTCTAATAGCAACATGGCAGGGGGCAATTTGAAGAGGTTGCAGCAGAGGTGAGTGAGGTAGGTTAGCCCCTTCCTTCCCAGCTGCAACCTCTCCAACCACACATACACACACACAAATCATGACCCACACAGCAATTAGGCTTGGAAAAAGCCTTCCATTGGTTTCAAGAGAATGAGTGAAAGTGCAGAATGCAGAATGAAGGAAGGTGAAAGGGGGGATGACAATGTGGAGCAGACGGTTTACCCTGCCTGCCCTAACTGCAACCCTCACAATCACCCCCCTCCTCATGCTGCATTAAGCTTAAAAAAAAAACACCCTTCCCTTGAAACCAATGGATTTCAAGCTCTGTAATGTTATGCCCTGCTATGTGAAAGCAACAACAGACAAACAAACACAAGATGTTTTGCCTTCTGTCTCCATGGCTTGCATAGAAATAGTGAATTCCTGCTTGATTCTTCTTTTCCTGTAATGCCAGTGCTGGTAATGCCAGTCCAGAAGCACCTATAGGCCACAAATGCAGCCCTTCAAGTGGAGTGTACCCCTGTCCAGAACAAGCTGTTCTGATGGTTAATACTGCAGCAAAGAGGCACTCGTCATTCCAGTAGCATGTATATACCACATATTAGGGTTCTAAGCTGGGAAGGAGCAGTAGATCACATACAGTAAGTCTCGAAAGCAAATGTGATTTCATCAAGTTTGAGCTTTCTGCTTCCTAGAATCCCTCATTGCTCAAGTGTTCATCTGTCAGGCCTCACCTCTCTTTCGAGCAGAATAGAATACATGCAGCTAATATTTACTTTGATGATCAATCTGCTGTGTTTTCATTTTGTATTATTTTGTAATGGAAATGGTGTCAGTAATAGCGGACTTTCATCTGTGGCATCATTTTTGGAATGCAAAGAAGTGCAAGGTCCAGAGGAGAAGGAAGAATTCAGGAGCTAAAGTTATTAGCATAGTTTGTGCACAGACATACATACATAAACATGAAGGGGATTAAGAGTCAAGTCGTGGCAATTTAAAAGGACCATCTCAATTGCAAATATCCTGACTTCTTGTGAGAGTTCATTAGAGTCCATCCCTCATTGCAGCAGCTTATTCAGTAAAATGCGATTTGGAATCTGAAACAGAATAAGACTTTTCTCACAAGTGACAGAGGAAAAATACCACTGTAGAAAGAAAGCCTCATAAAGCACACACACCCTCACCTCTTTGCTGCTGCCAACCTTTTTAATTTTCTCTTTTTGCTTGCAAAAGTAAGAAAATAACACGGCAGCCTTTTGTTGTTGATGAAAATTCACAGAGGAGACGGTCTATCAATAGCTGTGCTAACAACTCTGAGGCACATACATTAATCTAAATAGCTGGCTGAGGGCAGAGTGATGCAAGGCACTTGCAAGGCTGCAATTTCCCAAACCCTTTAGGTCTTCAGGAACTGCAGCTCAAATTGAGTTAGGAATAGGAAGTAATTAAGAGAACAGAACTGACATGGTACCTCACATTATTTTAAATAGTATCTCGGGGATAAATATTTCCTGATTTTCCCTGTCACCAATGATAGGTTTTTAATGACACATTTATGAATGGTCTAAAATGTTGGGTCAGCATATCTGCCCCAGGGAACCTTCACTGCAAAAGGCAGTGTCTAATAAAAGAAGGTACCGTAGGCCAGTGAGTTGTGTGTGCTCTTGAAACCTAGGTACCCTAGATTGTGTTTCATTTCCTGTTAATTGCTTGTCAAATGGGTTTAAATAAATTGAAATCCCCAATTCCTCCACATTTTCCCCTATATGTATTTTTTTTTAAAAAAAATATCTGTATAATGGATTCGTTACACAACCTTCTGAGTTGTGTAAAGTAAAACAAGGAGTTTTTCCAGTCTGACCATGAATAGAATTTGAATGCTTATTTATTTATTTATTGTGGGGGAGAGCTTCACAGTGCTTTGGCTGTTATAGCTAAGATCTTTGATACTTCACTGCAAGTCCAGCTATGACTTGATTGCTCAACCAGTCAATATTTGTATTTGTCAATATTTGACTATGGGAATGGACATGAAGAGAGGGCCTAAACAGCAGAGTTCAGAAAGGAGGATGTAAAAAATGTTTATTACTATGGGGGCTGAAGTAGCTTAAGATGTTGCTTGAGTCCCAAGTATAAACTAGGGGTGTGCTTTAGATTCAGTCAAATCCCAAACCAAATCAGGCTGATTTGGACAGATTCAGGAGATGTCCCAATCAAGGCAGGAGTCCTCCAAAGTGAGCACTCCTGAAGATTCAGGATTCAGAGGAACAAAGAGACATTGTGTGTCTCCAGAAATTGATACATTTCTTTCTAAGCTGTCCATATAAAGAAAATACCAGGGTGGGGAGAAGGTGGAGGGAGAGGGAGGGATGTAGTTTTGTGACTGGGAGTTGTACCTTCTAATCACAGTGTATGGTTTCCCCCAGGGCTCTCCAATCACCGTGCTTTGGGCAGGGGGGCTGTTGAAGTGATATATCACAGAACTGACCCAGTCTTCAGTGCACATTGCTAGTTCTCCCTTCCACAAGCAGGGACATTAAAAGAGGTTTATTGGAGTCCGTGGGACCTGGGAGGGTGTAGCACTGACTTGCTTGGGAAATGTTGGATGTTCACATCTTTCTGCCTTTGCCACTGTATGCTTTTCCTGTTGAGCACTGAGAAAGGGAGCCTTTTTCAGCAGTCAGCAGGGAAAGCTGCTGATCAGAGATAAGAACTTTTCTCTGCCAGGAGAGAGGGCAGGGCTTGGGTAAAAAACTGGCTGGCCAGATGTGGGTCCACCATGGGCCTTATGTGGCCTGTGTGGCCAGAGGTTCTGCATATCTGATCGAACACAACTAGCTCTAGTTATACTTTTTTTTGAAGACAAGTTGATTCTAAGACATTTAACAAAGACTACCCAATCAAGGATGCTCCAGGATGGTCTGCCCATTCAGTGAAGCCTGGCCTGGGACTGGTCAGAAAAGGTTCAGGTGTTGCTTCCAGCTGAAGACTGGAGGGACCATCCCCCTTATAGAAGGTGTTAATTGAACCCATGAGCCATCACTGTTTAGTAATTAGCCTCTGCTGTGGCTGGAATTTCTGGTTGGGCAACTCTTTTAAGAACTGAGTGTTTCTTTTGTGGTCTGGATTTCAGGGTCTGTTAAACCCTAAAGCTAATGTGTGTCAGCTTTTACATCTGGGCCCACCACTCCACGGTGTGACCAATGCTGTTATTGCAAATGACTGTGCATGTACCCTTTGGGTCCTCAGCATCAGTTTTCCCCTCCAACAGTGTCCTGATATATCCATAGGAATAGATTCAGGATGGCAAATGTGTGCTGCATTGGGGCCTAAACAGATATGACTTGAACGTGTTTCCAGCAGCTACGTCTTTCTTTTCAGCCTTACTCTGGAGTAGGTGCAGGAGCCCAATCTGGACTGAGGCCTTAGTATACAGAGGCTATTAAGATCTGGACTGGGAGCCCTGTGCCTACTCTAAAGGGGTTTGTTTTAACATAAAAAAATAAGGTGCTAGATAAACTTTTAAAGTCATGTCTGTTTTGGCCCTAGGAATCAATTTCTGCACATAGATCACCCTCACCAGATCACGACTTTGTGTTTATTACTATACTGCATAAAAACAAAGCTCACAGAAAAAGCCGAATTTGTATTTGCATGACCTTTTTATGGTATGAATGCATACATTTTAATGTGAAGAAGGAAAAATAATTTCATTTGACATAAATCAGTTAACAAAACAAACAATGATTTACCAACATGACAAGAAATCACATTATAATGATATTTCAGTAAGCAAAATTCTCACTTAGAAGTAATTACATGCAATCCTTATGTGGAATATTTAAATATATTAGTCAAACTTGAAATTAATCAGCTCTATTTAATAGACACCATAGCTCTCTCTTCCTTTTTTGCCAGCAAAGAACAGCATTAATTTTGCAGCTAATTATGATGTATCATAACTCTAAAGCCTTACATTGAATTTTACTTTCCTTTTTACTAATTTTAATTAAGCAAGCAGCTTAGAATAGATCACATCTTTGTGGAAAAGGAACTTTAAAGGGTCTAGGAAATACAGCATCACATTTTGCCACAAAATCATAAATACTTCCCCCCCCAGCCTAAATATCTTATAGTAGAGGCTAAGCAGACAAAGGGACAGGGAATTATTTACAAATAACCCCACTGTGACAGATAGGAAAATATGTGAAATATTTGGGATTATTGTCTAAACATTATTGCAATGATCCATCCATATAGTGGGCATGTTCTCCAGGCCCAGATGTGCATCTAGTGGCCTGTGTGCCAGTGGTCTATAGTCAATTAGGCCATTGGATCACTCTAAGAATATAAGAAGAGCCATGCTGGATCAGACCAAAGGTCCATCTCATTTGTTCACACAGTGGCCAACTAGCTGTCTGTGGGAAACGCACAAGTAGGACATGAATGTAATAGCACCCTCCCATTCATGATTCCCATCAACTGGTGTACATAGGTATCCTGCCTCTGATACTGGAGGTAGCATATGTCATCATGGGCACAATGGACCTCCTATTATAATGGATGGGCATGGCACCAGACTCTGGCATTATGTCTGCACTTGGCCAAGGACCAGTGGGAGTGTGGAGTTGTCTGTTTCCAGTCTGAAACAGCAAAAAGGGCTAAGGATATTTGAAAAACACATGGAGGGCTACAATATTTAGCTGCTGGGCTGCATTCAGCTTGGTGCGTGGGTTACCAGTTGTGGAAGGCTGGTGCAGCCTGTGTTTTCAATTAATACTCTAACATCAAAACTAATGGAACACCAAGTAGAACCATAGAGACCCTCTTGTTGTTTTCAACACTATTGCTTCTTCCAAAAGGGATGGGGCGTAAGCTGGTGAAGAGCCATTATCCAAGGCCTTCACACTGCTTGTGATCCACCATGCTGAATGCAGCCCCACCAGCCAAGTAGTGTGACCTGCCACAGGTAACAGAACAGGTGGTAGGCCCTAAATTGTGCAGGTCTGCAGTTTCCCACCATGATGTGATTAGTATGCTTAATTCACTTGTGCTTCCTGAAGTCGTTAGTGTCTGCTGTTGCCTCTATCTAATAAAACATGAGATACATATCTAGCGGGTGCTGATTCATGCATTTCTTCATTTATGTACTAATAGCATTCTCAGCCCAGAGAAACCTGGTTGGCTCTAATTTCTCCACCATCGTGTTTGTGTCCAGCTCTATCCCCCAACACTCATTCTACCCCACTTGAACTCTTTGAGTGGGAAGGGACAATTGGCAAGAAATGATTAAAACTGAATTACTTTCATTTATGCAGTTGACCAGATAAGGAGTAATACCTTGAAAATGTGCAAAGCTGGGCTTGGACCCAAAGAACCATGAAGGGAAGGAGAAAACAGTAGTGCCACTCCATGAAGCCTCAAGCACTAGCAGAAAAAATTTCACAGTGGAGCATTTATTTATTTATTTCAGAGGATTTCTATATGGCTTTTCATTTAAAAAAACAAAACAAAAGACCCAAAGTGGTTTACAAGATAAAACCATGATAAAATGCAATAAAACCAATAATTAAAACAATAAAACAGTGATAAAACTATAATATCTCGTTAAAATAACAAGGGGTAAATGACAATGCTAGTGGTCAGAGAAACATGTAGACAAAAATATGTCATCTTGGTTGTTGGTGGAAGCACTCCACACTAGAAGCTCACTTGATCTCAATAGGAAGATCATTCCAAATGCTGGGTATAACAACTGATAAGGCCCTCCTCTGCACCATGGCCATATGAGCCTTAGTAGGTCTGGGTACAGTAAGCAAAGCCTCCCACTCAGAATGTAGGAACCAGGGCAGCCTATCCAGGAAAAAAACAGTATCTCAAATAACCTGGTCCTGAGCAGTTTAGGGCCTTATAAAATAACAGTAACACCTTGAATCTGGCTCAGTAGCTAATTGGCAGCCAGTGCAGAGCTTTCAGCACAGGAGTCATATGTGTGCAGTAAGAAGCTCTACCATGCAATCTAGCATTCTGCACTAGCTGCTGCTTCTGGTTCAGAAGTGGCAGGTAGTACAGAATGCTAGATTATTTGGTGGATCTTCTTAAGGGCAGCCCCACATAAGATACATTACAATAGTTCAATCCTGAGGGTACCAATGCATGGATTACTGCGGCCAGGCTATCCCTATCCAGTAACGACCAGAGCTGTTGTACCAGCCAAAGCTGGTACTAATACATGCCCTTTGCCACCAAGGCCACTTGAGCCTCACTTGTCCCTGTAGTAGTGCAACCACATCCAGAACAGGTAAATTATCCAACTCCCAGACGTAGGAACCCCCCACCCACAAAGCCTGTCTTATCAGGATTAAATTTCAGTTGGTTGGCCCTCATCCAGCCCACCACTGTATCTAGTCAGCAGTCTAGATTGTGCACTGCCAAACCTGACTCAGATGTTACAGAGAAATAGAGTCGGGTGTCATCCACATATTGATGATACTTCACCCCCAATCCCCTACTGACTGCACCCAATGGCTCCATACAGATGTTAAAAAGCACTGGTGACAGGGTTGTGCCCTGTGGCACCCCACAACTGACTTCACTGCCATGTATTAGGTACCATTATGTATTCTCAGATGTGTTCAGTTATCTTGTAGTAAGTCCTGACTCCTGTGACAGAGATGTTCTAGTCTTTGTCCAGCATTAAGAATAAGAAATATGGTAGACACAAGGAACATAATTCTGTGGCATATAAACTCTGTTGAGCTATAAAATAAAGCACTTGTGTAAAGTCTTTGGCCAAATGGAAAAACAACTCTGGATTTGGGGTCACTTTTCTCATACCATGCTCTTCTACTAGGTCAGAAGAAGCCTTTCCATGAGTGTCTGAGGCTTTCCACGAGCAGGAGGACACATTTGGATCCAAGCCCTGGCCATTTTGAGTATATGAAACTTTCCATGAACCTTTTGGAAACTTCCTGCACATTTTAATAGACAGGTGAATCCAATAATCTTTTGTGTCCTCTCTGTAACCTCAGAGCCTTCTGAGCATTAGTGTGGTACACTGAATTGCTTCAAGAATGTCAAGTCAGTCCTTTTATAATGAAGTTTACCTATATTTCCAATTTGGAAATGGCTCATTTTTGCAACTAGGCATAAGTTCCATCAGCTGAAAAATAAAATGTCTATTCTTCTTGAAAAGGAAGGCTTGGAATATATAAATATATATGAATGTCTCCTTTCTCATACAGGTATTTATCCTCATCTCGTTTCTTTTATACAGAAATAGGATGAGAAAATAGCCTAGACAAAAATAACATCAGTAGAGGTAAGACATGGGGTGTGGAGGAGAGAAGCAAAGTTTTGTGAGTAAAATGTGTGAATATTTCAGATATGAATTCTACAAGACATCATTATATCCCTCATTTTATTGTTATCAAAGGATGAGTTAAGGGCACTGAGTTCAGTGATTTTATTTTAGTCCATCTGTACAGCTCTACTCAAAGGGATCTTTAAACTTTTCTTTAAAACCGATATTAAACAGGCCCCCACAAGCATATCCAAAGGTAAGCTTTAACCTGAATTTGCATACATTCTTTAAAACAAATCTGAGCATGATTAATCTGGTTATAAAATTCCAAGTTATTGACCGTAACTCAACTTGCAAAGTCTGAATTTAGCGTTTGGCTTTAAACAAAAGCACATCTGTCACAGTCTTGAAGGCTTAATGCAGCCTGGCATGCACCAATAGTGTTCAGGATTGCAGCCATTTTTCCTGTGTGTATTCATACATTACTCAGAAGCAGGGCAAGCAGAAGCACTTCTACTCTAAGGCGCAAAGTAGGGACTTACAATGCCATAAAAATCCGTAATTACTTAGTAATTACCCAGTTTGGAATACAAATGAGGTTCACTCATAATGTGCACCTGTATATTATTCCTCTTCCTTCCACTCTCACCCACCTACCTAGCTGCTGCTGTGACAGCTGCTGCAGCACCAGGAAGGAGAGAGGGAGGAAGATATCTTCCCCAAATACTGATAACATTGCTATGGCAGTGTCCCAGGTGCCAGGAATCATGAAAAATGGGGTTTTCTCAGAATGCCTGCAGTCCTTAATATGGACAATATGCACTGAGTACCCTGATCCAGGGTACTCGGTGCCAGGGAGGGAGTGTTGGCATGCCTGTGCGTCTGCATTCAGAAGAACACACAACTTCCATGTATATATGTGTAATGGCCAACGTGGGCCTAAGGAGGGCTTTAACTAGAGGTGTGGTGTGTGCACAGAGCAGACATGCACTATTCTTCTCTCACAAAAATGGGGCACATCGACTCCACAAATGGGGAAATTTGCTTGAACACTTGTTCAAAGTCCAAAAACATAAACTTTATTTTTACACTTGTTTGTTCTCAAAGATACACGCATGCATATTCATTAGAGAGGAGAAAAAATGGCTTGATTGATAAACCCACCCCCAGCACCTCAGCCGTTATACCAGTTCTAATGAATCAAAAGTCATAAGAGAGAAGGCAGAGATTGCGGAAATTAGCTTTTACCAAATAAGGAAGGTAAGGTGGTGCTGTGGAAATGGCAGAGTAGGGGACTGGATGGCTAGACAACCAAGAAGCTTGGGTGATGGTGGCCATGGTGCGCCGTGGGAGCGGAAATGGACCGATTCATGAGAAAAGGAAAAGAATTAGAGCAGGAGCAGCTATAATTGCCTGACCTTGGAGGAAGAGGAAGCCAAAGGACTGCACTTCCTGATTGGTTGCCAAAAATTAGAAAACTACTGTGGGGAAAGACTACTCTCAGGTTTCTCTTCTCAGCTTAGTTCGAAAGTACAAAACTGAGGTACTAGCCTCATGCTGTGCTGTACCTGTTGACAACGGGCTGCACTGTTGTCCACAGACATCCAAAAGAAAAGTGTCTGGTGAGCAAGGATGGGGAGACAGAACATAAGCCAAGCCATTATTAGGGACCCCCAAACCACCAGATTTTAGTTAAAAACAGATTTAGATCAAGAGCCTTGCCAATGGGGCTTCTCCCTAGAGATTCCACTTCAATTTAGGAATTAAGCATTCAACTTGCAACTTTCTGTCAGCCACTTCCCTGTGTTCTGGGCTTCCTGTGGGACAATTCTTTTTTAGACTCAGAACCAAGCACTCACACAAAGGTTGCAGTTCCATACCAGGCACCAAAATAAGTTGTGCTGTGTTAGGTATGGAACCTGGAACTGGTCTTAATGAGGTGCAAAGCTTTCTCTCTAGGTATGTGGTCCAAAAGGGTTTCACCCTTAAAGATGGCTGTCAGGGTTCCACCTTTACCAGGACACCTTGATCAGCTCCTTAAAGATATCTTGCCTCTTTAAGCGCCCTTCCTGCCATCAGGATGCCATGTTCTTGCCCTTTGCCTTCTCTTCCCAGTAACATGGGCTTAGGCCTTAGGCGTGTTGTAAAAGACACTCCAAACAATCCGAGTTTAACAATAACTGTTTACTTTGCTAAACTTGGTAAGGTAAATTCACATTAACTTAGGGTATTTACACAAATAGAGTTGTAAGATTTCAAAAAGCATATATACTGGAAATAAAAGAAATAATAACACAGTTTTCTCTAACCTAGCTATGCTTTCACTTGTAGGCCTTAGTAGAGACTCCCTTCCAGCCTAGCTCTGGCTGTTCTTCAGTTTTATTTATTTATTTATTTATTTATTTCATTTTTATACCGCCCAATAGCCGAAGCTCTCTGGGCGGTTTACAGCAATTAACAAGACAGTCCCTGCCCGCAGGCTTACAATCTAAAAAGACACACAACACACAAGGAAAAAGGAATGGGGAGGGAAGAAGGGGGAATATTAATTAATACTCCTGGCAATCTCTCTCTCTCTCTCTCTCTCTCTCTCTGCAGCTTCTCTGTTCTCTCTCTCCAATTTCTCTCTTCTCTTTCTCTCTGCTCTCCTCTGCAGCTTTTCTGTTACTGCAGCTTCCCTGTCTCTCACTGAAGTTCCCTACCACACACTGTCTTTATATACCCTCCCACATAACTAGGAGGCTACAAACATGTGACCTAAAACTGGAGAAATGAAACTTAACTCCATTGGGGGGAAATGAAACTTAACTCCATGAGGGGAAATGAAACTCACGAATGCCCCCTCCCATCAGGAGATATTTGGGCCTTCAGGATTCAACCTAACTCAAGCCTGGGTAGGCCTCAATCCTTCACAATGGCCTAAAAGTATTTTTAAGTAAAAATAAAGGGATCTATTTGGGGCAAACAGGGCAGGAGACAGGGGGGTTCTGGTCCTGGAAATGGGGAGAAAGCACCAGAATAGAATGGAGAATCATGCTAAGAAAGAACCATGAGGAACAATATTAAAAATCAGTTGGACCCTGGGCTTATTCTCAGAGCTGAAACATACCAATGAGGGCTGCCTGAATGGAAAGAATGAACATCGACTGCCTGAAGTCCAAGGCAGTTACAGCGTTTGCAATGAAGGTAATAAAGGGCTCAGTGGCTCAGAAGCTGGACCCAGGAAGGGTTAAAAGGAAGGTTCTTGATTTATTTTTCCTCTAGCTTGTTATACAGAATAGCATAGCCCCAATATTCAGGAATAATAAGTCTTGTTAAGTGTACTTGGGTAATGCTTGCCCTGGTTGACCTGTTTGGGAGGTGGGGAAACTTCAGGACCATTATTCCTGCCAGGGATTTTGATTGGCCAATTCAATGGTACCCTCATGAGTTTGGCAGTTGGGTGGTGACAGGGCAATCAGGCAGACATTTCCATGTTTTCACCATACATAAGGAACAACCTTCTCTAATTTAATCAAGGAAGAAACACATATGTTTGTTTTTTTTAACTTTTAAATTTCATTTCTATGTGAAACAAACACATAATATCAAACATATAACAATTAACAAAACAAAATAGACCTCCGATTTTCTTCTACAGCAAATATAGGTAACAATCATTTTTCTTACTCGATAATCAGAATGAGAAATCTCTTTCTTCCCATTGTCCCAAATTCAAAACAAATCATTATTTTCCAGTCTCTGCAAAAAGTCAATTAGAGGTTTCCACTCAACAATAAACGTGAATTCCTTTCTCTGATTAATGATGTGAGTTTGGCCATCTCTGCCAGCTCCAGCATCTTGACCAACCATTCTTCTGTCATAGGCACTGCTGTCAATGGGCACTATATGCCCATTTCTGGGCATATAGTAATCTTGCTGCCGTTGTCATGTATAAAAATAAAGTTCCATACCTTCCTTCTAGCTGACTGTCCATTATTCGCAACAGAAAAGCCTCTGGTTTCAATTGAAAAGTAATCTTTAAAATCTTTTGCATTAATAAATGAATTTCTACCCAATTTTTTTTAGCTTTCTTACATGTCCATCATATATGATAAAAGGTTCCTTCCTGTTGTTCACATTTCCAACATATATCTGATACACCGTTATACATTCTAGTCAATTTCTCCGGAGACAAATACCAACGATACATCATCTTATAAAAATTCTCTTTAAGACATAATGTAAATTTCAAACCTTTTAGCCACATATTTTCCCATTGTGTCATTAATATAGCCAAAATTTTGAGCCCATTTTATAATGCATTCCTTCACTTGCTCTTCCTCAGTTTCAAATTTCAACAAAAGCTTATACATTCTTGAAATAAGATGGTCATCATTTAGACATAATTGCCTTTCAAAGTCAGATACACTTTGTTCAAAATCATACAACCTTTTATCAACTTTAAACCTTTCTACCATCTGTAAATAGGAAAACCATTGACATAAGGAGGAAACACATATGTTTTATGGCTCCTTTACTTCTGCGAGAAAAGTGAGCACCTCTATCAGCTAGCATCGCAGTGATCCCAAGGTGCTCTCTCTTCCTTAATTCTAAATGTCATTTGCACCTGATTTTAATTGCTGGATCTCGGGATTTTGGTAAAAAAGAAAAGAAAAAAAGAAAGAAACCAAAGTAAATCTGGAATCCTGAACTCCGCCCACTCCTGATCTAAAGGATTTTCTGGAATAGTTGCCTACGGCTAACTTCCATGCCCCTTTGAAAGGCATAAAATTTAATCTTATCTGGTCTAGTTTTATCTGCCTCCATCTGATTTTCAGAGTTGTTTGTTGTTTCCCAGGTAATTAATAAGATTTGTTATGTAACTGATCATCAGGTCTAACAGCTGGAGTATGATGGACTCTTCAGGTGACTTCATCGGAGATGAGCGATATCTTAGAAACTAGAGCCTATTTACCCTTACCCCTCATAGAGCTAAACAAAGATAGACTACTTTTGTTCAGTTATGTTAATAATTTCCAGCATACAGCTAAAAATCAAACTGCATTTCAAATAATTCTCCCTTCATCACTGCATGCTCTGGTGTGTGCAGATATTTTCCCCCCTTGCTCAAGAAGCTGAATTTATACTCTCTGATCTCACCCCTGCCACCTTGGAATTATTTTTCTTCTTGATATCATGGCTCACATTAATATCCACACCCTAAATGCTGCTACCTTTTGTGAAAGTGCTCTATCTTGTGTAATGTTATTTGATATTATTTATACCTTTTGACTGCAAGCCATTCAAAGCAGGGACCAGTTATCTCTTTGGCACTGACTTGTCATCGTATACCACCATGCACCTTTATGGCCCTGTATAAATGATTCACAGTGGTTGTTAAACTATGAATTAAGAAAGCAATCACATCCAAAAGGTGTTCCATGTGTCAGTCAGCCTGCAATATTTCAGGAATAAATCTTTATTTCATACGAGGATACACAACTGGCAAACATGGTAGGAGACTGGCATCTTTCTCCCCCACCCTCCATTTTCTATAAAGAATACGTGTACTGAGGACTTTCTTGCACCTCAGATACTCAGGGCCGGCGCTACCGCTAGGCGAACTAGGTGGCTGCCTAGGGCGCGTGGCTGGAGGGGGCGCAGAAACGCTCCGCTCCTGCCAGCCGACTCTTCCTCACCGCCGCTGGGACTGCTGGGCGACGCGCTGCCCGCCTGCCGCTCACAGAGCCCGGATCTGTCAGCGAGGCAGCCGGGCAGGGCAGCCGCGGAGACGCCACCAGCCATGGGCGACAAAGGCACCACCAGGTCAGTGCAGGGGGATTGCGGGCATTGGGCAGGGCTCAGGGTCGCGCTCGGCTTTCCTCGGCGGGGGGCGCCTCTTCTCGAGCTAGGCCGGGTCAGGAGCACGTGTGGCGGCGGCGACCGGAGATGCTGTGTGGAGCCTCCGTGCGGTGGGTATGGTGAGGCCGGCTTGGCAGTGGGGAAAGCATCTGCCTGGAAATGGGTCCCGGAGGTGCTGCCACCTCCAGGCCTGCGGAGGGCTGCTGGCCCCGGTGGCGGGGCCAGGGTGGGGGGGATGCTGGGCGAGCAGGCGTTTCCTGGCTGCTTTGCTCCGGAGCCCCCCCCAGCACGAGAGGGGGGGCGCTAAACATAATTTTGCCTAGGGCGCCAAACTGCCTTGCACCGCTCCTGCAGATACTTAGTCTGATTACTAAACCACCCTGCCAAAAAAAATCCCAGAGCTCAGAAACAGACAATCTGTAACTGTATGAAATAGAAAAGAACATTAAATGCAACATATCTCAAATCTGAGAAGTATGGCTTCTGTTTTCACAATGGCTACTTTTCATAAACTTTGCTTTTGCCTACAAGGGTTTTCCAAACTAAATTTATGATGCTGGCAAATGAATAAATCAGATGTTCCTTAGCCATACAGGGGGAAAAAGTAACATCTGTTCAGTGAAACAGAGAGATGAAGGCCTTGGGGAGAGATAAAATAAGGTTAGAATTCCCTAGCTTAACAGGAACATGTAATCAAGGCTTTGGTTTATGCTCACAGGGAGGAGATGGGTGAACTTTCGCACTGAGTTCAAGCACAAGAGCATTCTCATCTTTTTTATCAAAAGCACTCCCATTAAGGTGGAGAATGCTCTTTTTTCCTTTATCAAATAAAATGACATTGGAAGAGATGCAGCGGAAATTCCTGTTTGCCAGTGACTTGTATTAGATCCAGATAATTCAAGGCTTTGGTATTCTTTATGGATCAACCTCTGACAAAATCTGTCAGTAGAAGTAATTAAGACATGTAGTGATGCAGGCAGGCAGCACATACAAAACAACTAATTAGATGTCTAAGAAGAAAGGAGGTTTTGTGGGGAGGGTGAAACTGTAGGGGCAGAATGCAGCAAAATTTAGTTTCAACCAAGCCTGAAGCCCTGAACTATATAGGGAGTGATTTTGTGAACATTTACATTTTTTGTTGGAAGTCAGCATGCTTTTAGATTATTTTTAAGAGGCGGTAAGACTGATTTTTCAGAGAAGATTTTCATCACCTGAGAAAGGCAATGCAATGCTTCACCTGTTCAGGAAGCACTGTTTTGAATAAACTGCTTACACCCCATGATGTCATCCATTCACTACATGATCGTGATTGATTAAGATCACCCACATGATCACTCCAGGAGCTCTCTCTAATACAGAATTCAGCTGCTAGAATTCTGGCTGGTTTGCCCAGATGGAGCCATATTTTTTTAATTATTTTTTTTATTAAAACAGCTCTGTTGCCCTGGTTTCTCCAGAAAATACGCAGCGTGGGGTCCCAGTGCACCAGCACAGGGTTCCGTCGCGTCACTTCCGGCTGGCTGGAAGTGACACGACAGGACCAGCACGGCGGGCTCGAGCGGTGCGGAGAATTTCTCTACACCGCTGAGAATATCATGGGGGGGCTGTCGCCACAGCGAGGTGACCCCCCCTAAGGTTTGTGGACATCCCTAAATTTGGTGTTTATCCATCTAATGTTGTATAGTCTTTTAGTTGTCAAAAGGGCATAGAAAATCAATTTATGTTGACCACGTGTTAATTTCCAGGAAGCAGGAAGATAATTTAAGAGTACACGTGCTTCAGTAAATATTAATGAGTGTTCCCATACAAAGTTTATTCATATAATAACCTCCTCTGAGGCAACTATTGAGCATGATCTGCCTGCTCTGCAGCTTCTGACAAAGTTGTGCAGTTGGGCAAATGGCAAACTGGGTTATAAGAGATTTCAATGTCTTATTTAGAAATATGTGTTGCATTTTTCAAAAAAAATTCTTATAGGAGGCATAGGCTATAATTACTGCCCCATATAGAAGCTTTACTGGCCTCCCACTGGATCGCACAAGAACCAGCAGTACCCTAATTCATTTTAAAATACTCGAGTAACTCAGCAGAAATTTGATTTTTAAACACATCATCATTAAGAAGAGAAACATTAAAGCACCAGAGACTAGGGGGGCTTGGCAAATCTGAAAATTGAAACTCCAAGCAGATTGGGGTGGGGCATGGCCTTAGACTACCATTGTATCAATCTTACAAACATTTATTTGATGTCGATGTAGAAAAAAAAATCTAATTGAAAGCAGTTATGTTGCACAGTTGAAATGAAAGTATAGTCTCTCTCACCAGGATGCAAAATTCTCCAAGCATCAATAAAACCAAGTTTAGCCATATAGGCCCAAAGTGTAAATCTCATCACTGTTTGCTTCTTGGGAGCAGGTATACTCCTATCCAGCAAAGGATCTAAAATCTCATTAAAGTCCCCACCCGCAATCAAATAATCATATGCTATATCCACCAATTTGCTAAAACAGTCATGAAACATAACTGGAGAATCATTATTTGGCCCATACAAGTTAATCATGGCAATTACTTTATCAATATATTTTGTAACCAGAATCAAAAAGCGACCATCAGGATCAAAAATCACCTGTTGAACTGAAAAGAAAAGTCACTTATGAATTAAAAGCAACCCCTTTAAACAACCCCTTTAAACCATGTAAAAGAATCTGTTACATAGACCTCCCTGACCCAATAGTTTCTCAACAAATGTTCATCTGCAGCCATCAAATGGGTTTCTTGTCAAAAAAGCCACATCGGCATTAAGCTCTTTTCGCTTAGAGAGCAGTCTCTTCTGCTTACTTAAATTCCGCAATCCCTTGACATTCCATGAAATCCCATTAAACATAGAAATTTTTTTAAAATATTGCTTGCCCCTCCACACATCCAGATCTTATCTTCTTCTTTTTTTTTTTTACAGAACTTGCCTACTTTTAAATGATGCAACATATAAATCATAGATATAGTACATTCAGTCGAAAAAAATCCAAAAAAAATTCAAACAAATATTTATTATGCTAAACCTTATAAAACCTCTAAAGTAAAAAATAAAAAATAAATATTGAAACTAAAACTAAAAATCATATTACATCAGTTCTGAAGGAGTTAGATTGACTTGCCTATTTGCTACCAAGCCCAGTTCAAGGTGTTGATGCTTCTAAAAATGGCTTGGGGTTCAAATATGTGAAAGAGCGCCTCCTTCCATATCAGCCTGCCCGTGCATGAAGTTTGATGGAAGGTAATCCTTCCATAAGAACATCTACAAAAGAAAGGCCTCTCTGTGGTGGTGCCCCAACTCTAGAATGCTCTCCCATGGGTGATCAGCCTGGTGCCAACACTGTACTATTTTCAGTACCTGGTGAAAACTTTTTTATTTGCACAGACATTTTAAGGCAACCTTTCAGGTCTTAAAATATTTCTAGATTTAAGTATCTTTTCAGCTGGTTGAAATAGTTTTATACCTCTCCATTTTTTAATGCTTAAATTTTAGATGTTTTTGGGCCGTGGGGTGGTATTATATTGTTTTGGTTTTAGGTTGTTTTATGTACACCATGTTGAAATCCATTTTGAGATTATTTATATATTTTTCAAATAAATAAATAAAAATTAGTGTCTACTTTATTGCTTTAAGTTAAATTCAGTGATTTGGATGATCACCTGTGGATTGGGTTGTGGTAAGTGCATAGGGTGACATCCAACATTAGGAATTCCTCTTCCACTCATCCCTCACTGCTTCCCCCAAGTTTGCTCTCTAGAGGGTTGTACAACCCTCCAGAGCAGATTTGGTGGGTGCAGGGGGCTCTGCCGGGAGTAGTGGAAATCTGTTCTGCAAGCAGTGTCCATTCTGCTAGTGGATAGACATAATTGGATACAACCCATAGTTCTTCATTTGAGTTCTGAGTAAGACTAGATGGCCTTTTCTTCCCTTTCAGCGTTATACTTCAGTGATTTTACAAAATGGGTAGTAGTTCTAGATGTGATAGGGGATGCAGGGATGTATGAGAAATTAGTTGCAGTTCATTTTTGATCCAGATTTACCCAGTTTGCACCTTCCAAAACAAGCACTATCTCGGACACAATTTGTGCTCAAAGTCCATACATTTTCAAGCTTCTAATGTGATTGGTGGACCAAAAAAGAATGCATTCAACAGCATGTGTACATTTGGAAAATGCACATGAAAAAGTGTGTACTTTTGAAAAGTTTGCACAAATACGCTTTAATCAATGGGAGAAGAATGCATACATTTCAAAGATGTGCACAATTGATGTGTACATTTGGAAAGGTACGCATGAACATACTCACAGATTTTCATGGGAAAAGAAAAAAAACAAAAAGCTCAGAATCTGATACAGACTCAAGTCAGAACAAGCTTTGAGATGGAACTGGAAGAACTTCAGTGGGCTTGAGTTTTTCTGATTTGCACCTCCCTAAAATGGAACCCCTTTCCATGTTATTGATTAGATGGGGCTGAATTCCAGTAGTGGGCAGGGCTGCAGGCAATAAGGACGGTGTCAAAACACCAAAAATGCCAGCATATGTTAGATTAAACTTCTTACTGCCAGTCACTAAGCCTCAGGAGAGGCACTTCAGTTGTTTAGAATGGGGTAAAACTGCACAAAAGCCAGCAAACACCAGACGAGTGGTGGTTAGGGGAAAGGGGCATGGCCCATGTGGGGACCTGGAGGGCAGGATGTAGTCACAAGGCCTGAGGTTCTGCACCCCCGTTCTATTATGTCATGTTCATTTTCTCTTTTGCAAGAGGCTTGGAAGTTGGCAGTTCCTTGGCAAGCAGACTCACCGGTGGAAGCAGAGTCCATCCACAAATGATACCTTGCGGGATTAAGAAAAATAATGAGGGTTTATAAAATGAATGAGTGCATTCTTGCTTGTTGCAATAGGCATGCAACTTTCTGAAGATAAAGGTGTACTGAGAGTGAGTCCATACATTTCAGGAAGTATCAGATAATTGTATATGGAAATGCAATAGCTAATATTGAGGCCACTCTAATATGTCTGCAGCATTTCTCTCATTATTTAAAGTTTGGCATTAATGTTCTCTATATGCTACAAAAAGGATTTTAATCTTTGGAGAAGGCTCTGGGTATATTAAACGGAGCTAGAGTCTTTTTCTCTCCTCTTTTCATTTGAGTTATACTGTGGTTAATGCATTTATGTTTTCCTCCCATGCGTTTGTGTTGGTTGGCTGCAATTTGAATTTCTTGTACAGTCTTCAGAAGGTATTTTTTTACAAGTTTTGTTATTTTGTAATTGAAACTGAAAGAATTTTTAAGCCTTTCTTTTTCCTAAAGAGTTTCACAGTGCAGCAATTGCTCTGCATAATCATGTGTTACAAAGAATACACACATAAAGGAAGAAAACAACAAAAGAAAGCTTCATATATTTCTCTCCTGACAGGCAATTCTAATTGCTTTCATGAGAGACACTAATTAAAAATGAACTCCTTCTTCCCAGTATCAGATATGTGCTTGTAGCTTCCATGTTTGTAACACTGTAATGGATTATTGTTTCCCCTAACCACCACTACCCCCTTCAACTGACATTTAAGGCAAAAGCAATTTCCATTTATGCCAATTACCACTGCCAACCATGTGGGGATAAATTAGAGATACTGTTATTATTAGGAAGAGTGAGTATGTCCATGTTAATACTTGTGAGCCATAGTGCATGAGACTGCTGGCCTCTTGCAAGCAAATGCAGAAATCAATCTCTTGCCAGACTGACTGGGCAAAATCATGAGAAGAAAAGTGATTAGCAAGTATACATTTAGTTCCAACTGTGAAAGGTAATAATCAGCCCTATTGGTATAGATAAAGTTTACTAGTAAAGATGATGATGATGATGCTGATGCTGATGATGATGATGAATTTTCAAGGTTTTACTGAGAAGACAATGCTTGCATATTTACGTATTGTGAATAAAATGCACTCCAATACTCTTAGTGTTAAAATTAGTTGTGTGCATGGGGTGGAAATGTTTCATTACTCCTTTTATCTTTGTTAGTAAAACCTTAATCTGTTCATTATTCATTCACAAAAACTGTATTCATTTAATAGGGATGTGCACGCTTGCTGGCCTCGACTCCCTGAGCTCCACTCGCCCTACTTTTCCCCCGGCTCGACTTCCGTTCTTGTGAGTCGAGCAAGGGAAAGCGACTTCCGGGTTCCAACACTACATTGTTTACGTAGAAAATGGCCAAATTTGTGCAAATTAGGCCATTTCCTACGTAAACAGCATAGAACCGGGGACCTGGAAGTCCGGCGAGAGCCTCAGCTGGCGCTTGCGCTCGGCTCACATGTACGGGTCGCCCATCCCTACATTTTGTCCACACTCATTATTGCTTTGGGAATAAGGAGAGCCAGCTGCTCTTCTGCTGCCTGTCATTTCAGTGTTTTTCATCCATTTGACATAAAATATGCAGACAGTGTGGTGTAGTGGTTAGTGCTGTACTGGGACTCGGGAGATCCAGGTTCTAGTCCCCACTCAGCCATGAAGCTCACTGGGTGACTTTGGGCCAGTCACTGACTCTCAGCCTGACCTACCTCACAGAGTTGTTATGGGGATAAAATTCAGAGGAGGAGAACCTTGTAACTGCCTTGGGTTCCTTGCAAGAGAAAAAAAGGTGGGGTATAAATATAATAATAATAATAATAATAATAATAATAATAATAATAATAATAATAATAATACCCCTTCGTGCTAATATCCCAGCCAAATTTCAGACAGATAGGATAATGGGTCTCTGTTTTATAGACAATTCAAATATACAAATAAAAGCAAAGCCTAACACTTATCTAAACAAATTGTAAATGAACTACAATTCAAAAATAACTAATTTGCTACAACAGAACACAACAGGTAGAAATTTAACTTAAAAATTGTGTGCATTTTGTGTGCATTTCTTCTAATATATGCATTTTATATGCAATTTTGCCTTATCAATCTATCTATCTATCTATCTGCAAGTAATTTTCCAATATGCATTTTTGAACATTATTTTCACTAATATATACATTTCTGTGCATACGTTTCTCTAATATACACATTTTAATGCATTTTTAAAAACATATTGGAGAATTCCATTGCAAAATTCAGAGAAGTGGAAATTTTGAAGGATAACTGTGCTTCCATTTGCATATTGGTTCAAAAGTGCAATGTTAGGTAAGTTCATTAGGTAAGATTTTAATATGAACTTAAAAAAATATGAACTGAAGTTATTCCTCCTCCATCCCTATTTGTGAGGTTACTATCCTCTTGAGACACTGCAGCCGCAGGGAGGAAGAAGCCACTTTTCTGTGGTTTCAATCCAGTGTGCTCTGGACATGTTTAAAGGCCCAACACAGATGGAAGGGTCAATCTTGTGGCTCCTTCCCATACAATTGTTGCCCTGCTGGGATTGGGGGTGCTGATCAGGTAGGAAGAACCTGTGAGATTGGCTGCATTAATGTCATGCTGGCCCATTTTTAAATGTTGGCTCTTGTATTCATTGTGATCTAGAGCACAGGTTCAGTTTGAGTCTGGTGCAGCTACAAAGGAGGGTGAGAAAAACAATGCAGGCTCATCCTGTGGATGGAGTTACAGCAAGGACATTTGCCTTCAAACCACACTGAGCTTTTCACTGGTGGGAGCATTCTGAGTGGAACTCCATTCAGAGAATGCTTCCACTAGTGGAAAAGAAACTGCATCAAACCTACATTATTTCTATTAAATTCATGTTTGAAAGACCTATACACTACCTTTCTGCAAAGCTTTCAGGCAGTTTACAGAAACAAGTTAAAATACAAACAAAAACAACCTCCCCACAATACCCAGGCATCCTGAGAGGGAATATAAATAAGCAGGAAGTTGGAAAGCTTGAAGTGGAAACGCCTGAAGTCTATTCCCTTTCCTATCTTTCATTTCCCCCCCTTCAATTTGCATAGAATAATTTGTTAATCATTTGTGGGTTTGCACATTAAGTGTATTAATTGGGTCTCTCAGAGATTTTGGTTTTGGGTTTTGTCTGTGAACAGAATTTGTTTGCTATGGATCAGTCTACCAACTATCACTTATTTTCACATAATGCTCATTCAGGTGAACAGCTAATATCTGAAATACTTTAATCCATTTGATTCTGAATTATGGCAGACAAACAGTGGTTTCTCTGCTCACAGCTTCTACTGGCTCTAGAATGTCCACCAAAATTCTACCTAAAATGAAATGTGAAGCAAGTTTGGTTGTTCCTCCATGGATGAAACATCTTGGGGAGTTCTGAAGGAAGCCAAAAAATATTATAAGACTACCAACATTGTTCAGTTTCCCCCCAACATTCCTTGCTGTCTTCTTGCCATTTTATTACTTCACAAATATACAGGCCCATGCCCGTAGGTAATTAAAATAACCATGGCTTGCATATTCCAAGGAGCTTTTTTCTTTCCTTACACTGAGCCATACTTATTTTCTTTCATAACAGACAACACTATTTATGAATTAATGTACAATAATTAATGTGTGTGATGTGATGGTGACAGAATGTCTGCGGATAGGTGGCTGCATACTTGTTGTGAGTGGGAGTCAAAATCAACACAAATTGCTGATGACTAAGTGGCTAATGAGTAAGTGTGTGGTAAATTGAAGCTATAGGGCACAATTCCAAGAGAGCTAAGGGTATGGAAATCCTACTAGAATCAATAGAATACAAATAAACACATAACTATGCAGTGAAGATTTATCCTTCTTAGAACTAAAGCACATTGATCTTTCTCTGGTTTGTACTTGTACCCAATAGATGTCCTTACCTAGGCTCTTCTACTGGTATCTGCTGCAGTTCTTCAGAACCTGATAGGACAGCAAAGTCAATAAGCTCACTGGTAGCATTTAAACCTATAGCAACAAATGATTGTTCAAAAGGAAAGTCATACAATATCTAGAGGATATTGCCGGGGTGGGTGGGTTATATTCTTCTTGGCAAAATACTAGTAACCCATGAGCAGAGTTAAGTAAGTTGGGTATTTATTTTAACTGATCATATTTTATTTTGTATTCTTTTAAAGCATTCATTTATTTCATTTATTTAAAATGAGTGATGGGCAAACATCCATTGGCTCAAACTGTAATTGTGAACTCTCTCTCTCTCTCTCTCTCTCTCTCTCTCTCTCTCTCTCAAAAAAGAAAAAAGAAAAATAAATATATCACCCCTACCCACCACTAGAGTTCTAAGCTGGCGCATACTGTTTGTGCATGCACAGTCTTGAAATCCTGCTTGGGAATGGTAGTGCAAGAGTGAAGCAAGACACTACATTTACTGGCAGGGAGCAACATCTCCTGCCCACACTTCAACCAAACACAGACAATAATGAAATTGCTGGAAAAAATGATTAACCGGGAGCTAAGGTACTGTTCTCTAAATACATTCCCATTTTTGAATCTCAAATCAATGTATACAATCAAAGACAGTTTCATTCAACAGTGATGGGTCAAAATAATCTACTTCTGAGCATGCACTACAATCTTTGAATCCCTAGTTTTGTGCTATGCCCAAACTCCTCAATCATCCTCATCCAATTTCATAGAAAAGAAATTGCTTTTTTCCAAACAAGAAGAAGATATAGGTGAAATTCTTGATGGTGGTGTGCAAGGTTATTTATTTATTTATTTATTATATTTATACCCCACCTTTTTAATGCAAGGAACCCAAGGCGGCTTACATAATCCTCCTCCTTCTCTCCATTTTATCCTCACAACAACCCTGTGAGGTAGATTAGGCTGAGAGGCAGTGACTGGCCCAAAGTCACCCAGTGAGTTTCATGGCTGAGCGGGGCCTAGAACCCGGATCTCCTGAGTCCCAGTCCAACACTCTCACCACTACGCCACACTGGCGTTTGTGCTTACCTTAGTTATAAGGTGGCTGAGGGGAATGTGTGAGTGTACAAAAACCCAGATTCACTTAAGGATGATTTGAAGGACTGTTGCTCCACTTTGGATGAATCCACAATCTCTTTGAATCAGCCTAATTCAGTTCAGAAGTCATCTGAATGTAATGCAACATCCATTCCCACGACTGGTATAACATATGGAATTGTATCCAGTGCGCACCAATCTGTTTAATCTTCCAGGCAGATATAGCATTTCATTTTGTTTCAAATCTTTTCTGTTCCCGTTAAGAACAGATGTGGAGGTTAAGATGTGGTTCGTTACCCTGAACATGCATATTAACTTCCATTCCTATGTCTCAATCTTCAAGACAGACATCACATTATTTTGCATTTTCCACCCCACTTTGAAAACAGGAGTGATGGTTGAGCTACTTTTATTTTATTTCATTTCATTTTCCTGTATGCGAAGTCCCAGCTTTTGCTAGCAAATTTTTACTTGTTTGTGGACCTTTTGGCCACAGCTTGCTTGTTGCTTCTTTTTTTCTTTTTTTTTGGAGGGGAAAAAATAGGGGGATTTCTTACTCTGACTCTGTTTCTCCCTCAGTTTTTAAAGCTGCTCCTGGCCATCTTCTCTGAGCTAGCCTTCTGGGGCTACATTCTTGGATAATGGGTAGCTTGAACCAGATTTGGTGTTTCCCCATTCTTTTATTTTATTTTGCTCACTGGCTGTGTGGCTGTATTCAAAGTGAGTGTTTCTGCCCAGCAGGCAATTTCTGGAATGCCCATGTGTGACGTGCCCTGACATGGGCCACACTGCTACAAGCACAAAAGGAGCTTTCCTAAAGCTCTTACTACTTTAGAAAGCCTCATTTCTTGCTTGTAGCAAGTGTGGCTGCATTTCATTCTGGCAGGCACTTCCTGGTATGTTCAGGTGACCATGCCATGGTGTGTCACATGGGTGGTCACATGGGCAGTCCAGAATGATGCAGGCTGGTTGGCGGGCCAGGAGGAGTTCTCTGTGCATTTACTGTAATTCATATATGTATAAAATGAGAACTCAGAATAAAGGAGAATTTTCATCTGAGATTAGACAGAAGAATTCAGAACCTGGCGAGCAAATTATGGCTTCCGTTGGGGAAAGTTTACCCAATTATACCTATTTCACTTGAGGCACTAATATGGTTCACTGTATATTGTTTTCCTAATAAGCTCTAATGAGAGTTAATCTTTGCATGTAACACTTACTTACTTCTTGTGGTTTCTAGTTACGATTGTACTTCCTCTGTAATCATTACAGATTTTATTTCTGTATGTAATGTGCTTTGCATTTACTTTCCCCCATTAATCACTTACATGTAATCTCTTTTGATATTTTTGTGTGTGGAATGTTTCATCTTTCATCAGTTGAAAAAACATTCACTGTTTCCCTGCTTGGAATTTTAAGTAAATATTTCAAATTTATTGCACCTGTAAATAGCTTCTGGTCACCTTTGGTCAGACCCTCTCACTCAGTGGGGCAAAGAAAGAACCCCATTATTATACAGCACAGTAAAAATGGTAAGCAAGAGGTGTTGTCATGAAGTTTCCCCCTAAAACCCCTCCTTCACCCTGATTTATTTCATGGGTTAAAATTCAGTACAGCCCTACTCTTTAATCCAGGGTTGTTGCCTGAAGCCTGAATTCAATGTTGGAGAAGTTCCCTCCTGGGGGGGAGGACGACATTTCAGTGGTGGTGGGACTGAAGACAAAACAGGGCAAGGCCAAAGGTGAAGGGGGAAGAACTATAAAACCAGCATATTTTAGCTAAAAGCTCTTACTGTCAGTAACTAAGCATTACAAGAAGCATTTAGAATGGGTGGGAGGAAACTGCAAACGCAGGGAAGCCTCCAAATTGTCAATGGTCCGGGGAAAGGGGGTGGGATGGGGACAAGGGAGGGGAAAACACAGCAGGCCGGATTGTGGGCCTGAGGTTCTGCACCCCTGCTTTAATCCCTTCTGCTGACTTCTCAACCTGGAAAAAAAGGTCTGTATCAATTGGTCTGGAAGTCAGAATCAGCAGAATACCTTTGCTATATTCCCTTTAGCAATCATTGCTTGCTGTCAGCCCTCCTTCCCTTCCTGATGGAGCTCAGGGCACATTGTCGACAAAGGAAGAAGTGTATGTTTGGGCTTGCAGCCAATCTACCTGCAAATGGAAGAAGGACGATTAAAGAAATGAGCATATGTACTCTACCAAATGTGACATTGTGGAGGCAAACCGTTTGTGTGTGGGAAAGAATGCCAACCCCCTCAAAGTCAAATGACAGGGGAAGGCATGTTCACAACAACATCCTCACTCTATTAAACCCATTTTGCTCGGGGTTTGCTGGCTGTTTCTTCTAGATTGGGCTTTGATTTTCCACAAAAAAGGGGAGGTGGCAACTTGTAACAGCAAATTGTTCACCCTCATCATGCTCACCCTAAGATGAATCACTGCTGCACACATAACAGGTTGAAATGAGGCAAACAGCTGTTTAATGAAGTTTGCTTTGCAGCATCTGTCACCGAAACCTCAAAGTAAATGGCAAAATTGGCCTAATGGTTTTGTTTATCACCCATTTTTCAACTGTTTATACCTGTCTTGAAGATAATGAACTAACAACCAGCAACTGGGACTGTGTGGAATGGGAATCCAGCTAGAAAGGCATTAATTGTAGGGCTAAAATACTGGCGGAATATGACTTACGTTCTCTTGGGCAGAATGAGTCAGCTCCATTTTACAGAGACTCAACATATATAGTCATGCCTTGGATCGAGAGCATAATTCGTTCCGGAAACGTGCTTATAATCCAAAACACTCTTATATCAAAACGAAATCCCCACCAAAAAATGTGTATAGAGATTTTTAATTTAAGCCGTACTACAGAACTTGTATTACGAGACGTCGCTTGTATATCAAGTTAAAAAAAATTAAATAAATATTTAAAAATTTGCTTGTCTTGCAAAATGCTCTCAAACCAAGTTACTTGCAATCCAAGGTATTACTGTACTAATATAATGTAATCTAATATATTCACTTTCATTAACAATGGAATATTCTGAGGGATAAAATCTGTGGGAAGACAATTTCATGACCAGCTTTCATCCAAAATGAGATACAATATAAATTATTGATCTTAGAACTTGCCCTGGCTTTACCCACTCTCCCAACCAGCTAGAAGAACTCCATATTAAATGCCAGGAGCCTCCCCCGACATAGTACCCCCACCCCAGATGTGTTGAATTACAACTCCTAGTATCCCCAGCCAGCCATGCTAGCTGCTACACTCCTTTTCCTTTTTTCTTTTTTAAAGTCCCAAATCCAGCCAAGAGCAATGTAGTGAGCATGTTTGGCTGGGTTTGAAAAGGAATGGAAAAGGTTGAGTTCACTAAGCTCAGTCACCTTATGCACTTCATACAGCCAAGCAGGAGAGTGGAGAAAGGATCTGGCAATATGTTCAGGAAGAGCCTACACAACTCCAGCGCAGCATGAACACAAGAGTTATGCCTCCTGGCAGACAGTTCAGGCATCAGTTCCAAGAATTTAGGGACGTCAACAACCTCTTTTCCCAGGTGGTGGTGGATTATTTATTTATTTATTTATTTATTACTTTTGAGTATTTCTGTACCACGTTAAAGGCTATACAGCCCTCTCAAGGAGCTTTACACACTAAAATTATTGTAAAACAGATTAACAGAAATACAAATCAACAGGAAATCTGCACATCAACAATACCATGTAAAGACATCAATAAAAGAATAAAAAACAACATCTATCTATCTATCTTTAAAAATCTATTTAAAATGCCTGGGCCAAATTCAGATTGACTAGGTAAAAGCAGATATTAAGAATCAGGTCTTTAAAACCTGTTTTAAAACACATAACAAAGGGGCTAAGCAAACCACGAGAGGGAGTTCCAGAGTGATTGGGCCAACACTGAGTGAGAAGGCTCTGTCTCCTGTTCCTATTAGCTTGATGGACCTTATTGGCAAGCCCATAAGCTGGGCCTCAAACACCAAACTTAATGGCCAGGCAGGCTCATATGGGTGCAGGTGGTCCAAATAACCTGGTCCCAGGTTATTATTTCTTTATAAGGATGTGTGTGTTTTATATACACTATATCCACCTCTTCATTTAAATAGGCAACAATAAGCACTCTTCTTGTTGTTGTTGTTATCAGCAAACTATGGGTTGCTGTGACACTGGTGTGGAATAGAGTGCACAAGGGGGAGGAGCGAGGGCTGAGCAATGGGCTCATTCATGTAGAACTAAACAATGGCTTGGTTCTACATCTGAACTGACCCAGGTACTATATACTATAGACCAGTGTTCTCCAACCTTGGGTCCCCAGATGTTTTTGGCCTACAACTCCCAGCATGCCCCATGCCCCAAAAACATCTGGGGACCCAAGGTTGGAGAACATTGCTATAGACAATAAGAAGGCGGCAGAAGTAGATTCTCTCAGATTGTCCATCAAGAAGGAAAAATTGCATTTCGAAAATGCAATGGGACATGTCTTTTGAGTAGACGTGCTTGGGATTGTGTTGCACATTGGCTGAGTGCGAATTTGAAGCTGAGTCTCTCCACTCTAATAATCACACCACCCAATTTTATTTATATTTATTTTAATCATTTGATACCATATCTATCTATCTATCTATATCCGCCAAGGTGGTATTACAGCAAAGTGATAATAATCAGCTCCTCAAGACAGGGAAACAAAAAGCTATTTCTGGCATTTTGCTTGCTTTAAATATATTGTTAAAATTTTACATTGTGAACCACCTGGAGTGCATTTGGCAGAAAGGTGGTCTATCAGATTGTGTGCAGGGTGTGCACGTGTGTTCACTGTACCTTGCCTGGGGTGCCAAAATACCTTGAGGCAGCCCTGGAAAAGAGATCCATTGGTGAGCACCCACAGGTATATCGATGGTGGAAGTGGATTCTCTAGATTTTTCCTTAAGGGCTGGGAGAGGAAAAGGACTTCCTTTGAGGCACATACTCAGAAGCCCTCTTCAGTCATTCTTCTTATCATGGTGAAAGAACGTGTGAGAAGAGGAGCGCTTTAGTCCTAGCTCCTCCATCATCGCATCCATCACTTGTGGCTGTATGCATGGAGGGTGATGGTCTGAAGTGGAAAGCCTCCTTGCTCTGTGGGGGCGCTCCACATGATTAAGAACCCTGATTTTCCATGGTTCTTAATCACATAGAGAGCTTCCACAGATACTCTATGTTCTCCACTTCAGAATTTTGCCCTCCACATATACGTGGACAAGGGAGAGAGCAGGGATGAAGTGCTCCTCTCCTCACGCATTCTTTCACCATGGTAAGAAGAACAACTGATGAAGGCTAAAGTTATGCGGCATGAAGAAGTGGTGGGCCAGGAGTGCCCCCCTTAACCAAAAGGTGGTTGGCCAGATGTTGGCAGGATGTATACTTCCTGAACCGGGGACAGGTGATGCGGAGTGGGATATTGCCAGTCAGACAACCCTTGCCCCATTAATTCCAGCTGTTAAGTGGTACTGTTGCAGATCTTATTGTAATAAATTAAAGTTGTGGCCCTCACTCACCCAATATCTATGTCCTGCCACTTCCTTCAGGGTGGGGGCAAAATAACCTCATTTTTTAAACGGAATCTCAGGTTGTCACCATTCTGTGCAGGTTTTGCAATTCAGGCCACATGTCAGTCATTTCAATGTGTCTTCTCTAAGTCTGAATAAGTCTGCATCAGACCCATTGCCTAGATCTATATTGCGACTGACTTTAGTAACTATTTTCTGTCTTGAAATCTCTAACATCACAACAGGAAAGCCACATGACATGTTATGCATGTTATTAACTTACCTGAATAAAGTTTCAACAATGCTAACAATTCCTTATGGTCCTACTGCACCTGCATTTCCTTATAAGTGCTTTGACAGTAAGGAATATCATTCTGCACAGTGCCCAATTATGGGCTGCAGAAAAAAATCCGCTTATGCAGAGCTTTCCACAGGTGTTTCCAGATTAGATTGTATTTAAACATGTTACCATGCTGACACTGGAGAGGAAAGTTCTAGAACTTGTTTTTGTTCTGTTATGCAAGAACCTAATGTATTCTGTAGCAAGGAAGCTTTAATCAGACATTGAATGAATTATCAGATCAACTAGCGGCCTTTTGTTGAGGTAGTAGAACGTCAACACGTGCGAGATTTGCCACAAGGCAATTTTATTAATTAATAGTTCTGAATAAAATATATAAATATGAGGTCCCATTAAGATACTGATAGCTTTGGAGATTATGATAACGCTAAATGTTTTAGCCTTTCAGCTCTTAAAAGTCAAACACAGTTCACAGGCCTGTGGCTTACGCTGGCTCAGCTTGTCTGAGTGTGGAAAGCTAAGCAGGGTCAGGCCTGGTTATTACTTGGATGGGAGACCCCTCCTCTAGTTTCCTGCATTGAGCAGGGGGTTGGACTTGATAGCCTTGCAGGCCCCTTCCAACTCTATCAGATCTATGAAATCTATAACCGTACAACTTTAATAAACGTTCCTTCTCTCTGACCAGTTCAGAATATTCCCTCTTTTCCATCACTATTTTCTATCACCGTCTCACTGGATCCCTGCTACCTGTTTAAGCTGCCCACGTACCCTGCTTTACAGAGGACAGTCTTCTATTTAAAGGGCTGCCACCTCTTCTGAAGGTGTCCTCTGTTTGAAGGGCTGTCCTGTCCAAGTCTGGCTTCAAGGTAAACAACCGTAAGAAGGGAGAGCAGCAAGGACCTTGAAGCCTATCAACAGATAGCACCAAGACAGGAGCAGACTGAGCAGGCCCATGGTGGCATGCATTATATTTCTATTTAAATTATAGTAATAATTTCTAAGTCTTCATCTATACACATAAATTATCATATGTAAATTTTATTTGGCGAGGCATATCCTCTTATTTGGCAAATAGGTGGCCACCCTATACCTGCTGCCCTTGTGTACATTTAAGGCTCCTCATCCCTGACTATGGGCTGGTTGACATTAAGTGCCTTCAGGACAAGCAGAGACTGCCCCCCCGCATTGTCAGTGCTCCTGTGAAGGAACTGTTTGTGAGAACATGTGGTGGTGGTGCACCAGGGTGGGCAGATGTTGGGCTTACAGCATCCACTTTGTTTTTCAGGAGAACCCTGAGGCCCACCAATCAGAGCCAGGTGCAAAATAGTGGCTCAAGAAGCCAGGCTTGGCATTTCAGAACAAGCATGTGCCTCTCATCACCGGATCAGCCCAGGCATTTGTTTTCAGTACCCAAACTGAAGCATGCATCATGCAAATCCATTCACATGCAAATCTACTCTCATATATTCCCCCAAGCTTTCTTGATTTCAGCAGCATCTCTGCTTCACACATATTTGCCTGCTGTTTGGTTCCTTCCTTTATTCCTCTCATGAACACCCTTTGCCTTAGTTCTGCCAATGCCTAGAAAATGCTCGTCCTCTTTACAAAACATGGGTTTTATCCAGACTTAGTCATACTTAGAGTAAACCTATTGAAAATAATGGGACTTAAGTTAGTTATACTAACTCAATTGAACAAATGGAACTTAGCTTAGTTATACTCTAAGGGCCGGTTCGCACGACCCAGGCTGCGGGCGGGGGAGGCACCACAGGGCCGCCTGCGGGGTCCGGCGGGGCGCCGCAGACGACCTGCACCCCACGTGTGTGGGCGGACCCCGCAGTCCCCGCACCGCAGTGCGGGCCTCCCAGTGCTAGGGGGCGTGGCCCCGGGATGCCCAGAGGGGCCGTTTGCCCCTACAGGCTGGAGCAGCGGCCACTCTGGGCTGCCGCCTCTGTGGGGACCCCATGGGACGGCCGCCCGCTGTTCGCATGGCACGGTGACCACACGCGGTAGGGGCTTACCCCTCTACCGACCATGGTCACTTTGCGTGCGTCCCGCGTGCGGCTGTCCCGCGGGGGCACCCCCGGTCGGCGTTCACACGACACGGGCGCCGCGGGGGACTTGCAGTTCCTGTGTCATGCGAACAAGCCCTAAGTATGACTAAGTCTGAATCCAGCCCCATGTCTTCTGCTTCAAATCTCAACTGAACATGCATTTTGTCTACCAAACATATGTCACTGCAGTTTCATTCTTCTGGATTCATTCTCCTTTCCTCAGCGTTGCTTTACCAAACCCTGTTCACATCACTCATATATGTTTAATTCTGTTCCCAAATCCTCTAGCAAGGTCCACATAACGTAGAAAAACACTGATCACATATGCACCAAATTAATGTGGCTGTATAAGCTTAATAAATCATGTAATTAATCAACACTTGGTGACCATGCTCTAACAGTAGCCACACCTTAACGATCCCCAATACTTCTGTGCTTATCTTCCCATGTATGTGCAGAGGTCTTGCTTATTGTCTTCTGTGGGCAGGGAATGCTCTGGATGTGCAGTGAAGGTTCATAGGCACAAAAAGCAATTCCCTGTGCAAAGAAAAGAAGATGAAGCCTTCTGCATATGTGGGGTTTTGAATAAAGCACAGTCACTATTTATAATATCCATGTAAGGCAGAGCATTGAGCCTCTTTCAGCCCATGGGTCGCATTCGATTTCAGAGAAGCTCTTCAGAATCCACACGTGGCTGGGGCATAAGGCAAAAGGAATACGGTCAAAACCCAAAAATACCAGCATATTTTAGCTTAAAACTCTTGACTGCTAATAACTAAGAAAGGCTTTTCAAGCTTTTAGAATGGGTAAGAAGCTGCACAAAAGTCAGGAAACCACCAAACAATCGGTGGTCGGTGGAAAGGGGATGGGGAAGGGGGGTTGGCCAACTGAGGAATCCCAGAAGGCTGGATTGGAACCCCAAGTCGGCCAGATTTGGCCCTCTGGCCTGAGGTTCAACACCCTTGTCAGGTGACTGTTCATGCCATTTAAAAGAGCTTTATGTCAGTATTATGAGAATGCATAACAACTTGTGCTTCGGTATATGGAGGTGATTAATGTTGCAGTGGGAAAGGTGCTTCCTTCCCTCCCCCACTTCAAATTGTGTATCAGTGGACATAATATAACCTTTCAAGGAAAGCTCACATTTGCTAAATAGGGAGATTTATCTTGTAACAGAAGTACACTGGCTTGATATAGTATAGATATAGTATGTACGTCACACTTAGGAAATATATGTTCTAGCATTAGCAGGTCTATTGGTATTGTTACAAGCAAACAGTTGGGGAGACATAAAATGGCAGAGCACTTTGTTTTTCATGGCTCATTAATGGGTAATACAATACATATTTGTCACAGAGGAATACATGGGATTTAATATGAAGATAGATCAGTTTGCATTGCTTTAAATGGAAACAGTGGGGTTATTTACAAAGGCTGAAATCTTTAAATGCTTATCATACTGCAGAGATTTACCACTGATAATGACAGAGGACTTCTGCACAGGCACATTCACTTGCTTTTAATTTCATAAGCACTGGATGTGGTTAAGTAAGGAAAGCCATTCAATACTATAAAAGCAAACAATCTTATTGTAAAAGGCTTAAGATCACATAAGCTTTAATGCCTTGTGTGATCTTCTATCCTACACACCATATATATATATATATATATATCAGATACACATTTTACTGTCCTTTTTAATAACACCACACTTGCATGTTTCATGGAACATTTATTTCGGAACTCATCACTGTGTTATATTATACTATGAAATATAGCCAGTTATATTGTAGCTTTAAAATGTTGAAATATAGAAGTACATACCCCATCTATATTATTCAAAGACTTCAAAATATCAAGGAAGGAATCTGGAACACGTATTTGGGGTTCTCCAGAACAGATAGCTACATAAAGCACAAACATACTCAATAAGGGCAATGGGTTAGATCCAGAGATGTGCTAGTGGAGGAAATTCTAGCACTCTTCCATAAACTGCTGCGGAAGAGCAAGAAGTAGACATTGTGTGTGATCTTGAGCAAGAGGTTGTGCAACTCCTTGTGCATGCATGCATCTTCAAACCTTGTGAAAGACCTTATACAAGAGATCATGCAACATCTTGCATGAACAGAAACACTCCTCTAGATTTCAGTTCTCTTTTCTTACACAAAAAAACCATATGCAATGTCAGAAAAAGTTGTTCTGCAGGCAAGAAGCCTTGTATTCAGAGAAGGGCACTTCCTGAGCCAACCTATACACTGCATCTCATCCAGATTTCTGATTATATCATAAAGTACAGTACCCATGTCTTTCATGAATGTCATTTTATGTGTGTGTGAGGGGGGAAGAAGGGCACCCACTCTATCAGCAGGGGTGCAGAACCTCTTTCAGATGGAGGACCAATTTCCATTTTGGGGAAGCTCTTGGAAGCCACATTCTAGTGGTGGGCGGGGCCAAAGGCAAAGGGGGAGGGCCACAATCCCAAAAACACCTCCATATTTTAGTTGAAATTGAATGCTTTTCCTGCCAGCAGCTAAGCCTTAGCAGAGGCATTCCAACCTTTTAGAATGGACGGGGGGAAAACCTGCACAAAAGTTGATAACTGTTTGGTTGTTGGGGAAGGGGGTGGGGCAAAAGGGAACGAGGAGTGGCCTTCTGGGACCTCTGGAAGGCTAGAATGGGATCCCCAGGGTGCTAGATTCGGACCCTGTGCCTGAGGCTCTGCACCCCTGCACTACATGAATGAATGAATGAATGAATGAATGAATGGTACCCACTATACGAATTTTAGGAAACAAAACTGCATGCACAGTTAAAGCAACCCTTGAAATTTTCAAACATTTGCTTCCTACTAGATGAGGCGCAGGAGTGTCCGGATAATAGAAATAAACTCCCAGTTTGTCATAAATTCCACTGCATATCATCCTGACTATAAAATAGGTATAGGTAGATTTAGACATTTTCCTTCTTGATATTCGGCCAGATAAAATAGTTAGAAAACAATGGCACAAAACTTGAAATGACATTTTTTTAAAAAAATAATAATACACCCTGCCCCCCCCCCAAGAGATGAGGTCTTGAAATGTCTAACTGCACCATCAATTCACCTCATAGCATTCAGAAAATGGAAAGAAAAGATGTCTGAAAATACTTTCATTTGTTCCCGGAATATTCCAGTTAAAATTTGCGAGTTCCAGTAAGCAAGGAGAAAATCTGCAGGAATCAAGTGGAGCAGTTTTATTTAACAACTGAGAATATTATCTCTCCTCATGAAGAAATTAATACTTTGGCTATGATTCAGCTCCCAGTTGTAGGGACAATTTCCAGAAGGGGTTTGTTAGTCTTTTGTAGCAGCAAAGAATCCCTGTCCACAGCTGCCATCTGAGCATTCATTAATAATGTCATACTTGTACAGTATGATGATTCAGTTTCAGGTGTTTTTTTTAACATATCAGTATAGCCACTTTTGTGTCTTACTTTTTTTCTCCAAATAGGTGTGTGTGTGTGTGTGTGTGTGTCGGAATGAGTGTGTAGCATTATTATTATTATTACTATTATTACTATTATTGCTATTATTATTTTATTTGTGTCCCGCCTTTCTCCCAACACTGGGACCCAAGGCGGCTTACAGCCTTTAAAACTCATACAATTAAAACAAAAATAGAAAAATACAAAAGTTAAAAATAGAATTAAATCATCAATAATGTTAAAATTATATATATAAATATAGCATTAAAAACAGTACAATATACATAAGAGTAAAAACCATCACATCACAGGCTAGTCCCAAATGCCTTCCGAAACAGGAAGGTCTTTGCCTGACTCCAGAAGCTTACCAGGGAGGACACCACTCTAGCCTCCCTGGGGAGGGAATTCCAGAGCGCTGGGGCAGCCACCAAGAAGGCCCTCTCCCATGTTCCCACCAGGCGTGCCAGTGATGGTAGCGGAACCGAGAGAAGGGCCTCCCCTGAGGATCTCAAAGTGTGGGCAGGCTCGTAGGGCATAATACGGTCTTTCAGATAACCTGGACCCGAGCCATATAGAGCTTTAAAGGTCATAACCAGCACTTTGGATTGTGCCCAGAAACAGACTGGGAGCCAGTGAAGCTGTTGTAACAGAGGAGTTGTATGCTCCCTGTAACCAGCCCCAGCCAGCAGTCTGGCAACAGCTCTTTGAACCAGCTGAAGTTTCCGAACACTCTTCAGAGGCAGCCCCACGTAGAGCACATTACAGTAACGGGGACATTGTAGAGATACTGTAAAACCAGCAATGAAAACAGGATGTCTGAAATAATCTCTTTTTTTTCTTTGTAATTTGTAATTACCTCTTGAAATGAGAGCTCATGTTGAGACCATTGGGTGAATTCAAGTTAATATTTCCAGCAAATTTTACTACTACATGGGCTCAGTTCAGCTGAGCATGGGTGGAATACGCTCCTAAAATGGCAGCGATGTCTCGGCTGTGTTTGTTGCTGGCTCCGGTGTTATAATCTTGTTTATCCTATTTTTAAATCCTATTTTAAATTGCTGACATAGGTTTTGTTTGGGGTTTTTCAACCATCTTGCATAGCCTTGCAGCTCCTATTTTTGTTTTATGTTTTAATTCTTACTCGAGTTACTCTCTTTTTTCGTGATAAGAGGCCAGCTGGGAGCTGGCTGGCAGCCAACAAGGAAGCCTGCAGGATACTCCACCTTAGCTTTCTGGGTGGAATACCTGTGTGAAGAGGAGTTCCCGAGAGCTCAGTAGAGTGCTGTACAGGCAGCACAATGAACCAGGAGTACCTCTGAAGTCTCCATCCAGCTCCCCATACACAACTTGCATGATGCAGAGCCAGAGAACGAGATGGGGATTGTGAAGATGTGCGCAGACCTCCCGTTCCTTGCAATGTTCTCTCATGCCGCCTGTCTTCACACCAATGCACTCACGCTTAGGGATGTCAGAGAAATCTGCAGCAGCTTCAAATGACTTCAATTTCTATGAATCTGACCTACAGATTCCACTGAGGACTACCTTTTTCCAAGTCACATGGACTTGTAGACCACTTGTTAACTTTTCTGAATTGTACACAAATTTAGTTGTACAAAAATATGAAAGTTGCTGGAAAATACTCTATATGCCTTAAAGAAGAAGAAGAAGCAGCCCACAACATTTTATACATCTCTGATCTCTCTTCAGCCTCTGCTAAGCAGCAATGTTTTTGTGTGTATGCACTCTGCTCATTGATTGTCCGCTGAGCTAAGAAAATTGTGCAAAATATTACATTCCATAAATTGTGGTTCATTTTTTTGTGTACTTTTCCAAAGGAGGGGGGGATCCAAATCCGTTAATGAGCAGATGACAGAGTGAAAGATGCCTGACAATCCATGAAACACAGACAGAGTGGATTTAACAAAATCCGTACTTATGCTGGTAGGAGGAATGGCAAAAATAAGACTCAATGGGAATCTTTCACATGTGGGCTCAGCAGCATCAATTCAAATATGCTTTTTGTAGTAAGCTTGCCCACTGAAAAAGGATCCAATCTGTCTAATCAGAAATGGTATGACATTCTATCATTGTGATATTCATCAATTAAAACAAAAGTAATCACACTCATATACTGAGATTTCCATAGTGAGTTTTATCAGAGATGAGCTGAGGAAGACAAGGAAAGAAAGGTGGCTGTTTTGAGGAACTCCGTGTAATGACAGTAGGGGGGAAATATGTAATGCCGTATACACTGTTATTTGTTAAGATCTTGCATATATCTCTTGGTATGTGTACAGATGTTGAGTAGCACACACTCCTCTTTATGCATATGTGGCTAAAATGTCATGCACAAAGCAACTCTCAACATACTGTCTCTCTGACATAATCCAAAAATCTGTGTACCTTTGGCGTGTACAAGGGCGCATACAGAGCTCTACACCTGACAGGACTTCCCAATTCTCTTACCAAATGCCATGGGGATATCTTGAGGAGGGGCTGCTCTGTTGCTGCTCTATTCTCTTCTAAGTCAGGGAATTCACAGGACAATAACTCTCCAGTGCGCATATGCAGCCTTCTCCAACTATAGAAGAGAAGAGGGAAGCCTCTGCATATATGGAGCTCTGTATGCACACTGGATTGCTTAATTTTACATGGGGTCTCTTGGCTCGGTGTCTGAAGTTATATATTCATATTGTGTATTTCTGTATAGTGCCAATGACAGCAACAAAATCATCCATCGCATGGTGTTTTGATCTGGGATATTTTTTTAGCTGTAGGTTTTGACAAATGAATTCTATGGAGAGGAAAAATTGAATTCCTAGAGCAAGGAAAAAACCTGTACACCATATAGAAGCTGAAAATTTATCCCAGTCATACACAAAGCAGCTTAAAGTGACTATGGAAGTCTCAGAAATTTAAAGCAAATTTCATTTGACATAAAAGGCTGTAGGAAGGAAGCTGCAAACTGAAAGAGTTGTCAGTGACAGTGTTCAAGTTTACTATTTTCAGACTGAACAACCCTTACTTTTTATATACAGGAAAGAAATGTAGTTTTGGAAAAGTCTCTAACTTATCAGGGGGTGGGTGGGGGGAGTCTAATCTAAAGATTTCTGTGCAGCTTGAATATCATAGCCTGCAAGGAGCCAAAAGATGTTGACTTGCTCAAAGTCTTTAATTCATCAATGATGGTTGTCCATTTGAAAAGAGCGAACTTTCCATTATTGCAGTTTGCAGTTTCCCTGTCAACCAAGGTGTCCTCCTTGGTTGACAGGGAAACTCAAAAGATAGTGTCTTAAGATGCACATGCTGTCTTTTGAGTCAAGGAAAGGTAACTTGTGAACTAGAGTATATATATCAGCTATTCCCAGTTGCTGGATCATGAAAATTGCTGTCTGCTGTGTCCGTGTGCCAAGTGTGCCACTTGGTTCACCCTGGCCAAAACCCAGATTAGACCCTTACTTATCCTGCTGAAGAAGACCAGGGGGAAAAATGTGCACAATTGACAAGTGCATTTGATAAATATGCACACAAATTTCATGTGAAGGGGGGGGGAAGCTCACAATCAGATATGGACATGGGTCAGGAGAAACGAATTTTGAGGTGGAAGTCTGAGAACATCAAAAAGCTTGAGTTTTGCAGATTTGCACATCCCTATTTGGAAAGCTTCGAATTATGTGCTATGCTGTTCATGACTGGTGCTATATACAATTGCTTAAGAAGATCTTTATGGAGGAACCTAGCATCATTCGGTTTAAAATGATTGAGGAGCACAGTTTTAGGAGTCAAGGTGAAGATATTCCCGGTAGTAATTAGCAAACTGGTCCCAGAACTCCTGTGTTGTTGAAGATTCTCACCAAAGGTGAAAGTATGAACCAATCTGCCCAGCAGTACTGACTATAGTTTGGACATATGATTAGATGATGCCTTGCAGGGGCAATTGTACCTGCAGAGAACTTGATATTATGCTTTCTTTATATTAATTTTGATTGAGTCTTAAATGTCAGCAATGGGCAGTATTCTACGGTGTCATTCTACTAATACAGATTACACTGTGCTAGTGTAAGGGACTTCTAGCAAAACACTAACACTATTGGTGTTGTGCTAGAGATCTCTCTTACGCTAGCACAATGTAATTTGCATTAGCAGAATGGTACTATAGGGTACTGCTCAATATCTGCAAACCACAGCCAGTTTGCATATCTCAAACAGAAGAAAACTACTGGGAACTCTTTCAGGTTTGGAGGGGCGGGGGAGTTCTAAATACTTTTTGTTGCCATAAAATATCCGTGTTAAGAATGCAATATCACATATCTGACAAATCCTTTGTTAACTCCAGCCATCTGTTCAAAGATATATTCATTTTCAAACAGAAGTAGCGACTTTCTTGAGTAACCTAGCATCATCCAACATGATTATCTAGCTGGTAGTGAAAGGCTGATGCTGATATCCACTCTCATGTCTTGTTAGGCAGCTAGGGGAAAAATGGTGATAAGCAAATCACTGATCATGTAAATGCCAGTGGCTGGCTTCTTTAGCTACTCTGCTTCATGCTGTGGTTACCTGTCATCTCATTTGCTGCAATCTTCTTGCCTCTGGCCATTCCTTATCACACCTCAGTACCCTCACCTCTGTCTGAAACTCAACTGCCAAATTAAATTACTAACTTTGCCTCTGATATTCCGTGTCAAGCTTTTCCTCAGTTACCTACACTAATTCCCCTGTCTCCTTCTACATCCTCCTTCCTTTAAAGGCACTCTGTGGCATTATCACACTCCAGTTTTGAGTCTTGTTACATACCTGCGTTAGTTCAGTGTTCTTGTAACTCAGCTTTCTGTCCTTCATTATTGCCCCTTTGGCCTGAAATTCTGTCTCAGAAAATGAATGTCTGTCACCTTCTTTATTATCTTCTAAATCCCTTTTCCTCTCACAGTCCCCCTTTGAATCTTCCCTCTCCCTCTCTTTCTTTCTCTCTCTCACTGCAATCCTTCCTTAAATGCATGGCTATGATGATTGCCCCATACTGTTTATATGTATCCCTTGTTCCTCATCTCTTTATGTGGCTTCAGACATTATGGAGCAGCCACAGTGAACAAGTGCTCCAACAACGTTTGTAAACATGTAAGATTGGTGCACAACCTTGGTTGTTCTTGGAGTGGCCTACAGAGTTGTGGGGGACCCTGTCCACTTTCCCCTGCAGCCCAGCTGACAGCTGGATTAACGGGGGACGGGGGACGGGACAGGGCACTGATCCTGCACCCAACCTGTGAGATTGCTGTTTTCCCATCATGGTTTGTGGTGGAGAAACAGCAATCTCAATGGAGATCACTGGGGGTTGGGAGAAGAGAAAGGCAAGCCTCTCTAGACAGGGAGGACAGGTTTAAATCTCCCCATTCCCCATCCATGCAAATGGAGATGTGTGGGTATGCATGTGTGCATATGTTTTTGTGTGTTGTGTGTGTGCAGCTCTTGCCATGCCACACGCCCCCAATCCAACATCAGATGTGGCCCTTAGCGGCTGAAAAGCTTGTGCGTCTCGGAGGTAAACCGTTCCAGAGAAATGTGCATCTCTGCTAATTCTTCTGAATGGACACTCCTGCAGGTGGCAACAGGGAGGTGATTTTCTTGCTATTTCCCCTTCCTCCTGCAGTCCCCTGTGTCTTCCAGGACAGTGGAAGGAACCTCCAGAACAGTGTGGGAGGTGGCACTGCAGGAAGAGGAAATGAGCAAAAAATGCTTCCTCCAGTCAGGACCCTCTAATGGACCAGTCACATGGAATGAGCCTTTCCATTCTCTCCATTTCACTTGACTTTCAAGCTGCCCTGGGAGTCATGATACTGAAGGGCAAAGTACAAATTATCTAGATAGATAGATAGATAGATAGATAGATAGATGTCAGTGTCCTACAGCAGGTTTTGGCTCCCTAGAGCATGTCTCTGGGGTTTGGAGAATGCTTTCCCACCATACCTATGGAGAAACTGTTTTTTCAGAACCTCATAACAGAGGCCAGCTTTACAGCATAGATTTTTTTTCCAATAGCAGGCAGGGATTGGGAACTGGTTATAGCTCAGTAAATAAGCTATATGATTTGCATCCAAAAAGTCACAGATTCAATCCCTGCATCTCCAAGTAAGGCAGGGAAAGATTTCTTCTAGAAACCACTAGTAGACAATACTGAACTCGGTGGACCCATTGGACTGACTCAGGGTCAAAAGACGCATTAAATACATAGCATCCAGTTCCCTATGTTGTTGCTTTTTTACTTAAAAGAGCATGTAATCCAGATTGGGCTGGCAGCACTCTGGTTTCTTTTACTACCACTACCACATAGGTGGGGGGTTTCAGAAAAGTCATGGCTGAGGAGGGAAGAATTGTGTCGTGGTATCACTCTGGACTGAGTAAAACACACCCACCCACACCCACACACCTCTGTTTGAGTAAAAAACCTACAACATAGAGAATGCACATTAGATATTTAATGTAAGTTACATGTGTATAAGACAGCATCCTGTATTCCTAGGAATGAGTATCTTTTCTTGCATAATGCTGAAGTTATTTGTATTTAAGTACAGTAATACCTTGGATTGCAAGTAACTTGGTTTGAGAGCGTTTTGCAAGACAAGCAAATGTTTAAATAGTTATTTATTTATATTTTACTTGATATACAAGCGACGTCTTGCAATACACAAGTACTGTAGTACGGCTTAAATTAAAAATCTCTGCACAAATTTCTTTGGGGGGGGGGATTTCGTTTTGATATAAGAGTGTTTTGGATTACAAGCACATTTCCGGAACGAATTATACTCTCAATCCAAGGCATGACTGTATGTGTCTATGTATGTTTGTATGTATGTAAGCATGTAGCAGCAGGTATAGATTCACACATTCACATGTATTATCTGCTGCCCTGCTAGTTTCAATAATAAATAAATACCTTCAATCATATCTATGTATGTGTACATAGGTAAAATGGCACACCCTGCCTTTTTGTCTGAAAATAAGAATCAAGTGAAATCTCTTGCACTCAGCAGGGAAAAGAGAACATAGCTCTGACACTCGATTTCACTTCTAGTCCCACTGCCCACAACTAAGTAAGGTCAGATCCTTTTTTGCTGTTCTTAAATTGATCAGTGTATCTAAGTGAGGACTTTTAAATGCAGGAAATAATTGAATTTTTATTCTCTGTAAAAACATTTTGCTCAAAGGCTTCTTTGCTTGTAGAAGATTTACAAAAAAATAGCAGCTAGTGACAAGGAATATGACAACGTCTGAAGTATAACCTTCTAGCCAGACTAGCTGTCACTGTGTTCTTTTGTTCCCTTTCTTGCTGACATTTCAATGCATGCTGAACACCACCTACATCCAGTACTTCTTTAAAGTCACAAAGGGGCACATTTTGCCCTTCCGTACACAATACAACTCACAATAGCTTCAGTGATTATTACATGGACACATGGAGCAAAACTGAACCATATGCCTCCACAGGGGCCTCAAAAATATTTTATCTTTGAAGAAAGACATCATTTCACCAAGAGAAGCAATTCACACATGCAAAAAACAACAACAACAAGTTAGTGCACTCCAAATAATTAGGTATCCCTCACCCCAAATCATCTTCTGTCAAATTAACACAGCTACCATAACTTTATTTCATGTACCAGGCTAGTCTGCTCATCATTTAACTTAAGGAACTTCACCTGGAGCTCTTCAGGGCTATCAAAGTGATACTCCAACAAGTAAAGTAACTAGATGGGCAGCTTTCTCCTATCAGCCATATTAGAAAAGCTGTATTAATCTTGTCCCAATTCCATCCCAAGAATATCCCATCTCAAAAAGCAATGCCAACAAAATCTGGAATTGCCATGACTTGATGGCAGATTCTTGAACCAGGTCTAGAAGACCTTCTAGACTGGGCGAGGGGCTCTCCAGACTTGAGAAAAAGTATGAAGAAGTGGATCTAGAAAGCCCATACTAGGTTTGCTGATTTATTACTGGCAAGTCAGCAGAGGTCAATTTATGTTATCAATCAACCCATGTTGCCAGTACAACAGCAGGCTCAGGCCTAGTGATGAACCACACGGCACTACATTAGGAGATTCAGTGGAGATAACATCTTCACATTTACATTCAGACTCAGACTTGGGAACCATCTGTCTTTCTTTGCTATGCAATCTCAAATTTTTGTTTCTTTGGCTGAGGACAAGTTTAATATAAAAAGAAGGTTCACAGTACGGTGAGCCTTCCTTCACGACCAAACTGCCAGATCATCCCGCCCCCCGCCAGGAAGCATCAAAAATGTAAGGGGGCCAGGCCTCTGGTTCTCCTGAAATTCAAGAATTGATTAAAGGTCTTGCCTCCCTCCCCCCCCCCCCGCTACTGCCACCTCTTCCTCCACATCCTCTGCCTCCATGCAGGGAAATTAACAAAACACCTTGCAGCCCCCTAGCTGCAGTGTGAGGATAATAATACTGTCCTACATTACATGGTTGTTGTAAAGATTACTTAGATAATATAAGTGAAGAATATAATGAAAAGTACTATATAAATGATAAGTATCACTATTCGGGTGTGTGGAAAAAGAGGCAGGCAGTGAAAAGCAATGCCCATCTACCAGAGAGTTGCAAATAGATTTCATAGATCATAGAGTTGGAAGGAGCCTACAAGGCTATCGAGTCCAATCCCCTGCTCAATGCAGGAAACTAGAGGAGGGGTCTCCCATCCAAGCAATAACCAGGCCTGACCCTGCTTAGCTTTCCACGCTCAGACAAGCTGAGCCAGCGTAAGCCACTTGCTCTGTCTGTAAGTCTCATTTTCATTGAGGTTTTCATTTTCCCCACAGGCATTCTCATCCCGTATATTTCCCACATTGGATTGTGAGATTCCCCCCCCCCCCCGCCTGGAAATCCATGTATATATTTCTTCGCATTTTTCAAAACCTACCCAAAGGCATTTTCTATTGTTTGCATATTTTGGTATGCATTTCTCCATTGACTAAAGTGTATCTGTGCACATTTATGAAATCTACACATGTTTCAAATGCATGCATGGTTTCATGTCAAAAAAAATTCTGCAAGATTAATTGCAAGTCTCGGAAATGTATGGATTTTTGAAGGAAGATGCATCCTGTTCCATTCCATTGGCAGTCTCAGGAAGTGCAATATGGGTATTTTTACACCAAAATGTGAACCCCATGAATTTATCACTCATTCCTAACATCTACAAAACTCAGTGGATATTGCATGAAATCAGCCCAAAATAATGTTGGTTTTGTGCAAAAATGGTTATCATTTGCTTTATACATAACAATTGTGCTGGACAAAGTTTTCCCTTCCTCACCAAGGTTTTGCTCAGAGTATTCCCTTACAAAATTCTGTCTCATTTGGAAGCCATTGTACCATCCTACCCTGCTGTTTAATTACTGGACGGAAAGCAAATTCATCCCTGAGACTCATACTTGACCTCCATTCGACTATAATAAAATTTAATTTTAAAAAGCCATGGCAATATTTGTAGATCTCATTTCTGCTTCTGTATCGCTCAATATGGGGGATAAATATGAAGATTTGTTTTTGTCCACCTGCTAGGAGCTTGTACAAGCCATCCCAGATATGAAGGAAAAAGGAAATAACTCCCTAAACACCTTTATATCAAAATTTCTGGTGAGCCTTTACTGTATACACACAGGAACTCATTGAACTATTTATTATTATTATTATTTCTTTTGAAAAGCTTGTATGAATAACATAAGACTGGCATCTCCTTACTTTAAAAATGACTTCCAAATCACCAAATCTGATGACAAAACGGGATGATTTTCCACAGGTGTTTTTCTGCTCCTTTTCCCAACCTGAACTGAGCGAGGGTGACGTGGTTTGGGGGGGGGAGGTGATGCTGCAGCTGGCCTTGGACAGAGAGTTGGAACACTTCAAGGGCAACATTGTGATGTAGAATTAATCTGTTCCTCAGTCAATGTGGGGGCTGGACCAACATCGAGGATATAAGCCCAGCTCCCACTCCTAGCGGGCCTCTTTGTGGTTTGTCCCAGGACCCACCTACCTGAAAAGGTTGAAGGAACTGTGTATGTTTAGCTTTGAGAAGAGAAAACTAATGGGGGATATATGATAGACTTTTCAAGTACCTAAAGGGTTGTCACACAGAAGAGAGCCACACAACCTGGTCTATGTCATCCAAGACTGTAGGAGGCGAAGTAATGGGTTTAAGTTACAGGAAGGCAGATTTCAGTTGAACATCAGGAAAAACGTCCTAACAGTCAGAGCACTCAGAAAAGAGAACTAACTGCCTAGGGGATTACACTAGAATCTAGTGACTAGATAGGGGAAAAAATAAATACAATAATGACGTCTCTGTGTTTTCAATCTGCTGCTACAGTTTTATGCTGTTTTGATTACCAGAAAGCCAGATGAAACAATATAGTTGAGTTCAATATAGAGCTGATAACATTGCTCAGCCTATGTCTTATCACTCATTGATCCATGGAACTCAGGCTTGAAGTTTGATATACCAGGGAGCAAGGAGGGGGAGGAGAGGAGGAGTATCATAAATGTGTGAACATATGCAGCCCCTAAAGATCTTTTTAAAGATTTATAGTCATAAGAAATGCAATACTTTACTGATTTTTGTTTAAGCCAACATGAAAAGAGGAGCTGTGGTCCCCTTTGAAACAAATTGCCAAAAATACAAGAAGAGAAATTTTATTTTTTTTAAAAAAATCTTGCTTTAAAAAAACAACAAACGCAAGGTCAAACTCCAGACAAACTGCAGGTTGTTATTATAACTCACCAGGATTATCCCAATTCTTGAAGTCATGAGCCAGCAAAGGGCCAACCTGCATTTGACTGCAGGCGGTGGGCTAGGGATGGAAGAATCTGTTAGTTTTGCTTTCTCCTGCATTCATTAAAAAAAAACAAAAAACAACTTAGTTTCTTTCCATCTTGAATATGAATAAATTTGTAAATTTTGGTAAATTAATCAAAAACTAACCAAAACAAAGTTTGTTTATTTATTTATTTAATATATTTATTTACCGCCCATCAGCCAAAAGGTTCCCTGGGCAGTTTACAAGAAAAACAGGATAAAAACAATCTTAAAACCAAAAACACAATTACAACAGAAATATAAATACAATATAATACTGTGGAGAAAGCCTGACACGAGTATACATGCACATGCACACACCAGTCTCCTTCCAAGGGGGAGGGGGGCGAGGAAGGGAGATTGGGTTACAGGGAAGCAGCCAGACGGACCGGCATCCCAACAATGGAGAGTATCGGTTGGAATCCACAAAACCCAGGAAAGGACCATCAAGACCATCAAACTAACAGGGCAGTCTCAAAGAGCTGTAAAGTACCCAACACGTCACCTTCTTCCCGGGCAGGAATAAGCCCACCTGACACGAAAGGGCAGGCATAGCCCCACCCGACCCTTGAGGGCGGGGAGAGCGGGAAACCCAGGAGTAGAAAACCCCTCTCCCCTCCTTTTGTTGGTTGTTGGGAACACGGGGTGCTTTTGATCAAGATCCATCCTCCAGCAGCGGCTGGAGTAAGCTGTTCTCCTCCCCGGATCGGACAGACCCGGAGCCAGGCTGAAATTGACTAGCATGAAGTCTTTAGTCTAAGGTAACTGACTAATCCCAATGCGCTAGCCTGGGAGCCTGTTCATTGATAAACTTGGGGGTCACGTCAGGTCATATTGACGTTGTAGTATTCCTAGAAAGCTGTTAGTTCCGCTCCATATATTGTGTAAATAAATAAAGCCTTATTTAGTCATACAAAGGGCTCTAGTTTCCTCTTGTGTGTGCAAACCTCCTAGTCGGTTCCACTTGCTTGTACGGGCTGTAACTCAGTGCCGGTTAACCCGTTAAGCGCCGAACTCACGCATAGGACCCGGGTGCTGGTCCTTCACAAATACAATAAAAGAAAGCAGCCAGATGAATCAGACCGGAGGTACAGCAGTGATAATAAAAATGGGAATAAAAAAAGTTCTCACCCATCTGCACCAGTCAAATTCAATAGGTGCATGGAGGGGACCATATTGTACCTGCCTGTCGTGTCATATTAGGACAAGATTAGGAGCATGTCAACAACAACAAAAAAAGAGGTGGCAATCCTAGTTCAGTACCACAACATGGTTGAATACACACAGAGAGAAGCTGTGCTACAAACCCTGTGCTACAAACCCTGCCAATGGAATCTATGAGTCCTACCTGTAAGAAACTGCTGGAGAATTTCTCCTCCCGCTGGGGAAATTCAGTAAAATTGTCCACCTGATTTCTCTGCACACAAATAGGGTGGAGAATTCTGAGAGTCCATTTGTGCACAGCTCTATTTCCACTTCTATTTATGTTGAAGCAAGCCTCCCAGCATCATCCCCCCCGAACCCTTAACCTGCTGGTTTTCCTGTTGTGTGATGCCAAGGAACCACAGAGGTCTTCCTGTTTGGCACATGTGTGACCAGCTGATCCTACACTGAATGGAAGGTGGGTGGGCATACGCTGAGATTTGAAGCAACTGGGGGGGGGTAAGGGGCAGAAGCATGGCTTCTATAGCCTCTGCCCATCCTCTTCCCTGACATGCAGGCCAATGGCTAGCACCACTACCTGCATGTATGCCTGCCTCCTTCTGTAGCTGGGCGCAATGAAGGTGCCCCTGGCTGGCACTCCTTCCTAAGGCCGAGGAGAGGAGCAATGGTTCAGGATTGTTCTGAACAATTCGTCAATTGTCTCCATCCCTTGATTTGTGCAGGCAAAAACAGCAATCGGAAAATCCAAAATCCTCACAAACCAATAAGTAGCCTTCAACTATAGCTATGTCACTCATACCCAGTTCATGCATGCACGTAAGACAATAGTCTCGAAGTTCCTAGATGCTTAAACAGTTTCTCCATAGGTCTGGTGGGAGAGCATGAACACTCTCATGCCATCCCACCACACCGACAATATAGCATCTGAAAGAGCCTATTGTGGAGATGATTCACACAAGCCTTCCCCATCAGAAAAGGGTGTGTGTGTGCAGAACATTGGCATGACAGCATAGCTGAAACGACTAGAATCATATGGAGGGCTGCTTCCCATGGCTCTCTGTATGAAGCTGCTCCATATAGCTGAGTTTCAAGTGGAACACACAGACACTGCTAGAACTCTGCAAAGCTATGCTAAGGTTGAACTTGACTACTCTTCCCAAACTAGGGGAATCATGAGCATTTGAAAAGGGGCACTTGCATAAGTTAGCGCCCCTGTGCAAATGCATAAGAGAGCCAGTGTGGCGTAGTGGTGAGAGTGTTGGACTGGGCCTCGGGAGATCCGGGTTCTAGTAGTCCCCGCTTGGCCATGAAGCTCACTGGGTGACTTTGGGCCAGTCACTGACTCTCAGCCTAACCTACCTCACAGGGTTGTTGTGAGGATAACATGGAGAGGAGGAGGAGGATTATGTAAGTCGCCTTGGGTTCCTTGCAGGAAAAAAGGCGGGGTATAAATATAAACAAACAAACAAACAAACAACAGCAGGGTTAAAGCAAGCATTCTTCGCTTGCCCCATGACCCAGAAGCTTACCATTGTTGCCGGGGGAAGGTGGTACTGGAGGCAGCACCAGGCACTCCCAGTGGGCAAACTAACACCACTGGAGTTTTCTTGGCAGAAGTGATTCACACGACATCTGTTTCCTGCTCGGTCCCTGGCAGGAAAAGACACTCTGTGCGAGTCGGGGTGTGCGCTCACTACCACCACCTTCCACTGGACCAAATATAATTTTCTAGGTATTAGGGCAGGGGAAGGAGGACTTAAAAGTGGATGCTTCATGAGCACCTTCGAGCCTTTGCAAGTGTTTGCACTGAATGCATGCAAAGCCCTCATGCTTTTGTGAGTATTTTTTTTAAAAAAAACAACAACCTGCCCTGGAAGCCTCACAAAGGCTTGACCTCTTTCAGAGTAAAGCATGGGATGCTTGTGCATCCTCATCCCAAACAGATGTATACATGAAGTCATTGTATGTCAGCCCAGAAGGAAGTGTGAGTAGTTACCTATAAGAAGACTACAGTAATACCTTGGATTGCAAGCATAATTCGTTCTGGAACCGTGCTTGTAATCCAAAACACTCTTATATCAAAGCAAGTCTCTGGTGGGCGTGAGCGGGGCCAATTTCGGCCCACTACTGCCCGCTCGAGGCGAGTGGTTACATCCCTACTTGTCTTGCAAGACCTTGCTCGTTTATCAAGTCAAAAATTTGTAAAAATGTTTGCTTGTCTTGCAAAGCACTCTCAGACCAAGTTACTTGCAATCCAAGGTATTACTGTATTGAGTCTAATGACTCCATTTCCCAACTTCCCCTTCCATGAACTGGGGGGGGGGAAGAATTGCTAGTGCTGGAGGGGAGAAAGGGAAGGGAAAGACTAGGGAAAGGAAGAAAACACAAACAGAGACTGAGAGGAGGACAGCCTGAGAGCAGGTCTATGAAAACTGGTGAGATGCCAGTGGGGACTCTGAAAATCATTACTTAGAGACTGACTGAAACCAAAGGTAGCTCTCAGGGATTGTTCTGACACAACTGCGTTGGGAAAGCCCTGGAAAGAAGGACATGATACATTGCTGAACCTGTGCAAGTCTACTGCTGAACAAAAGAAGCCTGGTTAAAAATATGATTAATTTCATATTTTGAATTGAGTCATTATGGTCCACTTATCAGGGGCTATGAGCTTCCCTGTTTTACCAACACAGTTAAATCACCTGTTGTATGTTACCTAGGGATGTCGGGGAAATCCACAACAGACTTAAATGAGTTCAGATTTCTAAGAATCTGACCCACAGATTCTGAAATGGACTGGCTTTTCCCGAGTTGCTCGGATTCCATGGACTTGCAAACTATTTTTTTTTAACTTTCCATAATTTTACACAATTTAGTCACAGAAAAATCCAAAAATTAAACAAACACGGACGGAAAATGATAATTTCCCCCATAGACTGAAGTGTGAAAATGCACATTTTTGGAGGATTTGCATATTTTTGGAGGATTTGCATATTTGGGGGGATTTGTGCATTTTGGGAAGTGTGAATTTGACAAGTGCATTTTGGGAAGTGCAAATTTATGCAAATGTGTACAAATGCACTTGCACAAAATCCAATTCCATCAATGAATGGTGATGGAACAAAAGATGTCTGAAAATCTGCAAAACGCAAACGGAATAGATTTAACAAACTCCGTACATCCCTATGACAGAACCCAGCAGGGTTAGTATAATAGTTTCTAGCACTGGGGTGCCTTCAGCACTTGCCTTCAGTCCCTATTGCATGAAACACTAATGGTTTAGGGATGTGTTCGTTCAGGGGCTGAAAGTCTGGCGAACTTGCTTAGCTTGAGCCGCCAAACTCCTTCCCCGCTACCTGCTTCCCCGGCTCGACTTGCATTCTCCCAAGCTGAGCTGGGGAAGCAACTTCTGGCTTCCCAGCAGAGCACTGTTAATGTAGAAAATGGCGTAAGCTACATTAAAAATGGCCGCAATTTGTGCAAGTTACACAAATTGTGGCCGTTTTTAACGTAACTTACGCTGTTTTCTATGTAAAAAGCACTCTGCCAGGAACCCGGAAGTCCGCCAAGTGGCTCAGGTGGCATTCTCTTTTGGCCCGAGCGCCCAGCGACTCAGGTGGTGGGTGGATCGCCCACCACTGGTTTATACTCTCATTTCATAGCTAAAGCACCTGCAAAGATCTCTTGATTAAAACAAACAAACAAAAAACCCAGCTCTGCAAAGTCCCCATAAGTTATGTAGTACATTCATTCAGCACCCAAAAGGATGAGCAGCAATGATTTTTTTTCAAAAAAAATAATAATGAATCACAATAATTAAATCCAAGTTTAAACCCAGTCTCAGAAATGGAAAAGGCACAATTAAAGCCACGGGTATGCCACTATGGGTTCTTCTAATAGGGAAGATCAGCTCCAACCATGCTTAGCATTCTGATCAACATAAAAGCATTTTGATCTAGCCATGTTTTATCAAAAACCAGAAAGCCTACAGAGAAGTGGCCAGTGGTGCAGTGGAGCCAGGGTTCACAGGGATGCAGCGTTGGCACTTTTTGATTAGCAGGGATGCTGATGGCATCTGCCACCACCACCCACTCATTATTCCCTGTTCCCTCAAAGTAGCTGGGGGAAATTAATCTTCCCAGCAATGAGACATTGTTCTCTGTTGTATTTTGGGGCTGTCCTGCTGGTCTAAAATGGGTAATTAAGACCCACTGGCTCTTCAAAAGGCTTACTCCTAGTGGAGATGAAAACTGCTAGAAATGGTTTGTTAATATGGATCAACATCGCTGTCTGACTTTTTGGACTCTCCTTGGGGGCCTGGCTATGGGGACTGAGCACCTGCACTTCAAAATTTAGCACTACACCACTGGAAGTGGCTATATATGCCTCAATTTACAGAGTGTTCCAGAATTGTGGAATGCCACTATGGAGAAGGCATGGTTCTCTCTGGCTTCAGAATTGTCATTTCCATAATAGATGAAAATGGAGCAATGCCTCCCTTGAAGATCTGAGGGACTAGAGAAATGCATATAGAAACCATATGCACCTTATGGCTCATCCCAATCATTGAGTGAAGCACAGCATTATGCATTCGTTTTTAGCTGAAGCTTCTGAGCCAACTTTAAAGGCAGCCCTACAGTTATCATGGACAATGATCCAAGTCCCATGGAAAAGATACAGGTTCACAACATCTCCCAAGGACATGTTATGAAGGGGCTCCTCCATGCAGAAACCTGTAAACTTGGTATCCAGATTAGCACATTCTTTCTCCCCCCCTTTTTCGGCGGGGGGAGGAAGAGATATGCATATTGGGTTTTACACATGCAGGTCTCTAAATGAAGGAGGGAGTTGGATCTGCAGCACCGAGTAAATATCTGAAGTGGGCTAGTGCCTTCTATTGCAGATTGACAACTTCTCTTGTGATTGATCATATCACATACGGTATTTGTTCTGTACAGCACCTAACACACTGTTAGTGCTATATAATGCTGAATACTAGAACTAGGAGAGTATTTGGCTTCCAAAGCAGTGCGGCTTGTTTTATCAGTTACCTTTCTTTTGTAACCATTGGCTGGTTTAATCCTTCTCACTTCCCCCTTGTTAGGGGAATTGGTACATATGGTTGAAAAAACAAAGCTGAGGAAGAAGAGAGATATGAGCAGCTGGTAGGGGAAATTATTCTAATCTACAAGAAGTTCCACTTTAATTTTAAACACACCATTGAAAATCAAATTGAATACATATTGCTTTCATATTTTTCCTACCAAGAAACCATTTTCACAGCCTCTCTGTGTTCTTAAAAAAATATTTATTGGTGCATTTCTCTTTATAAGCCCATTGTACAACATGATAACTCTGAGAATACATTTTCAGAGGGAAGTGTGAAATATCCATATAATTTCACACTGTATATCATGAAAGTAATTAACTTGGCTAAATCTGTTACTGTGTACTCTAAATGAATTACAGTTAATAAATGCAATGTAATCAGAATATCAATAATCTTCACCATTACATGCAAAGAGCAAAAATCTATAGTGTTTTACTGTGTATCATTTGCTTTTGTTTGTATTCCAGGAAAGTGAAATTGAAAGTGTTGCTTGACAGCATAAAAGGGTTGAAAATGAATTCACTGGTGGAAGTAGTAAAGACTTCAGGCTTACTGGCTCACAGGAATATTGATGCACAGAATACTGTTCAAGTGCTCTGTGTGTGTGTGTGTGTGTGTGTGTGTGTTTTGAAATGGCTCCTAGCTAATTTAAGGGGTACAGCAGCAGAGACTTCAACTTGGCCTCCTCAGCCACAATGCTAGCTCGGTATTATTCTGCCCTTGCAAATTCAGTTGACATCCAAAAAGCCTTGGAGGGTGTTCACATCTTTCAATAGATGATGCCACCAAGTGAAGCTGATGTAGAATACTATGTGCATTTAGGAAATGCTCCTGTGAGTAAGTCATATCATTCACACACCATTTAGATTATTTTTAAATGTAATGTTTAAGAGGAGAAAAGCATATTTTAAAATAACAGTGAAGTGTATTCGAAATGCAGCCATATTCTGCACACGGTTCCAAGGTGTGAGACTAGAAGATAAAGCATATTAAATGGAAACTGGCAAGTGGACAGCTCATGGACAGAATCTGGTCCAGGGAAAGCCACTATTAGCTTCATGATTGGGATGGAAGAATCAGCAATGTCCAAGATCATCAAGATTCTCTGAACTCCACCCTGAAGTTCCATTTGACTAACTCTCATGTTTGATTGTGATCTGTTTGTCTTTTCATTCAAATGAGGAAAGTGTGCATTTTAAATTGGAAAAGTGCACATTTTTTCAAGGGGTCACCCAGAATGCACATTTTCCCTCCATAGATGAAAGCATGAAAATGCACTTTTCTTTTCTTTGGAAAAAAATTACATTTTTATACTGCATATTTATCTGATGCAAATGCAAATTCAGGAACTTGTAAGCTTTTCCCAGAAAAAATGTGCTCACATTTGTGTATGTGTTTGCAGGTGTGAATGGCACAAATACAAGTAAAAAAATGAAAGAAAACAAAATTCCCATACATCCCTAGATGACAGTTGAAGTACGGATTATAGGGAACAGAGGGGTTACTGTGATGCTTCCACACCCTCCAGCTGTTCCTCATTTCCCAAAACTATTCCAGTTTTCCAGTGCTATCATTGGTAAATAATTACCCTGGGATTTTTAAGCAGTGGAAAAAGTGAGTCAGCTCCCATAAAGTTTAGTACTGTGGTATCACTAAGAGCCGAGGAGCATGCTTTCATCTTCTTTGTGGTTGAGAACTCTTGCAGTAGTGAGTTCTTATCTCCAAGAAGATCCACATCAAGCAATTGGAGATGCCTGGGAGGCAGGGGCTGTGGTGATAGTTCTAATCAAAGATCACTTTGAGGTGTGTGTGTGTGTGTGTGTGTGTGTGTGTAAGAGAGGGTGGGGAAGATATAACCTTAGTAAAGCACTCTTAAGAGCCATTGATTTAAATGGTAGAGTTAAGCATGTGTCTATATTTCTCATAGTGAAATCAGTGGGTCTTAAAAGTTTGCACATTTAGCTGCATTAGGCCCATGTACTTGATTTCTGTGCTTTAACAAAAATGTCAGTAAATAACCTGCCGTTAAAATATTCTTTGAAACAGGGCATGCATATGTAAGTGGAGATATCTGAAACCTCCTGAGACATTTCTCAAGTCTTACTGAAGCTCTTACTGACACTTCAAAAATGATCCCGTGAGCACAAATTTTATGTCAATAGGCTTCCAAATTCAACAGTGACTGACTACAGAGATAAAGAATTCTACACATTGCTATTAGATCATGATCCCAAAAAGATTTTAATCCATTATCCTGGCTTGGAGATATTTTAAAAATCCCACCATGTTGTTTGTTTGATTGCCAACTATTAACATCCCAATCAGCTTACATATTCAGATCACACCTTGCATTATTTCATAAGAAATATTTAAGCTTTTACCTCTAAAAAAGAAAAGAAAAGGGGGGGAGCTGGATATGTGGATGAATTTGGCAGTTTTCAATAGAATTAGGATTTAATTCAACTCTTCATCTCAAAGTTAAGAAAACAGGATCTGGAGTTGGACTCTGAGCCAACAGCCACACAAAGGCAAAAAGAACTGTTATTTAATTATTAAGCAAAATGGCTTTCGATGGCATACATTCACCTTCAGCTAAAATTAATGTTATTTTGACACACAAGAACCTAGGCAACAGTGATGTGTCCCCAGGGTTTTCAGTCAGTAGAAAAGCCAGGATTGCACTAGCTTGCCATATGGCAAGCCTGAATATACAGATTCTGAAACATTACAAAATACAGCTATTTCCTCAGGAAAAAAAGAGAGAGATGCATATGTGGTCCCAAAATCCCAACATCAATTATCCTGTTTGTTCATTGCCATTAGCAAGTATTGCATATTGTGTAATTTCCATTTTAATCTATGTGCTGTAGGTTAGTTACCACAGTGTGTGTGAAAAATTGATATGAGATGCTTGCTAATGCAGATATTACTGTTAATATTTTTATTGTCTTACATTCTAAATCATTTCAAATTGCCTACACAACATGTAATGGAAATAAAATTGTAGATTCAGATATCTAATATCCTATGTTTAAAATGTCAACCTGCCAATGTTACATTTTGCAGCAGCCTTTTAATCTGGAGGCCTAAAATGTGTCATCAGTCCTAAACTTAAACCAACACATATTGAATTCTAACTGTATATATGTATGCATGTATTTAATTGTAGACTTATGCCATGCACTCTTAGCCAAAGTCCTCAGAATCGTAAACAGAAGGCAGAATCTTTTGTATGAGATGTAATTCTGCATGAAATTTGAATACAAATGTTAAAATATATTAATCTAAAATATAGCTGTAATACTCACAAACATCTTTCATATGGTTCTATTTTGAGTAGTTCAACAATTTTGAGCCAAGGCTAGCTGAGGTTTGCCTTTTTTCTTTCTCGTTTACTCTAGTGTAAGCTTGTTTGGCCACAATCTGAATCAGAACCACTGCACTCTGAGAGGGGAGGGTTAACCTCTCCCTCATATTTTTATCTAAAAACAATGAATGGGAATATCTAAAAACAATGAATGGGAAACAAAGGCTGAAATTATATTCATTCAAAATCACAAAAGAACTTATGGGTGGGGCAAACCACCAGGTCTCACTGACTCCTCAATGTTCTATATGGGGGCAATGGCTGCAGGAAACATGCCAGCTGGGCAGAAATGCTGCAGCTTACCAAACAGGTAACAAGACAAGACAAGAGTTGAAAAAGCAGAAGCAGAGGGATAGCGTCGGATGGAAGGAGGAAGGAAAGGCCAAGCCGGGAATTATTGGAAAGTTGAAAGCCGGAGGAGGCTGGATGGAGAGGCAACTAATAAGATGGCTGCTTAGTAGAGAGAAATAACATAGAGGCAAGTGGAGAGGAAGAGCAAAGGGACCTCGAGCCTTGAAGGAACCAAAAGAAACCTTGGCCATAAGTGGAAGCAGCCAGTAGGGACAGACAGACAACAGCAGAGCTGGCCAGTCACAGTAGAAAGAGACTTTCTCTGACCAACTCTGATAGCTATTTCCCTTGGCTCCAGGAGAGTGAGCAGTGATGAGCTTTGGACTTTAGAGTGGCTGCAGAAGGAACATGAGGTGGAGAAACTCATGGAGAAACTAGTAAAGTAGAGGCTCCCAACTCTTTATTCCACAGACAAAGGCCGTAACATCTATTTACCTGATCCCTCAGCCAGGAGTGAGAGTTGTAACACCTTGCTCTGAAAAGGAACTACCTTGTGGGTGGGATGAGTGGGTCCTCCGGAAGGGGCACATTCAACCCACCCTCCTTTTTACTCCTTTTACCGCAACATTTTTCTGGGCAAGCTCCCCACTGACACCTCATGACCTCTCTGTGCCTCTCATGACCCTCATGCTAAGGCGTCAAGGAGGGCCTCTCCGCAACATTAATACCACCTTCAGCCCTGTGGCTTTCTGTGGCTGAGTCAGGCAACCCCCAAGTGTCTTGTTCCACCCAGTCTGTGCCCAACATGCTAGTTTTGCAGCTTCCTCATTATTGTCTTTCCCCAAAGGCCATGTGTAAAAAGCATACCCACCCGCCCACAAATCTGGGAAATTTCCAGCATTACAGTTAATACTATCAGATGGCAGGTGATGTGAAAGGCCTCTTCCTAAATCCCTGGAGAGACACTAGCAGAGGAGATAATACTGAGCTAAATGGGTAAATAATCTAATCTAGTATAAGACAGTTTTTTTTATGTTTCATCCCCTGCTTGTAAACTTTCACATGCAACTTGCTGGATGTTGTTCAAACCAAAATGCTGTGCTGGACGGACCTTGGTCTGATGATCCAGCAAACTGGTTCTTTATGTTAATCAAAATTCCACTTCCATTAGAGCTGGCCATTGCAGCTAATTCTAGCTATGGAAACTCTGTGGTGGTTATTTCTTTTAAACTTTCTGAGAAATGTACTGTTTCTGGAGGCAGCCATTTCCTTATTCTAGTTCACTTCCCTATTTAAACCTTTTAACATGTCATTAGCTACCAGTCCATTGGCCTATATTTATGAGCCTATGAGTGTACATAGAATGTTAGTTAACTGACCTATCAAATCCTGGCCTTTTTAATTCTTCTGTCTAGTATGCAAACTGATAGGATTAGCTGTGAACCACTATGGCCTATAAACTACTTTGCTAATGCAATAGGTAACTGCTACTGGCAGTTAGCAGTCTGCCAACAGCATGCCTCAATTACAAAGTAACTGTTAGGCTTCTGTTCGAGATAACCTTTTAAACTCTCACTGTTAACATTTATAATCCTAACAACACTACATTATGTAACACCTATTTATACATTTTCTTATAACAACTTTTATCTGAGAATACAGTGTTTCTGCACAGTGTATGAGGGGGGGGGAGAGAGAGAGAGAGAGAGAGAGAGAGAGAGAGAGAGAGAGAGAGAGAGGAAATGATTATAGAGATGGTCATTTGCCAAGTGGTATCTTACAACAGTGGGTATACAACCATGTGGAGTCAACTTGAGCTTCCACCCAAGAGATGAAGAAAATTTTCCACACATCCACACTCAAGCTGAAATATAGGGAAGTGGTGGAATGATAAAATTATATTTACCATGTGGTGGTAGAGGCACTACAGACAGCAGGTACCCCACATTGTTTAATATTCACTATGGTCCATGGGTAAGATACCATTTACTAGTATTATTCACCTAGAGAGAGAGAGATGGTTGGATGTTTGATTTATACAATGGATATTCATTGAACATGTAACATCTGATGATGACGATGACGATGATGATGATTTTAACATACTGATAGGAATGGTGATGAGTGTAGAAACAGAGTCTAGTTATTCCATGGCTCTTTCATTCAAACTGAAACTTCAATGAAAGTTTGCTTGGAACAATATGAAACAGGGGTTGACAATGCCATACTGGTAAACTGCACATCTTTCTGCAGGGAATACCTTGCTTGCTTGTGAAAGCAGAGTATTATCAGAACCATAAAAGTTGATGGTTACACACTGGTTGGTTATTCAGGAAGCCTGGTTTGCTTAGGCTCTCCCGTGTTCCCACTTGCATTATTTAGAGTTATTCAGAATGACATTTGTGGATGTACTGTTATATAAAGAGAAATAAATAAAAATGTGGTGAAATTCCCTGTCTGACTTCTGCTCCCCACTGTAAAATTCATAACAGGACAAGAGGACTCTCAGTAAAAAATGTTCTTCATGCCCTCATTATCTTGGAAGACTTTCTTCACCAGCACTTGTGGATGTTGTAGCAGGAGTCAATTCTACCTATTCAAAGATTGAATATGGAAAAGAAATTCTGAAGGGCTTCTCACTGCTAGATTAGGTTTTCAGTTTTGATGATTTTTCATCTTATGGAGGTGACTTCTCCAAACAATGTATCAATGCCAGGGGCTCTTTCAAAAGTGGACTAGTTCATTTTGGGCATTATGTTTAAGATCTTTCAGACCAAATAAGGAATTATTCTTGTTTAGTAACTATTCTAGCTACTTTAAGATTATGTATACCAGCTTCTGTTATAAACTACAATACTGCAGAACTTTTATTGATTAATATATATAAACCCATTTTAAATCAAACTCATATTACATTTTCTCTGAATATTTTATGCAATGGATGAGAATGTTGTTCAGTGTTCTCCAAATCTTTAGTTTCAACTCTTGGGCCAGAGGCATCATAATATTATAGCTGATTTTCACTTACAAAAGTTCTACCCAAAATTCTCCTCTGAAAAAAAGGTGGTGAATATTTTCTGGATATTCTTGCTGGATAGCCATATCCAGTCAGCATTTGGTGAATATTTGATTTTTAAAATCAATGTGGTATTCAATAATTTGACATTTCTGTGATTTCCACTTTCTCCGCTATTGGTCTAGCTATAGCTACTCTGATATGGGAGGAAGCTATGGGACCTAAATTCATTGATGAGGAAGAATGGGTGAAAATTAGTGTAGCCACTTACACATTGCCAAAAAAGAGGATATGCACCATCGAAAAGGACAAAACGGGATACACTTTTGCATAGAATTTGCATTTGTGTGTGTGTGTGTGTGTGTGTGTGTATACACACACACACACACACACACACACAAATTTAGGAATAATTACATGAATTAAATTTCAAGGAAGTTAAGCCAAATAATTTCCCGTCCTAATCCTCCCAAATAAATTCTTCAATTAATTTGCACCCCATTCCAGATCACCAAAATCAGTTCTTTTTCAGTTACTTTACTCCCTTAATCAATTTCCTACCCAGATGATCCAGATCCTGCTACAAAATCAATTTGTTTTCAGTTAATTGCCCCATCATCCAATCATCACATTGCAACACCCTCCCACTATTATTATTATTATTATTATTATTATTATTATTATTGTGTGCAATTCCCTTGGGATTCTTACTATGAGATGAGGTGGCCAGCAAGTAGTCTAACTTGCTTTTCAAAAACACCTTTAATTAATTAATTAATTAAAATGCTTCTTGGGTCACCTTCAAATGTGCACTGGCCACCTCTTCTCATCCTGTATGTCTGGTACTGGGCATACAGTAAGCAGAACCATCTGGGGCAACCCTTGAAATATCAAGCTGTCTTCTATGAAAGAGGACACCTGGCTATCCTAGTGAGAATGATGAAGCCATTAGCTCTAAGTATAGGGTGCAATGTCTCTAGGATGCTAGCCAGGATACTAATTAATGCCCCTAGGATACTAGCCAAGATACTAATTAGGATACTAATTGGGGGATAAAAAGGTGACCAAACAGTATGAACTCCCAAAGTAGCTACATCATTCTGGAATGCACACATACACACTTTCTAAACAGAGACCCTCACCTAACATATACTAGGCTAAAGTAAAGAAATGTATTTATTCACTATGAAAAGCTGGAGATGGTTCTCGCTCTCCTGAAACAACACCTCTTCAAGCTCCAATGCTGGCCTGGTTCACTAACCATCACTGTCCTAGATACTCAATCTCCGTCTACAGTGGAGACTTGGAGATTAGGCTTCAGCTTCTTCAGCCCCTGGATCTGGTTTATACTGTAGATTTTGCTATGTGGTAGTACTGCAGTCTGAATGTAGGCTCCTGTTGCTCTTTCCCTGGCCAGTTTGAAATAAGTAGGAAAGCTTTTTCTTAGACTGTAACACCCTGGCCTGCAGGGGGAGGAAATCACTTTTTTAAAAAATGTTTCTACATGAAGACAGAACTCTGAAGAAATTCAACCCCTCCATCTGACTTGCTGATTTTCTACATGCTGGGAATTTCCTCATATTTCAATTGTGTTAGCAATTGTGCACTTTTAATTTCCCCTGTATACATGAATTGGTCATAAATTATTCATTCCTATGGGGAAAAGCAAGAAAAACAGAGTAAGTATATTTTGAATGGGCCCCGTGCTCTCCACAAAGCCACAAAACAACAACAAAAACTCAAATGCTGCAGATTCTGGGAGGGTCTAGATGTGCTCATAGAAGAGTTATAGTGGCAACACAGTTCTGCAAAAATGTTATTATACTCTTGGCCTTGTCTAGGTATTGCAACAATTCATTCTGTCCCATCCCGTCCTCCCGCCAAATATAATCTCTTAAGGGTGTTGGGGAAGCATGCTTAGAAATGTAATACTTTTAGGTCAAAAATCACTTCGTTAGATTCTGTTTTAAGATAAACTGAAGGATATCATCTGAGAGTCCAGGTATTTGCTTTCTTTCCTCCAGACTAACACTCGCTTTAGTGGGAGTAGAAAAGCAGGTGCTGCTGGAGTGTTGAGGAAATACCTTATTTTCATCTTGGTTCAAAACCATCTGAGCCATCCGGAGACTCTTCAGAGTATATTCCGTTCCTTCTTTGTCTGCTAGTTCTGCAATTTTGGCAGACACACATTGCGAAGCCGCTTCATACTCTGGACTCCCCTCAAATGGCTTCTGCCTTCTTCTGGCAGCAAGTCTCATAAAACGTATCCAGAGATTTCCGAATGGTGGGTTCTTCAAATGTCCAAGATAAGGGAAGTTCATTGGGTTGGAATACTTCAGAATTCACAAAGTTACTTGGCTGCGTCTTCTCACAGGGTCCAGGCCACGAAGTTATGTCCGCTCCAGTGCTGTGCCCTATAAAGATTGTGCTATTTGAGTCCGTGTCAAACGCTGTGGATGCTGGTGAAACAAATGCATCTTCAGAACGAGGGATCTCGTCATTCCTCCCAGTGCTGGGGTTCAACAGAAAGCTTTCTGCAGTTATGACACACGGCATGTCTTCTAGCTGCTTTCTTCTGACTGACAGCTTGATGCTGCTCCGCTTCCTTCCATAGCACCAGTGGAGCGGACTGCAGCCCTCCCACTGAATGAGTAGCCCCTGCAAAAAATGTTATGCAAGCAGTAGTGCAACATGCACCTCATGGAATATATATATTATGAAACTATGTTCAAGAGGTTAGCACTTGTAGAACCCAGTATGCTGTATCCTAGAGTTAGTGGACTGACATCACGCAATGGGAAAAAAGGTCATTGCACTTCTGCAAGATGCCTTCTGCTCACATAGGACAGAATCTGGATCCAACCCGCTGTGAGTATCTGCAACCTGTATCTAAATGCATCTAAATGTACTCTATGGATGTGTACACACATGGCCAGAAATTACAATGATCTACAGCCCATCCTGGGCAATGACATTTCCGGCTCTGAGGCCCATACTTGCTTATAGACCACCCCCTCCCACACCCACACACTTAAAGCAGTTCCTCAATAGCAACAATAGGCCACATAAGAAAGATACAAATACAGGGACCAGGCCCAGCAACAAACCCAGATGCCAGGTCTGTCCCCATATATACACTGGAAATATGATTACAGGACCTAATCATGTCACCCGCAAGGGCTGTGCAAGGATTTCATTCAGGGTGTGTGCGGAAATCTGGCGGACTAGCCAGGCTCAACCCCCTGAACTCCATCCCGCTTACCTCTTCCACAGCTCGACTCACGTTATCCTAAGTTGAGCCGGAGAAGCAACTTCCAGGTTCCTGGTGGGCCGCTGTTTACGTAGAAGATGCCTTAAGATATGCGTAAAGCAGCAGTAATTTGTGCAAATTGCAGCCACTTTTGATGTATCTTAAGGCATTTTCTACGTAAACAGCGGGCTGCTGGGAACCCAAAAGTCTTGCAAGTGGCATGGTGCACGTCAGCTTTCAGCCCAGCTTGGTGGACATAGCAGCAGCCAGAGGTGGGTTGGATCCTGGCAGATTGCCCACCCCTACCTGTAACACTAGTGGTTCATTCACTTGCTCATCTTCCAATGCAATCTTCTGTCAAAAATGTCCATCTGTATTCTACATAGGGCGAACAGGCCAGTCTTCACAGACAAGTCTGACATCAGAAACAGCAATATTCCAAAACCAGTGGGAGCACACTCCAGCCTCCGAGGACACTGTCACTGACCTTACAGTGGCCATTGTGGAGCAAAGAAACTTCAAAGGAGATTAGAGTGAGAGACAAATTAAAATATATAAAACATGTAATGTATAAAAGCAGATAAGCATACAAAATATCACGTGTTTTCAGTGCTTTTTTCCTCGGGAGTTGATGGCGATTAAATTGTAATGTAATTAATAGAAGAAAAGGTGCTGGAACTCAGTTCCGGTGAGTTCCACCAGAAAAAAAGCCCTGTGTGTTTTCAAGCCTTTCACAAAGGGAAAGCTTCCAAACTGTGAGGACGCATCTTGGGAAGCAGCAAACAATAATATTTGCACAAATAAGACTTTACCTTGAAATAATAGTCCTTCGGTCAGAAAGAACTTCCAATGGCCCCTATGTGGAAACGGGGAGAAGGCTTGCGCGTGGGGGAGGAGAGAGGAGGCAGGCACCTGGTCTGGTAGGTCACGGGAAGAGCCAATGGCTCAGAAGGGCGGGGACCCAGGTAAGAGCTTATTTAAGCTCCTGGGTTCCCGCTTTCAGCCTCTTTGCTCCTGTGTTTTTCCAGCTGAATCACATCGTCCTCCTCCTCGATCGTCATCTGGTATCGTTCCTTTGTTTGTGTGTGTGTGTGTGCATGGGTGCTTTGGGAAGGATCGGGTGTGTTTGTTGGCTGAAAGAGTGCTGAATAGTGGAGATACTGGGGATTTATAAGTAAAGTTTTGTTCTTACTGCTTTTGTTCCTACTGTTGCTGTAAGGTTGTTTTGTGTGGGAGGGGGTGATACTGTTGCAGCGCCACGTGCTCCGCCGCCTGGCTTCGGCACAGCCCTTTACTTTTATTTTATTGCCCTTCACCTTTAGTTTACTTGCCTTATAGTCTTTTAGTTGCTTTTGCCTTGCTTGCCTGAAAGTTCTTTCAGTTGTTTTAATCACTTTACCGATCAGCTGTTACAGAGGCTTAGCTTTAGAACAGCAGCAGGCCGCAGTAGATTATCGGCGTTGCTTAGCAACGGAATTTGTTTATTTCCTTCTACTAGGAACCCACGTGGCCAGCTGCATATCAGCTGTTCACAGCAGCTTATGTGTGTTTGCAGTAGCACGCCGCAGTAGATTATCGGCGTTGCTTAGCAACGGAATTTGTTTATTTCCTTCTACAGAACAGCTGGTCCCTGGTGCCTCTCGCTTACGGTGCTTAGCTGCCTTTTGTTTTGAGAAGGGCTGCTGCTCCATTGTGTTTAGCAAGAAGCTAATCAATTTAGTCATAAACAATTTAAATCAACATTTAATTAATAAACAGATCCTGTAGCTTATGCTGGCTCAGCTTGTCTGAGCGTGGAAAGCTAAGCAGGGTCAAGCCTGGTTATAATCAATTTAATCAATTTTTGGATTCATTTATGTAAACTTTAATCAGTTTGATCAATCTATTAAATCAATTGATTTACTACTCCCCCCCAAAATAAAAATTAAAAAAATAATAATAATAATTTAAAAAAAAAATAATTTTTTTTCTCCCCCTTTCTTTTTCTTTCCCTGCTACTCAAATAAACTGAATCAATCTGATCAACTAGCTGAATTAATTTATTTGATTCTTCCTCCCTAATTTACTGTGCGCTGCGCTGCTGGCACAGCTGGTCTGGGCGTGGAATTAAATAAGTATTTTACTTTAATCTTGTTGTTATTCATCAATTTCTGTTAGTGTTTCAGTTGAGGTTCCGCTCCAGATGCCTCCCAAGAAAAATCACGGTGGCAAGAAGGGCAAAGGACGTGCTCCTAGGCAACCAGCAAAACGTCCGCCACCGGCTCGTGTTTCCTCGTCAGATGAAGAGGACCTTGATGCTTCAAGGGTTGCCAAGAAAGGGCGGGCAGGGCAGGGCAGGGCAGGGCAGGGCCTCTCTATGCGTGGCAGATCAAAGGATAATGTTCTGCATTCTTTTTCAGCTCAATTAGAAGAAATGGCAGCCACTATTAATGCCATGGCCCCGTCAAAGCCCAGCACGAGCCGTTTTTCTAGGGAGCATGCAGTGGAATCACCTCCACGTGCGTGAGACCAAGAATTTGATGAAACAGATGCACCAGAGAGGGGTGAGTATTACCCACACAATGGCAGGGCATCATGGCCGTATAGGCACACAAGTCCACCACGTGGATTCAACCATTATTATCAAGGCCCAGCTGTGCCACCCCCACCGGGGTGGCCATATTATTGGGGTCAGCCGCCTTCTTCACCTACAAGATCCCCCTCACATTCCAGAAGAGCACCAAAGAATCATCATGCATGCAGGGTAGATAGTGACGGGGAGTCTTCTCAGGTGAAGAAGGCATGTGTAAAGGTGTGGTCTGGCCCGCGGGGCCATACTGTGACCGAGTCTAAAATGCACTCCACAGTTGATATGGTAGATCATTACCCTCGCGTAGGAGCGGGCGCCATGCCCTCTGGCGCCCCCTCCTTTCCGTTGGGATACCATTTGGCCCCTGCAACCAAGGAGAAAATAATCCGTGGTGAATATGTTGATATTTTCTCCCTCCTGACAAGAGAAAATGAAACTGCTGATAATGATAAAACCAGTGAAAAAGACCAAGAGGCAGTAAAGCGCAAAAAACCAGCCCGCAATTGGGCCAATTGGTTGCCAGGGTTTATCATTTATATGGGCATCATTCAGCAGCAGTTTCCCGATCGAGCAGCTACCATTACCAAATACCTAGATATAATTTATCGGGCTTATTCTGGCTTTGAGGGTGGCGCTTGGTTAGCATACGATGAAGGGTTTAGGAAAAAGGCTGCCTTTCATGATGACATAAGATGGGACAAGAAAGATCATGATTTGTGGTTAGAATACATGATCCCTGCCAGGCCTATTTCAGGTGAGAGGTCTGAGAGTGGTCATGTTTTGTCCAAGGGAGCGCCTGCCTTCAACCCCCGTGCTTCCACAGGGCAGGCGGTTCAACCCCGCCAGGCGTGCTGGGATTATGCCTACAAAGGGCACTGTGGGCGCACGGAGTGCCCATACAAGCATGCATGTGCAGTCTGTGGAGGCTCCCACACGTCAGTATCCTGTTTTCGTTTGCGGGGCTCAAGGGGTGGTTTCAAGGGTGCAGGGCCCAAGCGGCAACACGGGACTGGCCAACACCCTTCGACAAAAGGGCCCCAGCCCAATTAGATTACATACGCTAGCTGCATTACTGTCTACGTACCCCAACAAGCCTGATGCCAATTACTTGCTAAGTGGTTTCAGATATGGTTTCAGAATTCCATATCAAGGTCCTCATGTGCACATGATGTCCCGTAATCAAAAATCAGTTATTGAGGCAGAGTACATAGTCCAAACCAAAATTGATAAAGAAGTGCGTGCGGGGAGGGTGTTGGGCCCATTTTCTTCGTTACCCATGCCCTCCCTACGCATATCGCCTTTGGGAATAGTTCCTAAGAAGGCCCCGGGTGAGTTTCGCATGATTCATAACTTGTCCTTTCCCATGGGTGCCTCAGTGAATGATGCTATACCGGAACACCTTTGTTCTGTCCGGTATGCGTCATTTGATTCCGCAGTTGATATGATTCGTTCCTGCGGTACTGGAGCCCTCATGGGAAAGTGCGATATTAAATCAGCATTTAGATTGCTGCCTGTCCACCCCGATGATTTTGACCTTCTTGGGTTTTGTTTCCAAAGAAAATTTTACTTCGATAGAGCCATGCCAATGGGCTGCTCCATATCGTGCTCTGCCTTTGAACGTTTTAGCTCTTTTCTTGATTGGGCCTTGAAGAACAGGACAGGCCTCGAACAGGTTGTCCACTATTTGGACGATTTTTTGTTCGCAGGCCCAGCCTGCTCTGAGCAATGTGCATTCTTGATGGACCAGTTTAATAACTTGGCCTCTGAGCTGGGTGTTCCGTTGGCAGTCGAGAAGACTGAGGGTCCCGTTTCCACACTCAGTTTTCTTGGAATAGAATTAGATTCAGTGCAGCAGTGTTCCCGCCTCCCAAGAGAAAAACTAGTCGATATAATTGAGCGCATTTCCGTTGTATTGCAACATTCAAAAATTACGTTATGCAATTTACAGAGCATTGTTGGTCATCTCAATTTTGCATGCAGAGTGGTCGCTCCAGGGCGGGCATTTTTACGCCGTTTATGTGCAGCCATGCGGGGTCTGAAACGCCCATTCCACAGAATTCGTGTATCGGCTGCAATGCGAGATGATCTTCATGTTTGGTTACAATTTTTAACTCAATTCAATGGTGTTTCTTTTTGGAGGCGAGAGCTGTTGCTCCAGGCAAATTTTCAGGTTCAGTCAGACGCTTCCGGTGCTATGGGATTCGGAGTTATTTTTCAAGATCAGTGGTGCGCAGCGCCATGGCCCGGGGCATGGCTGGGTTCCGGGTTATGTAAAGACATTACTTTTCTAGAGCTGTTTCCAATTTACGTGGCCGTCCATCTATGGGCAGACCTTTGGGGTAACTCAGTTGTACATTTTTGGTGTGACAATCAAGCTACAGTGCAGATATTGAACACTATGTCTTCAAAGAACCCCAGAGTTATGTCTTTAGTCAGAGCACTTATACTGCATACTTTGAAGTGCAATATTTTGCTCAGGGCACGACACACACCCGGCCTCGACAATGGCATCGCAGACGCCTTGTCCAGGAACCAGATGCAGAGATTTCGGGCCCTTGCCCCATGGGCCCAGCAGTCCCCTGTCTTGATGCCAGATTATCTTTGGCAGATTGGCGAACAGCTGCTTCACAAGCAATTTGGTGTTCAATAGCCCCAAGCACGCAGGAGGCCTATATGCGTTCAGGTAGGGATTTCGCTGCTTTTAGAGCGGCTGTCTGCCTCCCAATGTTGTGGCCGGTGCCAGTCGAACACCTTATGCAGTTCTGCATTTCCAAATTGCAGAGTGGGTCATCAGTTAAGACTGTTCGAGGGAAATTAGCTGCCTTGTCCTTTTTGGCCAAGACACAGGGTATTCACGATAACTCAAATGATTTTAGGGTAAAAGAATCCTGGCAGGATGGTCCAGGGTGTGCCCTCGTCCACCTGACTCGAGGACCCCGGTGTCACCCGAGGTTTTACTCAAGCTCCATGAACAATGGCCTACAGTCTGCCGTTCTCCTTATGAGGCGGTTTTATTTCATGCAACAGCCTTGACGGCTTTTTTCGGCGCTCTTCGCATCTCTGAATTGGTGGTGCAATCCCGCTTGGATGGATCTGCACGCGCCCTACAATTTTTGGACCTTTCCCTACACGCCTTGTGGGCGACAATAAAAGTGAGAAGATCCAAGACTGACCAGTTGGGTAAAGGGTCTATCATATTGCTACACGCAGGATCAATGACAGAGCTGTGTCCTGTTAAGGCCCTACATGCATTTGTGGCTATACGGGGTATTGCTGATGGCAGTTTGTTTTGCCATCAAGATGGTGCGCCATTAACCAAGTTTCAATTTTGGTCAGTAACGAAGTCCGCCCTGGCGGCGGCAGGTTGGGCCCATTTGCACTTTGGAACCCACTCCTTCCGGATCGGTGCTGCATCTACTGCAGCAGAATTGGGGTTTTCTCAGGAAAAGGTTCAAGCAATGGGTCGTTGGAGGTCCCGGTCTTACCGGGCCTATGTGCGAGAGTTGCCTTGAAGGTACTGCTGTGGGCTGTGTTTTTCTTCCAGGTCACCGGAGTGGAGGCATACTGATTTGCGGGCACAGTATGGTGTACTGGGCAGCAAAACGAGCCGCCAATACGGGCTTTGGGTCTCACCTGGCGGTCGAGCGTTCGGCGGACGTCCATTGGATGGGTCGCCGAGGCATGAGATGGCAGCACCTCCTCCACAGTTTGTTCCGGACTGACCAGTTTTCGTCCCCCCCAGATGTCCTGGTACTGCATTTGGGGGGGAATGACTTGGGCTTGCTGAAAGGCAAGGCCCTGATTCTCCAGGTGCTATGCGACATAGCATCCATCCGACACCGGTGGCCGGGGGTTCGGATATTATGGTCGTTCATCATACCGCGCCTCAGTTGGCCTAAGGCCTTGAATAGGGCGGTTAGGAAGGTGAACGGCGAAATTTGTAGGGCCATAGGTGGGATCGGGTTTTGTATTCCCCATCCCAATATAACCTTGGCCCGGAGGGAGCTGTATCGGCCGGATGGGGTTCACCTATCCAATATTGGCAATGATATATTTATTGGAGATCTGCGAAGGGCCCTGCTCGCTCTTTTATCATGCAGGTGGGGGAGATTCGACTAAGCGATAGCTTGTCTCTCCCTGTGGCGGGAAGTGCGGGTTTAGGCAGGAACAATTAGAGTTATGGTGATCATCCAGTGGCACCTTTCAAGGTGACTGACGTTTACCCAAGGCTGCCCTCGCCAACGCCAGGAGGCTTGGCACGAGGGAGATTGGGACGCCTTTGGGGTTTTACCTTTCTCACCTATTTTGGGAGCCTGGAGGCGCCAAAGTAAGGTGACGATGGTAAGGCCCTCCAGCTCCACATGGAGGGCAACTGGCCGGTGGCGGGCAATCCCGCCTCCAGTTCAGTTAGGATGCATTCGCCAAATATTGGTCTTTTTTCCCGGCCAAGGGCCGGGCTAGGTTAGAACCGCACTTCACCCTTCAATTCAATAAATGTGGCCCTGATTTGAAACCATATACCCTGTGTCTGCCTCTTCTTTATCTCGCCCTTACACGCGCAAAGAACTTCCAATGGCCCCTATGTGGAAACGGGGAGAAGGCTTGCGCGTGGGGGAGGAGAGAGGAGGCAGGCACCTGGTCTGGTAGGTCACGGGAAGAGCCAATGGCTCAGAAGGGCGGGGACCCAGGTAAGAGCTTATTTAAGCTCCTGGGTTCCCGCCTTCAGCCTCTTTGCTCCTGTGTTTTTCCAGCTCCCTCCACTCCCGCCCTCTGAGCAGTGTAGGCTCCTCTGGCCGCCCGTTTCCTGGGGGCCGAGTAGGAATTTTGGCTCATTGTCCCAATTGGCCGGGGCATTGGGCGTGTTTCGCCTACTCTACACTGTGAAGCAGGGTATGGGAATTTTTGAATTCGATTGTGATCCCGCCAGGGGGATCTTAGCTAAATTGGTCGCATTGGCGGGAAGTGCGGGTTTAGGCAGGAACAATTAGAGTTATGGTGATCATCCAGTGGCACCTTTCAAGGTGACTGACGTTTACCCAAGGCTGCCCTCGCCAACGCCAGGAGGCTTGGCACGAGGGAGATTGGGACGCCTTTGGGGTTTTACCTTTCTCACCTATTTTGGGAGCCTGGAGGCGCCAAAGTAAGGTGACGATGGTAAGGCCCTCCAGCTCCACATGGAGGGCAACTGGCCGGTGGCGGGCAATCCCGCCTCCAGTTCAGTTAGGATGCATTCGCCAAATATTGGTCTTTTTTCCCGGCCAAGGGCCGGGCTAGGTTAGAACCGCACTTCACCCTTCAATTCAATAAATGTGGCCCTGATTTGAAACCATATACCCTGTGTCTGCCTCTTCTTTATCTCGCCCTTACACGCGCAAAAGATATTCACGACTATTTCCAGCCCTTGAGGCTTAAAAACACATGATATTTTGTATGTTTATCTGCTTTTATACATTACATGTTTTATATATTTTAATTTGTATATCTATGTAACTTTGACAGTAAATTGTAAATTGTGTCTATTCTAATATACTTCTAATGGTTATAATTTCTGTTATCACACATTCACAACATCTGGAAGGCCACAAGCTGCCCACTTCTGGTATAGAAAAATCTAACCTCCTGGTTAAGCTGACAGGCACCTGTCTTTATGAGAGTGCAATGAAAAAGGATCAGACCAGAGTGAAGTAAAGGGATTCACAACAGAAAATAAAGTACTGCAATAAGAAGTGCAAAGCAAACTATATTTAGACAAATGTCTGGACCTGAGTGTTATCCTGATTACTCACACATGCATCCACCCCTCAAAGAAGAAAGGAGATGGGTGCAAGGAGACTGTAGCAGAACATATTGGGAATAAATGGATACTAAATAATTCAGCTTGAAACATCCTTTGTAAATGGTGGCATATAAGGTAAGTATATAAAAATAAGTAGATTTTTTTAACGTATTGTTCTTTGTAATCATATTTTCCCCTCACCATGAACTTTTATATTCTTGAGCTAAATAAAAAGCAACCTTTAGTATATGCTATCTAGCTTTATTGTATCTTAGCCTATTGAAATTTCCTCCTTTTGTGATCGGAAGGTATTTGAATGAAGTGTAACTAATAGGTCTTGCTTTTTATTCCTTATGGAATGAACAGAAGTTGTTAAATAAATTTTTAAAAAGAAGATCCCCCCACTCCCCAATTAATAAGTGGGGCAGGTCTTTCATTATCCATACAATGTAGACTTAAGATAATATTAAAGGTATTTTAAAGGATTCTGAAGCTACAATTATATATCTATATCTATCTATCCACCACTGTATTTTAAAGAAGGGATATCAATTTTTATATAAAGTTTAATGTGATGATTAGCAACTCTTTTGATTTTCTCTAAATAGGAGGCTTTTGTCTAACTAAAAAGAAATCTCTCACAAAAGCAAGGTTAAAAATAGCAGTCATAAATTTGATATTTTAATATAAATGTAGAGGTGTGTGAGCACATGGTTGGATAACCCTTAGTCGGATCAGCATGTGGTAGTTTCAGAAGGCATCTGTGACAAGAATAATTGAATCTGCTTCTCAGATCTTAAGAGAGAAAAGGGGAATATTTAAATTAATATTTAGGAACATTCATCACAACTAAACCACAAGGTCAGTGTTATACTTAGCTTAGTCTAAATAAATTCACAGTTAGGTCTGGAAATCAGAATATGATTCTCTTCCCAGTTGACTCTTTCTATCTTGCCATCCTCTCCCACATGTAGAAGCCCTATGATAATTGTACTAATTAGCATGGTGAATAGTAACCTCACAAATCATCACAGGCATCACAATGGATAGGATCTTCATGGATCAACCAAGCTGTCACAGTCAGTGTAGGACCCTCATAGAATAATACAGATATCACAGTGGGTTAGACTCTCATGGCGCATCACTAGTATTCCTGTGTTGCACAAACATTTCACCTAACATGGATTCAGAAGTTTCTTCCAGGCAAAACAGTGGAGGAATGTAGAGAGAAGCCAAAATAATTACACAAAGAGCAGGGCTGAGACTAAGTATCACCCAGAAGAAACTTGATGGATGAAATGAGGGTTGGAGGGTGCAAAATCCCCACAAACCACCCCTTTACCTTGATGTTTGTTTCACCTGTGGCTGTTCGCAGGCATGACGATTGCAACCGTTTTGTTGCTGGAAGATAAGACAAGGTTGCCTAGGAAACTCTGCAGAGGGCAATGCAGAAAGATAGGAAAGAATATTTGCTATCATATGGCTATAAAACAGCTGATGATCATCATGGCTGTGAACAGCCACAGAAAAAATCAAGTGAAGATAAATGGGAGGGGGAGTCAGATGGTGCAGTATGAAACATCATCCGCCCACCTGCTAGGGATGAGCGAATCAGCAAAACTCGAGCTCACAAAGTTCTCCATATTCCATATGAATGCTATGGACCGGCCAGATGGGCGATTCACAAATGTAATAAATAAATAAATAAATAAAATGCTCATTCCGACTCAAGTCCATATGAGATTGCAAGCTTTGTATTTTTTCCTTCTCGCATGAAAATCTGTACATATTTTCATGCTTATTTTTCCAAATGTACATATATATCAATTGTGGCATCTTTAAAATGTATGCATTCTTCTCCCATTGATTAAAGTGCATTTGTGCACATTTCTCAAAAGTGCACATTTTTTCCTGTGCATTTTTGCATGCTGTCAAATACAGTTTTTTTGGTCTGTGAATCACATTGCAAGCTCGGAAATCTATGGACTTCGACCACAGATTGCGTCTGAGTCTGTGTTCAGTCTGGAAGGTGCAAACTGGGTAAATCCTGATAAAAAACGAACTGTGACAAATTTCTCATACATCCTTACCCACCTCCTGAAGCATCAACAAAACTGCAGGGATGCAACTTTGCAGCTAGTGAACAAGGCCGCACTGTTTTAGCTTAGCTCAAATAACGCTAATATTATTTTTCAGGGCGATCTCTTGGCTTGCGATATTCCTATGTGTAATTGTTCTGATTAGTGATTACTGCACTAAGGCCTAGTTCACACACACAAGTGGTAACAGTATGGTGGGCTGTTTCCAAACAACTTCATGGCTGCTGCTTTGTAAGGCAGTTCACCTTCAGAAGCTGGCCACAAAGGGGAGAATCCGGGTTCTAGTCCGCGCTCGGCCATGAAACTCACTGGGTGACTTTGGGCCAGTCACTGACTCTCAGCCTAACCTACCTCACAGGGTTGTTGTGAGGATAAAATGGAGAGGAGGAGGAGGATTATGTAAGCCGCCTTGGGTTCCTTGCAGGAAAAAAGGCAGGGTATAAATATAATAAATAAATAAAATAATAAATTGTGCCCATGACTGAGCTCATCATGGGACCCACTGTTTGCAAAACAGGGTTTTTGTGGTTCTAAAAATAACCTCACATGAGCAGAAACGCTCATTTCCAGAATGGGGCAGGTCAGCAGAGCTTACAGAAAGAAGCTGACCTGTCCCGATTCAGAAATGAGTGTTTTGGCTAGTTTCTGGGGTCATTTTTAGAAGTGCAAAAACCAGATTCTGCAAGCTGCTGATCCAGCAAACACAACAGAACCAGTAGAGGTGCAGTGGCCCTGTTGGATAATGCTCATACAGTCAGTGATTTTTACTCTGCCATCACAACTGTTTCTGTGGTGGTTTACTGTGGAGTACTGAAGATCATCAGAGCTGCATGAACAGCTGCTGTACCCAAATGATTTGCTGTTTTGTTTAAAGCAGATAGAGTTAACTTGGGTGAACTGAGGCTAAGTGTCTGCAGAATTTTGAGTATGCAAGGGTGGTCCTTATTAGCTGTTATTATCACCGTTGGTCGCTGTGCCTCTGCAATTTGTAGCTGAATAAGGAATGTGCTAACAAATAAATAAAAAATGGGTACTGTGTACTAACAAACAAAGAAATTATTGTTGTTGTTGTTGTTGTTGTTATTATTATTATTTCCATTTCTATACCACCCAATAGCTGAAGCTCTCTGGGCAGTTTACAGCAATTATAAAAATTACATAATAAAATACAATTATACAATAAAAATACAATTTTACAATAAAATTAAGTATATAAAACAAACAATATAAACATCAAAAAAAATTACTGAAACATTTTAAAAACACTTTCCAAATTTCTTAAATAGCTAAGACAGATGTAAAAATAGATTGGATAAATGATGACATAACCACCACCCCATGTGCTATTTGCAGCTATTAAATGCCTCAGCACAGAGGGCAGTTTTAACCTGGCCCAAAAAGATAGTAAAGTTGGCACCAGGCGGGCATCAGTGGGGAGGCTGATTAGTATTGAAGAATGAGATATTAATAGCTATGCTATCACTAAAGATACGGTACATTACTTTTCAAGTTTGTCTTTAGATTTCTTTGTATATTAGACAGATATATATATATATAGAGAGAGATATAGATAGATATATATACACAGGCAGGCAGTCCCCAGGTTATGAACGAGTTCCATTCTTAAGAATGTATTTAAGTCAAATTTGTATGTAAGTCGGAACAGCATAGCATTCTATACGTTGAAATCGGCATTTATGCAAATTGTGTAAATTATGCAAATTGTGTAGTATACTATGCTATGTACTCTACATAAATGACGTAGCGCTGGGGAACCCAGAACCAGAAGTCCGTTCTTAAGTATGGGTTGTCTGTAAGTTGGACGTTCTTAACTCAGGGACTGCCTGTATATATACACACACATACACACACACACACCAGGTTCATTTGCCTGTAATTGAAATTTTGATATTTTTTTTTACAGAATAGAAAATAAAGACTCATCCACTGAGAATGAGATAATTACAGAATTTTACAATTACAAGTAAAGTGTTGAAGAGGTCTCACTTCAGATATTTCATTACACTCTACTTTGCATATTTCCTCTTTCCCCTGAAAACAGGTGTAGAGGTTGAGCAAGTGTTTACATTTCCAATGGAGAATTATGTTATACAGATGCATACTGAATTTCATTCTCATAATTCAATCTTCAAAGCAACGGTTACAGTCTGTTTTCCATATTCTTAGCTCCCTTGAAAATGGGTATAGGGGTCAAAGTGGGGGTTCAAACAGATGTCCTGAGCATGCACACTGACTTCCATTCTGATATCTCAATCTTTAAAGCAAATATTACATTACATTCTATTTTGCATTTTCTTCCCTACCTTAAAAATAGGTGTGGGAATTAGTTGGGATTCAGATTTGGCATGTACAATTGTGTCCTGGACTTGTGTACCAGATTTAATTTCAATATCTCCGTTTCAAGAAAAAGTATTATTTTACAAAATGAGCAAACAAATGACCAATGACCTACTTGAACCAAAGATCTCACTTTGCTCTGCCAATGATGTTTATATTTACTGTCGGTTAAGTATAGACTTCACCTTATCCATTAAGCTCAGGTTGGATAACCTAATCTAAAACTATCAAAATAGTATGAGAGAAATACATTCTAAAATCAGTGACACGTACATGTGTTCTTGAGCATTTTATTCATCTGCGCCCTTGACTGATTTATTGCATTTCTATATCGCCTTTATGGAACCAACCAAGGCAGTTTATTAAAAAACAGAAAACAAAAATCATTAACAAATAAAGACATAGTAAAAAAATTAAAAACAACCTTAAAAACCATATTGATGCTCAGAATGTACTTTTTAAAATAAATAAATAAATAAATAAATGAATGAATAAAATACGGTTGTTTACATAGAAAATGGCCTAATTTGCACAAATGACGGCCTAATCTGCACAAATGGCCTAATTTGCACAAATTAGGCAGTTTTCTACGTAAACAACATGGCGCCAGAACCCGGAAGTTGCTTTCCCTGGCTCAGCTTGCAAGAACGTGAGTCGAGCCAGGGAAAAGGTAGGGCGAGAGGAGCTCGGGGGTCGACCCCCCAATCAAGCTCCATGCACATCCCTACGACGTTGACAAATAAAGCAGCATGTTTCACTCAGTATTCTTCTTTATGGTCATACTGTATAGTCACCAAACAGATCTAATCTCCTTTGGCTAAATGAAGCTAAGCTTTATTGCTGGGGGTTGTTTTTAAAGCAAAGCTCTGCTCATCAGGTTATGTGATTCTTGCTCTTTTTGATTCCAGTCCTCAAAGCCCTGCATTTAGAGCACTGCTTATTCATTTTAGTAGGGCTCATACCAGATGAGCTTTCTGAAAATCGGGTTGAATCTCTCTCATTTTCTCATCACAAGAATTAGTTGTTGTTTTTAAGTGCTGCTGCAATGGGATTTTTTAAATTTCATTTTATTTCTATTTTTTGTTGTAGTGGATTCCTTTTGTACTCACACATCTTAAAATCCACCTCACTCATTTTCAGGATGAGAAGCTCTCTCAGCTATCAAACAGAAAGACAGATCAGCAGCAGTTCAGAGATAAAACATCCTATGGCTAATCTTAGACTGAGGTAAGAAGGTTAGTATTAACAGAAATGTTCCATAGAGGCGAGTGGGGAGGATATCACAAACAAATGACTCAGAATGAGTTCCAACTGCATACCCAGCAGCAGCAGCAATGGAGATCTATAGAAACACAAAGCTGCTTCACTCAGCCACTCGGACTACAGTTCAGCATGCATCTGGATCATGACTTCAGACTGAATGGAGGAATGAAGAGGAAAGATAATGACTTTCTCAAAGCCACCTGTAGAGATCAGAATTAGGAACCTCCAGGAGATAAGTCCTGCATGCTAGCTGCTGAAACACAGAGAGAATAAACTAATCTAAGCTCCAGAGTTTATGGTAAAAGGTCAACCATGATTTTCATCTCAGGGATTAGACCTGGGATCCTCAGATAATGTGTTGCCCTTTCTTATTTTTTACTCTTTTAGCATGGTTCTCTATATGCATTCAATACAGCAAGGTGTGGAAGTGGGAGGGGGTTGCACTTGGTAATAAATGCAGTAGGTTTCAGCCAGTAACAGCAAATGAACTTTTTGCCTTGAGTTATTAAAGCAAAAAAGCTAGCAAAAGAGAAGTGAAAATCTTTTTTTTGCCAGTGGCCCCATTCTCAAGGTTGCAGCATGTGCACGCAGATGCACACACACACACACACACACACTCCTTCTCTTCTTTTTCAATTCCTTCCAAGGACTATTTGTATTGTGTCTTTTACCTCTCATTTTACTTTTTGCTGAGACTATAAATTCTTCAGGACAGATTGATGTTGAAGACTTGCTACTTCTGGACAGGAGCATCGTTCAACACTTTGCTGCAGGAGGCTTGTTGTACATCCTCTTTGGGCTAATAGAGAGAGAAAATACTCAACACATTGCAGTAGAGACAGAAAAACCAGTGCAGCAAATATAGTGGGTGGTTCTTACAGAAGAAGAATTCACATAAGTGCCAAAATGCTTGCCATTTGAATACTTCTTTGGTCTATTCATTGTCAGGTGAAATGTCGGAGAAATACAGGATGTAAGTAGGAAGATGAAGATGTTGTCAAGTTGAATTCTACATGTTGAGGGGTCTGTGGTGAAATCATGTTTTCCCAAATCTCCAAGAGGTTACAACATTATGTTTTTGGATCACCTTCATGATAGAAAAGCCCTACAGTATGCATTGCCAGATGAGTTAAGATCTCAGGTCTTCTGATACATCTCAACCAGAATTCACACCAGGGGATTTACTTTCTTTGGCTGATGACAGGCCAAAGATGAAGCCCATGTTATCTCATTTTAAGGCCAATATTGCCAAGGAGATCTCAGCAGGAAAGTGAAACATATTTTCAGCAACATCTATCAGTATGGTTTTTCATTACAGGTGACATTTACCTAGTTGAAACTGGTTGAACCTGTGAGCAAGATGGAGGAGATTTGACAGCTTGCCAACAGGGTGTCTAAAACATTTTGAGCACAATGAAGATTGTGTTCAAATGTATCCAAATAATGTGCAGGTATTCAAGTCTGAATCTGATATCATCACATATCTTCTGTCTGGTTTCTCCTTTTATCTTTCCATAGCACATGGTGCAAAAAGTTCTGTTGCATATATTTTACTTCTATCTTTGATTCAGCTATGGGGTAATTACAAAAAAAAAAAAAAGTCACCTTACCATGTGCTGGCAACAGGAAAGGCAGATTTTAGTTTGATTCTCAAGTAGAAACAAAATGAGCTCACTACTTAGCCCTAGGGATGGATGAATCTCAGTTTCACTCAGGTTCTAATTGTTCCAATGCTAAGTTCATCGTGTCCTGATTATTTATCAGATTGAGATATATATTTTTTTTGTTTTAGTCAGCAAGAAAATGTCTACTCATTTTTGTGTGCATTTTTAAACAAGAGAGATTCAAAGAGAAGCTCTGGCCACCAGGTACCTGCCATCTTTACTTGATAAGGGTGTCTCTAGGGAATAAGCATGGTAGGTGACTGGAGGCCATTGTTATAATTTGAAGCACTCATGCCCACCTGGATTTGTTTTTGGGTTTTGTTTTGTTTTTCAAATAAAATAGAATAAATCATAGGTATCAGCAGGGCACCACGTTGCCTGGCCCCGATATATAGATCCTAATAGCTGGCACAATCAGCATAAGCAATTAGAATGTTTGTGAACTCTTTGTGTTCAGCAAATGGCTGGTGGGAGGGGGATTAGCTCATTCAGGTAGTCCTAAATACTGGCTAACATTCTAAGTGCTGACAGGGAAAGCCAAGTTTATAGAATGCTGGCACTAGAGATTGCAGATATGTTCTATAAGCAGAAAAGCCCCTTTTCTGACTGCTTTAATTAAATGATTTGTTCAGTTCATGCCCAGGGCAAAAGTGCTATACACACAACTGAAGATGCTATGCATTAAAAACCAGTCCTGCACATGATGGTGAGGAAATATATATGAAATGAAGAAAAAGGGAAGGGGAAATGACTTTTCAAAACATTGAAGTTTTCTGGTGCTTAATATTTTACTATATACGTAATTGGGCACCCAGCTATATAATCATGTCAGAAAACATGGGCACATTTGCTGCATGTAAAGGGGGAAACAAAGAGTCGAGACACAGATTATGGTGTAAAATTAGGGCCACATTTATTGAATAACAAAGATCTGCAAAGGGAAGAAGTGCGGGTACTAACTAAACCGGCCTTTGGCCAGTGGAGGTATTTATGGGTGAAACATCCAACCCCAAGGGGTGGCGCTGCAACTTGTCACCCTCCAGTTTTACACCACCATGGTGCTGGGAGGCCTTCCCACTGTCACCACCTCCCAGGCCACACAGCTCCAATGCAGATGAGGTGAGTCGGCCTCAAAGGTGATCCTATCTTCCACAGCTGAGCCGCACAACTCAGCACGGGGAGCCTCGGGTGTCGTCAGTCACCTAAAAGGTGCCATTGATGATTACCAAACCCTGCCCCACTGCCTATTCCCACACTTACATGCCAAATGTGATCAAATTGAATTAAAATAACAATAACAACCCAAAATAAATGAAAAAAACAACAACAGCCAACCCTGTATCACAGTGTAGAGTAGGCAAAACACGGACATTGCCCTTAGGCCAATCTGGGCAATGAATCCAAATTCCTACTTGGCCCCTGAATGGGTGACCAGCGGAGCCTACACTGCTAACAGAGAGGGAGGGAGGGAGCTGCAAAAAGAAAGAGGGTGAGGGTGGGTTGGCTGGGTTTAATATCGGCCCCGGTGCCCCACCCACCTTGATTCTCATTGGAGGGTGATCATCACATGCAAATTTCTCCTCTCCCACAGCTGTGCGTGGTTGGGGGAATGGAATTCTAAACTCTAAAGCCAATGAAAAGTGTGATTTTTCTATACTGTCTGCTTCAATACTTAGGCCCTCAATTTATTAAACTGAAAATAACCTATACAATTTTTCTTTGAGTTATATCAGTATCACCCCAGAACACACAACTGAAATAAATGTTGCTTTAGAGACTTCACACTGATTTAATTTAAGGTCATTCTTGCATACACCCCCTGTATCACTTGTCCTTGACAGTGCAAGGAGTGGAAGTTCTACTCATTCTGCTTTGTGAGAAGCATTCAAATTCAGATTCAATCGAATCAATGGCAAAACTATCCCAGCTTCAACAGGGCCTGGCTTTTCTCAGTTAGCTTTGATTCCCATTTGCCAAGCAAATTCTTGCCTTTCTTCACTTACGATAATAGATGGATGGAAACATTAGCCAGTCAGTTCCCCTGTGCTGCTTACAGATGCACCTTTGAAACCCAAGGCCAACACCGAAAAGGTGACAGACAGATATTGTGTCTGAGACATTCAACATTCCAACCAGGTGTGCAGCAATCCAACCAAGCTGTGTTGTTCTTCCTGTGTGCCTCCGGTAATACCACTGGCATTATAAGGGACTCTGGAGATAGTGTCACACACACACTCCACACATCTACAAGAGTTATGTCCTTCTTCATGCCAAGCTGTGACTTGGTTTGGCTGTCCATGACCTCACAGACTATCTTGTGAAGATTCTGACAGAAAGAGGCTATAGCCAGTGGAGGCTGCCTGGTGGCTCTCATGTCAGCGGGGCTATGTATCCACTCTGGATTTTAATCTGAACTTTTAAAGGAAGTATCCAGGGTTCTGATCCCTATCCCCAAAATAGATTCAGCACCATGGGTAGCTTCTTAAAAGTTCAGAGTAAAACCCAGAGCAGATACGCAGCCCTGCTGAGACTGGAGCCGCCAGCCTCCACTGGCTATAGCTTCACCACCACAGCTGAACAGGAAATTGTGTGTGACTTAAAAGAGGAGTTATGCTATGTTGCCTTAGACATCCAGCAGGAGATGGCCACTGCTACTTCCTCTTCCTCCCTGGAGAAGAGCTATAGGTGTCCAGAAGCCCTCTTCCAACCAGATTTCCTAGGTATAGAGCCCTGTGGCATTCATGGGAAACATTAGAAAAAGTGATTTATTCATCTCTATTCTTATGAAAAATTATGATGTAAATACATAAAGTGTTCCATGTGGATTGTAACAACATTGTTTAATTACAATACTCCACCAGCACCAATCCATCAGGGTGTATGTGTGTGTGTGTGTGTGTGATGTTGAAATAGACACACATGGCTAAATGCAGCTTCCAGGCAAAAGCTGTAGATGGGATCTTCATGGAACTAGTCTTGGTTACAGGTGCCACCATGCAGGGCAACCATTTTCAGTGCGCTGTCCTTCAGCAGACCTTGGTTGGAGGCCTAAGTGCACTAACTAGGACATTAGTCCCATCAGGCTCAGAGAGGCTTACTTTCCAGTAATCATGCTTCAGATTTGGTTGTTTCTCTCATTCAGAAAAAAAAAATATATTCTTTTGCAGCTTGATAGCAAGGCTAACTTCTAGATAGTCTTCTGTGCAGTAGGTAAGCAGTTAATAATGTGCTAATATCACCAGCATCTGTACTGTTAGCCCATCATTCCTATCTACTCCCTTTGCACATAGGAACACCAATGCACACACAGAGCTTCAGCATAAGCAACAACTTCCCCATTCTTTTCAATGTTATGAGCAACCATATCCATACATCATGATCCTATTAGTGCAGACCTGTTCTCAGTATTTAGTTAAACAAGGAAGTCTTGCTCAGAAGTGAGCATCATGCGCATGTATATCAAGCCTCCCACTAAGCTTTGGACTGGGTTCAACGACCATAATTTTAAGACTTCACTATTGGCTAATGGCTACATCCAAACATATATTTGTTCCTTTGAGAACAGAATCACTGTTTTCAACTTCATTTCCACCTCGGAAAGTGAGTTATCTTTCAAAGACTGTGCTGTAGATGTTTGTGATATTGTTACACCAAGTACACTAAATGATACTGTAACTGTCAATACTGATAACTTCTGAACATCAGCATTTCAAAATATATAGACAAAAGCTGAGTATTGGAAATTTCAATTTTAGGTATTTATTTAGGGTAAGAAACCACAAATCTTCATTTTTCCTGAAGTCCTCCTCACCCCATTGTAGACTTCTTCAGACGATTACAATTTGTAGCCGTAATTTTAGCTTCAAAGTCTCCAGTAGGGCATTTTCAGCCTTCTGGATGTAGCAAATAACTAGCAATTATGATGAAATAAAGCCCTTTGTGTAGTTTTGCTGGCTTTAACAGCCTACATTTGCTGGATTTAACTGGAGAAAATGGTAGGACTGCTTAGTATAGCTTCCAAAAGGAAGCTTTCTGTTTTCATAGTACATGTGATAAATTTGAAAATTGCAAACATCCAAGTCAACAAAATGCACATTTGTTTTCTTAACATTTTGTGTGGAATTCAGGTAACACATTGGGTTTCCTTTGCCTCATTTTACTGCAAAATACAAGGAAGTATTTTGGTCTGTGTTCTCTCTCTCTCTCTCTCTTTGCAAAAACCTTCTGCAAAGGCTTTGAGAACATAAAATCTGTACCAGTACAATATAAAACACTTGAGGCTATTGAAAGACTCCAACATTTGCTCAGGTTCTTCTCTTACTCTACTTCCAAAGAAATTAACATTAACTGCCAGATTCCCAGCTGGTGGCCGCAGGAGGGCCTTGGTCATTTTAGTATATTTGGGAGGGAAGTCTTACTTACCGGTATCTCCTGCATCTGCTGCATATTTTCTTGGGTTTGTATGCACAAGATTGGAATCCTTTTGTTAGCTTGCATTTCTTTCCATAGTTTCTGTTATGTGGGTGTGGTTGAAAAGGAGATTATGAAGGTCAAACCCAACAACAATCTGGGTGGATCAGATGGATAAGTGAGATAGCAAGGCCTTCTTCTTTGGCTTGGCTGGGTCTAACAGCCACTTTGTGCCTCTCTCAGTATGTTATTTATTTATTTATTTATTTATTTAAAATATTTCTTGGGCGCTTCCGGGTGAACATGGAGCTTTGAAAGCCGCACAGAAATTCTGTGGGGAGCTGGCACAGCGTTTCCTGGCCAGAGAATGTCTCAGGCTGGGGGATCTACTTCTCATTAGAGAAGCGAAGATCTGAGGTTACCCCCAAATTATCTCATAGGGTCATAAATCGCTTTTTTGTTTGTCGTATGACGAATAAATGCGGTGGTGACCTGAGGTGGGGGAAAACGGCGCTGTTTTCCAGAGACTGGTTTTACCGATCATCAGAAGTTTGCATGTTCGCTTCCAAAATAAAGGAGTACATCTGGAGTGGCTAATTGGAATCTTTCGGCAGCAGAGTGGGATTTATAATTAACTGTAAGTAGACTATGTTTATCTGGGAGGCGAAAAAGATAAGAGAGGAAACCTGAAAGGAGGTCTATAAATCTTATATGTTTGGAGGCGTCTTGAAAACATCTATACGCAAGGCAAGATGTTTGCAGTTACAGCATTCTTAAACCTGTGGAACGAAATGGAGAGAGAAATTCTACACAGATTGGAAGTAAGGATCCAGGCTTGGAACGTAAATCTGAAAGTGGATCAATCAGAAGAACAACGTAAGACAGATTTCTTTACAGGACCGGCAGAGGAGAAGACAGAAGAAGTAAATAAGGACTTGGGAAACTTACCAGAAATTCACAGAGACTTTGAAGTTTTAATTGGGTCGAAGTGGCATGAGAAGGCAGTTCAGGATGTTGTAACGCACTTTTTAAAATCTAAGATGGCGGAGCCGGAGATCGGTATGCAGGAGACCACAAAACAACAGAACAAGCTGATTTCATTCTTGGTTCAAAACCTGGAACTTAATGAATTTCCCTTTGACAGAGGAAAGCAATGAAAGGGACTATCTTCACGGTCTTTTATTGGCAAAAGATAAGGGTTGATGTATACTGAACTATATGTCTAGTTGGAATATAAATAATCTTTTGATTTTAAATGTTAATGGCAAAGGTAAAGGGATTGCTTATATGATTTATTTGAATTTTAAATATTAATGGTGATGTAAGGGAAATTATTATAAGTAAGGTATAATTATATTTGGTCTGTTTGGAAACATTTATTTAAAAAATAATAATAATAACTTGTTGTTGTTGGGGGTGTTGTTTTGTGGAGGCTTTGAAGTATTAAAGGGGAAGGTCTTTTGTTTTTTTTGGTTCTATAAGTAGCATGATGGCTTATGTGCTTCTGCTGTTCTGTCAGACGTCACTTATTTCTTAATTTTTTAGACTTATCTTTCTTTTCTTTCCTTTAAAAAAAAAATATCTTGGAGATTAAAAGTGAAGGAATTTCTGCTTAGATAGAAAGGAATAATGAGTAATTGTAATAATACAAATGTATTGATTCGATGGTTAGGTACTAGAGAGTGCGGGAGCGATGGAAATACAAAATGCTTTTGGTATGTGGTCATTTGCTAATTAGTTTATAGTTACTTTTTACTTTTGGGATTCTTAATATACTGTATTTTGGAATTGAAAACACTATTTAATGAAACTATAGGTTTTCTTTTTTGGAGTATCTATAAATGTTGAATTTAATAGATTAAATAGTTGATGTTTATTGGGGGAGAGTGGAGACCTCTGGTGTTTGTTCCTTTTAGGGTTCTTTTTTGCCATAACTGGAAGTGATTTTTTGTTAACAGAAAAGATTTTAAGAGTAACTGTGGTTGATTAAGCTGTGGAGAAGATTGGAAGTCCATTATTGTGTTTGTGTTTGTTTGTTTGTTTTATTATGAATAAAAAAAAAAAATTGACTTGAAAAAAAAATATTTCTTGGGCTTGGCTGCCTTTCAGGGCAGAAGTCCCTCCAAGGCAGTGTACAACAATAAAACACATAAAACTGATACAATATTAGGAGCAGTAAAAATACAATAAAGCAGTAAGAACACAATAAAAACAGCAACAAAAATAGCAATAACCGCAATCATATCAGGAGAAGGCCAGAGTAAAATAAGGTGTTTTCAAGGCCTTCTTAATAGCCTGCAGTGACGGAGCATGGTGGACCACCAATGGCAACTTATTCCATTGGTGTGGGGCCACTGCAAAGAAGGTCCTCTCATGTGTGGTCATTAGTGGTGGGCAATCCCATGGTGACCTGACCTGCCGCTGGCTTGGCAGACACCACTGCTGGGCCCGCAAAGCTGGGCCAAAAGCAGACGCACGCTGAGCCGCTCAGTGGAGTTCCAGGTTCTCGGCGGGCTGCTTTTTATGTAGAAAATGCTCTAGGATATGTTAAAAGCGGCCGCAATTTGCGCAAGTTACACAAATTGCAGCTGCTTTTGGCGTATTTTACGGCATTTTTAATGTAAAAAGTGGCCCACTGGGAACCCAGAAATCACTTCCCCAGCTCGACTTGGGAGAAAGCGAGCCGAGCCAGGGAAGGAAGTAAGCGGGATGGAGTTTGGGGGGGTGAGCCCGGCCAGTTCACTGGATTTCCACCCCCCCCAAATGAACTCCTCACACATAATTGCTCTCACAGTTAGTGGGCAAATGAGATGGGCCCTCTGGCTGATCTTAAAGTGCAGGCAGGCTGATATGGGTGAAGGCGGTCCTTCAAGTAATTTGGGCACAAACTCTTTAAGGCTTTAAAGGTCAAAAAACCAGCACTTTAAATTGGACTCGGGTACACACACACAGGTAACCAGTGCAGCTGGCACAGTATAGGCATTTTATGACCGAATTGCCTTGCTCCTATCAATACTCGGGTGGTCACATTCTACACCAGCTAAAGTTTCTGAACCATCTTCAAAGACAGCCCCATGTACAGAGTATTACAGAAGTCCAGCCTGGACATCACTAGTGCATGGATAACTGAGGTGAGGTCTGTCCTCTTCAGATAGATCTGCAGCTGACGTACCAGCATAAGCTGGTAAAATGCACTCCTGGACACCGCAGCCACCTGGGCGTCCTCAATTAGCACACAGTCCAGGAGGACTCCCAGACTATGCACTTGGTCTTTTAGGGGAAATGCAACCGCATCTAATACCTGTTGGAAACCTCCATCCAGAGTACAGTAGTTGGTTTCCTGACCCACAGTATCTCTGTCTTGTCTGGATTAAATTTCATCTTGTTTATCCTCATCCACCCCAAAACAGCCTCCAGACAGTGGTTCACGAGTTCAGTAGTCTTCCTGGGATGTGTAGATGGAAACAAGAGGTAGAGCTACATATTATTTGCATACTGATGACACTTCAGCCCAAACCTCCTGATGACTTCCCCCAGTGGTTTCATCTAGATTTTAAAAAGCATGGAGGGGGGCAGAATGGAACTTTGGAGCACCCCACAGGCTAATGGCCATGGGGTGGAACAAAAGTCCCCCAGCACCACCTTCTCAGACACTTTTCCAAGAAGCACTGGAACCACTTTAAAACGATGCCTCCCAAGCCCAATCCAGATAAAAGATCCAGAAGGATACCATGGTCAATAGTATTAAAAGCCACTGAGAGGTCGAGAAGAACCAACATGGTGCACTCCCCCCATCCATTCCCTGGCTTAAGTTATCAACCAGTGTGACCAAGGTTGTTTCCATCCTATAACCAGGTCTGAAACCTGATTGGAATGGATCTAAATAATGAGTATCATCCAACACTGCTTGGAATGTGAGGTCACCACATGCTCCAGCAGCTTGCCTAAGAATGGTAAATTTGATACCAGGAGGTAGTTATCTGAAACCATAGCATCTAGATTTGGTTTCTTCAACAAGGGCCTCACCACTGCTACTTTCAAAGCTTTGAGGACCTCACCGTCTCTCATGAAGGCATTTACCACCTCAGAAGTCCAGGTACCCAGCCTAGCTCTGGCAGATTTCACAAGCCAGGATGGACAAGGATCTAAAGAGAAGTAGTAGGCCTCAGTCCCCCAAGAAGTTTGTCCACTTCCTCAGGTTGCACAAGCTGTAAAATATCCATAACAGGACTAGATGGTGCACTAGCCCCATCCATCTCAGATTCTGTCAAAGCAATGGCATCTAAGTCAGCACAAATATGAGTGATTTTATCTTCAAATTTTCTGGCAAATTGCTCACTGTGCGCCATTGGGGGTTCAAGTTGTTGTGTTCTAAGGCCTTTAAGCAGAACTGCTTCCATTAACAGCCATTCCACATGGCTGCATCCGAAAGAGAAGGGAGACTGTTCCATTAATTTGGCTGGGACCAACTGCAATTTGCCTCCTCCTATCCCAGAACTGCCTCCCATAGTGACCATTTCATTTTGGTCACTATGTAACATTATGTATTTGAACTTGCAGTGGATCTGCAGCACATTTGCCTACAAGCCTGGCTTTCGGGTTTCCTAGAAGCATATGGTTGGCCACTGTGGGAAGCAGGATGATGGACCAGATTGAACTTTTGTCTGATCCATCAGAGTTCTTCTTTTTATGTATCTAGATTCACAGACAGACAGACATATACAGGTAGGGATGTAAACCTACCGGTTCGTCTGTGCGCTGGACGCCCATCGATCTCCCCCGCTGTGATTGCTCTGGTGCTACTCGGCAGCCTCCAGCTGATGCGGTTGCCAAGCCGCTTGCGGCACTTCCTGGTCCCCGGTGCTACTCTTCTGGGTCCCCGGCACTACGTAATTTACATAGAAAACAGGGAAAGCCACCTTAAGTGCCGCTTACACAAATCGCAGCTGCTTTAAGGTGGTTCCCTGGCTTTCCCTGCGCAAGCCAGGGAAAGGTGAGTTCCATGGGGCTCAGGGAGTCAAGCGGGGCGCGTTCGCCCCTGCAAGAACCCCTAAGCGATTTTTTAATACATCCCTAAAATTTAGAGACCGGGATAGTTTGCATGAGTGCTGCAGCCCACTGTGGCTTATTTAAGCCACAGTGGCTTGCGGTGCTTGCAGTGGCCATTTTGAATATTCAGGCTGCAGTGGTCGCCGTGGCTTATTGTGTTTTGTGAACCTGGTGAGGGTGGCTTATGCAAGGGTTAGACAACCCTCACATAACCCATGGGCTATTTTAGGGTTATATTAAATAAGTCACGGTAGGCCACTGTGGTGATTGTGTAACCCCGGTCACTGTAAGGCCATTGAAATAAACAGTCTCAGGTTAGGGGAAGAAGAGAGTTGCAGTAGCAGCAGCAACCTATCTTTGAAGAATGCAAAATGTATTATGTATGCATTGCAGCCAAATTATTCTTTTTAGTTTGGATATGTATTACAAGAGCATTAGCTATTAATAAGAAGTTCAGTAAATGTAAACTTCTTTCTTGAAGCAGAGGGCTAATTTTTAAGAATGTTTAAGCTAAATTGTATTTCATTTTGGACCATTTATCTCAAGTATATATAAAGGGGGAGTATATATAAAGGGGGAGTATATATAAAGGGGGAGTCTGTTCGGCATATGGGCATTCTGCCCTGCATCTGCAGTGTTGTGGTACAGGGGCAGCGACTCTGGTCGGCGGTCTCTGCCCTTTTCGATATTGTAAATAACCCCCACACACACCTTCTGTCGCAGCCTCTCCAGTTGGGTCCTGCAGCTTATTGCCACTGCCCGTGCACGGTGGGCAAGACTTCTCTCTCCATCCGCCTGGTCTATCCGCAAGGGTTAGGCCTGGGCTGGTTTGAAGGGTCCCCCAACCTTGCGTGGAGGCAGGTGCTTGGTGCCAGTGCTAAGGTTTGGGTGCGATGCTCTTCCCCCTGCGTCCCTCCTCACGGTTTCTAGGCCTTTAGTCTGCTTTGTGTGGTGCCCTGCCCACTGCGGCGGGCTCCTCCCCCTTGTTCACTTGTCTAGCCTAGCTTAGGCTGGCTTGGGCCTCGTGGCTTTGGGCCTGCTCTCCTTCGGGAGCGGCCTATTAGTGACGCCTGGGCCTTTTCAGTTCAGGCCCTTCTGTTTATTATCAGTTGGTGGTCTCTCCCCAAAAAGAAAAGAAAAGAAAGAAAAGAAACACCTTTTGTATTTTTATACTCTTACTGTGAGATATTTGTTTGGTGCCCTTACATTGCAGCTTACTTGACTCTAACTTGGTTAAAAAAAATTTGTCCCAGTAAGGGGTTCGGTTGGTATTTTGTAACCTTTTGTCTAATTTTATCTAGGATTTGGGATGCCTCCCAAAAAGGATCAAGGTGGTAAAAAGGGGAAGGGGCGTGCCCCTAAGCTATTGGCGAAGTGTCCTCCACAGCCCCTGCCACCTTCTTCTTCTGAGGAAGAGGCTGGAGTTGTGGCCTCTGTCCTTACTCGTTTAGCAGGGGTGGAGAAGGGGAAGGGCCTGCAGGCTCCTGTGGGGCCTTCAGGCAAGGCTCTGTTGGGGCAGGGGTTTCGAACTAGGGGCAAAGCTCAGTGAGGTTTTTGGTTGTCCATTGCAGCTCGCCTGGATGCCATCGAGGCGAGCTCTAGCTCCGTTGTGCCTCAACCACCTGTTCCAGCTGTTGAGTCTGTGCCATGCCAGACCGGGCAAGGCCTGGCCTCCACTCAGAATTTTCCTGGAATTGGCCTTCCTGGAATTGGGTCAGAATCAGAAAATAAGACTCAAGCTCTGAAGAAATACCTTGCCATTGAGGGAGAAAACCAGAAAATTGAGGGATAGGTTTTGCGATTCCTCATCCTGCAATATCCTTGGCCCGGAGGGACTGGTCAGACGGGGTGCATTCCTCATAGATCTGCGAAGGGCCCTTCTGGAATTTTTCTGGGCAGGTGGGGGAGAGGAGACAAAGCAGAGGCTTGTCTCTCTCTGTGACTGGTAAGTGTGGGAATAGGCAGTGGGGTAGGGTTCGGTGATCATCCGATGGCACCTTTTAGGTGACTGGTGAGACCTGAGGCTCCCCGTTGCTGGGTTGTGCAGCTCAGTTTGTGGGAGATAAGGATCACCTTTGAGGTCGACTCACCTCACCCTCATTGGTGTTGTGCAGCCCCGTTAGGAGGTGACACTGGGAAGGCCTCTCAGCACCATGGCGGTGTAAAACAGGGGGGGGGGAGGGGTGAGTTGCAGCATCATCCCTCGGGGTTGGCTCTTTTTTTGCCCATAAACAGCTCCACTGGCCAACAGCCAGTTTAGTTAGTACCCACACTTCTTCCCTTCAAAGATCTTTTATTATTCAATAAATGTGGCCATAATTTTACACCTTATCTTGTGTCTCGACTCTTTATTTCCCCTTTACACGTGCAAATATATTTATATTAAATGTTTGTTCACTGGATTTCACTCCTTCAGTTTAGATCAATGGAACATGGGGAGGGGAGGGGGGAGTGTGCCACTCCTGCATCTTCAAAGTATCACATAAACATTACTGATGGGACAGGGCAGGGGGAAACAGCCATGGGGATCTGACTTTGAGGTGGAAGCTATGCCAGTAAGGGTTGCTGGGTTTTGTTTTGTTTTAGTGGCTCTACGTTGTGATAAATTAATTAATGTTCGCACAGTACTTTGGCACTGAAAAAGCACTGTTTAAATGTTAAATGTGTACGCTGTATAGAACAGATCACAACAGAAATAAGAAGTACTTAACAATATGGCCTGTGGTCACATCTTCATGATGACTGTGATTAATAGAGCACAATGTAATAACTTTAAATCCTTGCAGAGGCAAAATTAATAATGGACAGTCGATTCTCAAAATTATTACCTGCTCACATTTTCAAAAACTTAATAAAATAATTCATAAAAAATAGTCACAAAGGGTTATGCATTAATCCTGATCTTACATTTTAGAAAAAAAGTATAGAAAATTTAACCCCAAATGCTGGTATCTGGTAGCTACTGAGATCATCCAGCTCATATGTCTGACAGGTGGTGCATGATCATAGCAGCATATTTTTCAACAGCTCTGATTTACAAGAGGCACTTGCAGAAGTGGTCATACGTCATTTCTTCTGTGCGGAAGAAATACACACAGAGCTCCTCTGCAGGCTGGATTTCAGAGATGGCCCTATAATTAATGTCCATCTTTAACTGTGTTTTTTTTCACTTCATCCATGTTCATATAGTACTGATTGTGTCCATACCTGGAACTAGCTGCTTTCATGATGAGAGAGAAAAACAAGAATCGAAAAAAATAGGAATAGACAAGAATGAGATACTACGGCTGCTGTTTATGTCCTATTTGTTTGGAAGCTTCCCTGCTCATTGTAATGAGACTTCTTTAGAGTAAGTGAGTTATAGATCAGATGCCTATATAATCCTATACAGTATACACCTCAGACACAAACAGGAGTTCAATCATTCCAGTATAATGGTTGCCCTTTATTTTCAAGACATTTTTCCTTCTGGGGGTGGGGGAAGAAATTTCACCAGATTTTTTTTTTAAAAACCCACAGAAGCCCTTTTCAGCTATTTTCAGGGCCAAAAACAAAAAAGTGGGCTCACTGATCAGCCCACTCCAGATTATTAACCCCAAGAGTAGAGATCTCTAAAGTGCATTTTATTAATCAGATGAAATATATACTGGAAAATATGAGCACTTGTTTAAAATAATTATTGGCTTGTTTATTTTAGCGGTGGGAAAGATTGGGCTCGGCCGCGCAGCCCAAACACCGTAGCCAAAAATCAGTCACAGGCAAAGGCCTGTGCGCAAAGGAAAGGAAGGGGGTGCGCAGCCATGGCAGGAAAGCTTCCCCTTCCCCACACCCTGCTAAGCAAACCCAACAGCCGTCTTCAATCGCAACGAAGCAGGCAGGTTTCCAATGATGGTCCACATGTCTAGGAATAGGAGGCATGGGGATCTGCTAATCTGCTCATCTTTCTTATCAAGCCACAAAAGAAAGAGGTTGAGGGTGGGGTCGCCAGGCCTAATATCAGCCCTAGCACTCCACCCTCCTTAAACTTCATTGGTGGGTGAGATCACCCCATGGTGGTCTCACTCTCATTCCCCCCATACGCAAAATTCTCCCCACCCACAGCTGCACATGGTTGGGGGAAGAGAAATCTCTCAAAGGAGAATCTAAGTAGGTAGAATTAGTTGGGCTTGTTCTGGTATTGGACCAGGGAAAGGTCAACAGTAAGCTGCCTTATACCATTGGTTTACCTATTTCTCTATTGGCTCCTCTGGCAGTGGCTCTTCAGGTTTCAGGCAAGAGTCTAATACTAACTGAAGCTGTAGGCATCAGGGATTGATGCAGGGACCTTCTGAATGCAAAGTATGCACTCAACCTCTGAGCCGCAGCCCCTCCCCATAACCACTGTTTCTGTTGCTATGGAAAGTCAATAAGTCTTTAATGGTCAGGAAGTAGGGGGAAACATCCAGAAGTATGAAAAGGCTTACACATAACCAGGGCTTATTTGAGAGATTGTAGTTTGTAGATTCAAGGTTGTTCTGTGACACTGGTTGGTTTGTTTGTTTATTCATATGGGCATCATCATCATCATCATCATCATCATCATCATCATCATCATCATCGTGTATGATGATGACATCACAGCACTCAGTAACTTGGGTCATTCTGGAGATCACTGCATGCTTGCAGTGAATGCTGAATTCTGCCCACACCTGAAATAATAACCATGCATTTGGTTACAGAACCTGCTTTGCTTCCTTGTAATGCACATGCATGATGCACCCATCGCCATAAATGCACCAGCATTTCAAACTGGGGAAAGAACTCTCAGAAAACAGATGGATTTTCCCTGAATACCCACCAAGACAGTTCATAATCACCAAATCAACTCCCTATCAATCCACGGAGAATTCACCTAGCTAGCACCACAAGGGTTACACCACATTCCTTAATTGTCACATACAATTTTACTACAACAGTTTCTTCGACTTCTGTCATTAAAACAATGCTAATACCCTGTCATTCAAGACAGAAACTAGTATCTCTCATAAAAGGAAGTGACTTGTTGAAAATAATTCTTCAGTATGAACTCTTCTGAAGTCGAAATCATAACCCCTTCATTTCCAAAAATGAAAGGCTAAACTAGATATTACTGAGATGTCTGGGAAGAACATTAATGTGTTGGGAAATGTGCAAAGTACATGGGGAGAACAATGGAGAAGTGATAATGTAAGCCCAAGAATATTGTAGGAAATGGTAAAGAACATTGCAGACGTTGTTTATCAAAGATTTAGGTATGCTGAGAAATAGAATTTCAAGCTTTGACTGTTATTTCTCTTCAGGGGAAGGAACTAGGGAGGTCATTGTACTCAATCTTTCTACATTAAAGGTATTATAGTTGCTGCCTTATCAGCATGAACTTTTGGATAAAGAGAATGTTTTAGTTCTTCTGAAGGACATGATGAAAATGCATCTCCGTGCCATCATTATTATATATGAGAGAAAGCAGACAAAGATAAACAGACCGTGCTTGATTTAATTTTAAAGAAGGAAGAGGCTGAGATGCCATTAGGAGCATAATTCATCTTAGTAAACAGATACACATACGGAAATTATATACACTGTGTAATAAAACACATTTGTTACCAAATGAAATGCATATATTTTACAGAGAAACTATGGATAAACAAAATGAAATATGCTTCTGAAATACACTTATTTAGAAGCAGATCAGAGCAGAAGAGGTCTCCAGTCTGAGCCAGGCACTCTAGCCCTAGATAAAACATGTAACTGGGTAGCAAACTATCATCTTTCTTTTTCTTTTTTTAATTTTTTTAAAAATGTAATTCATCTTAAAATTAAAATAAAATACAAACCCCCTCTCTTCTGGACTAAGAATCCCTCCCACAATCCACTACCTAAGATTAATATCCACCATAGTTCAATGGTGCCTGCTTTGCATGCAAAAGGTCCCAGGTTCATTCCCTGGCATCTCCAGGTAGGGCTGGAAAAACTCCTGCTTGAAACCCTGGAGAAGCCCTGCCAGTTAGTATCAACAACATTGAGTGAGAACATCTGAAGGGGGGTAATTGTGCTTATAATGCTCCACATGAGCTGGAACATCCTCAGTCCAGTTCAATTCAATACACTCCTTATGAATTTGGAAAAATAATTTTTGATCCATTTTGGTTCCATTCTCCTTCTGTTCCTCATTTCATTCAGTTGGTTTTGCATTATTATTACCCTATATTTTATAATTTATTATATTATATATCATCATCATTTCCACCCCAGCTTTTCTCATGAAATTCTTTCTTTTCTCATTCCAATTTAATGAATTTCAAGTTATTATTCCCTGCACAATGGTAAATCTAAGGTTCATTCCTTGTGCCTTGTTGAGGCTGTGTGCCTGCACACATACCCCACCCCCTCTGTATTTGCCAGTCTGTTTTGGGGGGTGCTTTCTCTGCTAGTTATGGGAGACAGGCAGTTCAATCCGACACACCATTCCCCTTAGGAAAACTGATTATTTGGAATCGAGTTCTTGCTCAATCTTTCTTTCTTTGTTTCACATTCTTCTTAAAATTATATTACATCATTAAATGCAACTATTATACATTGGTATTCTTCCTCGTGTGGTGTGGATGGCACCTGCCTCTTCTTCTGGGCCTTCTTCACCTTCTCCACCAACAGAACATGCCACCTTATGCTGGTGTTAGTGCCACAAAAACTTCCCTTCACCTTAGGGCCACATGTGGTGGCCAACATGAAGGCTCTTTCCTGGTGTCACAGCTCCAATTTAACAATTATGCCAGCTCCCTTATGCCAGCATTGGACCCTAGTTTGAAGTTGGCAGCCTGAGATCCCCAGAACATGCCCATTCATTCACCCTAGATGCTTTATCATCATGAGGATGGGGAGGCCAGTGCCAGAGCTCAGTGTCTTGATAGCCTCCAGAAAGGGCTTCAGGACCACCACCAGCTGTAACATGGCATCCCACAGATAACAGTGGTACACTAAAGTTCCCCATCCTCACTGTTGTGGAATTTTCTCCTATGATTCCAGTCCTGAGGTCCACTGTAAAGTAAAAAACCACTCTGCCTTTAGAGCAATCAAGTACTTTTAATTGTTAGTCTGATTAGCACAGATCTAAGGAAAGTTACAGTACCAGAGTCTCAGCTCTGGGGGGTTTTATAGCATGGGTTATTACAAAGAAAAAAAGTTCTCTTGGAAGAGAGCAGGAAACTTACTATCACCTTTCTACCTAATTTGGGCATCCGGTCACACACACACAGGAAAAACAGCTGCTAGATGTTTACAATCCTAGCAGAGAGAGTGATTCTTTCTTATCTGGCAACACAGACATACTGTCTTCTGCATGTTAGGATATTTTCACTAGTTCCACAAATTTTCAGCCTTCAGATGAACAGGCCAAGCTAACTGAGATTCAACCCTTGACACAGTTCATACATACATTGCTTTACTCTAGCCAAGGTGAAAGATTGTGTCTTCTCTGAACTGCAGCTTCAACCGCCTAACTCAGGCTTCTCTAACCTGGCGCCCTCCAGATTTCCATAACATCACCAAGCCGTGCACCCGTGCTCTGTCTTGCTTGCCCTGCGCCTTCTCCATCATGTGGTGTTACACCTCATCCCCATATAGTGCACTGCTGAGGAAGCCCCAGCTGTGCCTGTTTCTCCCGCAGCAGCCAACAACTGCCCTTGATGCTGTGGTGAATGTAGTTCTGACACATGGTGTCAATGAAGTTGCAGATGGTGACACTCTGGGATGCAATATCCTCCCACACACACACTCACACAAACCCAGGGCATCCATCACAAAAATCACAGTAACTATTTTTCTAACCTTTGGAGTTTGTAATCCCCTCCTAAGGGCTACTATGACTACAAATATAATCCCATTATGGCAAAGAGTTATAGCCGTTAAAAAAAAAAATTCTCATGATAGTCAATAGGAGGAATCAAGCCTCCGATTTCCGAATCTTGACTCGGGTTGAGTACACAAGTTTTAGCAGGCAGCCTCCAAATTTGTCCAAGCTGAACTGGGCTGTTTCCCGAAGCACTGAATTGGGGTCTGAGTCAAATCTTGGGGTCAGTGTACACTTCTAGTGTGGGTAGGTAGAGAAGTATTGTTGAATAGTATATGAAGAGATGGGATTTCTGGCCTTGAATGCCCAGCTGACTCTGACTTCCTCACTGGTTTGCCTGCATGAGACTGGTGTGCCCAGCACTTTGCCTTGCTTCACCCCAAGAAGCAGGGTGCAAAGCCACCCCGCTAATAAGGAGTGGAGGGAGGAGCAAGTTTATTACCAAAACTTAAGTAAAGGAAGAGCTAGTACGAGAGAGAGAGAGAGAGAGAGAGAGAGAGAGATTCAAATTACACTGTGTTAAATGACAACACATAGCTGAAAGTTTTATATTACTTTGTTATTAATATTCCATCAGTGCAATTGACAATAACTTTATAAAAAAGGCCCCAGAGTCTCATATTATAGAGCCTCCACTGTCCTCATATCATTTTATTAAACAAATATCCTTAAGGTAAAATATTATTCTCTCTCTCCAAAGAGCTAAATTTAAAACTGTAGCCATTTGTAACAGTGCATGAAACTGATCTTTTGGTTTTACAGTTATAATGTGTCTGGAATTTCTGACATTTTATTATTATATTTTACTGTCCTTGGAGCATAAGTGAAAGCTCATTGTCCAGGTGACTTTAAGAGAGAGAGAGAGAGAGAGAGAGAGAGAGAGAGAGAGAGAGAGAGAGACTCCCCCATGGATTTTCTGCTTACCCTTTATTGTCATATTGTAGCTGCCGATCTAGCAGTGACTGTTGCAGGTTGCCTTTTGATTTAGCAATGCAGATGTCAACTTTGTGAACAAATCTCCCCCCTCCATCTTGCAGGAGAGTTCTGAGAGCCACCTTTTGCATTTTTTCAGCAAGCAGTGCCTCCACCATGTTCAACCTCACTAGAAATGCATTACTGTCACTGATTTGCTAGTGCCTCTGAGCCTCAGGTAGCAGGGGAAAGGGAAGAAGGAGGAGAAGAAGAAAAAGAAAGGGTGGAGGGAGGAGGAGGAGGAGGAGGAGCAGGAAGGTGCTGTAGTGTAGGAGGTAAGTGTGGATTCACCCAACCATTGTCTTAACAATTATGGGAATTTCTGCATTCACCGTTTTAAAGGCAGATATATAGTCCATGATGTTATAAGTAATAGTTCAATTTGCAGTGCATTTTTGAGCTAAAGGCATCGGGCATACCTCAAAAATAAAATGGGTGTGTACTCATTCATAATCAGACTTTGTACTCAACCATTAACAGAGCTAAAGTCTGCACAAATGACATGACAACATTAAAGATCCACTGACATTTCTAATAACAAGAGAAACCTGCGGGAAAGCCACTTAGGTTAGAACAGGGATCGACTGTTTCCCTCCATGAGCATGAGGAGAAGAAAGGCATTAAAAGCAGTAGAACACTGTACTTTCCTTTAAGGACAAGGCATATTACATATACAATAATGTAATAGTAATTGTAAATAGTAATGGTCCATGGGACAAATAGTTCTCTGCATTTTGCCACCCTGTTCAGGGGTGGCAAAACATGCAGGTCATTTTGGCAAGTTTTCAGGTTGGAAATCCACAAATCATCTCAGGTGCTGGGGGCAGGGGCAGATAACATTATTTCTGTTAAAAGAATCTAGCTGCCATCCACCATGTTTTCCCCCAGAAGATGCTGCTGCCATTGCCTCTTGAGGAAATAATGATGGATGATAGCCAGCAGGAGCTGGCAGGCCTCTCTCAGAGAGAGCGTGTGTCTGGTTGGATTAATTTAATTTAATTTTTTTTTAAAAAAAGAAGGTAAGTGGTGCAGCCCAGCCCCATGGCTCCCAAGATGATTTGCCTAGTAGTAATTTTATCTTCCTCTCACAGAACTGGATCCAGCCATCTGTTTTTTTCCCATTTGAGTTTAAACTATGCTGATGGTCACCTTGCATGTTACATAGAAATTGGAAGAGCAGAACAGAATCTGCTGCTGTAAAGTGAATTCACTGTAAAATATTTAAATTGTGCCTGGAGCACCCAACTGGGTGGCCATTCCAGGAAAGTCAACTATAAATCACCAAGAACTGTGTTGTCTTTAAACATGGCCACAGCTTTATTGGTTACAGCTTAGAGTTTTGACATGGCATATGGAAAGGATCCATTAACTGGCCAGCCCACCTGCTGGTTGATCCCCACCCCAGCCCGCATGCTGGGTGGCCCCTTTCTGGGGAGCGGAGCTTTTACCATAGCCTGAGTTGATCCTGCCATGGCATGTACCATTTGCGTGTTACCCTGCTGCTCCCCTAGGAGTGGTGTTGGCATACTGCCTCCCCAGCCAGCTGTAGCCCTGTGGACTCATCCCCCAGGACCTCCCCATCTTGTTGAGGAGGGGGGATGTACCCTAGAGTTGTGTGTGCGGAGTTCGATTGGGGGGTAGAAGTCCAGTGAACTCACTGGGCTCGACCCCCTGAGCTCCGCTTGTCTGACCTGCTTCCCCTGCTCAACTCGCGTTCTCATGAGCCAAGCCAGGGAAGCAACTTCTGGTTTCCTGATGCTACAATTTTTACGTAGAAAATGGTGTAAGATACGTTAAAAACGGACGCAATTTGCGCAAGTTACGCAAATTGCGGCCGCTTTTAACATATCTTACGCCATTTTCTACGTAAATGACATAGCTATAGTAGGCGATCACTCGTGACCGAGTAAGATTGTCTTCCAGGATAAAATTACAAAAAGAAAATTATATAAAGAGGAAATTGTATAAAATTGTGTAGACTCTAGTGATGGGTCCGTAAGTGACTGTGGAGGCCAATTCTAGATCCACACCGCTTCTCACAGTGAGGACACAGGTTACCAGATGGAAGACGGTCCTGTAAAGGATTCGTTTGACGTGCTTTTCACTTAGCATGTTTCTCCCTTTCACCTTGCACTCGGGCTTCTTCAAAGTCCATAGAACCTTTGTGAAAGGTCAACCTCTAGTTAAAGCGTTCATGGGCCAAAGCTTCTCAGTTTTCGATGTTTATATTGCATTTTTTTAGATTAGCCTTAAGAACTAAGTATAGTATGCTTGATTAATCTATACCGAGACACTGCCACCAATACTTGATAAATCACTATATTTCAGCCTGAAGTACTTCTTAGGATTCTTGTGAGCCTAAGGATGGCTTTCTCTCATATGCTTCAACTGTAGGAGAAAAGGAGAAAACCTGAAATGTCCACATTTGATCCTGACTGTGTCAAATGTAGACAGAGTGCTAATATTCTAGGCACACTGGTAGGGAATAAGTTTCATTGAAATCCATGCAACTTAAGCCTGTATGAACATGCTTAGGATGGTGTGATCTTAGGGTGCATATGCTAAAGTTTGCTAAAATAAATTACATTGGGTTGGATTCAAACTTAGTTGCACTTTCGTTCCCATCAACACTGGCACAAGCTTTCCCTCTGCCTGAGATGGGGGAGCACATGTGTGCTGCTGCTGTAGTTTGCCATTGCCACAACTGTGCCCCTCCATTGCATCTGCCATGTGTTATGATAGGTAGCAGCTCATTCCTGCAAAGGAACTGGATGTTAACCTCCAGTGGAGAGGTCAAAAGGGGAGGAGCCTGTGCGAGCTCAGCAGGCCTGGAAACGTGCACAATAAAGCTTTAGTCACTACTACCAGGCCTCTGTCTTCCTTGGGCATCGAATCCACAACCAATACACCATGTCTCCCTCCTCTGCTGCCCACTGTGTCTCCTTCCCACCCACCCACCCTGCCTGCTTGCCCTACCTACCTACCCACCCTATTGCTGCTGTATCTGCCACTCCCCTCCGTACCCCATTGCCACTCCCACTTGCTCTGCAGATCCTTTCAGAGCGAGTGGCGGAAGGGTGGAGAACCACATTGATCAGAAAAGTGGCTGGTGTGGCTCTTCTGAGAACTGGCCAGGCCTAAATGCCTAGCTCTGAGGGGTCCTTCCTCAGAGCCAGGCATGTGGGAGGGATATCCCTGGAGATCGTCTGTTCCATGTCCAAAGCGGCTCTTCAGAGAGGTCACTCACCTGCTATTTGCTCTGAGAGGATCCACAGAGTGAGTGGCAGTGGCAGGGTGGGGAGGGGGTAGGACATTCAGCAGCAAAGTGGTGGGTGACTGATGGCACATGGTGACAGCAGGCCCTCCTGGTGGCAGTGAGTGAGTGCACAATTCACCACTCCTCCTGCTCTGCTGCCTGAGGCAGAGGATTCTACCCCCACCTCATGAGAGGACTGGTCCCTGGTTCCTATTAAAATCAACAGGACTTAAGTTAACTGTTCACATAGGTTTCATGGGGCCTAAGTAGATAAAATACACTGATTCACAGTATTTCACCCTTTTGTTAGTATCATGGGAAAATATATCTTGTGCATCTTCATGGAAAGCGATGCCCTTCAGATGCAGAAAATCCTGATAAAGGTCAGAAATGACAAACTACTCATATAAATAAATGGTGTGTTGCCAGTCAACTCCTCATTAGGAAATGGACTGAGATCAGTTGCTCATACTTAGCAGCACTCCCCCCCCCCAACTAATCTCATTAATTTCACTGGCAGTCTTGTCAAGTGGGAAGTTATTTGACATGTGTAACACAGCAAGATGTCATGGTAACACCTTTTTTATTATTATCAGCACTGTAAAGAATCTGACAGTATCTGAAAAGTTAAATAAAGCAACCCCAAGAACTCATGATTCATAGAAGGAATGCATAAGATAAGGCACTATAGTTTTCATATACAATATGTCATTCATCATAATTGTTCAATGGGAAGATCAGATGTCGTTGCCTGACAAATTTACTCCCACATTCACTTCTGAAAGAAAAGGATTCAACAAAGTGGATTTATGTCAATATGAAGCAAATACTAGTAATGAATGAGTGGAAGCTCCTCAGCTCGATTCAGGAGCAGCTTGGCAAGATCTCTCAGCAAGGATTCAGAAAAAAGGTGTATCTGTTTCTTGGCTTACAATGTTGGTGCATGAACACCAATGTCATGCACATGTGCCTTATCACACTGCCCTCTGGGAATTGTAGTTCTCACCCCATGCCATGACTGTCTGCGAACTGTTTGAAATTCAACCTTCCCTCTGCCCCATTAAATACATCAAGAACTAAACAAGACAACATTTCAGATCTGTATGAGAGACAGATTTTAAGTTTTTTAAGCCATCACTTAAAGTATTTGAAATAAACCATGGAAATAATTGACCAAATTAGAGGAAAATACTCGGTAAATAAAATGCTTTAATATGTGTCAGTGTTTGTTTTTTTTAAAAAATCCTTTAAAACCCCTGAAGTGGCAAATTGGATCAAAGGGTCAAATCCATGGAGTGGATTTTTCAAACTGTGAATTCAGAGTCTTCTGTGGATTTTATTTCAATCAAAGTTCTATTTATGAATTCCACATCAACAGTGTTATTAAAGAATTGAGAAGTAATAATGGAAAGTATATACTACAAATACAATTACAGTGCAGGATGCCCATAAGTTTGATATATTTATTATTTATTATACAGTCATGCCTTGGATTGAGAGCATAATTCGTTCCAGAAATGTGCTTGTAATCCAAAACACTCTTATATCAAAATGAAATTCCCCCAAAAAAATTAGTACAGAGATTTTTAATTTAAGCCGTACTACAGTACTTGTATTGCAAGACGTTGCTTGTATATCAAGTCAAGTTTTTTAAAATAAATATTTAAAAATTTGCTTGTCTTGCAAAACGCTCTCAAACCAAGTTACTTGCAATCCAAGGTATTACGGTATTTATACCCTGCCTTTTTTCCTGAAAGGAACCCAAGGTGGCTTACATAGCCCTCCTCTTCCTCTCCATTTTATCCTCACAACAACCCTGTGAGGTAGGTTAGGCTGAGAGGCAGTGACTGGCCCAAAGTCACCCAGTGAGTTTCATGGCCGAGCGAGGACTAGAACCCAGATCTCCCGAGTCCCAGTCCAACACTCTAACCACTCTAACCACTACGCCACACTGGCGTAGAGCTACATATAGGAGGTGTAGCTCTAGGAGGATTAGCTTCTTCGTCCTGTAGCTGACAGAAGGATTACATTTCTATTGGTTGAGTTATGACAATATGAATATATGTTAAATGTGACTATTTTCAATATGAACAAGAATGGGAAAGTATGGAACTTGCATCTATTCACTTTCCAAAAAGGGAATTGGAAAACACTATTTATTTGGTTTCCTCATCGGCAAGCTCTCTTTCCTCTCATATGCTGGCAGGCTTCTCAGTCAGTACATCACTGTCTGATAGTGTCACTAAACCTTCAGCGTCAGGTTTCCTTAGTGACCGAGGCATGGAACACTAGTATTTATGTAGGGAGGCGCTCTCCCTACATAACTGGCTGCAGACGACATTCAGAATGAAAACAGTTAATTTGTCATGAACCCTAGAAAGACACGACAACATGCTCTGCCTAAAAAAATAACATGGTAAGTTGCAAACTGAAATCTAAAATGATCAAATTATATGGCTGTATTTTACCTATGGTGTACATGAGGAGCAGATGGTGGCCTGTCGTATTCATCCCTGGATTAGATGGATAAAGTCTAGGCCTTCTGTTAGCCGGCACCTGTTCTGGTGTTTATTTACCAGCAAAGAGTAACAGGTTATAGAGTTTGGGTTGTTACAGGTTTGTTTGTTTGTTTAAACTACATATTAAAAACTCTTAGACAGCTAATGCTATCAGAACTATAACAGCTAAATACAGTCTAGTAAAATAGGGTTGTTTAATGGTTAAAATTCAGAAAATTCATCATTTCTGTCCCCACTTGTACATAATAGCAGTAACTGCTAATAATAGGCAGCAGCAGCAGCTGGTTTATGCAAAAATGGGGAGCAAAATACAAGGTGAATTTTAAATGGTAGTGTATTGGGTTTTTTCCCTTCAGTCATTGGCAGTATTGTGTTCCATGTTTTATACTGAGATCCTGTAAGTTCATTCTGTAGATTTGGGAAGCTAGTTCTTTTCATACAATCATGTAAATTTCAGCTAGAATAGAGGAACAAAGACAAAAAATAGAGACCACTTCCATGCACCACATACATTTTGTGTTCATATAAGTGGCAATGTGCTGTGGTGGTGGTGGTGGTGGTGGTTTTAGGGGAGTGATGTTTGAAACTTTGCTAAAATACATGATTTTTACCATTTGTAAGGTGGCATTTTCCATAACTGTTACTTTTTGTACATTCCCTCATGGAGATACCATTAGAGAATTCAGTTGTACACAGTCATTTCTCAGCAGAAATTATATGCACTGCATATCTTCCTTGCATTCAATTAACTCTAAACACTGCAGGCAGTAATTACTCATAATTTCTAATTATATTTTTGAGTGATTTGTTTGTTGCTATTGTTAATTAGTATGAAGTTCTCAAGGATCTGGATACAGTCAGTATGTCCATTTAATTATAGGTTAAAACCCTATTCTAAAGTAATCAGTGTGGATTATCATAACCATTGCTGTGGGGCTTCTAAGAGTAATCATCTGTTGTCAGCTTCTGTTGAAATGACAACACCACACAATTATATAGTGGCTGCCACAGTTTTCCATTGGTTTAAAGAAGACAATTTCCTGTTGTGATACTACTCAGGAGAGTCGATGCTTTCGTTATCAATTTATTGCATATTTAGCCCATCCTTCTTCCAAGAAGCTCTGTAAGTGGTATATAAATAGATTAAATCATCATCATCATCATCATCATCATCATCATCATCATCATCAACGTCATGTTCCCTCTCACCCTCCCCCACCACAATTTTATGGCAACAGATCTGTGAAGTAGGTTATGCTGAATGATCATACTTGCTTTACCCAGTAAGCTTGCTGACAAAGCAGGGGTTTAAACTCTGGAGTCTGGGGACTGACTCCAATATGTATCCACTATACCACACACTACCTCTCTAAACTAATACTGCTAAGTTAGCCTTAAATCAATGGACATGGGGCTTTAAACCAACAGTCTCCTCAATTTATGCTTTCTACTTCCTTGTAAGTGCTCGAAAAAAACTCAAGACTTTTTGAGAGCTTACCAATAATAATAATAACAATTATTAGTGTTGTTGTTGATGATGATGATGATGATTAAAAAGTGAGTGGATTACAGGGAGTTCCCACTCCCACCAAGCTCCACCCCCATGATCCCCCATCCCTATTAAATGGCAGCAGGGAAACAGTGAGATCTCTCTTTTTTCCATCCCTCTCTCACCATCTGCCTGGGTACCTAAGAGAGATGCAAAAGCAGTGTCCCAGGCAAAATGAACCCTGGAGAACTATTTCTGACAAGACTCTGGACTCCTGAGTCCAGTGAGGACATTGGACTCTAGGAAGGAAGGAGGAAAGAAGAGGGAAAGAGAGACTTCCATTGCTTGCAAATAAGTTTGAAAGAAGAAAATTAATGGAGGTGGAGAAGAAAGAGAGAGAATACTAGGAGATGGTGAGGAGCAAGCCCAATACAAGGCAAATACATCTCAAAGAGTCTGGCCTCACATCCTATTAGGATGAGGGTTTTCAAGCTGGTGGGATTTGTGTATTTCAATCTCCACAAGCTGAACTTCACCCCATCACTACTTATCATTCTGATCACAGTTAGTTGACAATATTTATATGCAATGATTCCCAATATAATTTACCATTTTAATTTAGAAATGCTTCCCAACAGTGTAACATTAAAACACCACCTCCTGCACCTTGTTCAGGATGTCCAAAACACAATATATAGGTTGATGCATCCTCCTCAGGATGCAATCTTGACTTGCATCCATGCAAGGGAATCAAACAATTGGCTCCTTTAGTATTCATTTACCTTGACACATGGACTATTTGTGAAATGGTTCATGTGCCAACTTCCTTTCAAAACACCCCCCCCCCCCCGTTGCAGATACAGGATATTCAACCAAATACCCAAATAGCATATTCTTATCTGAACTTTTCAAACCTATTAGATTAGAGAAGCAAATCTTGTCAACCCATATTCTCTTGTGAGATGTCTTGGCACTGCCTTGCTTCAGTTGGCCCCAAATAATACCCATCAGAGATTTTCAAAGCATATGTGCTCTTTCTTTTCGCTTTTCTTACTGTCATAGAACTGACATCAAGAAATGCAAAGATATAAAGGATATCTGAGACGGGGTTTATAACCTTTGAAATAATAATTAAAATGTACTTTAGCAGGAGCTGGGGACAGAGCCTGTTAGGTCTAGGGGTGGAGCCCAGATAAGAGGCAAAGAGCCAGAGGGCAAAGTCCTATGGTGTTGGGAAAGTCCAATGGAAGAGCTCAGCTGTTTATAGAGTAGATTTAGCACAAAAGTGATCTACTCACCTATGGTGCACAGCTGAACTGAATAGACAAGGGGGACAGCTATTCTTGCACTTTTTCCCCCCTCTAGCAAAGGGCTTAAAGCATACGATTAGTCAGAGAGTATGATTATTTTTTCTGGTTGGTTGACAACCCTTGTCCAGGGCTTTCAGATTTTTCCAGTAGTGCCAATTATGTCTACAAAATATACTTCTGCTTTTTTTAAATAGAAGCTCAGAAACCATGATTTGTAGATTCTGAAAGCACTGTTTTCATACATAACCGTTGCCAGCAGGAAAAGATTTATTGTACAGTATATATGCCATCATATACTCATTGTGAGAGAGAGAGGTAAAGTCGTGATGATTTCATTTCTCCAATGATATATAGGTGTTGCCACCTCGTGCAGATTTACTGCTCATGATCCAGTCTTCTTTTGCCATTCATTCAGATGAGCTGCATTAGGCCTCAAATACTGGGAGCTAATTTGACTTTGGTTTCAGATAGTATATAAGAAAAAACAACAGTAGCAGCAGCATCTCTCTCTTGATTTGTCAATCCTAAACATTCAGTAGGGAAGGGGGGGAACCCAACCACTTATGACCCCCCAAAAAGAAGTAAAATGTGTAATGGCATTGTATATTACACTGCAAGCCTTCAGTCATTTTGTATAAAATCACTTTTATAAGGTTAACAAATCAAATGGACAGATGATCAATGTCAGGCCTATTGAGAAACTGCCTGTGCAAACAGAATACAAGATTAGCTTCAAGTCTATCACTCAAGGCATTGATGTCCGTGTGTATATTAATGCATGACTTGGATAAAGCTTGTAAAAGTCACCTTGATCTTAAGATGTGTTTAACATGAATTTCGCATTATAGTGTGAAAGATATTTAAGGTTAATAAAAAATTCCCTAGTACATGATGAAGCTGTTAATAGCTATAAATACACCTTGAACGTTGACTTTTTGTATTAGTCCAATTATTGCAGCAAATTATAAATCATACTAATTATTGGTTAAATTTAAATTTGTTGGAAAAGGCAATGATTCATTTTTCTGACAGTTGCGTTCATCAAGCAGACATCATCAAGTATGTTGTCAGATTTGGGATCTGGTATTTTCATTAAACATGGTTTCTCCCTATCCCCATTTTTGTGGGGAGTATTTTGGGTGGCTCCCCGCCCACACTGAAGCTTTGATTTTACAAATATCATCTCTTGAAGATAACAGCTCTCACAGCATTGTATTAGGTCCTAAGGATATTTGATAAAACATTTGAAACTAAATGCACTACCTACCTGACAACCGATCAACAGCTTCAGATCTTCACATTTTCATATCAGTGAAGTTCACATATGAAGAGTTCCCTGTCTTCCCAATCCACATTTTTTAAAACTTAACAAGCAGTCATGGCTGTAATCCTATACCCACTTACCTGGGAGTAATCCCATTGAACTCAATAGGACTCACTTTTGAGTTGACATGTATAGGATTGTGCTGTTAATCATGTAGTATGTGGTTTTGAAATACAGTAATATCTTGGATTACGAGTAACCCGGTGTGCGAGCATTTTCAAAGACGAGCAAAAATTTTGCAAAAATTTTGACTTGCTAAACGAGCGAGGTCTTGCAAAACGAGCACACCGGGTTACTCGCTGCCGGCTCTGGACGGGTCCATGCTACGTGGAGCCGCCCGGGAGCCGGCACAGAGCGAGTGCCCATGCCTGGCCTCCACGGCTCCCTGCCAGGGAGCCGGTAAAGCACTGCCGGCTCCATGCATGGAGGTGCTCCTGCCGCTCCCCACCTTTTCTTTTCCAGCGGTGGCTCACCTCCCTGCGGCGAGCCGCCCGTGCTGCCATACCCGGTCCCATCGCATCCTGAAGCAGCTCCCTTTTCTCTTCCATGTGGCTCCCTTTTCTTTTCCAGCGGCAGCTTGCCTCTCCGCAGCGAGCCGCCTGCACTGCCATCTCCGGTCCCATCACATCCGGAAGTGATGCGACGGGACTGGCGCCATGGACGGCTCGCCTCTCCATGGCGAGCCGCCGGCACCACCGGCACCGGTCCCATCGTGTCACTTCCGGATGCGATGGGACCAGCGATGGCAGCGCGGGCGGCTTGCTGAGGGGAGGCGAGCTGCCGCTGGAAAAGAAAAGGTGGGGAGCGGCGGGAGCACCTCCACGCATGGAGCCGGCAGTGCTTTGCCGGCTCCCTGGCAGGGAGCCGCAGAGGCCAGGTGCGGGCGCTCACTCTGCTGGCTCCTCGCGCTGCGGTGCCACTTCCCTGCCTGGGAACCGGCACGGCAGCGCGGGAGGCGCCCGCAGAGCGAGCTGAGGTGCGGCGCAGCGTGGTCGCTTGCTCTGCAGGTGCCTCGCGCTGCTGTGCTGGCTCCCAGGAATTCATTCCACAAGCATTTAATCACTGCTTTGCCGGCTCCCTCCATGGGGCTCCCTGCCAGGCAGCCGGCAAAGCAGAGATTAAATGGTTGTGGAACGAATCATCTGAGTTCCCATTATTTCTAATGGGGAAACTCGCTTTGACATGCGAGTTTTTTGGATTACGAGCATGGTTCTGGAACGAATTATGCTCATAATCCAAGGTACTACTGTATAGATAGAATGAGAAGCTATTGTTTTACTGCCTAACAAGTACTTTTAGGAGGGAAAAGGCTTGGCATGCTGGAATTCCTTAGGTTTCTCTACAAAATCACAATGTGTTGGGATTTAGTTGCCCCAGCAGGAGAAAAAAAATGTTTCTATATTTATTACTACCAAATCTATCTTGTATTTCAAGTAGATAATTGGCACTCCAGTGTTTAAGGTAGGAGGTAGATGAATCAGTCTATTTCCATTCTGAGTCAGTTTTGCATATATTCATTCATGAATGTGCCAATTTCCGCATCTGTCTGCGAATAAAAAAGGTCACACACATGAACATTTGCATTTATTTTTTATGCAGTTTCCCTAATATATATTTTGTGTGCAATTTTTCCTAGTATACATATGTTTTGTTTTTTTACATAACTTTCCCTAGTATATGTATTTTTGTAAGCAATGTTCCCTAATATATGCAGTTTTGTATGCAACTTTTGAGCTGAGAACTGCACCAAAAAATTCAGAATAGTGTGCAATCTGAAGGGTGCCAGCATTTTCGCTGCAATGTATATTAGTCTGGGAAGTGTGACTCCAACTAAAGTTACATTTGCACAAAAACGCGGTTGCACAAGGGTAATGCACAACCACTTGCCCAATAGAAAGATTAAGAGCAGAATAGCTATTTGAGTTTGCAGAATGACACTGTTGGATACTGCTCTGAGTAAATGTAACACTTTCCATAAAGCAATCAGTTCATCCTATCTATGCAATTTTGATAGCCTTGCTGTCCCTGATTATGCCTCTCAGTTTGATATTATTAATGACATTTATAATTCATTCATTTTTCCATCATTAAGGTTGTTAACAAAAATACCAAACTGGATACCATGATCATAAGGATCATCAACTTACCGTAGTTCCTACAATCTCCAATAAGATATTTTAAAAGAAAAACAAGCAAGATGATGTGTTTTATTAAATTAGCTTGATTCCCCTGTGTTCTATCTACTATTCTCTTTTCTCTGGGATGAAGGCAGCAAAATTTCTTTGTCCAACTTGAAAGCTTGAGTTTCAGCAGGTACTATTTATCTTCCTTTTCCATATTATAAGATTATGGCACAGAGATATGAACAGTATGGCATAACCACTGCAGAGATCTTCCCGACTATTGTACCATTTAGAAAAATGGTGAGTGGAACTCTTGAGGAAAAGTCAATTAAGAGAGTGGAGGGAATTGTCAAAGACACAAATTGCTATGATGTACTCTACTACCATATGTGCTTTTGAAAATATCCCTTTTGAGGGAACTTCAAAAGCTCAGCTTGCACTAATCCATTGTGCTGAGTTCTTCTGAACAGCTGGCTGAAGTGACACAATGGGAGCAGCTATATCCTGTTGAAAAACATACCGGTACCTCTGTTTTGGTATCTACATTGGAACCTAGCTTTTCTTGAAAGCTAGTCCACGTGTGTTTGGGAATCTGTGTCTAGAAGAGGAAGCATGATCTTATTTGTCATCAGAAGAAGCTCATCAGGTTTTGACTGTCTATAGTTATCTGATATAATTCAGTGTGTTTCTTTTCTTGGTTCTTATTTAATCAGAATACATTACCTTTTCCATAAATGGAAGTTCAGAAAAGCATGTTTATTTTCATACGGCTGAGGAGTCACACATGAATACACACCCTACTTCAGTATGTGCTTCATGTCTAACCAGGTGCTCTAGACATTACCTATTTATTGGGACTGGGCAGCCTACACAAATGTATACAGTAATTTCCCTATAATAAACACATTTTCCCTTTTCCTGAGTACCTGTCCATTTAGGGAAAATATAATTTTGGAAATAGCTCTACATTACAATAATTACTGATATCAGTGCAAACAAGGTTTTATGGGAGAAACTGTACATTACATTTTCTCTTTTATTCTCTGAATTAAAACAGTAGAAATTTTCATGTTCATACTATGTCATGCAAACCTAAGTTGGCCAAAATATTGACATTCTTCCATTTACAACTACAAATGTAACTTTTAAAATGCCCTTTTAAGTAACCTAGGCTGTGCAACCAATATTGTTGGCTCTATACTTAAATGATAGATCATCAAGTTCCATCCTCTTCCCTTTCCCCACCCCCAGTTATTTGTACTTATGTAAAGAAATAAAGAAAGGGAATCTCCTGACATTCCATCATTAAAATGTATATGTCCTTATCACTGTAAAACCACATGGATGAATCACTTTTTTTCTTGACAACATGCCCATATAATTCATGACTGTCCCCTAAGAAATAATTTATTTTTATTCAGATTGTCACATTTTGTATCTACGAGGGCTGGATCAGTGCATTGAAAATTGCAGGCTGATTTATGACATGAAGGTAGACGAAATGATGGGTGTTGTGACCTTGGTGCACACCTGAATTACACACAAAGATTTTAAGGATAGACCTGTAAGAAAAAATATATACTTTTCCTTCTGAAGGCAGAAAGATTAATCCCAGAGATACCTGCTGTGTGAGAGTTCAGTTCAACATTAAAATGTAAACATATTGTAAAATATTTTCAGATTCAACACCATGTCTCCATTATTTCATTTTTGCTATATTGGGAGAAGTCATCTAAGCACTTTCCTTGCTCAGCACATTGCTGATTTTATTTTTTATTTTTGAGGGGGAGGGGAAATTAGTACAGTATTTGAATGTGAAAGCATAGAGGCACTGTAATGGAAATACTCAAAGATGAATCTGAAACAGGGTGAACCAGGCCAGAAAGGTTAGAATCATTTCAAAATGTACAGAGCCACATGAACAACACAGCTATGACTCCATTCCCAGGAATGGAGGCTTTGGGAGATTATCACCACAACCTGGAGATAGGCAAGAGAACTCTAAAGTGCACATGGCAAGCTGACCTATATGCAGTTCCCCATGTATGCATATTATTTTGCACATGTGGATCTGCTCCTGCCCACACATGTGTTTGTATCTAAAGACACAAGGCTCTGGACTGGCTCAAATGGTATTGGTATTTTCTTCTCGTTCAAACAGCTTAATACTGTTTATAAATACAAAATGCATTGCTAGACTTAATATGGTACTTTCTATTACTTGCAGAATTTTAGACACAGCACACACTCTAGTCTTCCTCGCAAGGTAGGGCAGGCTGAGAGGTGTTTCCTCATTACTATTCAACAGCTGCCACTACCGCATTAAATATTCTAAATATGGGCATGTGGAAACCAGGCCCATGGTATCATTGAGGGGAGAGGAGACAGACCTTAAAGCTCCTTCTAAGTAACCAGATAGCTTTAGGCCTGAGGCCTTGTGGGAAAGACCATGTTGAAGCAAAGCTTAATGCTCAACTCCAGGGTTCTAATTCAAGTTATTTATTAAAAGATTTAGGTGAAAGAAGTAGGATAAATCAGAGACTGCATAAAAGAATATAAACAGTAATTTCTGACTAACTTTACATGGATACAATTTGTAAGTGAGTTCAGCACTTACATAAAGGACAGTTTCCTTTACATGCATAGTTACGTGGGTTCCTCTGAAGGCTCAAGCATGCACTGCTTTTCAGGGAAAACCATAGTTGGGTTACCCGTACCCCATTTTACAGTGTGTTACAGGAAGGATTATGATGATTGACAAGTGAGTGGGGAACTTCCAGTTGAAAGGCAATGAAAGGGTGTGTGAAGTGCCTGCACACAGACTAAACAATGCGGTTCTGGGGGCATTAGCACTGGGACATTCACAGTAACTACATCATAGATAGATCATGGAAGGAGCCTACAAGGCTATCGAGTCCAACCCCCTGCTCAATGCAGGAAACTAGAGGAGGGGTCTCCCATCCAAGTAATAACCAGGCTTGACCCTGCTTCGCTTTCCACACTCAGACAAGCTGAGCCAGCGTAAGCCACAGGCCTGTACTAGGGAAAGAGTTGTGAATTGGGAAAGATATCCTCTTGAGTTCCTGTCAGATGGGGAAAACATTATTATGTGTTTCCTGAAAAGGCTTGGGAGCTACATCTTTCCCTTGCTTTGATGTAATGCAGGGGTGTCAAACTGAGGGCCAAATTCATTTTCCAAGAAGCTCTCTGGGGTAGACATGGCCAAAGGCAAAAGGGGCGGGGCCAAAAATATCACCATATTTTAGTTAAAAGGCTCTTACTGCCTTTTAACTAAGAGTAAGAGTAATGCCTTAGGGGAGGAGTAAGAGTAATGCCTTAGGGGAGGCATTTAAACCTTTTAGAATGGATGGGGGGGACTGTACAAAAGCTGGGAAACCACCAAATTATCAGAAGTCAGGGGAAAGGGGGTGGTGCCAGGGAAAAGGGACATAGCCAGCTCGGAAACCCTGGAGGACTGGATTGGGAACCCAGGTGGGCAGATTTGGCTGCAGACCTGAAGTTCTGTAATGGAGAGAAACAGTCTACAGAAGACAAAGGATTCTTAAGGGGTAGAAAGTTGGGGCTGCGATTTGTCACACCTTATATGAGATGGCCCATAGCTCAATAATAGAACACATGTTTGCATGCATAAGGTTCTAGTTTTAAACATTGGTATCTCCAGTGAAAGGATCTCAGATGGCAGAGTGCGAAAGATACACTTTCCTGAGACCTTGGAGAACCACTGTCAGCCAGAAAAGACAATTGAATGCCAGATAAAACAATGATCTGTCTCAGTATCAGGAAGCATCATGAACTTGATCCAGACTTGGTCATGCTTAGAGTAGACTGACTTGTGTCCCGTTGATTTCAATGGGTCTAGTCTAAGCATGACCATATATTTAATTCCATGGAGTAGCTTCTATACAGTGTTTGTGGAAAGAAGGATGCAGCAGGCAAGGGGAATCTTTAGCCGGATAGGTGATGTAGGTGATGGTGAGTTGTTAAATCATTCACACAATCAGAAAAGAAGGTGACAGAAACAACTCTAAAAGAATAACATGTTTGTTTGTTTTTAAAAAATTAGACTCAGCGGTAAAGGTAAAGAAGTATACAGCCTACTTACATTGTTCATTTAAATAAGAAAGTGAAGGTTTTCACCAAATGTGTCAGCTTTGCCAAGCTATGTGTTTCATCTCCTTTCCCACTTGATGCGTGGCTAAATAACAGCTTGATCCTCTGCTTCTTGCCCATGAATTAATTTGCATAACTAGCAGCCTTTATCACTTGCACTACAATCTCTATGTATGATAATTCACTGAGCTGAAGCATAGATCCTCTCCCTGTGATTGATATTATATGTCCAAGCAGTCACTTCCCTTATGGCATTCGAAGAGGACAGTGGATGGCAATATCAAGATTATTAGGAGAGTAGGCTTAATTTTGTACCCTGTCAAAGCCCTTGCTGTAATCTCCATCACAAGGAAGATTCATGTTGTACAATTTCCTTTTCTCATTATAGTCATTGTCATGAGAACGAGACTCAGAATATAATTGGGTTAATAGTTTATGCAGTATAACTGGGTGGTAAACTACCATTCCTGTATCAGCATTTTAGTCAGCTTGTGAATATTTTAATACTGCCAATTCATCACTATCTGTGAGAAGAGGCAAAAAATAACCAACCAGACAAAAGAGGTAAAGATAATACACCCCCATCCCCACCAATAATTCTGCAGCCTTCTTTTGGCACATTATACATTCTTAAGTTGTTGCATTTTTAAAAGGTTTTTTCCAAGTACAAAATGAGATCAGTAATTTGAGATATTGCTCTACAGCAACAGAATGAGGTTTGGAGATTTAAAGGCAAAAAAATCAAGCAATGGTTTCCAAAACATTGTCAATGAAAGTTAGAAATCTCCATGCCAATTGCCACTACATGTTTACCCTTGGGTATAATGCAACAAACAATATTATTTTTGAATGTTTTTTTTTCTTTTTTCTTTGAGAAGGAATTAACTGTAAAGAGATAGACAATGAAGTGCATGCATATTCCCAACCCTAAGAGCTCCAGAGTTCAATGTGGCCAGCAGCAGATCTTTGATTCCCTCGTCAGCAGGCACTGCTGCTATGTTTAGTACACATCAGCACTAGCCACTCAGTAGCCTCCATTTCCCCCAGAGATATTTGGAGCTGAATAAGGTTGTGTTGGCCAGTTACCAAGACCAAGGTTTCATCCAGAGTCAACAAAATCCCTTAAGTGGCTTCAGTGGGAGTACTGCAAAGAAGAAGAAGAAGAAGAAGAAGAAGAAGAAGAAGAAGAAGAAGAAGAAGAAGAAGAAGAAGAAGAAGAAGAAGAAGAAGAAGAAGAAGTAGTTTTAAAGGTCATGGCCTAAGTTTGCATTCTGAAATTTATTCAATTCAAAGATAACACATTAAAAAAGATTTCTGACTTTCAATGTGACTATTAGATTGCAATAAGAATCTGCAACATTTGACCCAAAACAAGACTACTTTTATACAAACTCTAATGTGCACACTGAGCGCTTGTACACAAAAGAGCAATCTTATAACCCTTCATCATGTGCAACTTTATTGCGTCTGGAGTTGTCCCATGTTGCCCAGTGAATGGGAAACATCATGCTTACTGAAAAATGCAAACAGCTGTGGGACTTGGATTCAGGCAAAGAAAGGGGGAGTGGAAGAAAGACAGGAAAACATTTTGCAAGCAAGATGTTTTCTTGCAACTTCTCTTTGGGGAGATGTATTTATTTTTGAGCAACACTTTTTAATATTTTTAAATATATATCTAGTTCTCTGAAGAGGCTTAAACATATTATTGAGATCCTAAGGGCTGCATCACATATGACTGAAGGTCTACGTTTCAATTTTTTATTTATTAGTGATGGACAAATTTCCCCCTTGCTCACCATGTACTTTGCTTGGTTTTCTGAGCTTTCTCAGAAAATTCTCAGAGGAAGCTGAGGGTCCTTCTGAGCATTTTCCAAGAAAGCTTTGAAAAGAAAATGCCAGCTGAGAATGGCCTAGTCCTCCCAAAACTAGGCCATCTCCCCTACTCATCTCTCCTTTCCAAAAACTTATTCTGGGTCCAAATTTTGGGACTGTTTGCACTTGGCTCATAATGGCTTGTTGTTTTTTGAACTGGCCAGTTTAGGGTGCAATCCTATGCATGTTTAGATAGAAAAAAGTCCTAGGACTCCCAGCATTTGAATGCTGGCAGCTGTAGGACTTTTTTCTATCTAAACATGCATACGATTGTGCCCTTATTTTCTATCCCAGTTCTGAACTTCAGCACTATTGCCCTTATCAATTATTTATATAAGGTTGCACAGCACTTTACAGAGTGACTTCTGTGTAGGAATTTCATCATTTGCAGGGTAGCTCTAAACCCATTAAAAATTATTTATTTATCTAACACATTATTATACTGCCCTACATTATATCAGATTCCAGGATGGTGTACAATAAAACAATGACATTGGTATAATTAAAAATAAATGTCATGCAGCATGATTCTAATGTATTTCTTTTCCCTCAAGGGTAATTCCCACTACATCCAAAAAGGTTTCAGGAAATACAAATATATTCCAGTAGAAATGAGTATACATTGAAGCTGTTGTGTTACTCTTCCAGAAAATATAGTTGAAATGAAGGAAACTTCAGAGGGAAGAACAGCATGGTGGAGAGTTCAGTAACAGTGATAGCCCTACCTTTAATTATAATGGCTTGGATCCCGAGTTGCTCTTTCATGAATGAAAAGGTTTCTTCTACTTATGGAAGGGCCTCCAATCCAGCAGAGACTCCCACTGGTTGAGGGGTGGTGGTTGCCAAATGCCACCACCCATGCTGGTTTCTAGGGTCCCACAAACCTCCAGAGCAGATTTTCAGATGGCATAGGGGCTGCAGAGGAAAGGGCAATGAGTGAAACTGTGAGTCAAGTTCCGCTCACTGGAACTCACGATCCAAACCATTGCTTATTCCCAGTGGATGCCAAATGAATATCACCATATGAAGCCATGAGTGTCTGCAGAAATTATTCTGGGGTGGGGGCACAGTCTATAACTTATAACTACAGGTTGTTGACTTCAATATTTGCAGTCTTTATATGACTGAACCCCACACACCGTTACATGGTGGTGAAGAGAAGCATGAGAGACAATGGTGAACTGTACCTGTTGGTGATTTTACTGTATTGAATGGGACTGTACATTTCAGAACTTACTTTGAACAAATTGCTTTATTTGTCCATTGAACAATAACAGAGTAAGGCACTAGAAAGACACAGAGCTTCAATTTGTCCATTAAGCAACAATACTATAGGGCTCTAAATCAAATTAAAAAACCCTACGGCTGGATTTCACACCTTTTACACTAGAATCTGTCTTGGCTGTGGTGAATGCCAAACATAAGGTCTGAAACCAGTCAGACTATTTTGTTAATGCTTGTCTGTCCTTAACATAAAAAAAAGGAAAATATAATACAAAGTGGATCATTCTTTAAACAAAAACTGGAGTCTTCAAGGGTCTTCACCAAAATGGTCAATAACTTCTTTTATCATTTTCTACTTGGGATAGGTCTTCAACTTTTCTCTATGGACACTCAAAGAACACAGCCAGACAATCAATCTTCATTGACAACAACATTCATTGTTGAATGTAGCCATGTCTTCATCCTGTGCAAAGTGCTAAAAGATCATTGAATTGTGAATGTTGTAACTGGGATGGAAAGTGTTGTAAGGATGGGTATTTTACTAGGGATGTACACTTACCTCTTTGGGTGCTCGCCGGGTGCTTGATGAACACCCCCACCGTGTGACACCTCTTGCGGCAGCAATGAGGCTCCCGGCAAAATTTGCTATTCGCAGCTGTATTAAGGTGGTTTTCTATGGTATTTACGTGAAAAACGCAGCGCCAGGGTTCCGTCGCCTCACCTCCTGGCACAGCTGCCGGAACTCGTCGCAGTCCTCAGCACTGCATTTTTCACATAAATACCATAGAAAACCACCTTAATACAGCTGTGAATAGCAAATTGCGGCCATTTTAAGGTGGTTTTCTATGGTATTTATGTGAAAAATGCAGTGCTGGGGACCCAGAAGTACCTCTCCCCGACTCCTCTCTGGGGAGATGTGCCGAGCTGGGGAGAAGTAAGTCCCGCGGGGCTCGGGGGGGGGTCAAGCGGGGTGAGTTCACCCCCTTCTACCCCCCAATCGAGATCCGTACACATCTCTAATTTTAACATCAGGGAACAGTTTGATGTGGTCCAATAGTTCAGTAAGGGTCATTTTGCATATGTCACACAATGATGGGTGTATTCCTTTGGTATGTCTTTTTGCCGACAACTCATGTCGAGTAACAGATGCATCCCTAAAGTTTTCAAATTTGTAAAGTTCATGAATGGAATTTTCAGGGGATTGAAAGACTTTTTCTTCCATGTGATACATCTGAGATACATCTAGATGTAGTTTCAGCAGACTAAAATATGCCTAAAGTGGTCACCATTTGCATAATTTGCACAAATTGCAGCTGCTTTTGATGTATCTTAAGGCATTTTCTACATAAACAGCAGCCTGCTGGGAACCTGAAAGTCCAGTGAGCGGTGCAGCACACACCAGCTTTTGGCCTGGCTCGGCAGACGCAGCAGCAGAGTCTGCGGAGCCAGAGATGGGTTGGGTCCCAGTGGATTGCCCACCCCTAGTTTGCGCTTCAAGCCCACCTTCTTTTCCTGCCATGGTTGAAAAACCATCGTATCCTTGTCCAACTAACTTATTGAGTTCTAGTCCAAAATCAGAACAGCAGATAAGATTGTGTTGACGATTCCTTCTGCAGTTTGGTCTGACATTGAAATGAACCCAAGGAATTCTTCATGTACAGATGCATTCCCATTACTTTCTTCCACAAATCTTACTACTAGAGGCAGTTGTTCTATACCAGAAATATCTTCTGTTTCATCTGCTAAAACGGAGAATCTCATAGAAGCATTAGCCTTCACAACAATATCTTCCCTCAAAATTTGGCCACACAACTTTATTAACTCATTCTTTCAGGTATGTACTTAGCATTGCCCGCCCCAGTTTCCAATTTTGTTTAAAAAAATATATATTTCATCCCCTACCGCAACATGAAACTGTAAAAGGTTACCTGGTCTTACCACAAAGAGCAAGCTAATGTGACTCACAGTACACAATGGTTGGAAATATAAAGTACAGCTTCTGTTTATTTTCCCCTATAGCTCTTGCATATGACTTAATAAGTTGCTGTTCAATTGACACCTTTTTCCTGCTCATGACAGAAAGGAAGTTAGAAGCATCTTCATGTGGTTCACTGTGCCATCCACTTTCTGAATGCTTTCTTGTAGCTTCATTGAAGTCTTTGTACTTGGGACAAACCTTGGTAATGAATGTTCGCCGTACCCCTTATACTACCAGCTGGGGAAGCTAAGTGCAATAATGACATATAGGTCCTTTCAAAACAGCAGAGTATGCTAACCGAGGAGAATATTAGACAGCCATGCATTGCTAAATGCTCTTAAAACCATACTACCGTGCCTGAAGTCATAACTTTCTGTAGAGGTCCAGCATTGCGTAAGCAGCTCAGATTTTAATGTGACTGATAGAGGATTTGCTTTCAATATGTAATTCCCTATATTCTAGTTGTACTGTACTGGTAGCTGCCTCAGTATTTTCAGTTGCAATGTTCTCATGAACTGCCCCTGCCTGTACCTAGATATTTTCTGTCTCTTTTGAGGTGCTACTTGTATGATGTCTAATGAAGTAGTATCTTCAGTATATGCTAGGGCTCACTAGCTGTCTTCTGCTTTTTGAAGTAGTTGCAGATATTGATAGCTAAGCAAATAGAAATGGCTCTGCTTCTTTGCTTTCTCTCTCTAGCATCCTTTTATAGAAAACCCTTGTACCTTTCTCTCAACCTTCAACCAATCAAAACAGTAGCACTATGTTTCTGCTTCCCAAGAAAAGGTTTTTTCTCTACCCATTTCCTGAGAACCTTGTCAGCACTTTTGGTTTCTATTCTGCTAGGTTACTTTTGGTTTCTATTCTTGGCCACCTCCCTCACCTGCCCCTCAAAAAGCAGGGCTGGGTCCAGCAGCACACTCAAGCTCCTCACCTGATCACAAAAAGGCACCACAACCCCTGTGTTTATATTAGCATTGTATTTCTAGGGTTTCCATATCTTATCACATTTGTAGAAGCAGCATAATTAGAATCAGATTCAGTACAAGCAGCATTCATGTGAGCTGCCTGCTGGCCCAGAAAGGCTTTCCTCAAAAAAGTGAGGGAGACTGAATCTGGCAGCCACTATCAATAGGCGTGGTCTCAGAGTTCACTCTAAACCTGTTGTTGACTAGCTTGATGTGTGTGTGCCTGTGTACACTAAAATAAATAAATATATTTAGGATTCCAGGGGGGGAGCAAGCACACCTCTTGCCCTCTGCTGTGGACACCCATGCGTGGTGAAGCACAGATATATGAATAGGAATTGAAATATACAAAGACATTCTTCTTCTAGAGATCTTGCAATATATTTAATGTTTAAAATCCAGACACATTTTAAGAATGTTTTGCATAGGGTACTTGTTTCAACATACTCATTCCCTCTCAGTGTTTGTTTGTTTTTAACATTTCTTAATGGAAAATTTTAAAAGAATATGCATGTAAATATAGATTTGTATTACTGTTTCTGACAAATCTATATGCTTCACATATCTATAATGAATCAAGATAATCTCTCTTCAGCAGCACTGTACCAGTCAACAATATATAGTATGCAATTGCTTTTTAGTCACCAATGGCTTTTTATAAATGCCTAAATAAGTGTAATCCACTGATTTACTGTATAGTTCATTGGTTTCCTGCTATGACAAAGCAGCATGTCAATAAACAGCTTTATTCAGACACCCTGGTCTGCCACAAAGTACCAGGAGTTCTACAATAGTATGTCCATTTAAAATTAGACTGTGGGCGTAAAAGGAACTTAATCGCAAACATAAATAGAAATAGAGGTTTTTACCATGGGGGTGGTGATGGTGGTCAGAAATCAGCCACACTGCAGGAAAAGCCTGTCATATTTCTTACCAAAATGGAAGCATGCTGATTTTAAAGCCTAGCAGCTTTCCACATCTTAAAGTCAGCTGAACAGACTAAGATCAATGGAGACCCAGAGTAGAAAATGTTTTTTTCCCCTTTCAATTTCTTTTTCAAACAGACTTGCCTGTAACTATTGACACATGTGTTTGTCAATAAAGCAATGAACTGGATTTGTTTGGCATGTTCAATAATATGCCCATCATGTGCCTAGGCACTTGAGTAACATTACTGTCTAAAGGGGAGTAGATATTTAATGAAATTCAAAAGACTCACATGCAGAGAGTGAGAACCATTGGCCTCAAAAAAGGGTATGACTTCCTACACAAAGTCTCCAAAGGTGATCTAGGGTAGGAGACAGGAGGGGATGGGATAGAAAGAGCCATAGCTCAGAGGGAGTGTATACAGTATGCCCTCTATGCAGAAGGTCCCAAGTGAAATCCCTGTAATTAAAAGGGGCAGGTAGCAGGTGAAGGGAAAGAACTCTGCCTGAAATATGGATGGGTGAGAATATCATTCATTTGATTTTGATAAGAACTTGCCAAAATCCACAAAATTCTCCACATTTGAGAGGGGGGGGGAACTAGATACCTTAAAAAAATGAATGTTTGAGAAACCAAATCTGATCTGACAGATCCATCCATCAAGGTGGAGGGCTTTGAGCGCTTTGCCCTTAAAAGTCTGGTTATAGTGTGTATTCAGTCATAGTAGTGCTTATTTAGGGTTACCACCTCTTTTTTCTGACAAGCTCCTCATCTTTAACAGCTATATGTCATGGTCTCCTCCATGCTGGGAATAGCTATACCCATTGAGCTTGGCTTAACCCTGAAACCCTGGAGAGATGCTGCCAGTCATCCGGACGATACTGGGGTAGATGGACAAATAGTCTGACTTGGAATAAGGAAGCTTCCTATTATCTTTTCTTTGGGGGACAATAGTCATGTGAAGATCTGATGACAGCAAATGAAAAGCATGGGGAATAAGATAGAGCTCTGAGGACACCCGCAGCACAAATGCACAAATGGGGCAGAGCAATAATCCCCAGGACGACATAAGTGTGCATAGGATTCTTGCCTAACAGCTTGATCCTCTACATGTTACTCAGAAGCAAACTCTACTGACTTCAGCATGGTTTACTCCCTAAGCAATGTGTATAGGATTTTAGCCAACAGCTCAATTCCATGCATGTTTACTCAAGAGCATGTTTCATGTGTTCAGTCATAAGGGGCCATATACCCAAGGAAGTGGAAGTAGGGACAAAACACACATTACTTTAAATCCATATCTAGCAGTTACATCTTTTTTTTCATTGGTACTCTGCAAAAGGTGTGAGGCCCCCAATCCAGGTCTTAAAAGCTCCCCTCATGCTGGGGTGGGTCCCAGTCTGGACTGGGGGCCCTGAGTCTTCTCTAGAGTAAAAATGAAGAGGAAAAAAGGCATATCTGTTGCTACAGATTTAAAGGAATGTCTGTTTTGGCACTAAGATTGCAGAGTTTCTACAATTCTACACATGTTTGGTTGTAAGTAAGCCCAACTAAGGTCAATGGGTTTTACTTCCAAGAAAGTGCACTTTAATTTTAGCAGTCTTTAAATAGTATGCTCCAATTTCTTGGGAGTAACACCTATTGAACCCAGGACATGAGTAAGCATGCAGCAGGTCAGGATTCATGTCTCCTGTCATGATATGAAAAAGGTTACTATTAGTAAGGAATTCTGGAAGATGAAATACAAAGCTGGATCAAAGAAAGCATCTTCAAACATTAGAAGACCTTTCCCCCCATAATTGTGCATGCCAGCCAAGCCTCTAAAATAGTTTTCTCACATTGTGTAACCCCATATTAGAAACTAGCAAATTTCAAAGGGGGGGGGGGAATCCCCACAGTACAAATGATCAAACACTTTAATTGGCATAGTTTGGGATAGTGCCAAAACGAAAGTGCAGTGCAGAAATTTGGTAAATGATGCAGAGAGCAGAGGAGGTGACCCTCAGGAAAGTATAGCGGTAATTTTGTTAATACTGCCCAATTAATAGCAAGACTGCAGATAACCTTGAATTGCTAAAGCAGAATAGTTCCTTGTCTATAATGAATAGCAAAGTTAAATGACATTATGCTTCTGAAAGAGATCGTGGTAGCACCATGTTCAAAAATCAGGAACCACGTGCCAATTGGATTTTGAAATTATACCTCTCCAGTTACACTAATCATTCATGAAAAGGAAAGGAAGACATATTGGACCATGAGAAAAACACAGAGAATTCACAGTCAAGCAATGCCCCCTTATTAGGAACAATCGAAATATCACAAAATAAATAGTGAGCAAGCTTCTGAGTTCCCCAGAACTCTTCCTTGGGCTGGGTGCTATGCATAATAGAGAGAAAAGCTGGCTGAATGTTGCAGCCACAAAGCCTACATTTAGCTACAGCCTTAAAATGGAGCGCAGGAGAGGACTGTGCACTTAATTGGATTAGGATCGACTAGGTGCTAGGCAGGTTTCAGTCTGCATATAGGATTTCTGGGACAAAGAAACACACAGTGTGAGGGTTCGCATGATACACTAACCCACCCTACACCTGATGTGCCCGGCAGACAATCAGGCACTTTGGGGGTAGGGTGCCTCCTCCAGCCCCCTCCCCCCCAGTCTTCCTGTGGGTATCCCAGGGGACCCCTGTGGGAGCACTGAGTCCCCCTCCCCCGCTGTGCTGCCACTTGTCCGTGGGGAGGGGAGGAAGGGGGATCATCCATCACTGCAGCCTACTCACGAGTAACTGATTAAAGAAAGCCTAGGCCACCATGATCAAAATTATTCCAAAATTCTTATAACTTTACAAAATTCTTATAACTTTATATTAATTACAAAATAAACAATGAATAATATGATCAAGTAAATACAATGTGTGTATAAATATATACAGAAGTCCTGGCCACCCAGGATAAAGTCATTCCTGTATCCACCATTGTTTTTTCTTTCATGTGGTTAACAGACTGACCACCAAATTATGTGTAGTTCTTTTCAACTTGATACTGTTATTTTTACTCGTAATCCAACAGGAAACCAGTTTGTATTCCCGTTTCGTTATCTTCCTCAAGGCTACTTTAAACAGAATTCAATTTCCTCTGCACTGCATTCAATTTTATAATTCTTCCAATGTCCTGGACTGCATACAGTTTCAAATTTTGTTCTGAACATAAAGAAATTTATCATGACACTAATAAGCATTTTTAAAACAAACCAACAAACGTTACCACACCTTCCAGAGGCCCTTCCCCAAACTTACGAGTAGGCTGAAGCAATGGCCACTGGCTGCCACAGAGGTGGGTGGTGGTGGGAGCCTCTTCCCCACCACTGCTGCCGGCCTGAAACAGCAGATGGGGATGGCAGGGATGCACCAGCCACAGCCTGATCCCAGCAGAGAGATCACCAGCAACCCCTCTCTGCCAGGATCAGGCAACCTAATCCCAGCAGAGCGGGAAAACGAGGCGGGGAGGGGGGAAATAAGGCTCGGGTGGCGCACCCAGCCTTATTTCCACGTCTAGGCTACCGCTGCTGGGGTTGTTGTGTCATCCAGGTTCGGACGACGCAGCAAGCCCAGTGGTAGCTACAAAACCCTACTACAAGCCCTGGCTTCCTGGGGTGGCTTTGAAGGCCACCCAGGTGGGCTTTGAAGCTACACTACCGGAAGCGTGCCGGGTTCACCCGACACACTAACATGCTGGGTTCACACAACACATGAGCATGCTGGGTTCACCGTGGCTTAGTGTGTTGTGCGAACTCTGTCAGTGGCTGATCCTCCATTTTTGGAAATATAAAATCCAGCAGTTACCTGTTACCAGTTACAGTAATACCTTGGATTGCAAGCATAATTCGTTCCGGAACCGTGCTTGTAATCCAAAACACTCTTATATCAAAGCGAGTCTCTGGCAGGTGTGAGCGGGGCTGATTTCGGCCCTCTACGTCCTCTTGAGGCGAGCGGTTAGATCCCTACATTTGTATTGCAAGACATCGCTTGTTTATCAAGTCAAAATTTATAAAAAAAAATTGCTTGTCTTGCAAAACGCTCTCAGACCAAGTTACTTGCAATCCAAGGTATTGCTGTACCTGTATCTGTCTCCACCATTAAGCAAAATACACAGGTTCCTTGTTAGGTAGAGAACAGAGGTAAAGTGAAACATGGCAGCTTTTATATTAGCACAACTGGAGTTTAATTTTAGGTGGTGTGCTAGGTAAAAAATTCAAATTGGGAGCCAAATTGGATAGTACTATTGGTTGGAAGGAAAGCAACCCTCAAAAAGTAAAATTCATTTATTCTCCTTGTGTTTACCCAGGAGTAAATCACACTTTGTTCAATTGGATGCACTCCCAGTTAAGTGTACACAGAATTGCAGACTGGCAGTCAACTACACTGACCTCATTGGAACTTACTTCTAAGAGAGGCATATGATTGCCCTGTTAATGTCAGAAAGAAAACCATTTACATGAATTTCTGGTACTTTTAACTGTTTATGGTTTGCAGATCATTCAAAAGCATTTGTCAAAAAAAGTATTTTTTGCATGGAAAGAGTATTTCATGCATGGATGGTACTCTTGGATGTGATGTTCAGTGAGCAGGAGTGAGCTACTGAAATGGGAATGCTGCATTCTTTGGACCAGCCAGTATACTGTGTTTCTGTGCACTTCTAGCTGAGGGAAATACAGCCTTCTCAGTGCTATCGCAATTTATAAAAGCCAATTAGTTCAACTCTGGCTTGAGTAGTGGAGCAAAATTTTCAAAATGATCAAGTCTTCTTTTTCAGGACCAAATGTGCATTCATTGTAGTGTGTTTTATACAGTCTACTAATTGGAAAGCTTTCAAATATTAAAAGTTATTGTTAGCAGCTCTAATGGCTTCTCATTTAGAGAAATGAGAGAGCTTCAGATTATTATTTTTTCTTCAAATTGCCTACTGCAGTACTGTTGACATTAGCCAAATTCTTTGTTTTAGTTTTTACCTACTTAGACTAACGTGGTTAATAGCTTTGCGGCACAAACACTTAGGACTTTAAGAATGTCAATTAATAGCAAGCAAAGTGAAGAAGAAAATCGATCTAATCTCACACCATATTAACATTCATATTGTATAGATTTAAGTTACATATTGGAAATTCCTTGGCAAGAAGCATCATTTCTCCCCCCCCTCCAAGCCCCCCCCAACTCCAGGTAGGTGAGAACAGGTCACCCTCAAGGTCTGCCATTGGGTCCCACAGCCCTGGATTTTGAGAGTCTCCCCTCACCGAATCACAGCCTATCATGTCTTATTCCACACAGTGCTGCCAATTAAGTCCATCTTGGCACACCACAGATACCAACTACCAAAGAACTACCCAGCTCCAACCACAGTTTAGAGTAGGTGAAAAATCCTTCCAATGTGGCCAATCCATGGTCAAAAAAATCCTACTCGGCTCATATGCAACCACTGTTTGTTTCTTCAAGAGAGAGTGGTTGGGCACCACCAGTGGAGAGTGAAGAGAACCAGAAAGCAGCAGAGAGGGCTTAAATAGGCCTGCTGGTCTAGTCTTCATGCTGGTGTTAATGAAGTGCGTGTCCTCATGTCATCCACTCTGTGCCCTTCCCCCTTCCAGTGTACATGGAAATGCTGCCTGCATGCTGCAGCCTTCAGCGCAAGTGGCTGAGCAGGCTTCTCTCTTGCATTTCCAGTATAGAGGACTGTAGTTGCCAAGCTATGCAATCTTGAAGGTGTCATGTACTACCTACTCACGGCTTTATAACTATTTCCACATAGAGTAAGGCTGTGAGGAGTGGACATATTTCCAAATATTTTCCCAAGGAGGCGAGGGGCTTCTAAACCTTTCCACCTCCAAAATTTTCAACTGATAATTCACCCTTTGCTGCATTTCAGGGGGGGGACGGACGACTGTGTGTGTGTGTGTGTGTGTGTGTGTGTGTGCGGGCATGCGGGAGACTTAAGAAGCCTTCCCACACACATGTGAGTCTTCTGGGCAGATTTCAGACTCTGTGTGGTTGCATTTTTGTTAAGGCTCAAGGGTAGGGTAAGCAACACTCAATCAGAGTCAATACAGTAACTGTAGAAATATGAAGTCTCTTTTTGTAGAAAAAGCTGGCAACATATTTATATAATTACAATGCAATACTTATTTTAATCATACAGACAGGACCTTGAATAGGCATCATATATGTTCTGGAAAAGGACTTTGTCATAGCCTTGAAGAGGAGCTGAAAGTACACTGTTGCCATCATTTATTTATTTATTATTTAGAATATTTTTATACCATCTTTCTTCTACCATGGAACTCAAGGTGGCATACATGTGGGGTTTCTAGGAGTCTCCCATCTAAGCACTGACCAGACCCAAACCTGTTTGTCTTCAGCAAGGTGGCTGCATCATGTGACCTCACTCTAGGGATGTGTGAAAAATTTGCTCCGTTGAGGTTGTTGTTTATTTATTTATTTCATTTTTATACCACCCAATAGCCGAAGCTCTCTGGGCGGTTTACAACAATTAACAAGACAGTCCCTGCCCACAGGCTTACAATCTAAAAAGACATGACACACAAGGAAAAAGGAATGAGGAGGGAAGAAGGGGGAATATTAATTCATCCTTCTGGCAGGGCTGGTGTAATGGCCCTGCGCTCCCTCTCATCTCCCTCCTCTCAGCCTGCTGGAATGGGTGGTGGTGGTGGCAGTTGAGGGAGGAGGAGCCTTACCCAGTTCACATCTCCTGACTTGGACATGGACCTGAATGCTATTTGTGGTCAGAAATCCATACATTTCTGAGCTTGCAGTGCATGCCGCAAAACAAAAACCTGTGTTCGACAACCTGCAAACATATGAAAAATGTGCAAAGAAAATGTACACATTTCCAAAATGCACACAAACCCACTTTAGTCAATGGGTGCATGTGTCTAAAAATGCATAAATTTCAAACTGGGTAGGTTTAAAGATGTATAATTAATGTGCACATTACAAAAAATGTGTATGCGTTTTTGTATGGAGAGAGAGAGAGAGAGAGAGAGAGAGACAGAATACAGAAATGGAATCGAATGAGCTTGACCTCAAAAATCCAGTGATCTTGGCAAAACTGAGATTTACAGATCCATCCCTATATTTCACACCATGACCTGGGACCTCAGACCATAGTATTCTTAAGGAAGATAGAAGAAGACATGCAGGTTAAAGAGATAAATGCTCACTAATGACCATTTAAAGAGCAAACATATAGCATTTCAGGCTACACATGTCTAACTCCCATTGATTTCTACAAATGCTTGTAGTATTGCACCAATCATTTTTACACTGCAGTAAATACATTTCACTTATTTCATATTAGTAGTTACAAGTAACTGAAATGTCATATTAAAGTTATAATAGCCAACATTTTGACATTTTAAAAAACTCCATGGGCTACATCCAATGTCACACAAGTGGACTTCCCCTTTTGCAATAGACCCACACTGCCGCCTCCAATTCTGCTCTGCAGGGTCCTGCAACCCTCTGAACCAGAGTTGGGAGAGGGTGTGGTGAGCTGGAGGGGGGAATCTTCCATGTTACTGGATGCCATTTTGCTAGTGGATGGATATACAGTAATACCTTGGATTGCAAGTAACTTGGTTTGAGAGCGTTTTGCAAGACAAGCAAATTTTTAAAATATTTATTATTATTTTTTTTGACTTGATATACAAGCGACGTCTTGCAATACAAGTACTGTAGTATGGCTTAAATTAAAAATCTCTGTACAAATTTTTTTTGTGGGAATTTCGTTTTGATATAAGAGTGTTTTGGATTACAGTCAAGCACGTTTCTGGAACGAATTATGCTCTCAATCCAAGGCATGACTGTAGTTGGACAAAACCCCAAATTCACACAATTTTGCAAATGAAAGATGAATGTATATACAATGCATATTCTATGTATATAGTTTACGAAAAACAAAAAACAACTATTTTACTGCTGAGATCACAGAATTCTCCTCTGTATTGTGCAAGCAATTTTGCAACATTTTATCTCTTGATCATACTGAATACTTAAATAATTATTCATTTCTGCTGGGGAACAGCTAAACTTCAAACAGCCTAGTTGGGCATTCACAGCCTAAGAAGAAAATACAATAAATCTTCAATGTATTTCTCAAAACATTTTTCCTGCTCCTTTTCTCTATTTCAGCATAAATAATAGTAGTCCCTAGCTGGGAAAATAATGACCAACCAGTAGAAGCACTGCATTGCTTCTTGTGTAGATATTTTTGTATTGTTTTCAAAAAGTGACCATTGAATTTATTTTGGTTAGGGAACTTACTAAATGAGATGTATGAAATTGAAGACATGTTACCTGTACAGTAAACTTGCATACATAATTTAATTCAAGGATGCTGTCAGTCTCTTGCAGATTATATAGGGGATATGTCAGTTGCCAGGAAGTAGTAACAAATTAGTCTTGTTTAAAAAGTAATGGGTTGGATCCAGACTTAGTCATAAATCACATTACTAACTTAAGTCCATAGATATTGGTGGGTCTACTCTAAGCATCTATTACCAAGTCAGAATCCAACCCTGTGTTTCTGACCACTGTTTCATACATCTCTTTTTAAGTTGTTTCAGGATCAGGAATGATTTTTCAGGGCACCTCTTTTGGAGAGGTGACCACTACACTTTGTTAATCCATGAACTCATTACTTGTCTGAAGCTATTAAAGATATCTGCTTGCTAGACATTTTGCAAGGGTATGTCGTGTTTTCTTTTCAATCAGGTCCTCTTTTTTCTACTGTTTTGCTGGAAGTCTTTATTCCTAAAGGAGCTTTGCTATATTGCTGTTCTAGCCTGTTGAGTATGGCTAGGAACAAATCCAACATAAGCAATGAGACATCAGACAGAGAAACTAACGTCATAAATTAGCAGTGAAGACTAGGAAGTTAAAAGTATAAAAATAAACTGAGGGGAAGTATAACTCTGAAGATATGAAACACTCCTGAAAAATCAGACTGCAAGATCAGGGAAAGAAATGCAAATACATGCAGTATACAGAGTTATATAAAAACCAATTGTTCCCTGCTTCCAAAGTTTGTTCAATCTACATTTAGGCAAAACAGGAACATGCAGATCCATGTGGGGACTGAGGAAAAGAAAATGTGATGTATATATGCACAGCACCAGTGCTTTTTTTCTGGAGAAAAGGGTACCGGAACTCTTGGATTACATTTCCTCGGGAGTAGATGGTGATTAAATTGTAATGCAATTAATAGAAGAAAAGGTGCTGGAACTCAGTTCCGGTGAGTTCCACCAGAAAAAAAGCCCTGCACAGCACAGTGTCATGTGCTTAAGGGTGCAATCCTACTAACTCAGAGGCTTACGGTCATCCTATGTAGAGTAGGAGGCTGGTGGAGGTGATCTTCACCTTGCTGCCCTCCTGCCTTGCGTCTTTCGTTAGATGGGCATTTTTGCCCATCCAGCTAGAGTGTTTTGGAAGGGGAGGGAAGGAGGCTGGAGAGGTTTCAGGATAGATCATATCCTGGTCTCTCCAGTCTCCTCCACGCCCCTTCCCCACCCCGGTCAATTTTCTGACCTTGGAGGCCAGCCAGCAGGGTTCTTTCTGCATCAGCTGCAAGGGAGTGGGGGAGGGGAATCAGAGCCCCAATTCCCAGCTCCGAGGTCAGAGCTTTGTCTCCAAACTTGGATCTGGGAATCTGAAATATTCTGGGCCCCTCAGATGCTGTCTAGGGGCCATAGGATTGCTCCCTAAGCTTCACTTAAGTTGAGGGTAGGGACTAATAGGTCAAGCAGATAGCTTGATTTAAAAGGGTCGGATTTGAAGGGAATATATATATATATATATATATATATATGAGCACAGTAGTTGAAAGGTGAAGAGGCAGATTGAGAATGTTCCAGTTGCTCTTTATGGACAAGTTCCAACACCAAAGCAGCTAAGCAAATTGTAAGATACCTGTGGTAACCAGGGTGTGTGAGATTCTACCCATAAGCAAAATAGCCCCTGTAACTGTATACTGTTTCAGAGACTTCAGACTCCACCTGTGCCCTGTATTCAGGTTCTTGGGCAAGTCACTTTTCTTTTAGCCTCATCAGTTTGCCTTCTGGGAAATGGGTGTTTTGTGACTGGCCACACTCACCATGGCAGCCATTTTGTGAGGGCACCCATCACACACACTCAACATTTGAAATATGCACACCAGTCCCCAAAGGTTGGAGACTTATGGTGACTGGCAACATAGATTTCATAGATAGATGTCACAGAGTTGGAAGGGACCTACAAGGCCATCGAGTCCAACCCCCTGCTCAATGCAGGAAACTAGAGGAGGGGTCTCCCATCCAAGTAATAACCAGGCCTGACCCTACTTAGCTTTCCACGCTCAGACAAGCTGAGCCAGCATAAGCTACCTCCAGACTATGCTAGGCCTTGGTATATGCGGTGATGCAGGTCAGTAATGTAATTAAGTTGGTCAGATGTCCTCTTTTGTTCTTGCTGTCCTGTACTTTTAGTTCTATCCACTTCGATGTTTGGTTTCCGATTTGCCATCTAAAAATCCAGAATTCTTGGATGCTGCTGTGGAGTGTAGGCTTGAATCTAAACTTTTTTCTTATTGCTATGGGTTAAGAGTAGGTTGGAGAGTGCACTACACTCTGGGAGCTCTCTCCCTCTCTTTTTATTTCTCCCTACCAAACTAAAAATCCCAGCAAGCTCTTGGTGTGTGTGTGGGGGGGGAGTGCCTTCCAGCAATGATGACGTTTGGATCCTCAGTCAAGAGGAAGCTAGAGGTAAGAATAAACAGACTTTAGGACTGAAACTTTAATGGATCTGTAAGCATTTTAGCTAAGTACTAAAGAACAAATCAATCTCCTATTTCCTTTTAATTTAGCAAGTCCCCAGATGCCAGAAGGAAAATAATCTGGCAAAATAAATAAATACATTGGAGTCACTTTGCTTCCAAATTAGTTAATCTAAGGTTTTTTTCTTGCAGAATGTCTGTTTACATTCTTAATTTTACTTTCTGCCATCTTTTCTTTCAGTCCTCCCTTTTTTTCCTTTTGGTAAGATATCCAGAACTTTACATTAAATATCTATTCTGTTGTGAGAACAGGCCTAATAGGTTTTTCCTCCCGTGTATAAGCAGAGTTTGAGATCAGTTTGTTTCCTTCATGCAGTGGAACTTTTAAAAGAAGTTATGCCAGTTTGAATCTTTGTCCAGTTATTTCAGGGGGTGGGTGGGTTAGTCCACCTGTGGCTGTATTTTTTTAATGTGTATGTTTGTTTATAAGTTGCTCTAGTGTCCTTTTGGCCTGCAAGGGACTAGAAAAGTCTTTTTTTTTCTTCATTCTTTACTTTAAATTTATTTGGGATCTAGCTATTGTCTGTTTGGTTGAACTATCATCTCACTCTATAGTTCACTGGAGAGTTATTTTTGAAAATTTCCAGTGCTGCTCATCAGTAAGGTGAAATTGATTTTATTTCTATGTAAATTAGAGTAATTATTTCTAATTTTGCACCTATACATATAAATTAGCATACACAAATGTTATGCAGTTTTCTGCCTCTTTTTGGGTGAAGAATGTCCTTTCTTTTGGTGATGTGTAAATGGCCACTCTATACCCAATTAACCCACACCCCATGCTTGCACCAATGCACAACAACATGCCTCTGCAGTAATATGGAAGGATGGCATCAGTCCTGCACATATGTAGCCAGGCCTACCATAGCCTGAACATTATAAGTGTGAGAGAACTGAGCTGGATTCCAGCAATTGTCCACTTCATTCTAGCATGTTTCCCCCACTCCACTCGAATCTGCCAAATTTACCCGGAGTGAAATTCTGTGGCAAATTCAGTGCTTTTACTTATGTGTACATATAGCTACCATCCGTTTAGGCTAGCAAGTTAGATATGGAAATAAACTGAAAGGAAAGGTCTCTTGAACTCTTGTCACATTTTATACTCCCTATCCAGGCAATAATAGATTCCACCACACTGGAAAGGCTTCATTTCCACTTCCTGAAGACTTTCACTTTTTAATGCAAAAAGCATCACATAACATCTTTCATCATAGCTTTATTGAACAGGAAGGGTATGTAGCTCATTGGTACAGACTATGAGCAGGTGGGAGGGAATTAGGGATGTGTGAAGATTTAATTCAGGGGTGGAAATCCAGTGGACTAGTCAGGCTTGACCCCCCAAACCCTGTCCTGCTTACCTCTTCCTCAGCTCAACTTGCATTCTCCTGAGTCAAGCTGGGGAAGCAACTTCTTGGTTCCAGGCAGGCTGCTATTTACATAGAAAATGCCTTAAGATACGCCCAAAGAGGCAGCAGTGCAAATTGCGGCTGCTTTTGATGTATCTTAAGGCATTTTCTACATAAACACCACCAGGTTTCAGCCCAGCTCAGTGGGTGCAGCAGTGGCGTCTGCTGAGCTGGAGGCAGGCCAGGTCCCGGCAGATCGCCCACCCCTAAGAGGGATGAGTATCATAAGAACCAGGGACATTGAGATGCCAGAGACAGTGGGAGCCAGGGATGATGATATGAGTTACACAAGTCCCAGAATGTATGTGAGTGAATGAGTTTGGCCTCTGGTCTAGAGATGTGTGACACTGGAAAACTTGTTCTGTTTGAGCTTGATGGACTTTTGGCACAATTCCAACCCAATGGCCAAAAGCAGGTCTAATTGGGAGGGGGAGGGGTTCGGGCTCCATGAAATTGCTTGAAATATTTGCACAAATTTGGAGTTGAAAACTATGTGTCTCTACTAGTGCAACTTGCAATTTACGGAAATCGGGGCCGACTTGTTAGATTTGAGTCATTGTTGTTCCTGTTGTTGTTCTTGTTGTAGCATTTAACATGAGCAGTATGGAAGCGTCCTCCTCTCACTGCATATGCACACACTCCGCCTTGCCCACCTTGAATTTTCTGACAGTTATTTTCAGATTTGCACAAAATATGGGCCTCCGCTCTGCAATTTGCACAAATTTGTGGAGCGGAAGCCCAAATCTGTGCAAATTTACCCAGCTTTAATATATATATATATATATATATATATATATTACACAAATCATGGCCCACTTTAAAAACAGGTCTGCATGTTGGCTTGACTCACATCAGGTCGAGTCAGCGCCAGCACAGGGTTGACATAACAGAATCCTCAGGGCCAAGTTGAGAAAATCCATCGGATTTTCACCCCACCCCACATCGGATTCCTCACATCTCCTTACTCTGGTTTTCAGGGTGCATAGAATGGACATTAAATCCCAAAGACAGGAAGCGGTGTCTAAAGGGCATTTGCATCTCATGTATAATTAATATATCATATTGCCATTTCTGAGTATAAATACAAATGAAGCAGCGGCCGGACACACAAAAACTTAAACAAAGGGAACTAAAGGGCATCAATCAAGCCTCCAATTTTTCAGATCGAACACGTGTTTTTGTGAGTTGGAGGGCAGATGGAAGAGGTCCATGTTACAAGCTTGTACTAGGCCTTGAGAAATAATGCTTGGCTACTGAATATGAACAACCTACTCATACTTTGGCCAGCATGCACATACTATTTGTAGCACCTGTTCCTTTGCTAAAATGCCTTTAAAACTAGTAGCTCAATGTTAAATATTCACAAGGTGAGTGACACCAGATCCATTATAATTAAATCATATTAGAATCACTGAACTGAATCATTTTATAGCTTTACAATTATCTTGCAGACAATGTACTTGGTAATTTTTGCTAAATGCTTAAGTATCCAATTTGACCTGAAGGGTGCTGTTTTCGACTTGCATGATGGCTAAATATATTAATGTCCCAGAAAATGTTTCATACTCCATTTATTGCAAAATATTCCACTTTTAATAGGTGGAAATGTAAAACTTAATGCTAAAATGTATTCAGTTCTAATAGCATCTCCAAAAAGTTCAGGCACTGGCTTCTTCCAAAGTTTTCTTTCTGTCTCAGATCTTTGTAATTTGCATGTCCGTTGAATTTCTTATGTTCAGAGATTTATTTTAAGCTATCCACATTTTAGAGAGATTGGAATTATTTTCATATCCGGTTACTATCTTGCATTGTGATTATAATTGTATGCTTATCCATTGCTTTCGCAACAGCTTATGCACAGCACTTCCTCTGTTTAAAAAAAAAGAAAAAAGACTGTGATCGTGCTTTATCTGCACTCCTTAATTTCACATATTTTGGTGTGTGTGTGTAATTCCAGAATGTTAATAAAAAAGAAGATAGATCGAAAAAGACAATGATGAATGAGAAATACTTGCATTTATTTTTTCTTACATCAAGAAGCAAGTGTCCTAGTTCTTATCACCAACTTAGGGCATGATCCTATGGCCTCCCCACATTGTCTGGGGGGCATAGGATTATTCAGAGCTGTAGCTGCAAGGTCCTGTGATGTCAGAACTGGACTCTGAATGCCGAACCCCTGCCCCGTCCCCCTCACAGCTGGTGTGGAAAGGATTTCATAGATTTCATAGATCACAGAGTTGGAAGGAGCCTACAAGGCTATCGAGTCCAACCCCCTGCTCAATGCAGGAAACTAGAGGAGGGGGTCTCCCATCCAAGTAATAACCAGGCCTGACCCTGCTTAGCTTTCCACACTCAGACAAGCTGAGCCAGCATGAGCCACAGGCCAAGATCCAGCTGCCTCTCTGAGGTCGGAAATCAGCCTTGGAGATGAGGAATAGGGGCATGCTGGGGGGCAGGGAAGGGTGGAGGCTGGGGCCGACAGCTTATGCCATATCCAAATGGTGCCCCAGCCTCCTTCCCTCCCCCCCCCCACGGCACTTCACCCAGATGGCCAAAAATGGCCATCTAGATGAAATTCAGGGTGCAGGTGGTAAAGATCACTGCCGCTGTGCCTTGCACCCAGGATTGGATGCATGTATTGTAAGCCTCTGTGTTCAGAGGTTTACGTGACTTGAGGGCGGATGGCATTGGATCATGTCCTTAGATGGTTTTAAAAGGAGATTATACAAATTCATGGAGAATAAGGCTATCAATAGCTACTAGTCATGATGGCTATCTGCTGTCTCCAGGATCAGAGGCAGCATCCCCCTGAATATCAGTTGCTAGGGAAGAATAGCGAGAGAAGACTATTGCATTCATGTCCTGTTTGAAGGCTTCCAGTTGACCACTGTAGGAAACAGGATGCTGGACTAGATAGGCCTTTGGTCTGATCAAGCAGGTCTCTTCTTATGTTCTCACTGAGGTGATAAACCTGTGCCTGGGCTGAACCACTGCAGACTCTCGGATGTAAGGTGAACCTTCTCCCTCACCTCCCTGTTTTCTATGGATTGGAATTGATAAAATGGACAGTCTCATTTCAGTGAGAACCAAGCTGTATTAGCTGCAATGGTTCAAACAGTTGTTTCCCTCTGAACAGTGTTGGCCTTGCACCTGAAGTAAGAAATCAAAATGGCCCCACCAGTGCCACCTTGCTGCCACTCTGAATTGTCACTTAAGATCACAGTATTGGATTCTAGAGGAATGTGCAATACATTCTTTAAAAATACCAGTTTAATATGAGAAAGAGGACTCAAGAAAGAATTCAGGCATCTCCGAGTAGGGTGTGGTAAAATGCATGAAATCAGATGGTAGGGAATGAAGTGTTAATAGCTGCAGGAGGGACATCAGACTCCCAAAGGCAGTCTGGGGAGAATAACTCTGGTTGTTGATGTATGTTGCTGTAGGATGGCTGACTGAAGTTTGAGGCTCTAGGCCTCAGTTGTGTTTTATATTCAAATTAATTGTTCCAGTCATTCCTTAGACACGGTGTCTATGATTAGCAGAGTCTCTGTTACAACAGCAGGGTACTAACCAACATACTAACCAATTCGCAGTCCTTAGCTAAGATGTATGTGTACATCTACATCTTAGCTTATTTATATGTAAGAATAGGTTCTTACATATATCCTCTCTCACATGCATATCTACACACACACACACACACACACACACACACACGTGGAGAGCCCCAGACACAAGATGCTTGGTGGAGGTGTGATTTGTAGGAGAGTCTCCTTCCAGTGCAATTCTATCCCGTGCTATATACCTTTGGCCTGAGTATTACCCCCAAAGGATAAGTTTGGGCTAATGGAAGGGAGCACACCCATGCTATCTCCTGTCAGCCCTGTCAACCAGAGGGTCATTCTCTCTGCCAAATCCAGATAACTGGCAGACAGGGGAACTCAGACTCCCACCTCATGTTGAGCGCACTGGGGACACAGGGACAGTCTGGCAGTGATAGTCTAATCCTCCTGCTTGGGAGTTCCAGTGTATCAGCAGGCAGGAAGACCCTGGACTTTTTCCCTTGGTGCCAGGATTGGCCAAGTGCTCAGCCCATTCCAGCCCTGGGGAGAGTAGCAGGGACTTGCTTGACCAAGAATAGGGAAAGCAGCTGAGCACCTTTCCTTCCGCTCAAGCCCAGCTAGGCCCCTTTACTTCCTGTGCAGCTGAGGTTTGCCTGAGTGCTCAGGTGGGCTTCTGCTCCTAGCAGCAGGAGCTGAGGAGAAGTGAGCTGTATTTGCTTACACTTGGCAGAGCCAGTTCCTTTCACAGTTCCTTTCTAGTGCCTGCACACTCTTGGCTGCTGCTGGAAACTTCCAGTAGCAGCCAAGGGATTGATTTGATCCTCTGGGAACAAAGCTAGGGGGCCTTTAGCATTGACAGTGACAGAGACTCTCTTCAGCCTTGCCTCCCTAAGTTTGCTATGTGGTGAGGAGAACTTCAGGGTGCTGTATGCATGCCCTCATGGGACTCTGTGTGGGATCTTTCTTGGTGAGGTCTGGGCTAGCCTGTGTTAAGGTTAAGGAGTATGTTTCATTGTTTCACACCACAGCAGTGCCCAAGTGCAGCGTTTTACTTTTCCCAAAAGAGTGAATGGCAACCATTCAATTATGCTAACTAGCAACCATAAGAAACAAATCTGTTCTGATCCACATGGCCCCATATTGATCCTAGCTTCTGTTTCTTGACCACGCTAGAGTTCCCAGTTTTGGGAAATGGGTTTAAAAAATACATATATTTTCAGTAATTAGAATGCCTGACACTTTGCTCTGGATAGTGGATACCTTTACAGCTGATGGGAAAGGGTTAGAAAACATGGGAAGTAAGGATCAAGATAGAAATATTTTACAGATCATTGGTTTATTGGCCCCTTGCCATGTCTGTTTTAAATCTATTAATTATGTTTCTCCATAGAATTATGTTTTTTTGTTCCCTTGGCCATTTTTGAACAAGGTTTGCAAGTCACCAAGATATAATTATTTCTGTAGTGCCTGACACAAGAGCACAGTAAACACAAAGTTTTGACCAACAACCTATTTTATTATTGGGGTGGGAGGAGTCAAAGCAATAGATGCGGAATACTTATTAGGACTACAAGAAGGGACTAGAATGAAGAGGAAAGGCACACACATTCTGGATTCTAAAATGCCCATGACTTTATTAACACAGAATCTGCCATGAAAACTTAAATGCTCTGTTTCTATCTAACACCCATCACCATCACCCAAACAGGTAACTGACTATCCACTTGGGATGAGTTGGTAGTGATCAGTCTCCTCTCACTTAAGCCCAGTGTCTGGGTGACCCCATCTTGGCACTTCAGAGCTCAAACATCCTAAAAGATGTGCTGAGGGAAACATGACTGGAGTCACCATCCCCACAACTGAGAAGTTGGGTGAGTGGGATGGGCACAAGGGTTCCTCTGGTCCTAGTTACTCTCAGGCCAAGAAGACCTGAGAGGTTGGTCTACGGAAGATACCTCCAGCCTCCAAGTAAGCCTCACAAAGGTAACTTGCATAATCTTTCTATCGATCTTTCTAGGATGGGTGTGACTTGAGCCATGCTAGTAAGCAAGTGCATCTGACAGTTCGGTAATCTGGCTGTAATTACTTGGATAATCTTCCTGTCTTGCCTCACCCATTCCTGATATTACCTTTTTTGTTGTTCTTGGTTTTAAGTACTGTGAGCTGACTTGGACAGTTTATGTAATAGCAGGGTAGAAATATTTTAAATCAATCAACGCGTGATTAAAATTTAGGAAGGTAAGGCAAATAACCTCTCTTCGCATTTCTCAGTTCCAAAACTAACAATTACCTTGGAATAAATCAGAACCAAAACCACAATCCAGGGCCTATTTGCCTTTTTTTCTTTCCCTGTTCTCCTCCCACCTGACCTTTCCTGTAAGGCCTATATGTATTAATTGATATACTAATTGGAAAAATGGATTGTACCACAGTGATGAATAAGACTGAGTTAAACATCTTACAGCTGTTTGGTTTAAAGAAATATAAATTATGAGTATGGTTTGCCCTATGGTTTGTTCATTACACCAATTCAAAAGCCTACTGCTAAATGGTGTATTATACTACAGTACAATTAATTGAACAAGCATGTTTGAACATATATTGCTCCATAGGTACTATAAATCAGACTAATCCTAGTTTGCTAAGAGCAATTTTACTGCCTTAGATGTAGTTTTAATGAGTTTTTCAAATTCACTAGATCAATTACTTTGAACTGCTTTGAACTGCAAACAAACAAAAATCCTATCTTGTTGAAGTCCATTTTTCTTCCTTTTTTAGCATTTGTATTAGGGTTATGCTGCATTATGTCTAGTATGTCTACGTATATTATATATTAGGAAAAGACAACCACTGCTATTAGAACTCCCGACAAACCTACTACTCATTTGGAAAGCATTAACGCTTTCTAATTTTGATTATCAGGAATATCACACAAACGCACACAAACACACCAAAATGGCAAGGACAAAATGAGAATACTTTGTGATGATGATATATAATATATAAAATATTTTATATTTTATATTGTATTTTATGATTTTAACTGTTGTAAACCTCCCAGAGAGCTTCGGCTATTGGGTGGTATAAATATGTATTAAATAAATAAATAAATAAATAAATATAGTCTGAGTAGAATTTATCACCTCTGAGCAACCATCAGTGAGCTCTTAAGTACATCATGAGTTCAAATCTTACTACATTAAGACTGCAGTCTTATGTACACTTACACAAGATTTTATGTTCAGTAGGCCCCCACACAAACTTTCTTCTTCTTTTTTAAATATTTTTTTTTTATTTCAAATAAACACACGTACAAAAAGAAAATAAACCCACAGATCCATATAACTCCAAAGTGCACCCGTCACCACGGGGCCAAAAAATAATTCTATCCACATAATCCATTATTAATCAATATTCCAAAACTACATTATATCTTGACATGGCTTACTCCCTTTTCCCTTTACTAAAACATAATCTAGAAATGGTCCCCATATATCCTTAAAATTATTTTTCTTTAATTGTCCCTTTTTACATTTAATATTACATGTTAATTTATCATTTAAAGCAATATCCCACCAAACTTTCTGTTGTTCCTTGTCAGGTTTCTAGTTCTGGGAAACTGACTGTTCTAGGATGGCACTTAGTAAGTATATAGCTTTCCTGTTAATATAGCTAGGGGTGGGCAAATGAGTGATGTTCATGCTTGCCAACATTATCCAAATGTCAGCTTGCTGCTCTTCTCTCATAGATTTGTGCTTGTGTTTGTGATCACCGTTTGTTTTGTGTGAACAGGAAAATTGTGCAAAAAAACCACAGCAGGTATAAGGCATGAAAGTTGCACAAAAATCCTCATATTTGTGCAAATTTCCTGCATGGGTAGCTAAAGCATGGGTAATTTAAAAGTTGCACATTTTGAGAGAGTTGTGCAGTTTTCAAAATTTGCACAGTGTGAGAAGGTTGTGCATTTTTCAAAATTTGCAGTTTGAGAAAGGTGTGCATTTTTCAAGTACATATTTTGCGAATGCAAGCCTGGGAATTTGCAAAATTTTAGGAGAAAATGCACTCCCATTTGTGTTCAGGGTAAATCAAGTGATTTGCAAACTGAAATGAAATTCTCATACATCCTTAATTATGTAGCATGACTTAGGGATGGGTAAATCTGTCAGTTTCACTTACTTCCACATTTGAATTTTTAAATTTTCAAGTTCTTTCTCACCTGAATATAAACTGAAAGTTAGTAAAAAAAAAAAAAATTATCAAAAAGGAACTGAAACAAAATTCTCAGCATCTGCATCAGCCAAATTCAATAGGTATAGCTATTTCCACCATGGAGAGGACCATGATGTACCTGCCAGTCACAGAGCTGTTGAAGGTGAGAAGCTGTCAGAAAAAAAGAGGGGGGAAACCCTAATTCCACACACAAGGATCCAAACCAGAATTTTAAGAGCTAAGTACTCAAAGCCCTGAGCCTGGATGGATGAATCTGTCAGTTCCAGTTTCTCCCACATTCGATGTTTCTTAATCTCAAGTTCTTTTTGTCCCAAATATGGAGAACTGAATATGGAGAACAGTGTCCATTTTAACTTGGGTTTTCATAGATTTCATAGATCATAGAGTTGGAAGGAGCCTACAAGCCTATCGAGTCCAACCCCCTGCTCAATGCAGGAAACTAGGGGAGGGGTCTCCCATCCAAGTAATAACCAGACCTGACCCTGCTTAGCTTTCCACACTCAGACAAGCTGAGCCAGCGTAAGCCAATACTGCTTTAACTTGGAAAATCAGTCGTACACTAGATGTTAATGGCATACATAGAGCCCACGAAACACCATGGGTATGATCCAGCCAAAGTTATGCACTTTTAACTCCCACAGCTTTCAACAGGAAGAAGTTAAATAGTTTAACCATCTCTTATTGAATTTAAAAGCAGTCAAAACTGCTTAACTTTGGCTAGATTGTGATATATATATATATTGATATCACCCTTAAGTCAGCATGCTGATTCTGCAGATATCTGCAGAATTAGCATGCTGACTTAAGGGTGATATCAATATACATTTCTCCTTGGTTACTCCGTGAGAGACTTCCACGATATTGCTATACTGTTCAAGTACTCGGTGCCTATTAAGTATAATTATTTATGACCCTTCTTTTTTCAGCATTCCCAGTCAGTGATTACATCTCTAGGGGTAATGATAAGCCACCAAATACACAGAATCTAAAATTGAACTGAAAATGTGGAATACTGTACATGTTCTTAATTCAGCTCTCCCCACTCCCCTTCCATTAACAGGTTCACGTTCATTTGCTCTAAGCTGATTTTTTTCTTAGTTAATTAAGCACCTTGCATTTCTATTCCATTATATTTTATATACCCCATTATGATTCTAGACTAACAAATACTAGGCCCATCATGTTAGGCTCCACCTACCCTTGCCTCTGGTTCCTGCTCTTCAGTTCATTGCCTACTCTAGATCCCTTTTCCTCAGTACCAAATGTGTGTGTGGATAGGGAGATGCGGATAGGGTGGCAATGCCATTTTGAAAGTGACTGGTTAAATTTATTTATTTATTTATTTAATATATTTCTACACCGCCCATCAGTCAAAAGGCTCTCTGGGCGGTTTACAAGAAAATTAAGAGGGTTCGTTTCTGTAGAGGAGGAGCAGACCACATAAATCAGAAATAACTAGCAGCCTCCTCCAACTTGGTGCCCTCCAAGTGTTTTGGACTTTAACTCCCATCAGCCCCAACCAGTATGACCAATGGTCAGGAATGTGGGGTCTTGCAATCCAAAATATCTAGAGGGCACCAGCTTGGGGAAGGCTGGTCTAGAGCTGATATATATACAGGTCATAACAGTTAATGGTATCTGGTACTACAGTACTATGGCTCTTTTACTCGTGAAGAAATTCTGCTATTATTGCCTCCCCTACCCAAGTCAGATTTTCTGAGCTCTAAAAAGAAATGAAAGGTAAATGGGGAAAAAATAGGAGGAGGACAATATGATGATGATGCCATGCAGATGACTATGTAAATATTAAACAAAGCATGGCTCTTCCACAGTAAACATTTAGTATGGAAACATGGGGAGTCATCAATTACTTGTAGGGATGTCGGAGAAATCCGCAATGGATTCAAATGAGTTTGGATTTCTACAAATCCAACCTGCGGATTCTAAAGCAGACTGGCTTTTTCTGAGTCACACGGACTTGCGGATCTTTTTTGTACTTTCTGGAATTGTACGCAAATTTAGTCATACAAAAATTGTTGAAAAGTACACTAATATATATGCCATTTTAAACACACACACACACACACACACTATGTTTTATACATCACAGATGTCTCTCCAGCCTTTGCTAAAGAGCAATCTTTTTTTGTGTGCGCTCTGCTGATTGATTGTATGCTGACCTAAGAAAAATATGCAACATGTTATGTGCCAGTGAAAGTTCCGTAAATTCTGCCTGACTTTTTTGCCTACGTTTCCAAGGGGGGGGGGGAGAATCTGAATCTATCAATGAGTGGGTGACAGAGCGAAAGATGCCTGACAATCTGCAAAACACAGATGGAACAGATTTAACAAAATCCGCACATCCCTAAACAGGACAGTAGGTTCCAGAACATCAGCACTTGATGGATTGTGTCCTTAGTTTTGCTAAATCTGACTGCTTCTCTCTCTCTGTGCCACCCCACAGTGACTTGCAATCTAAACATCATTGTGCTGCATGCCATTAGCACTAGCAGGCACACATCTTTTCCTCTCAGTAACTATTAAAAGTGGAATACCACATCTACTTCATGAAAACAATTTGCAGCCTAATGATTTTCAGACTTTTACATCAACTTCTATTGTTGTTGTTGCTTAGATAGACATATATTAACTCTGTGAACGAATCTTCCAAAGATGTTTCATGCATAACAATGTTCAGGTAAATCAGCAGCAGACACTCAAGTCTACCCATGTAATGATTGATTTGATAAATAACTATCCCAAAGGTAGACTGTAATTTAGAGGACATTATTTGTAGCAAGAGGTTTAACTAGCTTTGCTTTTGTAATTAAAACAGGCTACTCTTTCACTCAAAAATCCTTTAACCATTCCCAAGGAGGATAGGAAAGTTCTGTGATTTAGGAAATCAATACCGAGTTTAACAGAGAAAACACAAATTGATACTGAGACAACTGATTCCTTAGTGATTCGGTGACCAAAGCTTGTGGCAATAAGGTTAATTTTTAATCTTGTATAAATTCTCTACTCCTGAACTAAAGTACTGTATTAAAGGATTTGTGCTCGTACAGATTTAATGACTCTCCTAAGCTGAAGGAATTGCTAATCAGCACCATTAGTTTGCCCTGAACTTGTTAAATCGCTAATAGAATAGAACTGCACTTTTATAAAAGTGTGAAAAGATTATTAATATTGCTTATTTAACTGCTCAAGAGCTAAGCAAACACAAGCCTATAAAACTTCCATCGCGTGTCTTAACTAGGGATGTTAAGGAACAGGCGGGCGTCCACCAAATCTTTGCCTTAAAAAGCCGGTTTCGCCAAGAGCTGCTCCTGTATCTGAGATTCCTGGGGAGACAGTAGAGTAGAGTTCCCCCCCTTCTTCCCCTGCAGAGCTGTGGAGAATGTAGTGGTTCCCCTCCCACTCTCTCCTAGGACAATACTTTGCTTCCCCCGCCCCAGCCCCACCAGTGGATGTTCAATTGCTTCATTAATCTTGTTTTTAACTTCATTAGTATGCATTTCATAGATTCATAGATTATAGAGTTGGAAGGAGCCTACAAGGCTATCGAGTCCAAGCCCCTGCTCAATGCAGGAAACTAGAGGAGGGGTCTCCCATCCAAGTAACAACCAGGCCTGACCCTGCTTAGCTTTCCACGGTCAGACAAGCTGAGCCAGTGTGAGCCACAGGCCTGTCTAGAGTTGACTTTAGTCTTTCTCTCTCTCTCTCTCTCTCTTTTTTGCTCTAATTGTCATCATTCTCAACAGTAAACCTCTGACTGAAAGGCAGGTATCATTAGGAATGAGTCTCAGACCAGGTGCTAGGCTTGAGAATTAAAATAAAATTTCCCTTTTTCTTATCAGCTATCAAGAAGCTGCGTCCCCCTCCATTCTCTCACAAAGTCAATTTCTATAAAGCCACTTGTGGCAGTGGAGGCCCCACAGAAGCTGCTTTATAAGAGAAGAGATCACAGCAGCACTTCCTGCTTCCACCGTCCTCACTATAAAGTGATGTGTAAAGGATGAAGGGACGTGTAAAGGATGAAGGGTTGCTCGAAGACCTTGATCTTTGTGAAGTTCAGTGCAAACTGACCTGACTCATGTGTGAATCATAATATAATTATCCTTTGGATTTTGCACCTCTCTTAATTTTGCCATGCAGTTCTCAGCTCATAAAACATACGCAAAGGCATTTAAAATGTATATTTTAATTTTGTTATTGTATAATAAATTTTATGATAAAATATGTTTAGAAATCTGTACGTTTAGATAAAATACACTTATAAATGTGTATTTTGTGAGAAAACATGTTTACTTTAAATACATATTTAAATATGTTACATCTTTTTTTTTTTTTTTTAATCTGCACAAAAATTCTCATATAAATAGAGTGGAGGCTGGTGACTCCAATGTCAGCGGGGCTGTGTATCCGCTCTGGATTTTACTCTGAATTTTTTAGGAGCTATCCATGGTGTTGAACCTATTTTGGGGATAGGTTTCAGCACCATGGACAGCTCCTTTAAAGTTCATAGTGAAGTCTGGAGCAGATACACAGCCCTGCTGACATTGGAGCCAGCAGCCTCCACTCTATTTATATAAGAATTTTTGTGCAGATTTTTTTTTTAAAAAAGTATATTAATGAGGAAAACAGATGGAACAGCCTTTATTGATGAATATATGCAACATTGACACAGACCAGAACTAGATGACCTGCCTCTCCCTAAAAGGAAGGGGATCTTTGCAGTCATTTCCAGCATTAGGCCCAGGTATCCATTCTAGGGGACAGGAACTGCCTTCACTTCTTCCATATGAGCTTATCATAGCACAAGAAAGGGAGATTTCCTGGAATAAAATGTGATTTGTATCATGAGGTAAAATTTGGCAAGATACCTCAATTTGCCTGACGACTAAACAAAGAGCAGACTATACTACAAGTCTATCTTGATCAAACCTTTCATTTCCATTTGGACAGAGCTCCTAGAGACTAGAGCAGTTTGAAATTTGGTGCGCTAACGTATATGGAAATCCATTCCTGACCTCACATCTCTTTCTCTCTTTCCACCCATCCTTTTAATTTATTATTACTTCTTATATTTATTTATTTATTTGTTTAATTAGAATTGTGTTTGCTATTAGGGTATGTTGCTGGTGTGAAGGGGAGAAGGGTAAAACTGAATATGGGGGACTCCCCTTTATTTTGACTATCATTTAAAAAAAATTTGCTTATACAACACTAGCTGTTGCCCGCGGCTGCGCTCACATGGATTTTAGGATTTGGTATAATTGTTTTTAAAAGAAACATGTATGGAAAAGATGCAGTGTCTCTGACTGAAAGTGTAACGTTTAGGCTGGGTGCTGGCAGCAGAAATCTTTTGTGACAGAAATATCTGTTCATAAAGAAAAATGAGGTTAATCCTGAGAGTCTACAGGTGATGAAGAGTGAGCATGCCTAGTTTGGGGTAGATCCATCTAAACGTGATGGAGCCTATGCAAGCGGTGTTCACAAACCTGTGGGGGGGGCTCACCTCTCCACCGCCTCGCCTCTCTGCGGCGGCGCCCCCCCGCCTTGATCTTCTGAGTGGTGCGGAGCAGTTCTCTGTGCCGCTCAAGCCGCCGGCGCTGGTCACGTCACTTCCGGGGCTGGATGTGACGCGACAGGACCAGCGCAGGCTGGCGCGGGCGGCTCGCCTCTCCGTGGCGAGCCGGCGCTGGAAAAAGGTAGGCCTGCGTGAGCCCTGCGCGGACGTGAGCAGACCGATTTTGGCCCGCTACGCCCACGTGAGGCGAGTGGTTATATCCCTACGGATGTTACCGCTCGGCTTGGGGGGCCGTAATGAGGCCGAAATCGGCCCCACTCGCGCACCCCTGAGACTCGTGGGCCTTACCTGGTTCCCCGCTTGCCTCTCTCTGCGAGCCGCCATGTCTCCAGCGCGGGGTCCCATTGTGCCATTTCTGGCTGGACGGAAGTGATGCGGCATCTTTTCTATGCATCTTTTGCATAGAAACCATGGCAACAGGGCTTAAAATGGCCATTTTAAATGCCAGCTGGAAATGACGTGACAGCACCCTGTGCTGCTGGCGTGGCTGCTCGAGCGGCGCAGAGAATCGCTCTGCGCTGCGGAGAATCGCTCCACGCTGTGGGGAATCCGGGCATCGGGGGGGCTGGCAAGGAGAGGAGAGGCGAGGTGCCCCCCCAAAAGGTACGAAATACACTCCTACTAGCACCCAGCCTAAACGTTACACTTTCAGTCAGAGACACTGTATCTTTTCCATACAGCTCTCGCAGGCCTTCAAGGAGGGGGGGGGGAACCTTTTCATTTTTAAACCTGTATTTTTCATTTTTCTTCTTCTCCATAAAAAAATATTCAAAATGCAAATTGAAAAATTAAATGTAAATGGTGTGATGATACCATACACAGTTGTACCAATTGTAGGCGATGGAGCGTGCCTATTCCGGGCACTATCTTTCGTTATGTATGGCAGTCAGAATCTTGGTAGGGAGGTACGTGAACAAATAGTTGATCATGTCGTTGAAAACTGGGATGCATTCTCTATAATGTCCCACGACAGTGATGGAAACAACAGTGTGAGTGCCAATGCATACTTTGACAACATATCCCGACCCCATACTTATGGTGGTTTGTGCGAGTTGACAGCGGGTGGACAATTGCACCTAAAATCCATGTGAGCGAAGCCGTGGGCAACAGCTAGTACAGTATACACACACACACACACACACACACATAAAGTGCCTTTCAGAAGTATTCACCCCCTTTGACTTTTCCACATTTTGATTGTAAATTCAATTGAAATGGATTTAATTGACATTGTTACCACTTGATGTACACAAGATACTCAACACTGGGAAGGTGCAAAATATTATTATTGTGGCACAAAAGTTAAGTAAACAAAAACAAACTGGTACTTGTTGGTTGCATAAGTATTCACCCCCTTTGCTATGATGTGACATGCCTAAATAAACTCACACAACCTACTGCCTCCAGAAGTCACATGCTGTAAATACAGTAGTTTAATGGAGTCTACCTGTATGCAATTCCAGAGCCACATGATCTCAGATGAAATTCCCCTGTTTCTGGAAGGCCCCAGAGTTTGTCGGAGAGCATATCTAAACAAACAGCCCCTTGATGATCAAGGAGCTATCAAAACAACTCTGGGATAAAGTTGTGCAGAAGCACCAATCAGGATTGGGTTACAAAAAATTTTGCAAACTAGGAACATCCCCCGGAGCACCATTAAATCCATTATTACAAAATGGAAAGAAAATGGCTCAACCGTGACTCTATCTAGAGAGCAAAGGCCGTCCACCAAAACTCAGTGACCAGGTAAGGAAGGCATTTGTCAGAGAAGCAACCAAGAGGCCATTGGTAACTCTGAAGGAGCTGGAGACATCACAGCTGAGATGGGAGAAACTGTCCATGGGACAACTATCACCTGGCTGCTCCACAAAACTGGGCTTTATGGAAGAGTGGCAAGAAGAAAGTCACTGCTGAAACTACCCATATCAAAGCCCATTTGGAGTTTGCAAAAAGGCATGTGGGAGACACAGCAAACTTGTGGGGAAAGGTTTTCTGGTCTGATAAGACCAAAACTGAACCTTTCAGCCTTGCCGCAAAACACTATGTGTGGTGCAAAGCCCCAACAGTGCTCATTGCCCTGAGAGCACCATCCCGATGGTGAAGCATGGTGGTGGCAGCATCATATTGTGATTGGGACTGGGAAACTGGTCAGTATTGAGGGCAAGATAGATGGACAAATACAGGGCAATTCTAGAGGAAAACCTGTTTCACTCTGCAAGGGACCTGGGACTGGGGCGGAGGTTCACCTTCCAGCAGGACAATAACCCTAAACGCACAGCCAAAGTCATGCTGGAGTGGTTTAAAAACAAGAACCTGAAAGTCTTGGAATAGCCCAGTCAAATCCCAGACCTCAGTTCGATTGAGGATCTGTGGCAAGTTGCTGTTCATCAACGTTCCCATCCAAGCTGACAGAACTGGGGCAATTTTGCCAGGAAGAATGGGCAAACATTGCAGGATCCAGATGTGCAAAGCTGTTAGAGATTTACCCAAGAAGACTCGCAGCTGTCATTGCTGCCAAAGGTGCTTCTACCAATTAATTGACTCAGGGGGGAGTGAATACTTATGCAACCAACAAGTGCCAGTTTGTTTTTTGTTCACTTAACATTTGTGCTGCAGTAAAAAATATTCAGCACCTTCACAGTGTTGAGTATCTTGTGTACATCAAGTGGTAACAATGCCAGTTGAATCCATTTCAATTCCAGGTTGTAACACAACAAAATGTGGAAAAGTCAAAGGGGGTGAATACTTCTTCAAGGCACTGTATATATAGATGATGATGATGACGATGACGATGACGATGACGACGATGATGACGATGACGACGATGACGATGATGACGATGATGACGATGACAACGACTGGATTCCATAATCCATGTTTGGGCTAAAGCCGCCAGGTCCCAGGTCGGAAAAAGTTGAAGACTATTTCCTGGGCCTATGGAAGCATGTCAAACTTATTGCCTAGCCTTCTGGGGCTGAAATAGAATGGACTGACATGCCTAATAAATAATTTCCTCATTGGAAAGCAACATCAGGTAACAAGGGCACCTATTTACAGCAACTTCTGCAAAATGGCAAGCTTACAATAAATATGCAATTATAATAGAAGGTCCTCTCAGAAACTGGTCAACAGAGCTGTCACCGCTCTAAAAATGAAGAATTAACTAAGCTTGACAGAAAATTAAATATAATATACTGCTCTGCTATAGTGAAAGAACACATCTAAAGTATATGTGACTTTCTTTATCTTTTTTCTTTCCCCCCCTTTTGCTTGCAGCCATTTAATTGTCTCCAGCATGCCTGGCCTTTGTCCTGGAGCTCAGACCTAATTAAGCTAGAGCTAGACACAGGGCCTGGAGCACAGATTTTCGACTGCCTGGGCTGCCAGTCCTGTAAACATCCAGGCAGATAACAAAAATGCCTTTGGTTACCCAGATGAAGTTGAAAAAGGGTCCTTTTAAGACCACCTTTGTTTTTACTTCCTCTAGCCATTATAACTATGAACTCAATGTTTTTGAAATATATTTCTGCAGGCTTTTTGCAGCAGCTACAAACAGTACCTGAACTGGTAATCTCCTCTCTTTATAACTGAAAATATCTTGAAGTTAGAGAGCTTCCTTCTTTTTTAAAAAGAATCACATTGAAGACTTTGCATTGATAACAATACTGGGGTAGAGAACTTAGGTTAAATTATCTGCAAGTGTAAAGTGTCCCAATTCCAGTTGTCCTGTATTGACACCAAGTGGTCCCAATTCTGCAATGTAGTTGGGAAGATGTTGCTCAAGATGAATGTCTGTAATTTCTCTGCTTCCTTTTTCTCTTGATAATGCTGCTCTTTTAAAACTAACACACCTCCTGATAGAAAAGTTGAACCTCCTGATATTAGCATTTCCAAATCAAACATCAAACAGACTAGGCCTGTACAATTTGTGACACACCAAGCCAGGCTAGGTGCCTGTCACTAACTCTTTCCTCCTTTGGTTGTTGTCGCTTTGTATCAGGAAGCAAAACCTGGAGACTTATCAAGCCCTAGTGGTCCACCACCCTACATAACTGGTGGGTTGTGTTCAGCTTGGTGGGTCACAAGCTATGCAGGTCTGGAGTAGGGGGGGCACTTATGAATCACCAAAAAAGAGGACACTGATTTACATAAAATTTTGCAAAATTTTGTAGTTTATATGTATAGCTGCAAATTTAGAATTATTACAATTTAAATAAAAATACAGGCCATCCACGCCATGGTGTGGAAGACTGTGATCAGGTGATCTGTGTTCCTGCCTGTTCAGTCTGCTGTCCAGGTGCTGACTGTTGATGGGCATCAGTTCTTAGCGTTCTTTATTGTTAAACCAGACTTGGACAAGACAACCCTTCAAATATGAGGATGACTTCAAATAGAGGGCTGTCCTCTGTAAAAGAGGAAACATGGCCTCCTTTATCTGGAGGTTCAGAATTTTTGTTAAAACAGAAAATATTGACTGTGTCCAGTTCTTGGATATCTCAATTGCATTTCAAAACTAACATAGCATATCCTCAGTTCACTGTCAGGGTTTTATTTGTGGCATCATTACTATAGGTCCTAGCTGCAAACACTGAATTACTACAATTTCCCCATCATAATGAATATTTTCTTCTTAGCTACACATCTACAGTAAGTGTCCGCTTTGCATCTCAAGAAGATTTTAAATGTATTAATTACATTTATATCTCACCATTCTTCCTTAGGATGGCATACATGGTTCTTCTGCTACTATATCCTCACAATAACCCTGTCAGTTAGGGCAGACTGAGAAATGTAACTGGTAAGTGGCAAGTTGCTTAAAGATAACTGCTGTTTGCCATACTCCAAGTGACTAGATAATTCTTCCCCCCACTGGAAGCTACGGGTACCACACTGCTGCAGAACAAATCACTTTTGTAACTCAGAGTATTTTAAAAACATCTTTTGATGTGGCATATGGGGATTCTTTTCAGAGAGAGAGAAATAATCTTAGAAGTCACACTGGGTGCATATCAACCCTCCTGCATCATTAATAGAGTCCTTTGAATTCTCTAGGGAAAGGGTCAGCCATCTGGCTGGCTATGGCCCAAACTAGGACCTACGGTGGGGAGCACCAATATGTCCAGGGTCCAGAAGCACTGGACATCTGGGTTCAGGGGAATTAAGAGAAAGCAGTAAATTTGGAAGGTCCTAGAGCTGCCTTTCCCAACTTAGTGTCCCCCTCCCGATGTTTTGGACTTCAACTCTCATCAGTCCCAACCAGCATGGCCAATGGTCAGGGATGCTGGGAATGGTAGTCCAAAACATCTGGAGGGTGTGAGGTTGGGAAGGGTGGCCTAGAGAGCCCCAAGCCCGGTACAATAAAGACAAAAAGGTCATGAGGATGGGACAGTCAAGCTCCAAGCAAAAGGGGAGTTTTGTCCTTGTCCAGGTCACAGAAAGGAGCCATTAAGCACTGGGTTTTCCTGCTCTATTTTAGTGAGTTCTCCTAAATGTTCAATTTTGGAGCAAGCCCAGTTAAGTCCTCCAGCAAGAGCAGAAAGTGGCCAGGTCTGCTTACCCTTATCCCAGAGTAAAAGAAGACTATAGTGACCAACTACAATCTACTCATAAATAACCAGGGGGAATAAATAGTATATTACCTTATTCATGTGGAAGCATAAGTGACCCTTATGTCCCTATTTCCCTAGTAATAGTGTAATCAACATACATTAATCTTTGCATTTGCCATTTTCTCTAAAAATGTAATGTCTGAATCAGCTCTCTGTCAGAGCCTCTACCTTTTTATTAAATTCTGTGTACTTTGGGGACAGCCCATAGCTTAGTGGTGGTTGCACGCAGAAGGTCCCAGGTTCAAAGGAAACCAAATGCAGAGTTACAGAATGGGGGACACTTGGCTCAACAAAACTACAAGTGAGAAGGATCTTGGAATTGTTGTAGATTACAAACTGAATATGAGCCAGCAATGTGATGTGGCTGCAAAGAAAGCAAATGCTATTTTGGGCTGCATTAATAGAAGTATAACTTCCAAATCGCGTGAAGTGATAATTCCCCTTTACTCGGCACTGGTTAGGCCTCATCTTGAGTACTGTGTCCAGTTTTGGGCACCACACTTTAAGAAGGATGTAGACAAACTGGTGAGGGTTCAGAGGAGGGCAGCAAGGATGATAAAGGGACTGGAAACAAGGCCCTATGAGGAGAGGCTGAAAGAACTGGGCATGTTTAGCCTTCAGAAGAGGAGACCGAGGGGAGATATGATCACACTCTTCCAGTACTTGAAGGGTTGTCACACAGAGGAGGGCCAGGATCTCTTCTCGATCATCCCAGTTTGCAGGACACAGAATAATGGGCTCAAGTTACAGAAACCCAGATTCCACCTAAACATCAGAAAAAAATTCCTGACTGTTAGAGCAATATGACAATGGAACCAACTACCTAGGGAGGTGGTGGGCTCTCCCACTCTGGAGGCATTCAAGGTGCAGCTGGACAGCCATCTGTCAGGGATTCTTTGACCTGGATTCCTGCATTGAGCAGGGGGTTGGACTCGAATGGCCTTGTAGGCCCCTTCCAGCTCTACTTTTCTATGATTCTATGATTCAGTCTTTGGTGTCTCCAATTAAAAAGATTAAATAGTAGGTAATGGGAAAGACCTTGAAGAACTGCTGCCAGTCCGAGCAAACTAAACAAAGCATCTGACCTAGTTTAAGTTCCTATGACTGCTTTCCCCCTTAAAACCATAAAATATTTTCTTTCCCTATTTAACATTGTTTATAGCATATATAAGAGCTTCCAAAATAAACATTTCCCCTGTCCAATCCTGCATTAGTTTTAATACATCTTCCTTGGTCATTTGCACCATTGTATAAATTCATGATTACATATACACATAAATAATGATTTGTAATAAATTACATATACACATAACAATATGTACAAATTATACAGAATGTTGCATTCATTATATACTAAATGATTTTTATACGTGCTTTAATATTATATATAAATCTCATTTATCTACACCTGAATAATGCTGAACCCACGCATGCAGGACATATTCCCCTGAAGTCTGTGGGATAACACTGCATGCCAAGGAACAAAACAAAAAGACCTGGTATGAAACATTAGCATGCATAAAACAACTTCCATATGTGTGGTTTATTTTTTCTTTTTGACTGCCTGACCGTATTTATATTCATTGATTTGTTTTTATTGTTTGCTTTTGGAAAATGAGGAAAGAAAATAGAAGGAACAGAACGAGGCATGCTGTTGACTAAAGTCTTTTGTTATTAGGTTCATCCATGTCACTACTTTTCTATTTTTGGATTGAAATTTAAGGCAGATCATGCAGGTGGTTGGTGTGCCATGAACATAACATAAGAACATAACAAGAGCCATGCTGGATCAGACCATGGGTCCATCTTGTCCAGCATTCTGTTCACACAGTGGCCAACCAGCTGCCCACGGGAAACCCATGAGCAGGACATGAGTGCAACGGCACCCTCCCACCCAAGTACCCCACCACTGGTGTACATAGGCATACTGCCTCTGATACTGGAGATAGCATATAGCCAATCAGGATTAGTAGCCGTTGATAGCCTTCTCCATGAATTTGTCCATTCTCCTTTTAAAGCCCTCCAAATTGGTGGCCATCACGACATCTTGTGGAAGTGAATCCCATAGTTTAACTAGGCGCTGTGCAAAGAAGTACTTCCGTTTATTTGTCCTGAATCTCCCACCAATCAGCTTCATGGGATGACTCCGGGTTCTAGTATTATGAGAGAGGGAGAAAAAATGTCTCCCAATCCACTTCCTCCATCCCATGCATAATTTTGTACACCTCTATTAAGTCTCCCCTTACTCATTTTTCTAAGCTAAAGAATCCCTGTTTCTGTTACCTTTCCTCGTACAGGAGTTGCTCCAGCCCCTTGATCATTTTAGTTGCCATTTTCTGCACTTTTTCCAGCTCTACAATATCCTTTTTTGGTGGGGTAACCAGAACTGTACACAGTATTCTAAGTGCAGTCACACCTTAGATTTGTATAAGGGCAATATGACATTGGCAGTTTTATTTTCAATTCCCTTCCTAATTATGGCTAACATGGAGTTTGCCTTTTTCACAGCCATGCCTTTTGTAGCATATATTATTCACCACTGATTGTGCTTAAGTTGAGTTCTTTGATGGTCTTAGTTGAACCTATGCTTTTTTTTTTTTACTGTATAATGCTTTTACTGTATAATTTATAGCCAAGCTCACCAATGTTTTCATGTAAGCTCAACCCATCAAACACCAGAAGCCCTGTTGCTCAGAGTCAGAATCCAAAGATAGTCAGAGTACCTGAGATGAGAGGCTAAAACTTTATCTACTGCAGAACCTCCACCGTCTGACCTTGTTTTGTCCTCCACTGCTACGCCTGACCTGAGCACTTCATGGGCTACATAAACCTTTTAGCTAGTACGGGCAAATACAGGACTCTTCTGTACTGTACTGAAGACAGTGTTAAGTCTATTGGGACAAAAAAGAGAGGTTTAGTGACATGAATGAAAAACTATTTCACTTGACTCTGGATTGGATCCTCAGCCATTTCCTTTTGTGTTACACTGTCTGTTTTAGCCTTTGGGACCTCATTTTTCTCTAGGAACCCATTTTAAGATTGCAGATCCGTTTTAGACTGAAAAGACATCCCAGGCTCACTAGCAGCATCTTAGTTTGGGAAATCAAAATACCAGCTCTATATTTGTTCCGAAGAGAAGTAACACATGGAGGATCTGGATTCGTTTTTTCAAAGGACAATAATTGTCACAATATAACAGGAACACTGCAAACTATAATTTCCCAAATCACCAAGAAAAAAGTATTAGAATAGAAACATGGAGAAATTCTAGGATGTAGAACTATAATGGTTGTTGTTTTCCTGCCTCAGCCCTTTATTGCTTTGTTAATTTGATAAATATTTCCCTTTAGAAATGAGAGGTCTATAAGTAAGGAAATCCAATAAGAGGAGAGACAATAAAAGTTTGCAGGAAGGTAACAGTAAACTGTGCACAAAATGTCAACAGTGTGTTACAAGCCAGCATAGCCAATTTCTTTTTATACATTTTTGTCTTAAACCTTTCGTCATCTTTTTAAAAAGAAGTTCACGTCTAAGTATCTAACAGTGACAACCCAATTTTCGTTCGAATAAACCTTCCTCTTCACATAGATATTCATTTATCAACAATAATAAACTTAATGCATTATTCTGCTCTGTTTAAAACATTGTTTTCAAGCATCCAGGAAATACGAGCTTGGTAACTGTGTCCCTAGACTATCGTAAGTAATTGCACAAGAGGTGTAGAAAATTAATAAGTTAAACTGAAGGCATGGGTGGGGAGGGACCATGGCAGGCAGGACTGAGAATAATATTTTAAAAGCATTGTAAGTGTACAATAAGCAAAAGAAGAATGTTGTTCTTTAGCCCATTAGTAAATAGAAATTCTTTTAAAAAGAAAAAAGAAAAGAAATATGAAATGCTGTATTCATATCAGAGAATAATATGCTGAACAGCATGTATTGGAAATAGTATTTTTAAACTGGTACACCTAGCTGTATTATGTTCACTTATGTACAAAATAATCATGTTACTTACGTGTGTATCCCACTACTGCAATGCCATTGACTGAGTATTACAGTAGTGCTCCCCTCTCCCTTCTCTATCTATTGTGGTGGCAGCCTAGTATTACCATGGGTACGGAACACTCAGAGTCATTGCAAGCCCTCCAATAATTAACAGATAAAGATAAGGACACTCCTGTGCATGACTATCTGTAAGAGCCCATAGTTGGGCTCAGAACTGGGGCTGGTGGACAGTGTTGGGCTGGGAGTGGGGGCAGTAGGAGTAACGCAAACAGAGGATACAAGAGACATGAAAATTTTCCCACTGACCCACAATCAATGGATTTGACATGGCAGATAAAGTGTCCTATGGGGTCATCCTTCCAGGTGGTCTTGAGTACACAGCCTGTTGAAAGCTGCTGAAGAGACTGCAGTTGGCTTCCTGAGTTCTACCTAGGCATGGGTGAAATATTCTTTTGGTTTGCATTTTACTGTGAACCTTCCTAATTCACACCAACTGAAACACAGTTATCCTTTGGTATGTTGTCATTCAGTTCTCCAGTCAAAAATTGTGTATAAAAAATGTGTATATTAAGGAGAACTGCACACACAAATGCGTATATTAGTGAAAATAAGATACAAAATGCATTATTTTAAGGGAAATTGCATACAAAAAAGCATACGTTAGGTGGAACGCACAAAAATGTGTACATATTTTCATGAAGACCTTTAAAAAATAGTTAACTGATGTAGAAATGGGATGAAACAAACTTAAGAATGGAAAAATGAGAAAGCAAAATTGACAGCGTCTGTAGTTGGTTCCCTGAGTTCTACACCTTCCAAAGGAGCCCAAAGGGCAAGGATTCTGTCACTGTTTAACAGCTAGCCATTCCGCCTGAGACAGCTGAAGAGGCTGCAGTTGGCCACTCCTTGAGACCATATTCCAGGGAGCCAGAAGAGCAGAGCCTCCCTAACCGTTTTAACAGTTTATTATACCAAAGAGTAACAAATTTAACTCAGGCTGATTAATATAAGAGTAATACATGCATTTCTAAATTATTTTTGTGGATGGCTATGAGAGATTATTTTGCTAGAAAGTGACTAATAATTGTATAAATAAATAATAAACAAGAAAGGAATCCTATGGCCCCTAGACATCATGTGAAGGGCCATAGGATGCAGCAGATCCCCTCCTCTGAGGCTGGAGACAGAGCTCTGACCTCGGAAAAGGAGATCTGACTATGGATTTCCCCCATCAAACCCCTCTCAGCTGTTGCAGAAAGCTCTGCAGTGGCTCCCTCTCCTGACCTTGGGATGGGAGGAAATGGGAGTGTCAAGGGTGGGCCAGTGGTTAGAGAAGGGATTGGATTTGGATTCTCTGGATCCAAAGGCCTCACAGTCCCTGTCCCTGCCGTGGCAGAGAAAGCAAGTTAGATGGGCTCAGAGACTCATCTAATGAAAAATACTCTTAAGGAGGACAGAGAGGCTTTGCCAGCAAGAGCCCAAAAGGACTTTGGATGGACAGAGGGCTCCAAGATTGGAACCCTCCATCATTTAGACCAGGCACTCATAGAATTGTTCTCTACAGTGTAAAACTATGCCGCAGATTCCAGCTCATTTTATGTTGCAGCTCATCTGGGTGACCAGATGGGGGATTCACAAATGTAATAAATAAATAAATCCCAAACCTCAGATTTTTTTGTAATGAGAACAGCACCATTAAGAATGCATGTCCAATGTTTATCGAACTGGATCACTTTTGCAGCTGCAATAGTATACATACATTTGGGGAAGGACCCAAATGTATATTATTGCACCTGAAAAAGTTGGTCCAGTTTGATAAACAATGGAAATGGACTCTCAGTGGTAGAGCATAAGCATTTCTGTATATAACAGAACCTACGAAAGTTGTAAGAAAGGTCTTACATGCATTCATTTATTATACACTATGGAAGGAAACCTCCTAATTTATAAATAAGAAATTAAACATGTGCTCAGTGGGAGGGACTGTATAATATAAAAGCTTTACCGCTGTATATATCTAGAAAATAATCTATAGGATTTCACAAAGATTGTTATATGCTAGCTGGGGTGGATCTAGAAATGTAGGAAAGATGCTAAAATTGTTATAGTGAGAATGAGCACTTTTAAAAAGCAATATATATATATATATATATATATGGTATTAACTAAGAACTGGCCTAGTTTGATATCAAAACACAGATGTTCACAATATTTTCTTGCTGAATGGAATTACCTTAAAATCATTTTTGAGATGATCCTTCCTGATAACACTGATATATATATATATATATATATATATATAATCCATCATCTGTAGAAGAAATATGTTTTTATATGTTTTTTATTGTTATGTTCCATATGTTTTCAACTGCTGTCTTTTTGATAAAATAAGGCTCAATTGGATTTTATCAGTCTACCAAATGTCAAATTTTCTCCCTTGTGAATATCAGGAAAACATTTATTTATCTCAGGAAAAAATGAAACCTGTAAGATGATGTCCAGCTCTTCCTTTGCTTGCAAACAGGTTCTGCATTATGTAGTAATGGTCAAGTGACCCTCAGCTTGATTTCAAATTGGCTCAGTATTCATGAGTGCATTCAGAAAAAGCTGTTCAGTTTTCTGAGACTTCATTCCTTGTTTAGAATATTGGTGCATATTTTCAGATGCTCCTGTATGCATAGTCATGAGCAATTGTCCCCTGGCAATTGTAGTTTTATTTCACCTGCCTTGCATGAACCCCATAGCACTAGCCATGATAGGGAACCACATAGAAATTCAAGTCTCTCCCCCCATCCCCAAACACATCCAGGAACAAGGGATGTGCAACAGCAAACACACATTACATTTGCAAGAAAAAATCCAGATAATTAACCCAAATAGAGAGGATACTTACCAAACAGGAGGTTGGTTGGTCGGTGAGTATAAAATACAATTTGGATATTAGTAAATATAAGACAAGGAATGGTAAGACTTAAATATTAGATATATAGTTAACATAAGAATATATTTAAATCTTGATGGTAATTAAACACTATTTATAGTATTATCATTTTTAAAGCATTATGTAGAAGCATTAGTCACACTAATAATTGTATGCATTGGAATATTTTAACAACCCTGTAAAATGTTACTGAGCTTATAAATTTACCAAGATGTATTTGTATTTGATAATATTTAATCACATTTTTTTTTAAATGAGGCTGGTTGGTCTGGTGGCCTGCTAACATAGTTCACCTGAAGGATGAGACGAGACAAGCCAGCCTTGACATTTATTCATGCGTCTTGATTGGTTGTTTAACAGAGGTGCTGATTGTTAACCCTTTTAGGTTTTGCCTGTTCCTGATTGAGTCTGGTTCAGTTTATAGGTGGTATTGCAGCATACTCTCATTTGTAACTGAAGCGGGAATTTTAAGCCAAAACGTTTTACATTTTAAAATCTGTTTGTATTTTTTCTTTTTTTAAAAAAGAAAAATATAAATTTATTAACTGGATTGTGATTGCTGGTTGTTTATTGTAGTTTAGAGATTGTTCACAACAATCAGAATTTCATTTATTGTTTCACAACAATCAGAATTTCATTTATTGTTTCACAACAAGCAGCACTGTCAGATTTCATAGTGATACAACAACAGCAAAAGGAGCTAATGTGATTTTGTTGATGGGAGAGCAAGAAGTAAAGGAAAGGTACATATTGTTTCCACACATGACAACAGTGACACTGCCACTGGAAAACTGTCTATTTTTTTTCCCTTTTAACTGCTGAAAATTATAGTGTGTGTGGAAATAAACACCTGGAATGATTTTGGACTGTTACATTGAGACGTATGAGGAGCTAAAGTCTCATAGTTAATTTCAGAGAAACTGAACAGATAACTGAACTGAACAGAGAGGACTTGGTAAACTGTATATAAAAATGAAAGTGTCTTCAGAGAGCAAAAGGGCTTTGTACCAAAGGGCTTTGTACCAAAGCCCTATTGTACCTAATAGGCTCAGGGATATTTTAATTTGCCAATTCATTTCTGGAGACTTTCCTACTTTGCTTCCATGCAAACTCTCAGATATTGATAAGTCTGTGAGTGTGTTGGATATATATCCCCCCAAACAACTTCTGTGCATGTGAGGTTCTTGGTGTTGTTTGTTTGTTTTCCACTGAAAAAGCAGTTGCGGAAACCAATGCACATTCTAGCAGAGGACCAGTGCATGTGTGTTGACTCATTGTATGAGTTGTGGGTAGTCCTATGCAGGTGTTAGTTTGCCTGTAACCCAGCTACAATTAAAGTGAGGATGGGATGCTTGCCAGGCCAGCACACATACCCCACTCTGAAATGTCCCCATGCCCCCAGTGATGTCACAGACTTTTGCACATTGAGTGTAAAGATCAGAATAGGAGCTTGTAAGCACGTTCAACCAAAATGCTCCTGTCCAAGGGAAATAGGGCAGAAATGTGACCATGATTAGCCACTTAAGCAGATTTTCCTGGAAGATGATAGATCAAGAACAGGTTCCTTTCTAAAATATGAGCAAAGTGATTTGATACAGGTATGACTCCAACAGCTTTAATTCTACAGATTTTTTCCCCCCAATTCCAGAAATGTTTTGTGCATATTTTTTTTTAGGTCCTGTGATTTGCACAAATGGTAATTTGCACAAATTAATTTTGGGAGGACGGGGAGGAGGATCTTAAAATTTGTGCAAATGTAGCTGTATTTTTTTATTTTTTATTGCCGATCTTGTGCAAGTGTGCATGATTGCACATCTGCCGGTCTGCTAGGTAGCCCCACAGAGGCATATTCACCTCTTATAAATATCCTTGTCAGTTTCATCCTCTCCACACACTACTTCATTTAGCCCAGCAGAGCCATCTTCCATACTTGTCAAAGAACTTGTCATTTTCCCCCTTCTCCCTTCCCAAGGGAAGGTGGTGGTGGTGGGGGAATTGACAAGTTCATTGACAAGTATCCAATATGGCTCTGCTGGGCTAAATGATGAAGTAGTGTGTCCAGAGGGTGAAACTGACAAGGATATTTACTAGAGGTGAATATGCCTCTGTGGGGCTACATAGTGGATAGGTGGACTTGCGATTTTGCGCACTTGTGCAAGATCACCAAGAAAAAAATATTTTAAAAATTACGACCTCACTTGTGCTAATTTTAAAGCCCCACTCCAAAAAAGATCAACTTGTGCTAATTTCCGCCATTTAAAAAAATGGAATCTGCATATTGGGATCAACTCGCTATAGATTAAGTTGACACTAGTTGTGGAAAATGGAACGAAATCTTCCAGGGCTGAACCAGAAAAATCCATTGAAATTTCATACCCAATATGGAATTTTCATAAATCCCTACTCATAATTTCAATGAGTGTTCTTTGACAGCCTTCCACCTGGCACCAAACACCCCCCCGCCATCTGGATTCTGAGCCCCATCTTTACAGAAAAAAATTATGCAGTCGAGTTTTACAGAAAAAATCCTTAGAGTGTGTGATTTGCTGACAGAAATAGGTCTCAAACTAACTTAGACAAGTTCATTGCTCTCTGACATCATCCCTGCATAGGTGGGACACCAAGTGTTCAATGCTAGGATGGGGAATGGAAGTCACCCTTGCTGCCATGAGTGCCATCAATACCCTGATCAAACACTGGATCACTGTTCATCTGGCCTTGTCTATATGATTAAGGATTGTCTATATTCTACCACCAAAAGGAGATTCCCAGAAATTCCCTCCATTATTGCCTCATCTGCAATGTGGTAGTGTTTCCACTCCTGTCATGGCATTGTATGTCTGTCATGGAAAGGCCTATCCCTCAGTACTATTCTACACACAACATTTAGAAGACCCTCTTTTTGCAGCACTTGTTTAAGGATTAGCTTCCTAATCCCAGTGCATTCTCTAACCCAAATATTAACCGCTACCAATTTTTCTCCTGCCAAGCATCTTCTGACTGACTGATAATATCAAGCTGAATCCCCAAAAAATAACAAATGAGAGGAAGGCCCTTGCATCCTCTCTGCAGCAAAAAGGGTCCCAAGCCAGGTATACAGAAACCTGCATGCACTGGGCACACCTGTCAGTCCCACCCAGCCCAATAAATTAAAAATCATCTAAACAGTGAGCTGCTATGACCAAGTTTGTACCTGCCTTCTGAGTCCACTATAACAAACTTTTTGAATGTGGAGCAAGAAGAAACTAAGCAGCCCATAGGCAGGGCCTTATGAAAACCCCAGTAGGTCAAAGTTGGCTAGGTGGAAGTGAAAGGCAGAGTCGATCTTACACTTCCCCATAAGTGCCCCCTCTCCATACAGCCAGACTAAGGCAACAGACTAAAAAAATGTACAGGAGACAGCATTGCTGGGATGCCATTGTTGACTGACAGCCCCTGAAGGGAGGCACAGCTAATGCATCTTATCCCGTGAGCCTTCTTGGGCACCACTTCCAGAGGGTATGTCTAGAGGATACAAAAAGAGAAAGTCCTCAAAGGACTTTCTTTGGCCCTCCCTTCCTTGATTTATTTAACTGTTCTTAAATGTTGTGCCTCCATATTCCTATAGGAAGCTTTGCAAGGAATCCTGAACCTGTGTATAACCCCTGTAATAGGTATCCCATGCCAGTATGCTTGTCATACTGTAGCAGCAACCTCCTGAACAATTCCAACCTTTACCTCTGATTCTGGAGCGGCCACGCCTGGTGAAACTGGCACTGGGAAGAGGGGTTGTGTAGATGAAGCAATTACAACAGAACTTCCAGAGAGAGGGGGGGTGCCTCTATTTAACTCCCAGTGCACAAGGTGAGGTTGAGTCAACACCCTGGTCTGCTTAGCCCATCCTGGGATTGTGCCAACAAATGGGAACTGTCCAACCTGTCACTGTTATGACCCCCAGCCTTCAGGTTTTCCAGTGTGCAGCAAAGGATTCTGATGAGGACCAGGCAGAGGCTACTTCCTCAGGGATGGGACAGTCAGTGCTTTATTCATTGCCCTCCCAGCCAGGACACAGCATTGCCATCATCCTCTGGCCTAGAGCATGCATTATAGCAGAACCTCCATCTCCCCAGCATCATGGAGGTCTCAGGCCACAAAATCAAATGAGGGCCCTTTAACACTCCAGTCAGGTCCTTCCGGATGGGGAGCTGACCACACTACAGGTCTTGTTGACATCCTACATAAGGATTCAGTTGGCTGCTGTCTGCTGGCTGAGGCAACATCCTCCTATTCTCCTAGTGGGAGAGAGTTTGAGCTAGCAAGACCCACTTGGAAGTTTGAGCTATTCAGGGTCCTACTTTTTTCCTGCTTAGATCTGCATACCTGCCTTGATCCTCATTCCTCCTTGAACTTAACTACCAGGTTCCCCTGCAAGCCTCAAGGTACCCTGGAACAGGAGAGTCACTATGACTCCAGTAGGAACGTAGGAAGCTGCCTTATAACAAGTCAACCCATTGGTCCATCTAGCTCAGGGCTCTCCAACCTTGGGTCCCCAGATGTTGCTGGACTACAGCTCCCAGGATCCTTTGCCATTAGCCATGCTGGGTGGGTATGCTGGGAGCTGTAGGCAGGCAACATCTGGGGACCCAAGGTTGGGGAGCCCTGATCTAGCTCAATGTTGCCAGCACTGACTGCCAGTGGCTCTTCAGGGTTTCTGGATTGAAGCTGGGACCTTTTGCATGCAAAGGATGTGCTATGTTCCTTTTCCTAAAACAACCAGCCATTTCTCTAGCTGTGGCATTTCAAAGATAAGGATGAGTACAGAACTTCCCTCATCTTAAAAGGCTTTATTTTACCTAAGCCACCCAAGCCAGCAAAATCTATGAAGACTCTATTCAGGCATTCAAAATAATGTGTAGGGCTTAAAGTGTGTACTGGGATGGGGCTGTGCATGCTAGCCCCACCTCTTATGTCTCTGGGTGTGCCAGCCCTGCCCCCTCAGTTCAGACCTTGCCACACTGAACTGACCAGGTTAGAACAAGAGTTTGCTTGAACATGAGTAGCTCAACATGATTATGGAATGGACCCTGCCTTCTCAAGGTTCTCAATCGCATAGAGTTAAGAGTTCTACTTGCGTTCAAATGAACATGAGTAGTAGAACTCCTGTTCAGAACATGCCAATGCCACAGGACAAAGTCTGAACTGAGGGGTGAGGGTGGTGTGTCCAGAGATGTAGGGGGGTGGGGCCAGTGTGCACAACCCCATCCCGTCACCCACTTTGAGCCCTCACACATTCACTTGAATGCCTGGACAGGGCTTGTATCAGCCTGACGATATTTTGATATTTGACCATAGTTGGAGCCCTACTTGCATGTTCTTGTAAGACCACCACCTAAAAGGGATGAAGGCAGAAAGCCTATTTTCCCAATTACAGTCTACCCATTTATGGTGGACCTTCTGCTTTCCTCTTTTCTTCCCCACCTTCACCATGACTTCAGGGCTTCTGAACATCAGCAAAACATGTTCATACTTCCCTCCCTCCATTGTGTGTGTGTGTGTGTGTGTGTGAAAGAGAGAGAGAGAGAGAGAGAGAGAGAGAGAGAGAGAGATCAGAAGATACCCAAGAGGGACAAAAACTGCACCATAGAGGAACGGATACCCCTATTTTGATTAAGCTGCAAGGCCATATATGTCTTCTTTTTAAAAAAAAGCATAGAAAAGTAACTAACACCCTACCTTCATTCTCTTAGGAAATTATATTGTGGAGGGAAAAACTGTGAAATAAGTGGAACTAGATTCTGATTAGCTATCACAAGTCAGCAGCCAAGAGAATTGTATTTGAACTGCCAAGGCTTTAACAAGAGCCAGAGTCATGTGGTTCACCTTTCTTGGGATTCATCTATGAGATGGAGCTGCTTAATTAACTATCACTGCTTCTTAAGGCAAGACATTTTCTCTAGATGAGACAGCCATTCGCCTGACTTATGAGCTTGAACATGGCTTAAACTAATATCCCAAACATTTGAGAGATACTGTCAAATTGCTTTACAGGGTATTTTATTTAGAAATTACCTAATTGCCTATTTTTTTAATTTTTCTTCCCCTTTATGATATTAACAGTGTAGATGTGAGAAATGTAATGAATGTAACAGAAAATATTTCAGAGGACAGAATAAAACTAAAGCAGGAGGGACACATGATCCAGTCACAGTAAAACAGTTTTAAATACAATTATTTCAGTGGGAGAGTTAAGTATGACACCTCTCCTGCTGAACTCATTAAAGTGCTTACTCTTGGCTGGATTGTAGGTATGATATATATATATATATATATATATATATCCATTGCCTGAGTCCTTTTGCTAACTCATCTACCTCAGATTGGAAAGAGCCATATTGGATAGTTAAATTGAAATAATTTTTACCATTTATGATCCACTCATAAATGTTGAGATAATATAGCATGAAAGTCTAAGCTGTTATTTTTCATTGGCAGCTTTAATCAATGAGATCTATCAGGTCTTTGAAATTTCTTTAAACCCCATTCCCACATTCAAGAGAAAGGCCCCAGTCCAGGTAAACCTAGTCACAACTGTGTCCCATTCATAGCAATGAGAAATAAATTGCTTTTAACTACCTTGTTCCATTGGTTTCAGTGGGGATCAGGGCTAGTATCTTTCTTTCCATTTCCCCCTGTAGTTGCTTCATATAAGAACTCATTTATATCCATGTGTGAAATGTTTGACATTTTGCCTGTGCTACATTATAACTAGATCTGACTGAGGGAATCATGATTTTTTCCCCTTAGCTCTGAGTTGCATTTTGTATCATGCACAATTGAAGTGTGGAGAAATCGAGAGGTGCGTATGCATGTGTGAACTAGGCCACAGCTTTTTGAATCCAAGGGCTTCAGTCCTAAGTACATTGACTAACTAATGTCTTACTTCTAGGGACATGTACTTGGGATGGAATCAGATTGCATATTTAAATCTAAATCTAGATCTAGATCTTCTTAGATCAGATCATAAATTAGTCCATTCCTTGTGACTTTGTTCTCCACTATAGAAAATTCTCCTGAAACATTTATTTGCATGTAGCTCAGGTTGGTACTTAGCAGTAAGTTCTGTTGACATGGATGGGAACTTTCTTCTCAGTGAATGCATGTACAGATTACATTTACAGTGTAATCTGTACATGTCTACTCAGATGTAAGCTCCATTATGTTCAATTAGACTTACTCACAGGCAAGTATGTATAGAATCGCAGCCTTAATCTTGTAGTGCAGTCATACCTATCATAACATCATTCCACAAATAATATCCCTCCTCAACTCCAAGTGAGTATAGATACCAACAGATCTAAAAGTACACATCTGTCTTGATAAAGAAACAAGAATATATTACGTATATTTGCAACAATTCTGTGTTCATTTTCTCTCCTGCTTTAATTAACATTTTGCCACTTATTTACATTCTCAGTTTAACTGATGATTATGCACTCTACATAAACATTTTAGAATGCTTTCTCTTGTGTTCTTCTGTTTCCTACCTTACATCATTTCACTCGTTCTTCTGCAAAATAGTTGCACACATTCAGGGAAATCAATGGAGCAGTTCCTTCATTCCTAAGCTCTTTTATCCTCTCATGCATGCAAATAAGTGAGGTTGTTTGTTTCATTATGGATACACTTTTAGAAATAATTGCATTTTGTCAGTGATGAATACATTAAAAGTAATTGATCTAAAAGAGCTGTAGGTCTGGATAAGGTGGAAGATTGCAGAATGTAAATTATTTCTGTTCATATGTTTATGGGGGGGTTGTGTGTGTATTCTTCTGAAATCTTGAAAACGTCTGATAATATTTCAACATATTCAAGAAAAATGGATACACATGGTGTGTGTGTGTGTGTGTGTGTATTAAAATGTATAGTAATACCTTGGATTGCAAGCATAATTCGTTCTGGAACCGTGCTTGTAATCCAAAACACTCTTATATCAAAGCAAGTCTCTGGCGGGCATGAGCGGGGCCGATTTCGGCCCGCTACGCCCGCTCAAGGCGAGCGGTTACATCCCTACCGGCTTGTATTGCAAGATGTCGCTTGTTTATCAAGTCAAAATTTATATTAAAAAATTGCTTGTCTTGCAAAACGCTCTCAGACCAAGTTACTTGCAATCCAAGGTATTACTGTATAGTAAATGAAGAAAGGATGGACATAATTTAAAATAATTTTATGATGGTTTCTATTAAGTTTCTTATGTTTATTAGAAGATGAAGCAAGATTACTTTCAAGTGACACCATATTAGATGTCCTCAAGACACATTAAAAGGATATCAAAGTGGTCACTGTGTGATAGTATATTTGAGTTCTACTTAAGATAAATTAGCAACTGTTGACCCCATCATGGCCAGAAGATGGAAGAGATGGCCGATGGAACCTTTATTTAAATATTTTAGACTATTTTAATGTAAATCTATATGAAAAATTCATTAAAACCAGTATTTTAAAAAGCCACAACAATAAGCACACTATGTAAACAGACCAAAAATCACAAAATCCAATAAAAACAAGCCATTACAAAGGATAGTATACTGTGTTGGCAGGACCCAGCACCAGCACAATGGGAAGTTAGTAATTCTGAAAACAAGCTGAAATGAGCCCAAACTCTCATTTCCAGAATGGGGGAGTCAGCAGAGCTCGCAGAAGGGAGTGCCGCTGACATGTCTTGTTCTGTAAATAAGCACGTCAGCTTGTCTTCAGTGTTATTTAGCACACCAGAAAGTGCTAGCTTCCTGTTTTACTCACTGTGGATCCCATGGGCATAAGAGAAAGAGCTGAGGCTCAGCAGCAGTATTGGATACTGCCCAAATTGTTAACAGTCCTAAAATCAGCAAAACCAGCAACAATAATCTGTTAAAAGGCTTAGAGAATAAATCTGTCATCTAAATGAAGATACGGCAGCAGTGGAACCTATTTGGGGAGGGCATTCCATAACTAGAATGCCACCACTGAAAAGGCCTTTTCACTGGTCCCACCTCCAAAGTTTCACCCCCAAAGTCAGGGACTGTGGTCCCAAGCTGTTTAGGGCTTTAAAAATTAAATACAATGTGCCAGAAACACATTGTAAGCAAATTAAACTCTTTTAATGCATGCATGTGGTCAAGTCAGGAAATCTCAAGTTAATGATAGTAACACATGTGTTCACTGAACACGTGAGGGAAGAATGGGACTGTGCCTGCTGTCCATGCCACAGACTTGTGCTCAGCTGAATATGTGAAGGGTATGCCTGCGGACATAGTACAGTTGTACATGCATAGGGACTCCCATGCAATCATGGACACTGATTGTGCAGTGTTCTTGATCTCATGGGACCCTGCAACTCATGTACAGCTTTACATGTGTAGGAACCCTTTTCATGTGATCAGCTGGATGGATGAAGGTTGGTGGCATAGCCTGCAGGCACACCAATATTGGGGCCATGGCCTTCGGCCATAGTCCTGTTTCCCCTCCACGAAATCATGAACCTGTGGAGCTGAATGAGTGAAAGAAGCTACCGTTGGACACACAGAGTAAAGGAAACAAGGCTTTAGGTTGCATTGACCATTGTTCCACATGATGCCTACCCACCTCCACGCCACTACTCCCTCCCTTGATGTATAGAGCTTTTTGCACATATGGTTGTATTTGCATAGAGCTCTAGGCCCACGTTCCACTGAATGTACAGAGGTTAGGAGCAAGATCCTGCTCTCCCCCTAGGTATTTAGTGAAAGCAGTTTAATGGTGAGAATAGGTCTGATGTTGTGGGAGTGGGGGAAACCAGGGCTCAGCTTGTCTGAGCGTGGAAAGCTAAGCAGGGTCAAGCCTGGTTATTACTTGGACGGGAGTCCCCTCCTCTAGTTTCCTGCATTGAGCAGGGGGTTGGACTCGATAGCCTTGTAGGCTCCTTCCAACTCTATGATCTATGAAATCTATGAAGATGTCAGGACATGGGTAAGTTGTACTAGACATTGTGGAAGACGAGAGGGAGCTAGAGATGTGGCTGCTCTGTTCTGAGGCTACTGCATGCTTACTGTAATGTCTAGCTTGCTTGGCCCTGAGATGAGCAAAGAATGATATAATAAAGCTATGACATTTCAGACTCCATCAGACTAAAGAAGGAAATACCTAGGCTTACGGTCTATTTTAAAAATATTTTCTTTTCCACTCTGTCGTTGTAGATGTAATTCAATTCTCCTGAGCAAAGGCAGGTATTCTAATCCAATTAATGCAGCCACTTCTTCAATTTTTCTGTTCCTTTGTTTTAAAGAGCATTCAACTCAGATCTGTTAACACTGTAAACTGCTCTAGAATCAATTTGGAAGAGGAATGGCATAAAAATGTTGTAAATAAATATATTAGCACACCAGAAAATACAGGTAGCATTATCTTTTATTTTTACTCCAAACTATTATTGTCTATGTGATCTCAAAACTTGCTTACACACTTTGAAACATTTATTGGTCTAATAAAAATATCTTGTTGCTTTCTCTCTGTTCTTAGACTCTTATAGATGAATGTACACATGCATAAGCATAACTTAGCGCTTGACATCTGGCAGTAAAATGTGTGAATCACATTGAAAAGCATTGCAGCATTCGAAGTAATGTGAGGTTTGATCTATGACAGTTCATTCACACATGCTCATTCACTACTTGATGCTGGAGCAAAATAATGATCATCATGCATGTGTAACTGTACACCAGGCCTCAGGCTGACTCAAATGCAAAATCAGTTTCTAAAATGTTTAGCAGATACATCATCGGCGCCAGGTTAAGACTGCCCTTTGTGTTGAGGCTTTTAATAATTAGGTGGTATATGGCAGGGTGGTTAATTGTTTTATTAACTTGTTCAGTGATATTTTTAACATTGGTTTTAAAATTTTAATAATGTTTTTATTGTTTATATTTTTAACTGTATTTTATTGTATTTTTTAAATTGATTGTTGTACACCGCCCAGAGAGCTTCAGCTATTGGGCTGTATAGAAAATGAATAAATAAATAAATCATGAATGAAAACAATAACTGGTATGAAATAAATTCTGCATTCCAAAGTTTGCAAGGCACTAGCAAACAGTAGCACTGTGTGAATGCTGCAGATGGATTCATATGAAAAATGTGCTGCTTCCATCTGTGATATCTGCCAAACACCTTAAATCCAGAGCTGGTACAAGAATACAACACGATTGCATTTTATTTTTGGTTGATACCCAGTCGAATCCAGGCTGTCCCTTTCATTCTTTTGTGTTTTATTCTCCAAAACCAATTATGCAGAGGCATATTGTATTTTAATGATAAGGACACATAGTGATTAGAATGAGCTCAACAAATATGATTTAATTTGTGAACTAATGAGAATTTGAACTTGAGTCTCCAGAGGCAAGAGGCAATGATACTTGCCCCCTTGCTAATTTCTGAGTGAATGATAGTATTCCCTAAAAAGCATTAGCCACAGACACGTATTACACAGTGTGTCTTCTTCCCTGTTTCTCCAGTCTTTTCAGAACTATGTATAGCTTAATATTGAAACATTGAAGCAAGAGTATTTATAGGGATGTGCCAATCAGCAACACTTGAACTCATCAAGTTTCTCCAAATTCCACCTCAAAGCTCATTCCGCACTCTTGTTCATATCAGATTGCGAGATTAGATTTTTTTGTTTTTCCAATTGTATGCATCAATTGTGTGCATTTTTAAAATGTATGCATTTTTCTCCAGTTGATCAAAGCATATTTGTGTTCATTTTTCAAACGTACATTTTTTTCATAGGCATTTTCTAACACATGCATTTTTCGAGCACATTAGTGTTTGTTCTACAAATTGCATCACAAGCTCAGAAATGCACAGACTTCAACCACAGACTGCATTCGGGTCTGTGTTTGGTTCCGGGAGATCCGAACTGGGTAAATTCTGGTCAAAAATGATTAGATTAGAACTATATTACATGATCCTTCACCACCATCAGCTGTGCTTGCTAGGGCTGATGGGAGTCATAGGCCAAAACATGTGGAGAGCCACAGTTGTCCACCCCTGCTCTAGGCATTCAACTGGTGAAGAAACAATACTTGAATTCTACCCAGTGTCTTACTTGTAACACATAATATTTATAGTGTGTACTACATAAACAAAAAACCCCACTTTGGATCTACTTAATCGAAATAGATGGGGGGATCCAGCTTTGGGTGCTTTCCTTGATAACAACGTATCTGCATTTACATCAGATATAGCTGCTTGACTACCCCCAAACGAAGCAGGAGAAGTGTGTTTTATGAAGTATCAAACATTAAATGGTGAGGGCTGCAATCCAAAGAATTGCACACACAGCTGGGTACCCGACATGGGTAGTGAATAACTGCACATGAACTCTTTTCCACAGTTGACAATGGGAAAGCAAAGTACTCATTCACCAGACTGTAGCCCTAGCCATCTGCTCATCTTTGGTATTACATGATCTGTTATTTCAACCATACAATTCCATTGACCCCAAACATTGTCAACTAAGGCCACATTACACATAGACCACAGTGGAACATGTTCTTGAGAGAAATTTTTAATCATTAGAGCACTTTGACAACAGAATGTCCTCAAATCAGGACTATCGTTTCTTATTTACAGCTGACACCATCTGACAAACTTGCCGTTTCAATCACATCCATTATTCTTTGTGCCATCTCTTAGGCTTTCTCAGAGGTTGCCAGGTAGTGTACTGATCAATAGTTACTTCATTTCAGAAGTAATTCCTGTGAAAGGATGGAAAACTTTTCTTAGAGCTTGTAGATGTCTTTGAGACTTGGTGGGTACATATTTTGCAACCAGCCAACTTATGACACAATCCTATGCATTTTTAGACAGAAAAAAGTCCTACAAGCATTCCCTAGCCAGCCATGCAATTAAAGGTGCACCTTTAATTGCTTCTACACTTCATACAAGCCACCATGCTACTTAACAATGAAGTACAGCTTTCAATAGCTTGCCTACAAAATAATAGCCCAACATACTATGATTCTTACAGTATGTTTGGCATTATTTGCTCTTCATTGGATTTTCTGCTTAAATTTGTACAAGCAGAAAGATGTCCAATATGTACATATACAAATGTTAGAGAATTGCTTTATAAAATAAACTGTGTCTTTCGAACATTTTAATTCTGTCAGACACTATCTCCAGTGTACATAAGAAAATATTATAACTCCAAAATTAGGGATGTTGCAAGAGAGAAAATATTATAATTTTGAATTAGAGGTGCTGCAAGTATTTGAGAAGACATCTTGCATAAGTGAGTGCCCCTTCTCAAATGTCCATGAGCAAGTTTGGAGCAAGGAGACTTCTGCTTGCAGCTCTCTCTCTCTCTCTCTCTCTCTCTCTCTCTCTCTCTGTGTGTGTGTTCCACATAGCATCACTTTCCTACTGGAGATTCTGGGACTTGCAGTCCCAGTACCAATCCCTGGCAGGAGCCAGGGCCTGAAAGTATCCTCCTCATTCTCCTCTATGTAACATTTTTACCTTTGGGCAGGGCAAGGGGAAAGCAGTGTTGGTGGCAGAAATAGCAACACTCCTTGTGTTCCCTTGAGGTTTCGTCAGTGTTTGCTTGGAAACACTTGCAAACTGAGGTGTGCTTCTGCATCCCTGCTCCAAATCATCTAGTGAAATTAGTTTCCAGTAGTCACAAAGGAGAGGGATGTCATCAAAAATGAATGAAAAGAAAACCATAGATAAAACCATAGATGAAAATATTCCAGATTTTTTGGGCTGTACAGCTCAGGGGGATTAGAAGCCAAATGGTTATTCATAACATCAAAGAACATTTTCCTAGGAATAACATCCTAGAGAGAGTGAACTGTTTTAATCTAAGACAGTGTCTAGTTGAATTGTCTCCCCATGATCCTGAAAGTGCTATCCCATATGACAAGGCAGGGAGGTCATGTTGCCAATTTTCCACAGGGCTTGCTAAAAGTTTGCTGAAGGGTCTGGACTCTCCTTTATCTTTAGCAGCAGCTGTGGTGGTTGTTCCTTTTCTTTCATTTAAAAAAAAAAATTCTGACTGCTGTCTGTGCTGGTGTTGACAGTGGCACCCAGAGGCTTCCAACCACCATTTTCTATTGCACCACAGCACCCCTGGAATGATACCATGGCAGAGCTTTGGAGGAAACATGGTGGCTGCCAGTAGGAACCAGCAGGGGCTGTCATTGCCCCCTCACTTCCACCAAGCCTCTTCAGAATGATGTTATGTTGTGATGTAGCATCACTCTAGGGGCACTCCAAGAAAGTTTCGCTCAGCACTAAATGTTATGCAGTTACACTGGGGATCTATTACGGTATACCCGTAATAAGGGCTGTATTGCAACAGTGTTGGGGCTAGGGATACTTCCAAAATTATCTTCAGCTGAATTTCGAGTGTCTAGAACTTTCCGGTATCTTGAATTTTTGATGTCTAGATAGCTATTCCTATAGCCCCCATGCCATGGCAACAGATACCACCCATACATATGTGGCACACAGCTGGCTCCCTGATCTTAGAACTGCACTCCTTGTTGGTGTCGCTGGAATTGATTGCAGTTTGATTCAAGTTATACATTCTCTTCTTAGGGTTTGGCGGATCCCTCTATTTGTTCCCTATGTCATTTTTGCATGTTTCAAGCCATAATTCCATTATAGAACAATGCCAATAGCATTAACTTGCATGATGGGGTTCCCCAGAAAACCCATCATGCAAACTAATGCTGTTGGCATTGTGCTAGAGGTCCCTGAAACCAGTGCAACGTAAACTGTGTTTGTGGAATGGCATTGTTGGATACTGCTCTCTTTTTCTGCATTAATCTGCATTTTTAAAATTCCTCTCCAAATACATCTTTAAATATTATTTTAATACATATTTAAATGTATATGTTCTCTGAAAATATGTACTTAAATGCATATTTTGATAAGTTTAAACAGCTGAGGATTGTGTCACAACATTCGGAGATAGGCAAAATCCAGTGGATAACCAGTTTGCACATTAGTCTAAGAGGTGCATATCAGGTCATTTTGTATAGAAATTCAAAAAGACTGAATTGCTCAAATATCCCTATTTTTCACTTCATCTAGTAGCAGAGAAAAGTCTATCACAACAAGAGAAAGAAGCATTTGTTTTAGTTATATCCAATATACTATTAATGAGCTGCTCCTTTAAAAAAAAATCAATTACTTAATTGCTGCTTATTGTTATCTAACTCAGCAGGAGCTTGGCACACCACATCTTTCTTGTTAGTTGCATGTTTTATTTCTGTGTCTATTTACTACCCTGCTCTGACTGTTCAGCATGCAGCTGGTGAAAATTGCTGTAGCAACCTTAAGTAAAATGTCTGTATTTCTTCTGTGCTCCTCAACTGTGATGGCTCAGTACCTGTGAAATTACGTCTCTTAATCCACAGTGAATCCATGCTACACCAAATGTTAAAAGAAGTCAATAAAAAAAAACTAACACTCCCCACAATGTTCATACTGTGCTAGACTCAGTTTGACAAGTTATGTGAAATGGATTAAGATTTCCATATGTCCCCCAATGAGCCTGAACCTATGCATACCTACTTGGGAGTGAGTAGTGAATCCAGTGGGACTTACTTTCAAGTAAACATACATAGAGTTGGACTGTGTGAAAAGAATGTCTGGTTTTGCTTATGGGGCGTGGGGAAGCCCATTGTCCTGCTAAATCATCATCTCTACTCACTGTAACTAACAGAATTTACTTCTAAGTTTAGAGTCAGGCTGTTAGAACCTCATACCCTCCTGTCAAAGCAATTAGGCTGGTGGGCACAAAGGATAGGGTCTTATCGGTTCTAGCTCCCTCCTGTGGAGCTCTGTTCCAATTGATGTTTGCCACAGCCAAACATTATAGACCTTCAAGATGGCCCTAAAGATGTACCTGTTTACCTTGGCCTACAATTGAGTTAGGACTTCATTGGGTGCCATGGTGCATATGGTGCCCTTTGGTTTGAATGGTTAATTTTGATTTTATCATTGTTTTTATCATGGTTTTATTGTGTTTCATGGTTTTATATTTTGTTGTACACCACCTTGAGATGGTTCACCCTAAAAGGCGGCTTATAAATAGTTTAAGTAAATAAATAAACTTCAGGAAAGGCTTGGAAATAACTATCACTGGAACAACTAGCAGAGCTGCAACAGTCTCATAAGACTTTTACCCAATGGCCCCGCACACATTTTTTCCCCAAGCTGTCTTAATCACATCAGTCTCAGGCTCAGGACTACAGCCCCGACATGGAGGTGCCTTAATACAATCAATAGTATCATGCAGTCCCAGCCACATCAGAGTCCACTGGCCATACACACCATCCACATATCACAGAGGGACCACTGGTTCTATGAACAAGCTGTGATCCCTCATCATAGGATTACTGGTCATCTGATGACAGAAAGATATCATGCATATGAAATATAAATATATTTGTGTGTGTGTGTGTGTGTGTGTGTGTGTGATTTGCTCTGCAGTGTGCAGCTTGGTTCACTTGTTTGAATCACCTGGAGCGATAGACTTGCCAAGCAGTTTCTTGAAATGGACTAATTATCTACTTGCAGCACACTATGTCCTGGACTAAGCTAGGATGTACAAATCAGCAACATTCGAGCCTGTCAAGATACTCTGATTTTCACCTTGAGGCTCATTCCAACTTGTGTCCATATCAGATTATGAACTTGGTGGGGAGGTTGCATGAAAATTTGTGCATATTTTTGTGCACATCTTCCCAAATGTAAACAACAGCTGTGCATATTTTTGCAATCTGCACATTTTCTCCCATTGACTAAAGCATGTTTATGCGGACTTTTCAAACACATTTTTTTGCTGTGTGAATCACATTGCCAGCTCGGAAATGTATGGATGTTCAGACTACAGATTGTGTTCAGGTCCTCATTCAGCTCCAGAGCTACAAATTGGATAAATTCTGGTCAAAAATGAACTGAAATGATTTTTTTAAAAAAAAAATCCATCCCCTACTACATCGGTTTGTCAATTGGAGACTGGCAATTAAATAATAATATTTTGAAGAAGATCCTTCCATTATCCTTCCTTCCCCAATAACAAAGATGCTGAAGCTCTCCATGTTAAATATGATTTACCACTCTCCTTTAAAAATATGATGGCAAATGTGAAGCAATAATTCACACAGAAAACTGACTTGATTCTCCAGTATTACATTATCTTACACCACCCTGGTCATTAGGTGACAGTTCAATGCACACTTGCTGAATTATTAATACATTAATATATGAGCAATAGACCAATAGTTCACAGTAACATGTCTAACAAACAGGTCTAATTTTTCAATAAGGTATGGGTGGAGGGGTGACAAATTTCTTTTTTTAAAAGTTGACACACTTTTTCTCTACATGCTTCTGATTCAAGTTTTAATTCCACTCTTTCCCCCTCTGAACTATAAAATTGATAAAGAAAGCAATTCCTGTTGTTTATCTTTGTCTTCTTATGCCTCTAGAATTCTATGCCTGAATTGCATATAAAGTACACTTTCTTAGAAGGAGATCTTATGTATTGAAAATTACAGCACATTTTGAGCTGGTTCACACACAGCCCCAGAGAAAAGGATGAAAATATGGCAAGGCATGGAGCATAATTTAGGCTTGTGCAGCTCCCCCCCCCTACTGCTCACTGTGATCTTTTGCTGTGCAAAAGGGATGGGTACTAGTGCACATGAGTGGTTCCTGCTCACTTAGGCATGTATGTATGCAGTGGTGCAGCAGCCAGGTAATTTTAGATCCAGGAGTTAATGATTTTATGGGGGGGGGGCTTTTAGATAGCCATGTGCATCACTTCAGTTGTGAGGCACATAACTAGCATTTCTCTTCTCCTCTCCTGCTATTCCATGCTTCACAAGTGGTTCTACATTCCTGATACGTTAGAGCAAAAAACCCAACCAAAGAACATCTGTTTGCCAGTCCTATCTAATATGTTATATATACTCTGAGCATGCACTGTTTTGCATTTTAAACTCACTTAAATCCATCACTTAAATCCTCCATCACGGCTACAGGAATAGAATGGAGTTTGCTTCTGCTGCCCTGATCTGATCTTAAATACATCTACCTGGGAATAAACACCATTTTGTTGTAGAAAAGGATAATGTATTTTAAAAGTAAAAAATAATAAAAGGAGCATCTGTAACCATGTCAGTTGCCCCTTAACTTTAAAATGTTTGGAAATAAGAAGGAAGGATGCTGTGGTGAGCAGAGTCACTCCTGGTGGATCCCAGCATGCCCGCACCAGCCAAGGTGCTGATGCAAGGCCTGTTTTCCAGTGCCCCATCACCTGCTGCTCTCTGGGTGGTAATTTTGGGCTCCCTGGGCTGCAGGGGCCCTGGACTTTGGCCCTGAGGTACAGCCCCTGTTCCACACAGAGCCAACAGCAATGGCCAAACACTATAATCCTGATCTTTGGTGGAAAAAATGGGACTGTGGATAAGTAATAGAATTGTAGGAAAGGCCTAATACAGGAGGGTGGTGTAGCTAAATGTTTAGTGCTCCACCCATGTCGTTCCACCCCACCCAGGGCAATAATCAATTGCCCCAATTCTCAAAGATTTCAAGCAAAATTTCAGTTATACAAATGACAGAGGAAATAAAAGAAAGAAAGAAAGAAAGAAAAGAAAATGGCGTAGGGAGGGACTAGGCAAAAGTGGGAATGGGGAAGGTTGGAGAAGTAGGGTATATTGGGGGAAGCTGAGGTACATACTTCATGACACATTTATATATTTAAAATATTTATATACAGCTTCCCACTGCAAAAGTCCTAAATGGTTTACAACAAATTATAAAACTATAAAACAATATTGCAAATTACAAGGTTCCATAAGACAAGGCTTAAAACAACATACCGTAATCATTAAATGTTTGGGGGAAACCAGGATAAACAGAGAGGTTTTTAAATGTCAAAAGCACACGATTGTTGGAATGGTGCCTGATGTAGAGGGGAGGTCATTCCAGACAGTGAATGCCACCACAGAGAAGGTCTGTTGCTGTGTTGCCACCAGATTTGGCACAGAGTAGTTGTCATATTGTCATAATAGATGGAAACCATCATCTATCATAATATTCAGGAACTAGACCAGCACTGGATCATGTATCATAGGGAACATAAGAAGCTGCCTTATACCAAGTCAGACCTTTGGTTGGTCCATCTAGCCCAGTATTGCTGACACTGACTGGCAGCAGCACTACAGAATTTCAGGCAGGAATTTTTTCAGCCCTACCTGGAGGTGTTGGGGATTGAACTAGGAACCATCTGTATCAAAACAGGTGCTCACTGAGCTATGGTCCTCCTCGGTTCATATTTGAGCCCAAATATCATTCAAATGGTCTGTGTAATCAGTCCCCAATGAACATATTTGTGCCTCTTAATTTTATTCTGTGTACATTCCATTGTCTGAGGTCCTTCAGCATGTCAACCTCCAGAAGACCTTTTGCACAAAGACAATGACTTTGAGTGCCTCCAGGTTCTTTTTGGGTAATTCATTATCCTACCTATCATTACCTTCATTAATTTTATCCCTAGGACTTTTAGTCTGATTTGACTCTTTTTTTCTTCCATTCATTCTTTTTTTCCTAGAGTCTATAGGGTAGATAGTGCTTGTTAATCTTGGATTAGCACTGAATATATTGACTGGTCAAATGGAGGAAAAATACCCAGTAAAGATTCAGGTTAAGCTCTTTTCACTTCAGGCTGTCTGAGAGAGGAGACTGCAATAGGATTTTGTCTACACTAAAGGAAAAAGAATTGCACACTATCACTGGTGTTTTTTTATTTGGCAATTGGATACCTTTTTGAGCTGTTTCATGCTGGAGTTTAAATTAACTCTTCCTGACCTGAATGGCATAGCGATCAAACTTGATAGTATTTTATTTAGTTTGGGATTAGAATTGGAGTCACAGATAGCAAAGACTTGTCCAATGTAGTTTTATTGTCTGTTATTTGGTCTGGATCCTGCATCCATTCTGTCTTCAATTCATTTCTAACTATATTTTTAAGAAGTTCAGACATCACTTATTAAACCTTTCACAATGTAAATGTGTGTGTTTGTAAACATGCAGTGCATGCATGTGTAGCACACTAGCGGCAAACTAGTGCATAGAGACACAGTACTTTTGAAGTATGAGATGCACCCCCACTGGGAAGTACAGAAAGTTACTGAACTTTCCAAGTGAGACCCTGTCCAAGTGCCTGGAGTCAGTGGCTGGCTGGATGGGAAGGAACATGCTGAAACTGAACCCCGACAAGACCGAGGTACTTCTGGTGGGGGACAAGGGAAGGTTAGGGGATGTTGACCTGGTGCTGAATGGGGTACATCTACCCCTGAAGGACCAGGTCCGCAGCTTGGGGGTCATTCTAGACTCCCAGCTGTCCATGGAGGCTCAGGTGGCAGCTGTGAGCCGGGCGGCGCTGTATCAACTCCATCTGATACGGCAGCTGCGCCCCTACCTTCCTAATCACCTGCTCCCATCAGTGGTTCATGCCTTGGTCTCCTCTCGCCTAGACTACTGTAATGCGCTCTACGTGGGGTTACCCTTGAAGACGGTCCGGAAGCTTCAGCTGGTACAGAACGCGGCGGCTCGCCTGATTAAGAGCAGCCGCCGGTGTAATCACATCACGCCAGTGCTTAATGAGTTGCACTGGCTACCAGTTGCTTGCCAAGCCGAATTCAAGGTGTTGGTTTTGACCTTTAAAACCCTACATGGCTCCGGCCCAGCTTATCTCAAGGAGCGCCTCCAGCAACATCAAGTAGGCCGCTCAACAAGGTCTGCCACGGACGGCCTTCTCCTTATCCCATCAGCCAGAGCAGCCAGGCTGGTGGGGACTAGGAAGAGGGCCTTCTCTGTGGCGGCCCCCACATTATGGAACTCCCTCCCTAGTGACCTTCGCCATGCCCCCTCCGTGATGAGCTTCCGCCGTGCATTAAAAACATGGCTGTTCAGGCGGGAATATGGGGTGGGTTAGGTTTTTAATGAGAATTTTTTATATTGTTTTAATTATTATGTTTTATTGTGTTTTATTGTATTTTAATTGTACATCGCCCAGGGTGGCCGGGTGACCGGCCAGTTGGGCGATTGATAAATATAATAAATAAACTCCCAAAGCATGTGCTGTGGATAATACCAGTCTGCCCCATCACTGCCTATTCAATAGTGAAACTACTGTTAAGAGACCATCTTTTCTGTATGTGATGGCTTGTTCATGGTCACTGATGATCACTTGATGGGTTGTGTCCAATGGTGTAATTCCTCCAGTGGAAGGGAACTGCTGGTGGAAGAGATTTCCCCTTCCTCCCCCCCCCCCGTGTGCCCTCCAAATCTGTTTGAGAGCGTTGGGGGACACTCTGGAGAATATTTTGGTTCACACAGGGGCTGCAGGGAGGGAAAGGATGGGGAAGTCTCATTCCTGAGCAGAAGTCCCATTGCATAAGTGGCTCAATGACTAATAGATGTTTCTTTAATGAGCGAAGACAATCATGCCTACAGCTTGAATGGGATGAGAAAAAAACAGGTTCTGAGGGAGTTGAAAAGTGCCCAGCAAGAGAGAATCAGATCTGTGTTTTGCAGCTGGCAGAAAGTTGGGGAGAGATAACATGCTTGCTTTGGGAACAAGTTTTGTCATCTTACAAACTAGGGCTGTCTGGGGTGGCTCTCCTCTCCTTCATGCTCAACATATATTATTATAGCAAAGATACCTTAAGTCTCCAATGTTCTCTCATCCAAGAGGAAGTTTTACTAAAAATATTATACCCCCAATTACATTGTTGGTGCCAGAGCCCAAACATCAGTTTGGGGGCCCAATGCAAACTTCTTACATAGGCCCCTTCCCTCATAGTCCCATCCTATACATAAAACCTCATACGTCATGAAAAAAGTTTCTATTTTAATCATAGATTTTCTACATTTCTGAAATTACACCATGGCCCACACTGGGACTTTTCTACCAATCCCCAACCCCCCCTCTGTTTTGCTGATATTGTCTAACATAATATCTAGCCCAAAGAAGAGTTCTACAATGCTTGCTAACTATTTTGTAACTTATTAGTTGGCCCTAATAAATATATTATCCTGTTGATGTTTTGATCTTTTAAAATCAAATTGATTTTTTTAAATCAGATTGATATTTGTAGTCCAAAATATCTGGAGAGCACCACATTGGGAAAGGAATGTTCTAGACCAATCCAGCTGCAAATTTACAAATGATCCCATTCATTTAAAAGCTTTATTTTTCAAGCTTTTTTCATGGAACATCTCCCCAGGTCAAATTCTCTTGCAAATTCACACTCAGACAAAATAGCTAGGTAGCTTAACAATTATTGCCCCATAGTGGAAAGTCATATTTATAGCCAGACATGGCAGCATGGTGTGTGTGTGTGTGTGTGTGTGTGTGTGTGAACTAGACATTTTATTCACATATATGTTGGGCCTGTACATCCTACCAGTAGCACTGGCTCCCACTGTCCCTGGGATTAATGGCCATGATTATTATTATGTTTGTCACTCCTACTAACAGTCCAGTCCTTCCTGCCTATACACAAGGAACCCTGGGAGTGGTATTTCTCAAGAGAGCATGTTAGAAAGAGAAACACATGCCTCACTAGCATTATGGCTTCCATGGAGGGCCTCCATGGATACAGGAGGCTCTCGTCTTCAGCCAGCCACCCCCTACAAGTATAGGGTGATGAATGCAATAATGGAGAGGGACAGGTCTGGAACTGCATCAGGTCAGGGAGTCTTGAACCAGGGCCTCTTGCATCCAGTCACCAGCACTTCTGTACCACTAATACCACTCTGGTCCCTTAGCAAACCAGTCAGATTGGAGGCTGTGGATCAAGTTCACCCTCTAGGCTGCAGTTCCAACCTGAATACAGTCAGTTGACCTCGGAGCCTAAATACGGACCACAAGCCAGTTGGGACACACCTGGTCTTATAAAGCCCCCTTAGCAAAATCAACTCCTCAGGTTGAGCAACTTGTTTCACTGGGCAGCCACACAGACTCCGTTGCTGTCACTGCTCTTGACACTAATCCCCCAACCTCTCTTCAACCACATTATGTGTCTCTGAATCATGTGTCTCTGAATGTTTTATCCTTGTTTGCATGTACTGGAATAAGACTCTCTTGGAGAGTATTGCTGACAGTCCTTTAGGAGCAGGACTATAATACAAACATTATGAATAGAAGTCATAAAAAGAAATAAATCCGTATAATTAAAATAAATAAAAACTAATACATTATTTAAATAAATACACGCTGTTTATTATAAATAGATCATGGGATTGCTGGGGGGGAACTCTAGCTTTTGGACGATACCCATGATTTGAAGAAAATCTATATATTTTTTCCTTCCAAGTAACCTTTGGAGAAAACACTTTTGGGCTTTGTGGGAATTAAATCTATTTCCCCAAGCATGTCACTGTTTCCTTTACTGGTAGAGCTGTAAATAGAGATCCCCTTGAGATCTTAGAAGTTCAGCTAAAGTGAGTTATATTATGGCATTCTTGTTTCAACATGATGCTTCTCAGTTCTCAGACTTTGGTGTCACATCTAATCAGTATCAACCTAGGAGAACCATTATGATTCCTGCAGCTTTGATTTTAGTTGTGTTGGTCTACATCTTTAAGTAAAACATAGCAACTTGCTGGAGGGTGGAGTTGGTGGATATTTCATGTTCAAGGACCTTACAGATGTTTCACTGGATGAATTCTAGTCATGAAGTACATGCATGTTCTCTTTTCCTCAATGGTAAGCATGCTCTTAATCCCTCTAAAATCAATGGTGCTTACAAGTGTGTAACTTTGGCTCCATGAAGCCCACAGTTTATATATTAAGTTTATATATTTAAACATGCCATTGATATTTAAAACACAAAACTGGGGAATCTTTTGAGTGTGAATGTCAGATGCTTATTACTATCATAGGTTGTTCACGGCACTCTAAATTCTACTATAATTTAAACTGAAAATGCCCAAGTCAACAAGGCATCAGGCATGCTTCCTTGGTGTTCAATCAAAGCCTAGACAATTCTCTTACAATTACATCAAGAGCTATGTTGCACAAAGAAGCAAGACCTCATTATAGCACCATACAATTGCATTTCTCTCTGCCCACAGTTTGCACTGAACAAACCTTACAATCCAGTCTACATGTTATGCTGGCATGGTTCTTGCTGTGATTCTAGACATTGTGGGCATATCTCTACAGGGAGAATGGCACACTTTGGGTCAGTTGAAAACCATACCTGGAAAACCCTCCAAAATGTATTGTTTTCTGTTTCTGCTTATAATTGGCCTGAATAATGTAGAAGCCTAATACCCATACAAGCAAGTAATATAGAAGTGCCCATGTGACTTGCGATGTGGGCCTCAAATGGGTGATAGAGAGCAAAGAGATGTGTTACACTTGGTAAACACTCTCTCACACACTTGCAATTTTCCTTGAAGCTTCCTACTTTAAAGCAGGTTTTACTGAGTCATGGGGTAAAGTAGAGTAGGGGGAGCAATTGGGCTAAACATTGGGTAATTGAGGCAGAAGCCAATTTGTTTCCTCCAACATACCCAGCAGGCATCTGCCACCAACCTCTTTCCAGAGGGTTGTGACTTCAGATCTCTGTTTTGCCTTCATCCTCCTGGGTGGAGAAAGAGTTAAAGAGGTCTGCTTCTCCTTTACATCTTCTCCTGGTGAGGGCTCAGATTGTAGGTAGAGGAGGGAAGAAATACGCAGGCAAGGGGTGCTGCTCTGCTCCTCCAGTCTCTCTTCAAGTGTATGCTTGAACCAAAAATTCATTGTCATAGAAACTCTGCATATAAGAGCAGCACCTATTGCCTAAGATGCTCTGCTGTAGCATGGCCCTACATGAACAAAGAATGAATAAAAAGATGATGTAAGCATCTTTATGCACTGAGCTCAGCTTCTTCTTCACATCTCCTCTTGATCTTTTCAGTTAAATGAGTTACAGATCATGTTTTTAGCCCTTTATAAAGGATGAATTGCACAGAGCTGCTCACTAAAATCTAGGAATGTGAGAATCATCATAACTCGAGCTCACCAAAGTTCTCCGAATTCCATCTTGAAGCTCATTCTGACTTGAGTCCTATCAGTTTGCAAGCATTGTAGTTTTCTTTTCACACAAAAATCCACGCATATTCTCTTGAATATTTTTTTCCAAATGTAGACATCAATGGGGCACGTCTTCGAAATGTATTTATTCTTCTCCCATTAATTTGTGCATTTTTTAAAAGTATGCATTTTTTTCATGCGCATGTTTCAAATGAGTGCATGCTGTCAAACACAATGTTTTTTAGTCCGTGAATCACATTGCAAGCTCAGAAATGTATGGACTTCAACCACAGATTGTGTGAGTCCATGCTCGATCTGGAAGGTGCGAACTTGGTAAATCCTGATCAAAAATCTGAACTGAACAAATTTCTCTTGTATCCCTACTGAAATCAACTATAAGAACATTTACAAGAATCAATGTTAGCACTGTGGTTGGATTTTTTAGTACACTAGAACTGGTCCTGAAACTTCTGAGAAATATTGACATTACTCCTGCTATCATATTCTCTCAACAAGATAAAAGAGTAATCAGATCACCGAACAAAAATTACCATCATGAAAAGTATCCATCAGATTTTAAAAGCCAGATGTTGAGGTAGAAAAATCCATTTTTCAATAGATAAGAAAGGTTTTAGGACTGTATCTAAAGAAATAATCACTCATGATAGGCTCAAGAACTATAAAGGGGGAATATACAGGGTGCAATCTGGCTGTAAGTAATGCTTGGGTCACTACCACTGAACGTATCCAACCATTAGTAGGGTAGGATTGCAACCACACTATGACAACAGTATAGCCTTCTTTCTTCTCTCTTGCACTGAAGTGCATTGTGATATTCCCTCTCTGTTTTCTACACTTTTTTTAAGGCACATTTTTCATATGTTGCTAACCTATTTTTTTCCCTTAAGAAAGCTTTCAATTTTCTACAGGATGACTCTGAACAATCATAACTACGTAAGCATGGAAAAGATCCCTGAAAACATAACCAGCAGGATATAAGCTGCCAATGCCCTTTACCTGTGTTTTAAAAAAAGGGGGGGGGGAAGACAGAGCCACAAAAATGAAACTGAAGACTCATTTCTTTGGCTCTAGAAAACATATATAAAACAACAGTAACAACAAAAACAAAAACAAGGAGACACAAAGATACAAATTATCTTGACACCTCTCCAGCCTCCTTCTCTCCTGCACCAAAATGCTCCAGCTAGATGGGCAAAAATGCCCATCTAGTGAAAATGCATGACAGAGGATAGGGAGGCAGAGATAGCCTCCACCGCTCCTCCAACTCTGCATTTGATAAACATAAGCCTCCAAGTTTGGGGGCTTACGGGCATTGCATTTGGTATAGGATTGCGCCCTTGGAGTCTGAAAAGATCAAAAGTCCATTGTGTATGGTCTCACCCCTCTACACCACAGGGCCAGAACACCCATAGAGCTACACTATTTTTTATTTTATTTTATGAATGAAAGTGGCAAACAATGCTTATTTTAACCTACCTCCAAATTTCTATTCTTTTAATCAGTCTTTCAGAAATTTTTTTGGTTGCATAATTCATACTGCAGAAAGTTCTTCCTCTAAAATGTATTGATTAAAAAACCCTCTCTCCTATTTTCCATGAATTTATCTAATCCCCCTCTAACACCATCGCCATCAATACATCTTGTGGCAGTGAATTTAATAAGTTAATTATACATTAATAAGTTAATTATGTATTATATCATGCTTCCTTTTGTCTGTCTGAATCTACTGCCAATCAATTTCATTGACTGAACTCAAGTTATGCTACTATGAGAGGGACAGAAACATCTATATTATAGTGTGCTTATGGTGGTGAAATCTCTAACTGATTGGCTCAGCTGGTGTGGTGACTCAGAATGTTGGGTTGCTCAGAAAAGGAAGCAGATTGCAATCCAGAGTCTGTGAGGGATGGGAAAGTTGTCTGTTTTCCTATAATGAGAACAGTGCACAAGGTATGGGAAGAGGTCCTGGGAGATAGGGAAATCAAGAGACAGGAAGGCCAGAGGTAAGAAGGCTGAAGGAGTTGTGCAGAATAGACAAATGGACTGAGAAAGAGGAATCTTAAAGAAGCCTTGGTGAAGATTGAGGCCTGAGGGAAAAGGCAAAGAAGACAGAGAACTGAGGCAAGAAGAGATTACTTAGATAAGGGGCTCCCAATGAATTTATGATCAGCAGGGGCTATAAGCTGTGGGAGAAGAGGGAAAGAGGACTTCTAAAGACTTTGGTCAAGAGTCAAGAAGATGCTAAAGAGCAAAAGTGGCAGTAGACTGAAAAGCAGGAAACTGAGGAAACATTGAGTGGTGGAGATGCTAGCCCTATTCAATTGTTCCCCCTCACACAATTCTAATCACATGATGGGGGAGACTCGTAGGGATGTGCTCATTGGTCTCTCTCCCTCCATTGTATTCCCTACAGTCCTCCATGCATTTGGGCTGACCTTTTGCAGCACAGACCCCGTGTTCTTGTTGTAGGCTCCCCAGTGATTTTATTCTTTTAGCCTTATATAATCGGCTCAGAGAACATTTGTTATTGGACAGATTCAAATAAAAAAAATTAAAATAGAACCCTTGGCTGCACAAGGAAAAATGAGTGAGCCAGGCTATGGAGTTGAAGAAAAGAGGAACCAAGGTATAAAGTAAGTGAAATGTAGGCCTGGGGCAAAATTACACATAGGGTCTAGAGTCAGGAGAGACTATACACTACTGGCAGGAGCGTACCCAGGTAACAGGGCTGCAACGTCTAGAACCTAGAGTCTGACATGTCTACCACTTATGGCTTCCACTCTCACTGCAACATGGTGCCCTGGCAGGCAACCCTACTAGGGCAGGCTTCTAATTTTCCCCAGTTTTCCCAAGATTAACAAAGAACAAAGGAGACATAGCAAAGTCAAGTGAAGCTACTTTGTCATGGAATGGTAATTTATAATTTATAATTTGATGGGGGAAGGGACCCTCGTAAAGTTTTTTAAAACACCTTAAAGGAGGACAACATCAACATCAACATCCCACAACCTCAAGTGAGAGGCCACAGAGTTCTTCTATCTCTACCCTCCCCCCATCCCCAACATGCAAACTCGAGGTTGGGCAAAGGGTCAGGGAAGAACACAAAGCTCCTTTCTGGTGGGGGGTTTACACAGTGAATATCTTGCTTGAGTTTTAGTGAAGCACTCTGCATATATCATTGTGTAGAGTAGAAGGGAACAATAATGGAATAAAAATAAAGAGGACAACTTCTGCATTGTAAACCAGGAATGACTTGGTGTGTGTACGCCTGAAAGATCAGACTATGTTGACTTCTACCACTATGCTCCTGGGGTTGTGAGATTCATGTGCTGCATTAGTTTCCAGCTGGGCGAAATTAACCTCTAACAGTGCAATCCTATATATGCCTACTTAAAAGTATGTCCTACTAAGTTCAATGGGGCTTACTCCCCCAGTGGGTATGGGATTGCCTAGGGATGCACAGATTTTGTTAAAACCATTCCATCTGTGTTTCACAAATTGTCAGGCATCTTTCATTCCATCATCTGAATTGGATTGTGTGTATGAGAATTTCGTTCTTGTTTGCAAATGCACAAATGTGCATTTACACAAATCCCCTCAAGAAAGTTTAAAAATGGTTCACAAGTCCGCATGACTTGGAAAAAGCTGGTCCACTGTGGAATCCACAGGTCAGATTCATAGAAATCCAAACTCATTTGAATCAACTGCAGATTCCTCCAGCATCCCTAACTGCAGGCTTAACTGGTAAAAGAATAATGATTAAACTAATACAATGTTTTTATGGGCCATGATAGTACTTTGTCATACAGGCCTGTGGCTCACGCTGGCTCAGCTTGTCTGAGCGTGGAAAGCGAAGCAGGGTCAAGCCTGGTTATTACTTGGATGGGAGACCCCTCCTCTAGTTTCCTGCATTGAGCAGGGGGTTGGACTCGATAGCCTTGTAGGCTCCTTCCAACTCTATTATAAGTAATAAAAATACTGACCATCTCACACACAATCTTAATATGGATATTTGAAAGAAATGAAATTGCACCTGGCTCATATACATATTTGAGTACCACAAAACTGCCCTTACGCTGCAATCCTATACCTACTTACCTTGGAGGAAGCCCCATTGAACTAAGTAGGACTCACTTTTGAGTAGACATGTATATGATTGCATTGTAAGAGTGTTTAAAGGATTCGGGTGCCTGCTGATACAAATGCACTGCTACTTCTAGGGTTCCCAACTAATTTTACCTAAGTTCTGGCTCAGTTGAAATATCTGATGAATTTTGCAGACAGCAGAAGGTGTTTTTATAAGACTAGAAACAATTGCTTAGGGGAGTTCTGCACATCCCTAAAAAAAATTAATTGAAGAAGAAGAAAAGAAAATGAAAAAAGTGAAGAGAATTCTAGAAAACAGTTTTCCTGTTAGATACTTTTAATAACAGTGACGATCACAAATACTACCCAAAATTATGAGAGTAGTTGGGGGGAAAACTGAGTGTTTTTTTTAACTGAAGCTCTTATTCCAATTAAAGAGGTGTTCTAAACAACATTAAAGGCCAAGTGAAATATTTAATATAAATGAGAGTTTTGTAATGAAACCTGCAATTTAAACGTCATCCTTTTATTGAGAGTAGCAAATAGCATTTAAAACTCTATTAAGAAGTCTCCTAATGGAAAACACACCACACACACACACACACACACACACACACCAATATCCTGTGTATGGTATTAAACAGCATCAGGATCAGTTCACAGGTTTAGTGTTTTAAGACACTGCAGGGCACAGTTAGGTATATTTCATTGCAGAACCATTGAAATAGCTTTTCTATGTGGGTGGGTTCACTCAAGACTTGACTCAGGCGAAAAGTGGTAGGATTTTATTATGTTTGATGGGGCATCAGTGATGTGCATCATCTTAAAGCCACCCACTGCTGCTTTAATTGCTTTGGCAGTCATACCAAGCCAATTAACATCAAGTCCCTCCAAAATTCAAGTCTTCCAACCATACTTCATGCAGCTCAATGTTGCATCCACCTCACGATTTAGGCTTTATTGTTACCCAAGGAAAACCCTGTGAATTACTCTGAAGATTAGGAATCACATTTACATGTTTTGTTTTTTCTAGCGTTCATCTTGCCAGTTTATCCTGGAAACTAATTAATCATAACATTTATTGTTAATTATTCATGTTTTTTTAAATTATTATTTTAGCTGTATTTCACTAGTGAGGAGGCATCATCGTTCATCAAAGGCATGAAGATTTTTTTTTATTATTTATTTATTTCATTTTTATACCGCCCAATAGCCGAAGCTCTCTGGGCGGTTTACAACAATTAAGACTTTGGTTCGAGTGGTTGTTCTGGCAAGTTGTGATTGAGGTGACTTCATCAGGTGGCTGCTAACTTCCTTCCTCTGTTGAGTGCACTGGCTCCATCACCCTGAGTGAACCAACTCTATGCCACACACGCTACAGATTAGTTGTGGAGCAGAGGTGGGCAACTGGTGGCCCTCCCGATGATGGATTACAACTCTCATAATCTCTGACAATTGGCCATGCCAATCGGATAATTGGGAAAGGCTACTGTAAACTAATAGGGCCTCGCAAACGTTGAGGCAGAAATTCTCCCTGAAAAATCCACAGTAGCCTTACTGATAGAACATGGATGGAAGTCCATAGCCTGAGAATTACACTGCCAGGCTTCTACAGCAGGAGTCCCCAATGCGGCACCTGCGGGCACTCAAAACACTTTTATTTTATTTATTTTTCCTTTTTTTTAATATACATACATGAATTTGTATATGCCCATAGCAATTAATGCATATGAAATGCATACAACTTTCTAGCAATTATACATAGGCTTTCACAAAAGCAGACCAAATATCCAAATAAGTATCCATTTGAAGGTGGCGTCTCTATGCTAGGGGTGGGCAAATTCCCTTACCTTTCCTCGCTGGGCACTCGTCGAGCACCCCTACCATGCAATCCATCCCACGGCACTCGTTGAGGCACAAGGCGGACTTCCAGGTCCCCAGCGCGTCACTTCCAGGTCCCCCGGCGCTGCATTTTTAATGTAAAAACCAGGGTAAACTACCTTAAAACTGCTGCGAATAGCAAATTCAAATAGCAAATAGCAACCTGGAAGTTGCTTTCCCCGGCTCCTTTCGCGGGGAGTTGTGCTGAGCTGGGAAAAGGTAAGAGCTCGGGGGGGGGGGTCGAGCGGGGTGAGTTTGCCCTACCTCTACCCCCAGATCGAGATCCGCGCACATCCTGAGACATTGTGGTGTCCAATAGACATGAAACAAGTTTTTGCTGAATAGAATGCAGCCGAAGATCCATAGGTGTAACAGGTAGATGGCATAGTAGCGATCCACTGATTAAGCATTTTGTGGTCATGCTCACAGCAGTTTCTCAAATTCCCAAATGTGCCCACAGGTCCAAAAAGTTTGGGGATCCCTGTTCTTCACTGTTAGACTTCTACATTCTACTGTTGCAAAAAAAATTTTTAAATACTTCTATTAATTTCTCCTGATGGCCATTAGTATAGTACAGTGACAATGCCTCATTTAACAAGCCGGTAGCCTTTGTGTTTCCTTTTACTTTCGGAGACTTTGATACAGGTCCTTGGAGAACACTCTTAATCCATAGAGACTCCGAGGCATGAAAGGGCTGCTTTCTGAAAGCATAACTTTCCTTGTATGTCTGTAAGTTGCCTGGTGACTTGCCAACACTTGTTACTCCAGTACATTATTAAAACAAAGGTCAGCATTTAACAATCTGATTAGCAGCTACCAATTTAGATTTGGTCTTGCTGTAAAATAAGCCAAAATAATTTATGGATTTATGAATCCAAAGAGATGGATTCCCCCCCCCCAATTTGATTTATTACATTTCTGTATCAACCAACAGCCGAATCTCTTTGGTCAATTTACAAAATATCAGAACCCTAAAATACAGCATAATAAAACAAATATAAAACTTTTAATGTACAGAAATTTAAAACAATGTGAAACAGCTAAACAAACCACAATTAAATCCCAGGACCTGATACAACCAACTCACAGTATTCCATTCCCCCAACCACGCATAGCTGTGAGCGGGGAGAATTTTACGTGTGGGAGGGAAGGAGAGTGAGACCACTATGGGGTGATCTCACTAGTGCGAGCCTACCTGAGGCCGGGCGGCAGCTTGCCAGCTTGGCTCTCCGCGGCGAACCACCCGTGCCGGCCGTGCTAGGTCCCGTCGCGTCACTTCCGGCGTGGCAGAAATGACGGGACGGGACCCTGCTCTGGCGCGCTGGACCCCCGCGCTACTGTTTTTGATGGGGGAAACCAGGGCAACAGGGCTGAGAACGCTGTGACCGCGCCGCTCAGAAGATCGAGCATGGGGGGCTGCCGCCACGGAGAGCTGAGCCAGCCAAGAACCGAAAGCCCCCCGAAAGGTGTGTGACACATCCCTAGATCATCTCACCTTCCAATGAGGCTCAAGGAGGGCGGGGCGCCAGGGTCGATATTAGACCAGGCCGTCCAACCCTTTGCCTCTTTCTTTTTGCGGCTGCGTAGAAAGAAGACAACAAGAAGAGCTGCAGATCCTTGTGCCTGTCTCTCTCCGACACGTGGTGGATCGGCCTTAGGTCCTGAAGATGGCTGTGGTTTGCTTAAGGGCGGGGGGTTTGGAGTGATTGTCTCTGCTGCAGCTACGGGGGGGGCTTCTCCTCTCCTGGGCACTTGCCAATGGCTGGCTCCTCATGGAGCATGGTTAGGCAGTGCAGCTATGTCCTGCGCCAGCCTGCCCTATAGGGTGACCGCCCCTTCTGTATACGGGGGCCATTTTGGTGGGCGGGGTCACCCTGGGGTGACAGCTTAGCCCACTCAACCCTGTGACCTTGCACCAGCTTATTGCTCTGTGAGCGACTCTTTCTAGGTGTGGGGGGGACAAACTGTCCCCCCGTGCGCCACCTCTCCACCTGCCACATGGCCCAGCGTTCTTGCCGTTCACAGCCTGGTTGTCTGGGCAGAGGTTGTGAGTCATCCCCAGCCACTGTTCTGGCCTCCTCCTCCTGGGTCTTCAGGCCTGGGGATAACTTCCCTGCCCATCAAGGCTGGGTGGTGGTGATTTACAGCGCCTGTATGGGGTGCTAGATTCCCTTGGTGAGCTGGCGTTTCATAACTCTGCCCAGGGAGCTGTGGGAGGGCTCATCATTCCTAACCACAGCTGCAGCCTGCCCCTACATGGGCCCTCCTCATTGCTAGCTGCTTGTGCGGACCGTTTCAGGTCTCTCCTTCACATTTTAAAGGGTGTGTCGGGCAGAGGAGGTCTTTCGCTCTGGCTGTGGTTGTGGTCCATTTCCTCTTCTCCGAGCGGTCGCCTGATCCAGGCTCACTCTGCGGCAGGTGTGCCCAGCGGCATGGTGGCGCTTCGCCCGTGGTCCAGCGTGGGTGCTCTGTGCCACTTCTGGACCTTGCCACAGCTCCTGGTGCCCGCAGTGAGGTTGGCCACCTGATGCGGCATTTTCATCGTCTCCCGCGTGGCTCCTACCGAGCGGGGCGTGTTTTGTGTGCAATATGGTGCAGTACGCTCCTTGAATCCAGATCTTGCTTCACTTGTTGTTTGAGAACGGCTTTTTAAAAATAGAGAAGGAGACGAACCTGCCCAGGGGGCCGCCTCACCTCTCCGCAGCGGCGGCCCCCACCTCATTCTTCTGAGCGGTGCGGAGCTGTTCTTCAGCGCGCCACTCGAGTTGCTGGCGCCGCCCGCGCTGGGCCCATCACGCTGGCCCCCCGTGCTACGTTTTTTGCGGGGAAACCAGGGCAACAGGGCTGTTTAAGTGACGGGACCCTGCGCTGGCACGCTAGACCCCCCGCGCTATGTTTTTTGCAGGGAAACCAGGGCAACAGGGCTGTTTAAGCCCCGCTGACGCCTGTGCTGACTTACCGGAAGTGACGGGATGGGACCAGTGTGGGCGGTGCGGGCGGCTCGCTGCGGAGAGGCGAGCCACCCAGAAGGACCGGTAAGTCGTCACGGGCGTCAGCGGGGTGCGCGAGGCGAGATGGTCACCCCTATTGGGCAATTTAGTTCACATTTGCTAATTTGAGCTGTTTCCTGCATAGCTAAACAAGTCAATGTTGTAATCCTGCAAGAGCAATTCTTAGCAAGCCTTGAATGGTGCTGGATGTTCGTGTTGCTGTTTTTGTTTGCAATTATGTTTCCATTGATTGATATGCTCCGCTAGTTCCTGACAGCAGAGTGCGCCCCCCTTTTAGCATCTTTTGTTGCTTGAGGCGGCTTTCCGTCTGCCCCTGCTCTTCTTTTGCCCCCCCCCCATGGGCTCAGGGCAGCTTGGGCCTTTTTGGGCTTTACCTTTGCTCGTTCTTTATGCGAAGCGTTGGGGCATTGATCTACGACCGGTACCTGGTCCCTCCTATGCTTTACGGTGTCTGTGTCTGTTTGGGTAGCTTGGTCTCTCGTGCCATCTATTGGCATTAATATTATGCTTTTTATTTTCGCTATTTTCATCATATATCCACTGCCTCAACGAGCAATCATGAGTCCTGGTGCTCTCAAGACGTGGGCTCATCCAGGTAGTTCGGACTTCTCCTATTGTTTCAAGACAATTTCCGGATTCGCAGCGGCATAGCCATCAGTTCATTTGTGATTTTCACCATTTCTCCACTGCCTCAACGTGCAGTTGTGAGTCCCAGTGCTCTCAAGCCATTGGCTCTTCCAGGCATTTCAAGCTTGTCCAATCTCTTCGAGACAATTTCCGGTTTTGCAGCGCGAGGCGAGACGGTATATCCCTACAAGTTTCGGTCTCCAATGTATTTACTGCACGTTCGGCTCTGGTGACTTACATAAAATTATGGGTTGATGACAGGATTATGGCATTTCGGTTATGAGTAATAAGATTAACATTACTTCATGTATTTGCACTTAGCTACATGCCCTCCTGCATGTGGGTGGATTAGTTACTGCTATTAGGTTAATTAATGCTTCCCATCGGGCTACCCATGTCCTGGTATAGTTGGTTCTGCACAGCATTTTATGGCATGGGCAGCCAAAGGGTGACAGATATATGTTGCTGAGGCTCGTATTCCCGTTTAATGCGGGAAGGGCCCAATTTCATTTCTTTTTTCCCATAGGACCTCTCCGGGAACTAGCAGGTGGGTATCTCCAAGACATGGGTAGCAGTGTCATGTCTTTACGGCACTTCTTGCGGTCTGTGCTGCTGTAAGCAAGCTTTCCTCTTCCAGCCTCCTTTTAGGCGGCTCTCAACAGTTTCTTAGCCTTTAATTTATCTAAGTGGGAAGGTGTTTTGCAAGTGCTTTGACTGTTTTTGGCAGTGTGGGACTTGACAAGCTGCATCTGGGAGAGACCAATCCGACCTTTGCACTGCCTGCATTATTTTGGCTGGCCCAGATTGACTGTCTGATTGCATTTGTGGCCGCTTTGCAGGCTCGATAGTCAAGGCCGAGCTTTTGCTTCATCCGCACTCTTTTGTCAAAGTGCGGTGTACATTGCAAACTCCTATCGGAGAATAAATAAGTCCGGGCCATGTGCCTTGAGCATCTACAGTTGTCCATTCTGAGGCTGTTCTCTCTGTACTTTCAGTGTGCTCACATTTCGTTTCTTCCATAGATCACTAGAGCGGTGGGCGGCCGGCATGCATGTCCACTGCAACGGTTTTCGCCAATTTGGAACCATCTGGCGGTGTCCAGAACCAGAAGTGTGATGCATGGTTTGCCCTGTGGCTACGGTCTGTGGATAGAAGCAACGACCTGATTCTAGATGGGCATGGCCCCGCTGTGGCTCCTTTGGCCAATTTGACATCCTCCAGTGGTATCTGGGGTGTGCTGCGTGGTCTGCCCTGCGGCTGGGTCTACAACTACAGGCAATGACCTGGTTCACAGATGGGCATAGCCTTGATGCTGCAGCTTTGGCCAACTTGTGCTCATCCAGCATGTCCAGCAGTACTATGCATGGTTGACCCCACACCTGTGGTGATGCAGATGGGGGCAAAGACCTGGTTCATTGGGCATGGCCCTGGTATCACAAGGTTGGGTCAGTGTGGAATGCGGTAGCAGAGCGTCCTACCTGCTTTGTTCAGTTTGGCCTGCCGCCTGCCCCCACAAGTGTTGGTGCTGCATTTGGGGGGAAATGACTTAGGCTTGCTCCAGGGCAAGGCCTTGATTCTGCAAGCATTTGTGAACCTTGCAATTATACAGCAGTGTTTGTCGGTCATTCTATTCTCTGGTCTCAGAACGGTGACAGAGAAGTTTGCAGGGGCCTTGGATGGATGGGAGTTGCGATTCTTCATCTAGGACAGTGATGGCGAACCTTTTTGTGCCCGAGTGCCCAAACTGCAACACAAAACCAACTTATTTATTTCAAAGAGCCAACACTGCAATTAAACCTGAATACCGAGGTTTTAGTTTTAGAAAAACAACTCATACAGTTGTCCGAACTAATTAATTGACATCTTTTGTCTTTAAAGAAAAACACAATAACAGAGCTTTCAATGATACAAACAGTTTTTTGTTGAAAAAAAAATCTACTCAAAAAATTATTATAGTACTACATTGTACACATAGCCTAAAGGGAATTTATACAAACTTTTTAAATAATTAGGCACATGTATTTTTGGATAAGGGATTCTCAACTTGTAATATGATTATATGCCAGACTGAAATTGTGTGGGGCAAGCTTTACCCCGGGTCCTTTCCCTGCTTCTACAGGTGTCGGATTAGTAAAAGTAAAAGTCAACCTGTACTAGGATGAGCAAGATAAACAAGAAAACTAAACGTGCTTAACACATTTTAAACACTTTATGTCTTGGACTGCAAACACTGCATTAGGTACAAGTTTGCATTGGGCATGCTTTTGCACAATTAATGTGATTTTTGCTATTGCATGCATGCTGATAATTTGTCAAACCTTGGCTCATACTCCGTTAGTTTGAGAGCAACACATGCAGCACTCAGGTCAACTGTTAGGGCTTTACATCCAAGCCATGCTCTGTGCATCATTCTTCAAAATCTTTTAAATGTGATAACAATGTAGAAAAGAATTCTGTAACAGGAATTCTAGAATCAAATCATTCTGTTCCACACTGTGAGAAAGAACAAGATCATTAGTGTTTTGCAGAGGAGGACAGTCTTTTCACAATCTGGTGACCAATGGCTCGAGTGCCCACAGAGAGGTCCCTGCGTGCCAGCTGTGGCACCCGTGCCATAGGTTCGCCATCACTGATCTAGGATATCCTTGGCCTGGAGGGAGCCGTACAGGCTGGATGGTATGCACTGGTCCAATGTCGTGAAAGATTTGTTTCTTGAAGGGATACATTTTGCGATTCCTATCCTGCAATATCGTTGGCCCGGAGGGAGCTGTGCAGGCCGGACAGTGTACACTTGTCCAATGCCAGGTACGATTTGTTTCTTGAAGATCTGCAAAGGGCCCTGCTGGAATTTATTCCTGGCAAGTGGGGGAGAGGAGACTAAGCAGAGGCTTGTCTCTCTCTGTGGCAGGTAAGTGCGGGAACAGGCAGTGGGGTAGGGTTCAGTGAGCATTCAATGGCACCTTGTAGGTGACTGGTGACTGTAGGGATGTACCTGAGTAGCCCGGCAGACAGGAGCAAGGCCCGAACTGGGCCTGCTCGTGTCCGCCGGGCTACTCAGCCACCCGCGCGGGCTTACCTGCAGGCTCTGCGGAGAGCCTGCCTCCCCGTCCACTGGTCCCGTCGTGTCACTTCCGGCGCGGAGGAAGTGACGCGACGGGACCCTGCTCCATTGCGCTGGACCCCCACTGCTCTGTTTTTGGCAGCAGGAAACCAGGACAACAGGGCAAATTGCACTCAGAGCATCACTTCCTTGCTGGTGAATGGGCTCGTAGTTTGAAAATGGTGCTCTGTACATGATGCCCACTGAGGAGATTCCCCTGCAATTATTTTCTGCACATTGAACAGTTTGAGTGATCACAGTAAGCCTATTTTAGCTCTTCCTTGCTACAAAAAAAAAAAAAAAAAAAGTAGATACCCCAGGACAGCTTTCAAACCTGAAATGTTGAATTGTGTCCTCAATACAGAGGCCAGGTTTTATTGCTCTGTATTCATGATCTGTCTTCATAAGCAAACACACATTCCAAATGAGGGTTTCACTTTAGCAAATGAAATTAAGATTCTGAATACTTACATGAATTTTCACACAACCGTAATCGCCTTTTTCTCACTGCTTTTTAAAGGAGTGCTGAGCAGCCTAGCTCGCTCTCCCTCCCTCCCTCCCACTCTCATTTTTATGCACATAAAATGTCAAGTATGTTGAGGCTTGCTCTGTGAGTGGCAACTTTGTAAGAATAGAATCTTGTATTCAGGAGTGAAAGGGAAGTGCACTGTCATGGATTGCCCCCGAGACAGCCCTGACATGAAGCTTCACCTTTGAAGCAGATGCTTCCAGTTTTCCCAAGGAATTGAACTTTGAGACATACAGACAAAAATGCAGGTGCTGCTACTAGAACAGCCCACATCATCATCACACCGGGCCCAAATAAAGCCAGGCAAGGAAGGTTTAAGATATTAAAGTCATTACTCACACAATTACTTTCTTAGAGCATTTGCCTGCACTTTTATGATCTGATCATTCGGCGCTAATCTAGCTGTGAGAACAGATAATCTGGTTAGTTGCTTTCTGAGGATTTTGAAATACAAAGCTATTGCTTATTAGTTCATAAATGAGAAAAGTGCTTCTCTCTCTCTTGAAAAAAGTCCTCAGTTCACAGAGAACATTATTTAATTGAAAGGGATTTAAAACCTGAACCATGTCGATTTCATCATTCTGTGTAGCTATTTATAATGAATAATAAACTATTTTGAGGCAGATATTCAAAAGCCATGAGTAAATTAATATAGGAGGAGGAGAGCAATATGAAGGGCACAAACTGAGCCAAAGATAAACACAATGGGCAGTATCCAGCTAGCTTCCAAACTATGCACAAGAGGAGAATCCAACAAAAGTTACATTTGCACAAGTGCAGTTGCACAACCCATTGTGTACCTGTGTGCAGATAACTTTTGTGCAACCCATTTGTGCAACTTAAAGATTCAGCGGAGCTCCGCTAGTGCTATTTGAATTTGCCAAATGTCACCATTGGATAATGCCCAATGGGTTAGATCCAGATTTAGTCATAGAGAACACCCACTGAAATCAATGGGGCCTAAGTTAGTTAGCTCTAAGTAAGTCTGTATCCAACCCACATAGTTTAGCTTCTAGATAAGTGATTTTGACAACACTGAGGGAGGTGCAGAAAGAGTACGACAGTAGAGCCTGACTAAGTCTGGATCCAACACATTGGATTTCCACTGATTCAGGGTGCAATCCTATGCATGGCTGGCTTGGGAATGCTGGGAGTTGTAGGGCATTTTTTTAAATGTCTAAATATGCATAGGATTGCACCCTTAGATGACAAGGTTAAGCATATCCATAGCAAGGTTAAGCATAAATGTCCCTGGTGAAATCAACAGAACTTAAAAGTGCATTGCTTTATCCCCCATTTTATAAAATAGATCATATTCTCCGTGTTATAAAATAGAAAAATCTATTAATAGAGGGTCAGGTGAGATTATTATATGAGAGTTTCCCAAAAGTTTATAATGTTTTATGATGGCTGGGCTTAAAGTAGACTCCACACACACTTGCCAGTCCAGTTTTGTGAAATAGTTATGCCAGAAATATTATAGTACCCAGTCATGGACAAATGCCCTGTTGTGTGAGTGGAAGGGAGTTTTTTCTCTCTCTCTCCAACTCCAACCAATCAGGTGGGTAGTTTCTTGTTTCTTGTTCATTTCTGCAAACTAAGTTTCTACTTCCTGAGTTAATTCTCTCTCTCTCTCTCCCTTGCTCCCTCTCTCTGACCTTTTGTTGAACTTTATAATCTCTTGACTTCCTGAGGAAACTTCAGCTCTATCTTCTAATTAAACTTTTGATCTCCAAACTATTAACCTTAAGGGTGTCTTACCAAGGGCCCTCAGAAACCTGGAGCCAGCACTCGCAGTATCCAACACAGCCATGGTGCTAGAAGAAATGAACACTCGTTCAGTGGTGAGTTAGGCTTTGCTAGTGCAACCAAAAACTAGCCCAAACGAGTGCTTCTGGAAAAGGACAAGTCAGCAAAGCTTGCGGAAGGGAGCCCTGCTGACTTGTCCTGTTCCAGAAGTGTTTGTTTGGGCTCGTTCCTGGGGGTTGCACTAGAAAATACTAGCTCCCCATTGTGCTAACATTAGTCTCTGCTGGAGCAACATGTTTAGTGCTGGCAAACATTGAATACTGCCCACTGCAACATTTTGTCACAGGAGCCCAGTTGATTTTTCAATATATGTAGGTATTCCAGGACTTCCCAGATTCTTTCAAGTTTTGTTATAAATGTGCAGTATTAAATCTAAGGGGGTAGCGAGTCCTGGGGGCTGGCCTTCTCCGAGGTCCCCCAGCAACTATCACCCTTAGCCCAGAACAAAGGGATAACTTATAGCCACAAAAGTATCTTTTATAAAACAAGTTTATTTACAAAATTACCTTCACCAACCCAGACACACGCCAGCAATACAGCTTATCAGTATGATACAAAGTAGCAAGCAAGAGGTCTCAAGGACACCGTGATTTCAGGGCTCTCAGCTAGTTAGTTCAGCTCGGGCTCCAGCAGAGGCCCGGTCAACCGCATGCTGCTAGCTGGGTTCCCGGCGGAGGTCCGGTCTACCCAAGCGGCTAGCTGGGTTCCCGGCGGAGGTCCGGTCTACCCAAGCGGCTTGTGAGTGATTTCAGCTTGGTTTCCCGGGGGTCCGGTCAACCCAAGCGGCCAGTGATTTCAGCTTGGTTTCCCGGGGGTCCGGTCAACCCAAGCGGCCAGTGATTTCAGCTAGCTGGAGCACGCCGGGTGTTGCTACCCGGGGTTGCCGATCCCTTCGTCCCTTACCCCAAGCATGGGGCAAGATTGCTGATCAGGTCCAACAACTCAGTTCCCTTGCGCAGGGTGTTTTATACCTTGGGTTTCAGGTAGCCCCTCCCTCTGCAATCAGGTGGGTGGCCAATCAGGTGGGTTGCCACCCTCCTCAGGTGGGCGGCCAATCAGGTGGGTTGCCACCCTCCTCAGGTGGGCGGCCAATCAGGTGGGTTGCCACCCTCCTCAGGTGGGTGGCCAATCAGGTGGGTTGCCACCTTCCCCCTGTGGGGTGGGGTCCCTTTGAAGCCACTTGCTTAATGGTCCCATCTTGTGGTGTTGAATGGTCCTTTCTTATGGGTGCCGAAGTGTCTGCTCTGGCAAGGCATTCAAGTCTTATGTAGATGGGGCTGATATACGAGAGCATTGACGAACCTGGGGATGCTTCCTGCCTTCCCCCCTGGGGTGATTCTATGCAGATGTTGTTTGTCCCCTTTGGTCTCTGTGGAGACTGGCTGTCTCCCCCCCCCGGGTCTCCTTCCCCCCTCCTTGGTGAGTGTGTGTGTGTCAGAAAGGGGTTATAGGTTGGCTTTCTCCACAATTCTCCATCCTATTTGTGGGCAGAGAAACTTGGGGGACAATTTCCCTGAATTTATCTAGCAGGAGGAGAAATTCTCAAAGGTTTCTCATAGGTAGGGCTCACCATTACCGTTATCAGGGGTTGTAATACAGCTTCTTTCTTTCTTTCTTTCTTTGTAAGGGCTTGTGCGGGGTGGGGTGGGGTTGTGCCACTGTAAGTGGCAACAGCATCGGCTGTGTTGTCAGGCTGGCCCCCATTTTGCATCCACTGCAATGCTCGTGTGAGGGAAAACAGTTTTGTATCTAGCTCCAGGGAAGAGGTGGCGCTAGTGCTGCTGTGCCTAAATCTGTCTTCCAAATTCCTGAAGGTTTTCTTTCCCCATAAAAGAGGCTTCCATTGTTCTGCCTCATTTTCAGGGTGTTTTATCGTTTATTTTTGTGATGTTTTTGAGCTTACCTAATCGCTGTGAGATGGCCTAGGGTGCTGTGTGTGTGTTTTCTTTCCATTACACATCTCTCCATTGCTCTGCAGGCTCCCGGTGCTTCCTGATCTGGAAAAAAGCCCTATGGGAGGAATTACCTCATGATGTCTTCCCCTGGGTCTTAATTGCAATGTGGGAAGTAGGGATGCACACTTACCTTGTGTGGTGCTCGCCTTGTTCTCAGTGAGCACCCCCCCCACGCGCTGCTTGCAACCCCCCCCCCCCCACCGCTCAATTCCTCACAGCGGCAGCAAGGAACCTGTTGCGAATAGCAAATCGATGGCCATTTTAAGCTGGGTTGCCCTGGTTTTTATGCTAAATACGCAGCGCCAGGGAACAGGAAGTAGACTCACCAGGGACCTGGAAGCTCCCTTCCCCGGCTTGCCCTGTGTCGAGCGGCAGCAAGGTAAGTCATGAGAGTCTCGGGGGGGGGGGGCGAGCAGTCTGCTTTCGGCCCACCTTCAACCCCCCAAGACTTGCGGATACATCTCTAGATAGGATTGTGCCCTAAGTAAAGTAAGCAGAAGAAACCAAAACACAACCCATGAAAATTTCTCGGAAATTTCTTCTCTGAATTTCTTTTTGAAAGCAATTTATTTTCTATCAAATTGAATGAGAATGGTCGAAAAAAAAATGTAGGACAATTTTTTGGCACAGCACTAATTAAAACAGACTCTGTGCAGACAGAACTTAATCTGCTCCCTTCTCATTGAATGTCTTATAAATGTTGGAACTCTTCTTTGCTTGACCCATCTCAATACATGACTCATTACTTTCCAGCCCCATGATCCAGAGGATATTTTATAACAGGCTATATTATTCATGAGCGGGATGTCAGTTTCGAGAGATCTCACAGAAGAAGCTTGCAAAGTTTTATAGCACCATACCTTCAATGTGCATATGAAAGAATTTGAATTAATGTTCTCCCCCCCCCCTTAAAGGATTATAACCATCTCTTATATTTGAAATGCCAGGATTGCACTGTCAGTATCTTTTAAGCATAATTCTACATGCCTTGAGTGTAGACATTGCCTCTTCCATTTGTGGCCAGTGAATGCTTGACAGAACAATCTTATACACATTTACTTATAAGTAGGTTCCCACCATGATTAATGGGGTTTAGTCCCTAGTACCGGTAAGTGTGTTTATTTATATATTTAAATATTGCTATGCTGCCCTTCAGAAAAACTGATTCCAGGGTGGAGTTTAGAATTTCAGCCAAATTTGTTTGTTTGTTTGTTTGTCTGTTTTTTCCAGAGCAGGGATTTTACTGACATATAGTGGAGAGGGCCACACAACATTTTTTTAAAATCACCTATTTTAAAAAAAATGTTGTGTGGCCCTCTCCATTATATGAATATATATTCAGCTCAGTTTGAGCAATTCAGTTTACATGCATGCATCTCAGTTACAGTAGTTCCTTGGTGTTGTGTCAGTCCTTGTTTTACACACAAGGCTCATGAAACTGTGGGTGACTTAGTAGTTGGCACCATTAACTTGAGTCCTTTTAATAATATGTTTTATTCTGAAACATCCCATACCAGGTTTCCACTCCTATACTGATCATATCTCATTCAGAGGTATGTGAAATATTCTCTCTAATCCCAACTGCTTTTCATTTGGTTAGTTTCTTTTCAAAGTCCAGATACAAAAAGAAATATATCTTCTTGTTGAACAGCAGATCATCTTAAATCACCTGGTTTGGGGAGGGTTTTTTGTTCATACACAGAAAGCAGGCTCCCTATGGTACCTCTATGCTGTGACTGGACTCTTTTATCATGTTACGCTAGGTTTTATTATTTAGCATTTAAAAAATGAGCCTCAGGCTCCGTAAGAACATTGCTCTCATTTAATGGTTGAGCTGCAGGTGCTCAAAAACCATGCTAGGCAAAGATCAGCATTAAAACAGTCTGTTAGATGTGCTGGGATTCTGTGGGGAAGATTTACTGGGTGTTCCTTGCCTTTGAAAAGTAGCCCCTTTTTATAGGTGTTCTCAGACATGTATCTTCAGACAGATATACATGTATAATCTGATCTTTGTCAGGTGAGCTGTGCCAGAGTGATTTCCAGTTATATTGCCAATAACGGGAGTTGTTTATCATGGTACTATTTATGTAGCCCAGATTATGTCCATTCAACAACGTTGGAGGCCTCTGAGCTTCTTGTGCAATGCTTATCAGTAAAGACAAGAGGTTTTACTTTTGCAATAGGCAAAATGCTTTGTAATTTGAAGGATCTGGGTCAAGGGGCATTTACAAATCTCAAAGTTAGGTCAATGCAGAAAACCAGAATATGAATATGCCAGATGAGGTATCTTGAAAAGCATTTTTTTCTCACCATGTATTGTAGGTAGTTGTACTGCGCTCTTAGAAATGTACAGCTCCTGGTGTAGCTCATCTCCTTTGTAAGCCAATTAATACTTTCTAACATATATTGAGTATTACAAAAGTACTCTGCTTGATCTAGCAAGCTCAGTTCTTGGGACTTAAGCAGAGGCCAGCCTGCTAAGTGAAAGCAAGAGCTGTTTCCAATAATGCCACTTTGCAAATTCAGAAGGTTTGCTAAATCTGAGCTGCTAGATAGCATGGATATAAGGTTCATAGATATCATAGAGTTTTATAACTACATCTTGTAGGAAACACCTGGCAAAACAAACAAACAAAAAACAAATGGAACAAAATAATGGTTCCATCAGTGGTTCATGCCTTGGTCTCCTCTCGCCTAGACTACTGTAATGCGCTCTACTGTGGGGTTACCCTTGAAGACAGTTCAGAAGCTACAGCTGGTACAGATTGCAGCAGCTCGCCTGGTTAAAGGCTGCCGCCAGCGGGATCACATCACGCCAGTGCTCAAGGAGCTGCACTGGCTACCAGTTGCTTGCCAAGCTGAATTCAAGGTGTTGGTTTTGACCATTAAAACCCTATATGGCTCCGGTCCAGTCTATCTCAAGGAGCGTCTCCAGCAACACTAAGTAGGCCGCTCAACAAGATCTGCCACAGATGGCCTTCTCATTGTCCCTTCAGCCAGAGCAGCTAGACTGGTGGGGACTAGGAAGAGGGCCTTTTCTGTGGTGGCCCCCATACTGTGGAACTCTCTCCCGAGTGACCTCCGCCATGCCCCCTCTCTGCTGAGCTTCCGCCGCTTACTAAAAACTTGGCTGTTCAGGCGGGAATATGGGGTGGGCTAAGATTTTAAAATTTTATACTGTTTTAAATGTATTTTATCCTGTTTTTATCTTATGTACATTGCCCAGGGTGGCTGGTTGCCGGCCAGATGGGCGATAAATAAATGTAAATCATCATCATCATCATCATCATCATCATCATCATCATCATCATCATCTACCATTCAGCCTTAAAGCATACCATAGGAAGCTGCCTTATACCAGATCAGACAATTTGTCCAACTAACCCAGTATTGTCCTGAGTGTCACTGGCTTTCCAAAAGAGGTCTTTCACCTGCTGCCCGATTTTTTTTACTGGAGATGCCAGTCATTGAACCTGGGCACTTCTTTATGCAGGGCATGAGCTCTGTCTATCTACATTTGATTGTAAGCCACCTTGAGTGCCATTTTCTTGGTAGAAAGCTGGGGCACAAATCAAATAAATTAATAAGTAAATATCTCGGGATGTACAAGAATTTAGTTTCAGTTCAGAAAACATCAGTACTTGGCCCCATTCTCAACCCTGAACACAAACATGAATGTAAAAAAACTTGCACATTCCTGAACATTCACGATCAAAAAAATCATTTGTTTCATTTTTGTTTTTTTAAAAAAATGCATGCTTTAAAATGTGCAGTAAAAAAGACACCTTTTCACTCTTCAGTCAATGGGGAGAGTGTGCACTTTTGAAAAATGCACATGGAAACACACTTTTCCCATTCAAATGAAAAGAAAAACAGGTTGCAAATGAAAATGGGAGTCAAATGAGCTGAGCATTGAAGTGGAGTTTGGAGAATCTCAGTGAGCCCGAGCTTCTCTGGTTCTCCATCCATCCCAAGCCCTACCACTGTACTATGAAGCACCTTGATGCATGGATTTGTATCATACCTTTTTGGAATATGATCCGAATGAATGCATTTATAATGACTGGCCTGGTTTTCTTACATTAGGAGACTTGACAGTCAGCATGCAGAAGCCTATTCAACAATAGTCATATTTCTTTGGTAGTAAGAAATTGTCCCCACTTACCTCTCGGTTTCATGTCTGAGGAGGCATGCTTCAAAGATTGTGCTGAAATTGAAGGGGGAACCTTTTGGATTTTCAAAATCTAGCAAGTATGCCATGTGATGTGGCAATTCCTTCTTCTTGAACTAGAGAGCTGCATCTACTTTGCATAAATTAATTCCACTCTGTGTACAACAAGCATCCAGAAATGGTAATAATTTAGGGAGAATGATTTTGAAATAGTGCTAAGCTCAGTTCAGTTAGGCACAGAGAATTATTAAGGCTCCAGTGTTTTAATTCAAGATCAAATATCCTAACAAGCACAAATGTTGGGCTTAAAATTGGATTTCACAGATGGAAAAGTGGCTGTATTGCTATTTTCAGATGTATGAATATAAAAGATCATTCATCCAAAAAGAAATAATTGTGACTGTCTTAAGTTCATATTTAAATCCCATAGATGATTCAGCATATTGCTTTGTGTGATGCAAGGCAACTGATGAAATGCATTAAACAAAACCAGTTCATGAATAAAAAATAGCTCAAAGATAGTTTAGTATACAGCAAATGCTCCTATATAGAGGTGCAATGTAAAATCAGTTATATGAAAAGGTATCTCAAGACCTATGATAATATTTCAATTTTTAATTGAATATCACAAATTTTCTGATTCAAGGCCTGCCTTCACAGGATGGCTGTGAGTGTGACAATGAATAAGACAAAGTATATGATCCAACATTGAAATCAATCTGTATTCATATAATTTCATGGGGGCATTGCTGTGATAAATTCCTGCAGCTTAGGATGGTAAAGCATCCTTGCTATTTAAGGTGCTACAGAAAGAGGAATTCAGTGGCATCTTCTGCTACCCAATAAATCCTATGAGTTGAATGGGGTCTAGGATGTTATACGTATATGGATAGTATTCAGTGCCCACACATAATTTTTTTCTTGGCCTAGTACAAAACCCTGTAATACAGGCCTACACTCTATGAAACACCTTTTTTGTTTTGAAAACTGGAGTATTGACTGGAGCCCTTTAGCTTCTTTAAGTCCTTTTGTAGCCACACATGGCAGTATGATGTGTATGTATGTTAATTATACATGAGTGACAAATGTCCCTTAAAACACTGTTCCATGCCCCTGGAATCTACTCTCAGTAATTCTATGTACCGTAGGTGGTGTTGACATCTCCCAAACTGATTGTGCTGGGCATCTTCAACATTCATGCAGAGGCCTCCTCACTGGGAACAGCTCAAGATTTCATGGCTTCCATGGCAACCACAGGCCTGTTTCAGTTAATATCTGGCCCACACATATGGAAGGGAATACTGTTGATGTCTTTTGCTGACCAGGATGATAGTGTTCTATGGGTATGGGAGCTTGAAATAGCCCTGTTGTCATAGACAGGTCACTGCCTAATAGGGTTTAGATTTACTAGGACTCTGAACCTCTGCAAGGGTGGGGAGCCTGTTAAGGTGGTCTTTTCCTGCAGACTAATGGATCCAGGAGGATCCTGAATGCTCTGGAAGATTTTTCCACTGCTAGAACTGGTGATCCTATCAATACCATGGCTGACCTGTGGAATGGAGAGATGACCAAGGCAGTTGACATGATTGCTCCTAACACCCTCTCCTAGGGTGCAGAGCTCAGAGTCCTTTTCTGAAGAGCTTAGGGCAATGAAATGCTTTGGTAGATGGATAGAGAACTGATGGAAGAAAAGTTGGGACCAATCCAAGCACTGTCAAGAGCCCACTTCAAGTCCTACTCTGTGGTGGTGATAGCAGCAAAGAAGTCAGGAAGGCCTGTACCACCAGTTAAACATTCAGAATGTTGCTTATTCTGTTCTCCAACACTGCTTTTCATTGGCTTCAGCAAATCTCACAAATAAGTTTCCATAGGCATCCTCAAAGTTAGGATGGCTAGATGTCCTGTTTTACAGAGGACAGTCCTCTGTTTTGGAGAACTGTCAGAAGACAGTCCTCTATTTGAAGGTGTCCTCTATTTGATGGGCTGTCCTGCCCAAGTCCAGTTTAAAGATAAAGAATCATAAGAAGGGTTGGGCTTGAAGTTGCCCATCAAGAGTGAGCACCTGGACAGCAGACTGAGTGGGCACACAGGTCACCCGATCAGTCTTCTCCACTATGGTGAGATGTATTGTATTTCTATTTAAATTATAGCTATTTCTAAATTTGCACCTATACATATAAATGTACATATGAAAATGGTATGCAAATTGGTGTCCTCATGTGCAATGCATCATTTTGCATTTATACAGAGCTGTGTTGATGCTCCCAGAAAGCCTTTTGGCTCATGATTATCCAGGCCTTTGCCCTAGATAAAACTGGTGAAATATTCACTGAAAGGAAGTTACTATATCATCCTGTTACTTATAGTTCCTGTCTTGACAGACAAAAAATGCAGCTGTCTGACGTTTAGTTCCCCATATGCAAACTTGCAGTGAAAAGCTGCTCTTTGTATTTTTGTAATGTACATGATAGGTGGGAAAATACGCAGATTCTTATTCTTAGGCATATGAAAGGTGCAGTATCTTATTCTAAAATCGCAGCATATTTGCATTGAGTACAGAAAACACTGAGTTGGAATTCTTAGATGTTCGGCTCGAAAGCAAAGGCAACAGAAGCAGCAGAAGGAAAATCTAATGCGCATTGCTAAGTATTGTTTAATAATATAATGTGTTTCTGAATGGAATAATGAAATCAGCAAAACAAGTGATAACATTTGGACCACAGAGGGAAATATATTATCATAGAAATTGCTCAGAAGGAGTCACCGTGGTGCCAGCGCAGCAGCAGAACCAGCAGTCGGTTATAAGAATTGCACATGGAAGCTTTCTGGGTCCCACATAGGCATCCCAGGATAGTGTGTGATAAGCAATTAGTGTAAATTGGCTCTTTTTCCTGGGTTTTCCATTTACATTGAGGATCCCTGTGTATTTTTAAATGCCCATATTATTTTAATTGCATGTGTATATGGTTCTTCCAAGTGTGTTTAAAATTAAATATTGACTTTAAAATTCTGCACTGAATTGGCTGGCACAAGTGAGCAAGTCTCATGAGGCAGTAAACAGCAATTAATAATCTGCTCTTTCTTCTAATCATGAATATGATTTCTCTCCAGAAACTCTTTGTTTGAAGACATCCAGTCTGTGGTGCTTTTTAGAATACAGTTGTCTTTTTTGTCATCATCAGTGTCCACCAGTCTCGGCCAACAGTGTGTCTCCGAACATGCTGTGTTCAAGAATGGACTCTTTATGATTATACAAAGGCAGTGAAGCAGAGATGGATTAAAATGCTTGAGGAATTCAGTGTTTGTGAATTCTGGTATAGTTTGACCAGACCCAGACACCCCAGACTAATTTGTGGTTAGAACATAATTATACACCAACTTTCACACCTCCCAAATGTTTTGATGCAGTTCTCAGCTAAACAAAAGCCCTTTCCTAATACATTTAACAATGTATATTTTGAAAGAAAATATGTGTAGAAATGCATATTTTGAGAGGAAATATGTTTAGAAAATGTGTATGGAAATACATATTAAAATGCAAATATTTATGGAGATTTTTTTTTAAAATGCACAGATTAATACAGAAATGGGACAGACTAATCCACCAATTCCTTGAAAATGCTGGTGCATAATGGTAGTCACTTTTGTTGTTGTTGTTGTTGTTGTTGTTTTTCTCTTTTGTGCTAATTTTGCGAACGTACTAGATAAATGATCTCTGGAGTCACCCTCAGATTTAAGCTTTGGTGTCACCACTATTCATCTGATATCCAGCTTTATCACTTTTTTCTATCTGGATGCAGAGAAGCTGTTGAAATCCTGAGCTCTTGTCTAGAAACTAGGAAGCTGCCTTATACCAATTGTCTTCTGGAAAGCAGGTCTTGCCAGTTGCACACATATTGTTTACAGCCAGATTAGATTACTGTAGCATGCTGCCTTTGAAAGAGTCTTGAAACTTCGGACAGAGCATAATTCAGCAGTTACATTGCTTGTGGGAACCCAAATTTATGATCACATAACACCAGTATTGTATTATCTTCACTGGCTCCTGATCTGTTTTTGGGCCCAATTGAAAATGGTGACTTTAACCCTTAAAGCCCTAAACGGTTTGGGATCAGGATACCTAAAAGGCTCCCTCTATTCGTATGAGCCTACTCACATCCTGTGATTATTGGGGAGGGGTGTCTTGCTGCATCCCCACCACCACCACCACCACCAATAGAAGCAAGGTGAGAGAGGGCTTTCTCAGTGGTGGCACATGGTCTCTGGAACACCTTGTGTCGGGAAGGCCATTTGACTCCCTTTCTCCCTGCCTTCCATAGGAAGTGAAAACACTGATCTTCCAATGAGCGTTTTTCCTGGCTTCATTTTCACTAGGTGTTTCTGTTACTGATCCTGTTACTGATGGATTCTTCTTGCTGCTGCTTATATTGTGTATTTGCTTAATTGGTTTAATATTGTTTTATTGTTAGTGGTTTTATTATGATTATGGGCTGTCCTGGCTGTCCCAGTTAGGAAAAAAAGAATCAAATGAATTGCTAGAATAGGAATGCTGTTACAAAGCGCTCTTAGCACGGTATACACTACACTTAGGGCTGGTTCACATGAACATCCTTCTCTTGTTTCCTGGTTTTCTTTTTCTGCTACTCTAATTACTTCTTGTTGCAGCAACTAGATATGTGACTTGTTCATCATTGGCAGAAGTAAAAAGATAGCATGCTACCACTAACGATGTTGCTTGAATGTTGACATGCAGAATTCTAGTTTTCCTCTTGGTGAATGACTCTGACAGTGTGTTCACCCACTCATGAGAAGGAAGGTGTATGCCACAAGCCCATAGCCAGCACCAGAAGGAGTGGGTGAAGGAGGGCAGGCAACAGGCAACATTGTGGGACCCTTGTGACTACTTGAAGAAGAGACAACTATGAATTGTAACTGAGTCATAAACTTGCAATTAAAATAAGGCTGCTATCCTAGAGGGGCTAAATCCAACACACCGCACTGCACATGCAGTGGGAAGCTGACTTGTTCCCAGTGGAGGCTCGTTGCTCCAATCTCAGCACAGGCTGTGTATCCACTCTAGATTTTACCCTGAACTTTTAAAAAGCTCTCCATGGTGCTGAGCCTATTTGGGGGATAGGGTTCGGCACCACAGAAAACTCCTTAAAAGTTCAGGGTAACATCTGGAGCGGATACACAGCCCCGCTGAGATGGGAGCCACCAGCCTCCACGGCTTGTTCTGTTCCGGTACAGCCTGTTTTAACTAGTTTCTGGGGTTGTGCTATGAAACTTCCCATTACGTCAGCAATGGTTCCTGCTAGCATAAAGTGATTGGAACTGCTGAACTGCCAGCATTGGATACTGTCCCTAGGCATAATTACTTGAAAGTTAACTCCTTCAAAATCAATAGGACTTACATCAGAAAAAAATTAGGTTGGAAGTGCTAATGTGAACTATACTGTTATTTCTCTTTCAGAAATCTACATGTGAGACAACCCCCCCCACACACACACACATACACATATGCACCAAGAAATGCATTTTCCCCGTTCTGTGCCCAAACCAGTTTTGTTTTTCTGGTACTGCCACTGCATGGGCCAGGCAGGCTATGCCTAGCAGTCCTTATTTCTCATCATGCAGACCCAGATCTATTTCTGGATGTTTCATTGTGCATTTTGTTCTTTATGCATGCCCTATCCTCAACCTCCTGTTTGCCTGCTGATTGTATGGACACTGTATGGTGTAATCAGCTTCACATACAGTCCCCATGTGGCCTATTCAAATGCTCATGTGTGTAGCATGTAAAATAACATCCTGCACCTAGGAAGCTAGTGCATCAGATAAAAGGCTTGGCTGGAATCCTTCAATCCTGACATGCTAGCTTACAATAAATAGGGAATTCTGCATGCTGGGGAGCATTCAGTAATTGGTTCTTCCCCTACATTCTATAGCAATACAAACACATGAGTCAATCATCTGAACATGTAGACCAGGCTCAATAAGAGCACCAGTTACAGGGAAATATAACTTTCTCTTTTTTATCCTAAAGAAAATATTCTTGTGCTAAGAAAAATGGTAACTGTAGCCAGAATTTCTCTCATGTCAGAAAATTAGAAAAATCAATGATCATGAGAATGCTGTATATATTTCTCAAAAATAACTTGAACATGTGGTTTCCATGTTAGTTGTAACTGTCTCCTATAAAAACTTAGTCTGCAAGTCAATTTTTTGACTACTATTGCCTCTAGCAAATGAAACAGGTATGTTTCGAATTTTAACTACCTAGATTAGTCAATGAGTGCAGAACCAAAGTCTGCTCTACTGTGGCTTGGTGGATGTGTCACAGTCAATGTGGCAAAAAATAGCCTTTAGTCAGGAAATAATAGATGCATTTAAATATACTTTAGCCACAGGTCTTGTGTTTTAAAAAGCACGCACAATTAAATGGCCTTTAGGGAGTTTTATCATACAGAATAGAGGAGAATCAAAGGGCATAGGGCAGCAACAACTATAGCCAACAGAAATATAAAAGAAGATAGATGAGCGAAGCAGCAGAGGGATATAAAGAACCCTGTCATGGCTGCAGAATTATATAGCTGTAGAATACAGTTGAGTCAGAAGAAAAACCTGAGACCTTTACAGCCTCTTTCCTGAAGTCAACTCTACAGGTACTGTAGTTTAAATAGGAATGAGCAAATTTCCTTCCATTCTTTTCTATTTATTGTTCCATGGGTTTGTTCATGGTCCAAGAATCAGTTCACATGACACTAGAAACATATTGATATGCGGATATATAACATAGATAGATAGATAGATAGATAGATGACTGATAGATAGATAGATATAGATATAGATATAGATATAGATATAGATATAGATATATTATTATTATTATTTATTTATTATATTTATCAATCGCCCATCTGGCCGGTCACCCGGCCACCCTGGGCGATGTACAATTAAAACACAGCAAAACAACACAATAAAATATAATAATTAAAACAATATTAAAAATTCTCATTAAAAACCTAACCCACCCCATATTCCTGCCTGAACAGCCATGTTTTTAATGCACGGCGGAAGCTCATCACGGAGGGGGCATGGCGAAGGTCACTAGGGAGGGAGTTCCATAATGTGGGGGCCGCCACAGAGAAGGCCCTCTTCCTAGTCCCCACCAGCCTGGCTGCTCTGGCTGATGGGATAAGGAGAAGGCCGTCCGTGGCAGACCTTGTTGAGCGGCCTACTTGATGTTGCTGGAGGCGCTCCTTGAGATAAGCTGGGTCGGAGCCGTGTAGGGTTTTAAAGGTCAAAACCAACACCTTGAATTCGGCTCGGCAAGCAACTGGTAGCCAGTGCAACTCATTAAGCACTGGCGTGATGTGATCACGCCGGCGGCTGCCCTTAATCAGGCGAGCTGCCGCGTTCTGTACCAGCTGAAGCTTCCGGACCATCTTCAAGGGTAACCCCACGTAGAGCGCATTACAGTAGTCTAGGCGAGAGGAGACCAAGGCATGAACCACTGATGGGAGCAGGTGATTAGGAAGATAGGAGCGCAGCTGCCGTATCAGATGGAGTTGATATAGCGCCGCCCGGCTCACAGCTACCACCTGAGCCTCCATGGACAGCTGGGAGTCTAGAATGACCCCCAAGCTGCGGACCTGGTCCTTCAGGGGTAGATGTACCCCATTCAGCACCAGGTCAACATCCCCTAACCTTCCCTTGTCCCCCACCAGAAGTACCTCGGTCTTGTCGGGGTTCAGTTTCAGCATGTTCCTTCCCATCCAGCCAGCCACTGACTCCAGGCACTTGGACAGGGTCTCAACGGCCAACTTCGGTGAGGACTTAAAACAGAGGTAGAGCTGCGTGTCATCTGCATACTGATGACACTGCACCCCAAACCTCCTGATGATAGCTCCCAGCGGCTTGAGGTAGATGTTGAATAACATCGGGGAGAGGATGGAACCCTGCGGCACTCCACAAGTGAGCAGCCGAGGGTCCGAAGCCTCCTCCCCGAGAACTACCCTCTGATACCCTCCAGAGAGGAAGGACCGGAACCACTGCAATACAGTGCCTCCCAAGCCCAAGTCCTCCAGACGGTCCAGGAGGATACCGTGGTCAACGGTATCAAAAGCCGCTGAGAGATCGAGGAGGAGTAGAAAGGAGCATTCACCCCTATCCAAAGCCCTCCTCATATCATCCACCAAGGCGACCAAGGCCGTCTCCGTCCCATGTCCAGACCTGAAGCCCGACTGGCACGGATCCAAATAATCGGCTTCATCCAAGTGTGCCTTCAACTGAGCACCCACCACCCGCTTGATCACCTTGCCCAGAAATGGTAAATTGGAGACTGGGCGAAAGTTGTTTAAATCCTGGGGATCCAAGGAGGGCTTCTTTAGAAGCGGTCTTATTACTGCCTCCTTGAGGGCTGATGGCATCACTCCCTCCTCGAGGGAGGCATTCACCACCGCCTTGATCCCCTCACCCAGTCTCTCCCTGCAGCTCATGATGAGCCAGGACGGGCAAGGGTCAAGCAAGCAGGTGGTCGGCCTCACAATGAAGTGCCCATGCGATCATTTGCTAAGTGCCCATGTGAAGCAGTGGTGGCTGGATGGGAAGCTGCTTGGTTATTACATCACAATGCTATGTCATGACATTGTGGATAATGACAAATGGAGTAGCTTGCAGCCCAAGTGAAGAAGGTGTAAATTTACCTCTGGCAGTACTCCCACCAGTGTTAGGCTCCAAAACAGGGCTTTCTGGAGCTGGCTTCAGATCCACCGGATCCTGTTCCCCTAACGGGCCCAAATCAGGCCCCATCAGCTACCCCAGGCTGAACCTCCAGGGGGAAGGTTTCAAAGCCCTCCCCCTGGAGGTCTGGTTGTCACCAATGCTGTCTTCATTTCAGGGCCAAATCAAGACCTCACTTTTCACCCAAGATTTTGGGTCTCCATGACCATAGCTTGGTTTGACATACTGTTGCTCATTTTATACTGGTTTGTGGGGTTTTGCTGTGGTTTTATGATTTTATGTTAAATTGTTGTAATTGATTGTACCCCATCCTGAGATCTGTTTTACATTGGGTGGGTTAGACATATTTCAATAAATACATCAAATAAATAAGTGAGGGGGGAATTCTAAAAGAAGGAGAGAGAGAGAGAGAGAGAGAGAGATCTGCTGGGCTAAAAAGCATGGCAGAGTTGACCCTCCCCAACTCTTGCCCTGGCTGGCACAGACTGGCTGGGCTTTGGAAGTGGCAAGTGATCTACCACTTCTCTCTCCAATGCCCCAGTTAGGATTGTGCTTTTTGATGTTTTGGGGATGTATTCTGATTGAAATGAGTAAGACATTGAGTCCAGTCCTATGCATATTTACATGGAAATAAGCCCCACATGGAAATAAGCCCAGTATTGCTTCTTTGTCTGGCAGCAGCTCTGCAGGGTCCCAGACAGAGGTCTATTCTATCACCTCTTACCTGATCCTTTTTAAACTGTAGATGCCAATGATCAAAACTGGGACTTCCTGCATGCAAAACATATGCACTACCAGTGCAAGACACCTCAGTGGACCTCCTACCTTCTCACCACCATTGTCACCAGCTACTATTGTTCCTCCTTTCTCATCATTGCTACCACTTGCTTGCTTAGCAGGCAGAGAGCCAGTGTTCAAATGGGCAGTGCCATCTACTGCTCCCCCTTCTAACAACCACAGCTGTGTGGGCTAGAGTGAGAAGCAGGAGAACAAGCAGGGTGAAATGCTGAAGAGGAGGAGCAAGTTGAGGGGGCTTTTGTCAGTGGACCCCTGCTGGGGCATGGACCTTCAATGCCCTGTGCTTGACACAGGCCCTGTGATCTAACACGGAGCTATTGCTCACCCCTATTAATTTTTTCTCTTATTTTGCTGTACCCAACAGATCATATTGTTCATATGTTTTTCTGTATGTTTTCTGTTTCATAGGGAATGGTGCAGAAGATATGAAAAGGCTGATACCTCTAACAGGATATATACTGCACACCATTTGAAAGAAGCAATTCTGTCTTCAAGAAACATAGAGAAATTTTGAAGTCCTTCTTTTAGCCTAACAAAGAATGGAACTAAAATCAGTCATTGTTGTGATAGCACATTTCCTTCAAGGCTGCATGGTGAATGGGCAGACCTTTTGCAAAAGGTACGTGACTTCAGAATGGCAAACACAGCCAACAGTGTATGTTGTGAAGTGGTCCCTGACCCAAAACATCTGTTCCAACTTCTACACAGACTGCTGGAATATTGATTCAGAGCATGAAAGGAATGATGCAGAAAACATAGCTCTGAATATTCCCCAGATTTGTCCTCTGCAACTTCAGCTGGGTGATGCCCTCTTTGTTTCTTCTGAGCCATCTTTTCAGTCACATGGAATGAACTTGGCAAATGTGTCCCTGGAAGAATTTGTTAGGTGCCCTCAACAAACAGATGTCCCTCAGAAGCAGATGATTTTTGATTGCAGGTTAAGTGGAATGCATCAGATCGACCCACATTGGCTTGGAATTGGAACACATTACTTCACAGAAGTCCCAACCCGGGGACCTCTTTTATGTAATTTAGGACTTAGACTGAATGTAACAGTGAAACCGCACCTTTGTCAGCAGTCTCCAAGTGCACCTTTTTGCTCTGGGCATGGCAAATGTCTAAGTCATGTCTGGGATGAAGCATATACTTGCCACTGTAACCAGCCCCATACAGGACAATTATGCCAAGAATTTGATGTGTGCTCCACTAAGCCCTGTGACAATAATGCTTCCTGCATTAACAAAAGGAAAAAAGGAGAACATGGTGGAGATTCCTATGAATGCATATGCTCCCCATTGTTTGCAGGTAAGAATACATGTATTTCAATGCCACACTAGATGTGATCTTTGCCATGCAATTTGGTCTTCTGTGCAAGTTTTAAAAATAAATATAGCTGGCATAGGGGATGGGTAACTGGATCAGGACCATGACATGGGAGGGCTTTAACCTCTATCCCTGACACAGTCCCAATCAGAACTGGACCCACATTTTGGCACCAATGAGAGCTTTTCTCCCATTGCAAAAGCAGGCATGGGGGCCATTTCTGATTGGGACCATGGTAGGGCAATGGGTTAAAGGCCCCCACACCCATGCCATGGTCCCAGTCTGGACCAAAAATCTGCTGTGCAACCCAAAACTACATGACAAACATCACTTCTATTTTTGCCCTTAGTTGTATAAATAGCAATAAATGGCTATGTTACAATTAGGACCAAAGGTGATCTCGTGAAAAGACTGACACTGGATTTCTTTAAAAAATAAATTGAAAATATGTAGGTAGGCACAGTGTAGATTCTTTCATTGCCAATTTCAAATGAACTCAGTATAACAATTGAGCTTGACCCACTTCATTTAAAAGCCCGAAGAAGGATTCTCAATCCCTTCATTAAGAGCTGTGCTGGATGTTGAGAACCAGCTGAGTCAAGCACAATGCAAGCTATTTAACAGACTGTAGTAGCATTGTAGGTAAAACCTAAGCAAACGAGATGTAAAGAAAATAAGCCAGTGAGATTAATACATTTGGTGAATGTAGCTCACAGGTGAGAGCAAGAGAACAATGGCTCTCACAGTGTTAAATATTTCTTAAAAAAAAAAAAAAACCTGGAAGAATTGCTGAAGTGTGAATAACAGTATAGCAACAATTCAAATGACAAGTATAATTATACGGTATTTAGTCCCATATGCTGTAAAAGCACAAGCAATTTATGATTGGTAATTTCCAGTAAGCAGCATGTTTAAGCAGAATTCATCCTAAAACTGTCTGCATTTCCAGGCAGCTGCTAAATCATGCCGAAAAATAAATATTAGGTGTCCTATGTTCAAATATTTGAAGGCTGTTTTTTCCTGAATTTAGAACATTTACCTTCTAAACTTTTAGATCTTTAAAAAAAAAAAAAAAATTGAAGAATTGTCTGCTTCAATCCAATGGATATACATTTAGCCCAGCATTTCCCAGATATTTCCCAAAATATCCAGCCTTACATCTATGGGATGTTCGCTAGCAAGGCACCATGATAGGCATTCCTTGTTTCACCCAGCATGTGGTAACTGGAAGTTCCATTCTATTTGTGGTGATTAACTATGAAAGCAATCTTCCGGCTTTTATTCTTTAAGCCCCCATTTGCATCTTTCCTAGAATGATGGCCTGGCTGCTACCTCTTTCATGTCTAGTCCAACAATGCTTTGTTTAGGTGACATCTACATCTTTTGCCCAGATGGTTAGAAATGATCTTGTGGCTAAGTAGGCTGATGATGCCTGCCCCATTTGAAGCTGTCTCATTAGCATGGTATAAAACCACATGTTCCACCCTAACCATAGCGGAACAGTGGTGTGGAAACAATCAAGAAGATGGTAGCGACTAAGGATGGGGGAGAAATTAGTTCAGCTCACATTTTAATGCAAACATACCTAATTTTGAACTTTCAAACCCCTATGAGAATTGAAACTTGGTTATCCTTCAGAATTCACACTTCTCCGAATTTTGCAGTGGAGTTCTCCAATCAGAGCGTGCATACCAAAATATGTATGTTAGAGAAAATAATGTTAAAAAATGCATTATATTAGGAAAATTGCTTGCAAGTGTGTGCATATTAGACAAAAACACATACAAGATGCATGCATTAAGAACATGTGCACAAAACATTTTATGCAAACGTTTAAAATAAAATAAAAAATCTCAAAGACCGCAGAAATTCTCAGAGTTCAAGACAAACTGAACTTAAGCTTGGAAAAATGAGACACTGGGACAAAATGTAATTGATAGAGTCATCCATCCCTAGTAGCAACCATGCTGCTTCAGATAATGTGCAGGCAAGGCATTGCCTGTACTTATAAGCTTACTAATATATAATTACACTATACATATGTAGATTTTCATTCTTCTATATAAGACAATTTACATGGAAGGAGGTTCTATTCATGATTTATCTATTTTTTCCTTTGTTTTTATAAGGAAAGAACTGTTCAGAAATAATTGGACAGTGCCAGCCACATAGTTGCATCAATGGCAACTGCAGCAGTGTTTCTCCAAATACTTATAGATGCCAGTGTGATAAGGACTTTGCAGGTAAGAAATGCATTTATATTGTCACACAAAAAGATATGACCTTGAGTGGCTCTCCATTGAAGTTTTATAAGATGCTTTGGGCTACGTATGCTTTGGCTTAATGCGGTGTGGGAGAAAGTTCAACATTACGCTTTTCTCTTGCCTTCATATAAAAAGGGCTACATTTACATCTACACCTAATATGTTTTGAGCATACTTCTAATAATATACAGTGCGGATGCTACAAATGTGTGTATTTTATAGGTATGCTGCTCAAGGAAACGTGATTACCAGCAGCTCCCTGTTAAGAAAGCACTCAACGGTAAATCCACTTTGCCTCAGTGTCATGTATGAAATGAGCCTCAGTCAGCAGTGCTCACTTATGCCAGATAAGACTTAATTTAATGACAGTGATATGAATTATATGACTCAAAAAGACTGAAGTGGCCAGGATGTTTGCGTTCTCTTCTAGTTAGAAAAGCTAGCATTATCAGTCTACCACAAAGAGAATGAGAAGTGTTTTCACTGAATGTTGTGAGGAGAGATGCTCAAGGAATTTGATCCTAGTGAATTCTGATACGAATCCTGCTGAAGTAAATTACAGATCAGAATTCACAATATGCAGATCGGAACTCACAATATGCAGATCGGAACTTACAATATGCAGATCAGAACTTACAATATGCAGATCGGAACTTAATTATTCACTGGCTCTTGCACTTCCTGGATGTTCCAACATATCCAGCCATGTTCTTGCCTTAAAAAACATATCAAAATGTGTCTTCATTTGAATTTTGGGAGGAAATACATGTAGAGATGCATGTTTTAAATTTAAAATATGCACTTAAAGACTATTTAAATGTTAATTTTCATGTAGATTTTTAACTCCTCCCTCCCAATACAGATTAATGCACAAATGGGATGGAACAAGCTTTTGGATGAGCACATGAGAAAATGACAAAGACCAGAAATAAATCAAATAGCTTCACCTTTGAGGCATAATGAATAATCTGTGTTTTGTAATGGGGTTAGCTGAGCAGAACAAACAAGCTTACTATTAAAGTTTTCATGTCAAAATAATTTCCTGTTATTTTCTTTCTGGGCTCAATTTAAGCGATTTTTTGTGTGGAGTAAGTTGTAGACTTTGTCGACACATTAAGCTTTCTGCCCAAGCATTGTGCTCATTTCTGATGAGGGACAGCAGAGATGTACAGCTGAATTGCTCATTTGGCTCTTTCACACTGAGGCATGAGGAAAATTGATCTACTGTTTGTGTTTTGCCTCAAGCTTCTGTAGCATTCAATAACCGATTTGCAGACTGCCAATCCAATACTTTACCCAACTGATTAAACCATATCTCTAGTGGTTTAAGAGTCAGAGAGTTTGCTTTCTTCCCCCATTTCTGACAGCTTGTATTTACAATCTAAGAAGGAAGTCTTGAAAGCTAGCTAACACATTCTCTTCTAGGCAACAGCAGGCTGGACAGTAAATTGAATGGGGAATGACGTGAACTAACTTGTGGTGAACTAACCATTCAGCGCATCCTACCCTTCCAAAATGGATTGGCTTCTACTTATGAAATGTTTGCAGCCATGTTGGTCCATTAGAACACAAGAATTAAAAGATTGATAGGATAATACCTTTATTAGGAATATCCCCAAAGTTTCAAAATTATCAGCAAGCTTTGTAGGACTTTATTTTCCTAACAGCACATCCTGCCTGAAGAAAAGTTTTATTCTGCAAAGTAACCCAATGCGTTTTGGGCCTGTGGCATATATGTCTGGGTCATCTTCAGGGGCTATAAAAATATGGAATGTGTTGGGTTACTTTGAAGAATATTTTCCTACATCCTGAGATTTATTCTCTCTTTTCCATTAGGTTATTTTGGATGTTTTCCAGTTTTGGCTGACCCTGGATGTGCTCTTAAACCATAATAGGAAAAAGAAAAGAAAAGGGGGAGCACATGGTAGAAAAAGCCCAGTATGGACCATGGTGTAATTTCAGTCTTACAAGTACCTGTGTGTCAGACACCCTTAAACACTCCTCTTAGGTCCTGAATGAGGGACTAGGACAAAGTTCACTTTCTACGTAAGTCCTCGCTATGTAATTGGGACAGAGATTATGGGGAACTGATGGGGATCCCCACTAACACACTTAACCTAGACTGATGGCTCCCGAGGTATTCCCCTTGGGATGAAGTCTTCCCATATGAGGGAGAGAAAATGTTTGGACTCTACTAACACATGGCACTTGAAGTCATGGATCTTAAAGTGAATGGTTCATCTTAGAATCTTTTCCAGTTTAAGATCTGCATAGATGGCTGCTGACAAGTGGTCCACCTCCATAAGAGGGCACTGACTTTGGAAGTGTCCACCTGACCACATTTGAAACATGGCCCTCACTGTTGAGAATACTTTCTTGGGATTTTTTCTGGTCTTTGAACCACCCGGGCTGGGTTGTTTGGATGTCCAAGGTTGTAAACTCCACAGGAAGGACCATGAGGGTTCCCTCAGGCTCAGGCTCTTGACCCTTTCAGAAATGAAACTCCTGACCCTGTCCCCTCTTGATGGGTGGCCAACTCCTCAGCCATGAGGATATTGTCCATTAGGTCCACCACCTGTGCAATTGGGGCAACCCACACCTGGCTTCATGGGGGCAAAGACTACAAGAATAGTTCTCTAACAATTCTTTCAACCACCTGCATCCCTGTGAGATCCTCTGGATGTAGCCATTTCCAGGCTACATTGCTTAACTTAGCTGGTGGATCAAAACTGATGGGGAGTTCCCCTTTTTTTCCTTGTAGCCTCCCTAAACAACTTTATATAGGATTCTGGTAAAATATTAAGATAAGGAAGAATCACTTTATTTAATTTTTTTTGTAATCAAGGGTGTCCTGGGGATTGAGTGTCTTATAAACTGTCTGAGCCAAGCCCTTTCACTAGGGGGCCAGAAGGAGGATCCATTGTTCTTTCGGCTCTGTCGCTCTGATTACCACACAGTCAAAAGTTGTCAAAGATACATCCACATAATCATCTGTCCCCAACTTGGTCAAATGCACAGGTGGCCTTAATAGAGATGGGACCCCAGTCCCCTCCTCCCCTGCTGGAACAAGGACTTGGAGGGACTGAGGTAATTGATCCAGTAATCTAGCTGCTGAGCCTGATAGTTATGTTGCACTACTGGTGGTAACATCTTTTTGCTGGACCAAAGACCAGAGAAGCCAACCTTCCAGATCCATCCTGATTCATGACACTGAAGGTACTTCCAGACAAAGCTTTTATTGTAAGATTGCACTGCCTCATTCACAGAATTTTATGGGGTGCAGGGCTAGTCTACACAATGCCATCTTCCATTTGTAGCCCTACCATGTTTTCCCACTACTTCTTCTTCCATCTTTTTTCTTACCAGAAAAAAAAAATTAAGGAGGAAAAGATAGAATAGCTGCACAATGCCTTTTGCCTGGTAGCACTAGGAGCAAGGAGCCCTCCATCTGGAAGAGCCCTGAGACTCCAAGGTTTTGGCACTGCTGGCTGTCTCAGGTTCCTGGGCATCATTCTTCCTCCCTAACTACTCTTCTTACAGAAGAGAGAGGGTGCAGGGAGGTGCCCAGAGTTACTATGCAGAATAAACCCCCTGTCGACTTTATTCCATTTAAGTTCTCCTCCAAGGATTAGAGAAATATACCTTAAAGAAATAAATCCCAGCCTGTTCTTTCACAGGGCTCTAAAGAGTAACAAAATATAAAGCAGCCCCTTCTAGGCAAAGATACTATTGAGTAACTCAAGTAGGCTCAGTCTTACAGTGAGATATAGGTTCTGGCCTGTTTATGTTCTTTGCTGTTGGCCCATATACCACTTCACCAGCCCCATGTAAAGGCAACTGAATCACTGTCAGTTTTGTCTGAGTCCCCTAGGAGGAAAGACTCTAGAATGAGCTTGTTTGCCCCCTGCTCCTGAACAGCTGCCTGTTGACTCCTCCCTGCTCTGTGAGATGGAGCATTCTTTGAACCAGAAGTGCCAGATGTAATCAGGGCCAATCCCAGCCCCTGGCATGTGGTTTTTGCCACCGCTGACAGCATTTTATAGAGATCCTGTTCCTTCTCACCCCCTCTGGGGGGAGAAAGAAGTGCCATGGGTGTGGGCATTTCGGATGCCCTCTTAAATTCAGAAATATAGAAAATGTAATTTCAGAATTAAGATAGAAACTTTTCTTTCATGGCTTATGAGACAGTACGGATCGGATGGCGTCATGGCATGTACGTATGTGGGAGGGGGATTATGTTACAAGTTTGTACTGGACCCAAAAATGAATGTTTGGGCCCTGGTTGTACATGGCAGTGGGCAATTGCTCAAAAGATTGCCCTGTTGTGGATCATTTCCCATTCTGAGCATCTGGTGTGATAGCACACTCTCATGTTGCTTTTTTTTACTTTTGTTTCACTGATTCAGTATAACTGTTTGGAAGCCTGCTGTTTTATTTGGAACACGTACCGATAACTGCACCCAAAACCAAGGATGGCTATTTCATCCCTAATCTCATGGAATTAGTAGAAGGTTTCCCATCACCATGCACATGCACATGCCCTATCCTTCATCCTCTGGGTACTCTGACATCAATATATTTGGCATGGGCATGGCTTTATGCAGTCCCTAGACATGTCAATGTTAAATCACTGCTTAAGTTTTCTCATGCTATATATTTGACACTTTACAAGTTGGATTTCATAGAGGTCACATTTTACCTTTAAAAATCATTTAAAAAATGAAGTGTTTTACCTAAGGCAATGATGAACAACATTGTACAGAAGGTATAATGCAGCACAGAGGTTCATGCTGCATTTCATTAGAACTTTACAAGGGGGAAAATATAAGAACAAAATTCTCCAGCATAACAAGTGTGCCATTTTTCTCCAGTCAAATTTAGATCAATGCAACTGAACGTTTACAGTATGTGCATACGAAACAATGATGTTTAAGTGGTACAACCATCGAACACCATCTTCTGGCAGAGAATATTGTAAAGCCATTTTCCTTGATTAGCTTCCACCATGCATTAAAAACGTGGCTTTTCAGGCGGGAATATGGGGTGGGTTAGGATTTTTAAGTTTTGTTCTTTTTTAAATTGTGTTTTATACTGTGTGTGTGTGTGCGTGTGTGTGTCGTCCCCCCCCCCTGTTGTATTTTATTGGATTGTACATCGCTCAGAGTGGCCAGATGTCTGGCCAGATGGGCGATTCATAAATATAATAAATAAATAAATAAATATTAGCTACAGTGTACACTAATTCTTTGTTACATACAGAAATGTTTCTCTTCTGCTGTTTGCAGGGACTGAATAATTGCCAAAGTAGCAGGCACACCATCCTGAAACATCTGGGGCATAGTCCTTCCCTGAGCACAGGTCTGGTGTCCATATGCAAGAGATCCTGTAGAGCTCAACAGGGTCCAGAGATTCTCCTTTTTCTCCTCAGTACACAGGAACATGAACAAAAGCAGTGTGCCAAGAAGACATTGTGGGAAATGGGAAGTCTGTAGGCACCTCCTATTCAGCCCTTCCTTTTCCTCTGCACTGCATATTACTCCAGCTCTGAATTTTAAGTAATTGTCCAGCATGGGTGGGAACATCATGGGAGGTGTGTGTGTACAGACCTCTCATTCCCTAACTGCATGGAAAGAAACAAACAGGATCCCTATATGCACAGGTGCTCCACCTTCAGATGCAGAAGGCTTCTGCTTTTCAAGCCATTGAGGCATGAATATGGTATACACACTTACACGCACACACCAGATACTTGGAATTAAAATTATGCTTTTAAAATTAAAATTATACTGCTAGATTGCAACATGGATACTCTTTTCTATAGCCACATTTCTGTAACTATAAATTAACCAATTAAAGTACCTATACTGTATTTTTTTAACACAAACAGAACACTCCAATGCATGTCTACTCAGAAGTAAGTGTCACTGAGTTCAGTAGGTCATACTCCCAGGTAAGTGTGAATGGAACTGCAGCCCAAGTAATGTAGACTTTATCATCTGTCAGAGATGCTTTGACCTAGATTCCTGCATTGAGCAGGGGGTTGGACTCGATGGCCTTGTAGGCCCCTTCCAACTCTACTTTTCTATGATTCTATGATTCTATGATCAAAGGCCCTTGTTCTGGAAATATATGGTCCTTTGCTTTTTCTTTTAGGATCCTGCTTACAGCAGCATAAATCAACTTTTCACTAAATTATACACATAGCACAAGTGTAAATAATTACTTAGAACAATCCATATTATAATATACATTCAGAGCCAAACTAGCTATTGTTCTTTATGTTCATATTTTTTTTTGTTTTTGTAGGGAGACATGCCTTATAATCAGATTATAATGGATACTGCTAAATCTGTCATTATATACCCAGCCCTTCTGAAAGTTTGGGAAAGAAAGAGTAACAAACAATGTCACTCCTGGATCCCTGCCTACAACGGGAACATAGGAAGCTGCTTTAGACTGAGACAGACTGTCAAGGGCGAAATTCCCCCCTCCTCCTTCTAGAGAAGAATCCACATGCAGGCTTCTAACTGAAAAGCTTTATTCAGGCTAGCCTAGCAAACTGGCTTTGAATTACAAAAGGAGTGATTAGCAGAGTCAATCACAAGCAACATGCTAGTGCTAGTTAGAATAATAGCTATTTAGGAAGTTAGCCCTAAAGCTGAGAAGTTGATTCCAAACTGAGGAGTTTCCCTCGCCTTCTAGAGTCAACCAGCCCCCTAGCCACACCCCCTAAGGTGGGTCCTTATACTTAAGAACCAATCTCACAGAGTGCCTGATACTTGTCAGCGGTTCCCTCCTTCTGAGTTGCCATCTGACACGTGGGTCTGTGACGCTGGATACACCCACCTCCCCATCAGAGAGCTCAACCTGCTTTCCCATGGAATTTGACACCGCCCATTCCTCCTTGCCTGTAGAGTCTATGGGCGTGTTCGCATGACATGGGAACCCCGGGAGAGCAGAAGTCCCCCGCGGTTCCTGTGTCGTGCAAACGCCGACCAGGGGTGCCCTCGCTGGATGGCTGCGTGCGGGACGCACGCAAAGTGCAGGGTCAGTAGAGGGGTAAGCACCGACCTACCGTGTGTGGCCACCCTGCCGTGCGAACAGCGGGCAGCCGTCCTGCGGGGGCCGCACAGAGGTGGCAGCCCAGAGTGACCGGAGCTGCCACTGCTCCAGCCTGTAGGGGCAAACGGCCCCTCTGGGCATCCCAGGCCCCTCCTGTACCGCTGGTAGGTCCGCACTGTGGTGCGGGGACTGCCGGCTCCATCGGGGTCCGCCCACACAGGCGGGGCGCAGGTCATCTGTGGCACCCCGCCAGACCCCGCAGATCGCCCCGTGGTGCCTCCCCCGCCCGCAGCCTGGGTCGTGCAAACCAGCCCTATCTCTAAAGCTGTCAGCCTTGGAGAGCCAGGTTCCTCTTACCTCCATTCCAACTCCCTGTCCTCTCCCTCTCCCTCCAAATCCGTTTCCACTGTAGGAATGTATCCGGTGGCTCGTGCGGGCGCGAGTGGGGCCGAACTTGGCCCGGCTCGTGCCTGCACGAGGTTTGCAAACCTACCTGTGGGTGTCCCGGTGGCAGCGCGGCTCTGCGCGGAGAGCTGGCCGCGCCGCCCGAGCTGGTCCTGTCGCGTCACTTCTGGCACGGAGGAAGTGACGCGACGGGACCCAGCTCTGGCGCGCTGTACCCCCACGCTCTGTTTTTGGCGGGGGAAACCAGGGCAACAGGGCTGTTTAAGCCCTGTTGCCCTGGTTCCCCCCGGCAAAAACATAGCGCCGGGGTACAGCGCGCCGGAGCAGCAGGAAGTCGGAAGAGTGAGATCGGGCCGCCGCCAACACGCAGGAACGAGCCGCGGAGAACTGCGAGCTTCAGAAAGGTTCGTGATACACCCATAGTTTCCAGGTCCTCCCCTGCAGGAAGAGTGGTCCCAATCCCTACACAGACAATTGGCTCATCTAGCTCAGTATCATCCACACTGACTGGCAGCTACTCCTCACAGTTTTAGGCAGAGGTTTTTCCCATTACTACCTGGAGTCTGGAGATGTGTGGATTGAACCTCAGACTTTCTGCATGCAAAATATGTGCTCTACCACTAAGTTATGGCCAATCTTCTCTTCATGCTCCTTCAAACCTTTCTGATCATTCATTTATTGAATGTTATTTTTCTGCAAATCTTTGCATTCTAAACTTTCAAACAATGCAGGACTGAAGTATGCCACAGCTTTTAAATTGCTTTTATACGGCAAGCACATGGGGGCGGGGTTCAAATTAGTATATGTTTATAAGGCTTGCAGCTCAACACTATGAGTTGGAACTTGGATCCAAAGGATGGTGAGTGGAACGAAAATAATCGCTAGTTCTGTATCTCAAAGTTACTTTTGCAACAATTTATTCAACACTTTAATAGTGCAGTTCTATAGCACTGCAAGAACCTCTTGCGCAAGTGGATGCATGAAAACTGCTATAGAATTAATCTTTGGATTTAATTTCACTTTTCTTACATTATTATCTCCTACAAAACAGCCCAGCTGTGAACAGAAGAGTCCTTCTGCATGCAGGAGGCCACCTGTGGATTCAAGCCTCTTTATGTTTGTCAAGCTTCACATTACTTTGAAGATGTATCTAGCAGCTAGGGATGTATGATTCAGCAAAACTCAAACATGTTGAGGTTCTCCAATTTCTACCTCAAAGCTCATTCTGACTCAGGAATGGAGGCAATTACAAGCTTCCCCCCCCCCCCACATACACACATATAAATTTGTATGTATTTCTGTGTGCATTTTTCTAAATATATGTATTTTTGGTGCACATTTTGGAAAAGTATGCATTTTCCTCCCATTAACTAAAGTGTGCCTGTATGCATTTTTCAAATGTACTCATTTTTCATGAACTTTTTCAAAATGTGCTATCTTTTGAAGACATTCATTTTTTGGTATGTAAATTAACTCAAAAGCCTGAAAATGTGGATTTTCCAGTCACAAATTGCATTTTGGGTCTGCATTCAGTTGCAGGTGTGAGCTGAGTACACTTGTATAAATTTACGAACCCAACTAATTTCTGCCACATCCCTACGGTAGCTGTGTGTCTTCTCTCTCTCTCTCTCTCTCTCTCTCTCTCTCTCTTTTCCTAAAGTAAGTTGATGAAGGGCAATCCAGTTTGAAACTCTAGTGTGGGCATTTAAAGGGCATTTAATCCTTTCCCCCAGTCTGGTCCCAATCCCATTGATGCTAGCTACATCTTCAAAGTAATGTGTACTTTGGGTCTTAGAAATAAGGAAAGGGGTAACGATAGGCAGAAATTATACTGGAACCCATTATGAACCAAGCCTGAACATCAAATGAGTTTGGGCATAGCTCATAATCAGCTTGGGGGTTCCACACAGGGGTTGTTTGTTTCCAATTTCCCAAACTTTAAACTTTGCAGTAACTACTAAATCCAATAACTGGCAATTGTATTATGGTCAAATTACTATATGGTAGACCTGACTGTGAAATATGCAAGAAAGATAAGCCTTGGCAGAAAAAGATGAATAGGGTGAATTATAGGTACAGGACATGTAGAGAAAAGAAAATTACCTGGATGTACATTCTATGAAGTTATCCCAGTCATTACGTTCACTTTAGAGCAATTGTTGTAAAGTAAGGGAATTGGACACCAGAACATTACGATGTCTGTATATGGATAACAGGTATTTCAGTTGTTTATTTACATTTTAATATTTTCTTCTTGAAAATGATCTTAACCACTTTGATCTTTCAAGTATAGAGTAGGTTATAAATTTAAATAATTACTCCAGTTCTAAATGTTAGAGTTTTCAGAGAGCTTTTTTTAAAGCATGTAGAGTCTCAGAAGAAAGAACATAAACATATAATATTGTGGTGGCACTCCAATTTATACTTGCATTGTAGCAGCAAAATGAGGGAAATGAAAAAGGAAGTAAATTACAGCTCAATGTAATACTAGCAGAATATATATTACCAGAATTGCAACAACCTGAAATTCCACAACAAACTAATTTTGCCATTTAGTGATTTATTTTTTCTGTACCTCCTACCACTTTGATTGCCAAGACATTTGTGTGTAAGTAAAAGCTTGCTTCCGCACAATCAGTGCTTCTCCCCCACCCCCCCACCCCGTTCAGAGTTATTTTGAATACCAGGTTTTGTGAGATAACAATTTTAGTACTTTATTGCAAGTGAACCCAGCTTGATTTTAAGGCTTGATTATAGCATTGTGACAGAAAAGTGATTAAAATGGCAAAAGTTTATACTACTATTTTTACAGGGCCAGCATTAAGGTCAGTGAAGTGTACAGTAATACCTTGAATTGCAAGTAACTTGGCTTGAGAGCGCCGTTTTGCAAGACAAGCAAATTTTTAAATATTTATTTAATATTTTTTTTACTTGATGATATACAAGCAACGTCTTGCAATACAAGTACTGTAGTACAGCTTAAATTAAAAATCTCTGTACACATTTTTTGGGGGGGATTTCGTTTTGATATAAGAGTGTTTTGGATTACAAGCACGTTTCCGGAACGAATTATGCTCTCAATCCAAGGCATGACTGTATATAGAAAGCATGCTTCTTGTCGATTCCTGTGACCTTTGAATCAATGTATAGATTATTGTAATAGGATATTCTTCCCTCCCCACCCCCTCAATGCCCAAATCAAATTTCCATGCTAGAAATAAATGCTAGCAATTTTTTAAATACAAAAAAAAAAAAATCATTGCTGATTTGTGTACAGCCTCCCCCTTCCCCATCACAAGGTAAGACCACCAATGTAGCTATACTTTTTGTATGTGGTTAAAAGCAGCAAACAATGCTTATTTTCTCTGCACTCTAAATTTCTTTTCTTTCTAAAGGTTTTCTGAACCTTTTTTGTTGTTTCAACAGCCCTTTAAAACAACTTTGGCTAAAGTGAAAGAAGTAGCACTTAAAGTTACTCACTGGTGGTATTATTATACCCTGATACAGTTATATTACATGAACAATTCATTCTCTCCTCAGTGTTGGAAAGGGTGTGGGATCTTGGGTCACTGGTTTCAAGTGAGGTGGGCATGTAATCAAGCAGAGCATTTTTGGTTGGGTTTTTTTGCAGATTCTCTTGGATGTATTCTCCCATATCATTTTCTCAGCCCCCATGCTGGCATTGCTTTCCATCAGAGATAATGTATGGGAACCATTGCATCACAAAGACCTGTTGGTCTTCTGCTGGTGGAGATAGCCCACTACTGGAAATCCTCCTCATGATTCATGAATGTAGGCTGGTTCTCTAAAGCAGGGGTGCTTTCAGCCCAAAGGCCAAATTTCATTTGGGACCAGCTGTTCGGGGCTGCATTCCAGAAGTGGATGGGGTCAAAGGCAAAAGGGGGGGGGACAAAAATACCAGCATATTTTAGATTAAAGATCTTACTGGTAGTAACTATGCCTTAGGACTGGCATTTCAACCTTCTAGAATGGGGGGGGGGGTTGTACAATATTCAGAGAAAATCATCGGTAATCAGGGCAAAAAGGGTGTGGGTCCAGGTGAAGGGGAGGGGAGCAGCCATTTGGGGAACTCTGGAAGGCCAGATCGGGATGCTTAGTGTGGCAGATTTGGCCCCCACTCCTGAGGATCTGCACTCCTGCTATAAAGTATGGTAATTGGCACTCTCAAAGCATTTAACCTATCATCATAGATTCATGAGGGAGATGAACAAACCACAAGATGCACCCATACTGAAGTGAAAACTGTTTATCTTATTTTTGTTGTCGTCATTGGGTAGTATCCAGTACTACTGCTACATTCCTGCTTGTTCTGTTGTGCAAGCTGGACCCACTGACCATGCAACAGAAAGCCAGCGGTTCAAAAAGCAACTCCAGAAACAAATGGAAAGGCTTGTTTCTAGATTGGGACAAGTAAATGAAGCTTCTTTCTGCAAGCTCCATTGAACTGCCCTGTTCAGGAAACAAGTATTTCTGCTCATTTGGGGTTGCTTTTAGAACTGCTAACTCCCTGCTGTGCTAGTGGCACATGGGCACAATAGGATACTGTCCATTGTCTTGTTACTTATTTTATGTCACAGTTAAACATTCTATAAAAATTATTTATCCCCCTCCAAAGTACATTAATGTAGGGAGAGAGAATTCCTGTAGTCAGAGGCTTTGAAAAGTTTCCCCACCCCTCCCAAGGTCAAGGGAGGGAAGTAAGCACTAAGCAGGTCTGAGCCATCAACATAACAACATAACATAAGAACAAAATAATTGCCCTGTTGGATCATACTGATGTCCATCTAGTCCAGTGGTGAACCAGATGTATCTCAGAGTTTACAAGACAGTTATGATGGTGATGGCATTCCCATCTAGAGCTTCCAAAGAATACTGGTTGTTGTCATCCATGAATGTATGCAATCCCTCTTTTAAAGCAATCTAAGCCAATGACCATCACCACATCTTGATATAAAATTCCATAAGGCATGATGGTTCAGAATGTTCAGTTGCTCTGGGAAGAAAGCAGTTTGCAGTCCAGTCCAATTTCTGTGAGGAATGGGAAAGTCATCCATTTGCATATGATTAAGACCTCATGCAGGACTGGGAAGATATACAGAAGCTAAGGGGTAGAGAGCCCAAGATGGCATTGCCACCATTGTCTCTAGAGAGCCCCTGTTCTAGCATAACTAGCCACTAAATTTGGGAGTGGACAGTAAGTTAATACAGCTCAAGTGACTACTTTTCTGCCATTTCATGGCTTGTTGCATGCAAGTAAATACTTTCCTGGACACTCAGGTTGTAATTCATTCCATACTCATGCATGGCTTTGCAGCAGTGGAAGAAAGAGAACCTTGTTTGAAAAAGGCTTACCTTCCAGTGGGCTGACTAATTAAAACTGGTAGATCTTAATATTGCTTGTGGGTTGGAGAAAAACCTAAAGGGAAGAGACCAAAGGAAGCAAAAGAAGATGAGGATACCAAAGGAAGGATTTCTAATGAAATCATAAGAGTGGTAGCATCAGACTTAACTTTGCTATGTGCCTTTGTGAAGGAATGCCATGTACATAGTCGTTTATGTGGTGTAATCAATGTTCTGTAAATATTCTGTGTGGCCTCTGAGAGGCTATAACAGTGATGGCGAACCTTTTTGAGCCTGAGTGCCCAAACTGCAACACAAAACCAACTTATTTATTTCAAAGTGCCTTAAATTTGGCAGGAAGGAGGAGGGGGCACTAGCTAATCGTGCCCCGCTCTGTCTCCGGGCATGGCTCTTCACCGGGCGCGCAAAGGTTCGGGCTGACAAAGATTCGGGTGTGCGCGCGCTGTGCTTCTGAGCTGTCTGTTCAGTTAGAAGGAGGGCTGGGTTCCTGCGCAGTCCGCTTCTGGGGGTGGAGATGTTGGAGTTTGCCTGCCTGTGGAGGCCAGCAAGGAATGAGTAGAGAGGAGTTACTATGGAAACCCGACGCTGAATGCAGAAGGGGACGGTCTTTTCACGATCTGGCGACCAATGGCTCGAGTGCCCACAGAGAGGTCCCTGCGTGCCAGCTGTGGCACGCGTGCCATAGGTTCGCAATCACTGGGCTATAATATATCTGTATGCCTGGAGCCAAGTGTTATTGCTGTGTTGAAGGCCTGCTTCGGTGGTAGCTGCTTGGTGACCTTCAGAAGAGATCTCTATCTCTTCTGAAGGGAGATAGAGATGATTACTTGTAATACATGGGGTGTGGATCAAGTAAATTCAATTTTGTTTGGCTGGGGGTTCGAGCTAGGTGGAAAAGAGCAGTTGGGAAATGACAGTTGACAGTTCAGGGGTGGACAGTTAGGAGTTTAGTGTCTGTTGTTAATTAGAGTCAGGGAGAAGGTCTGCTGGTTGGTGGGTGGTATTATGGAAGGACAAGAAGAAAGCTGAAGAGAAAGTGAATAGCTAAGGCCTGAGTATAAGCTATTCCTTCTCTGTGGGATAACCATATGTGGCTAGTGAAGATCAGGATTAGGGAGCAGGTGGCTTTGTTATGCTGGGAGGCTGCCCTAACATCTTGCCAGAAGAAGGTTATACAAGCAGGCATTAAAATCCAGATAAATGGTCCATGCAGGCAGAAATACAACAGGAAGAACTTTGGGAGTCAGAGGAAGACTGTAGCCAAGAGCTGGACGTGATTATGAGTGTATTTGGCTGGGGTGGAGGTTTAGGGAATTTGGCCTGAGGTAAAAGAAGTAATTAAAAGACTTGTATTAGCAACAGTGTCTCTTGAGTCCTTAAGAATGGTCAGTTAGTAGTCTTTTGAAAACCCCAAAGTAAATATTAGTATTCCTTTATGGACAAAATATCCCTTTAATAAATTAACTTGTTCAATAGTCATTCTTGTCTCTAGTGTTGGTGCTCATCTTATAGGCCTCTTATACCAAGCTACTAGGAGGTTTTAAAATATTCCAACAGAATTGGCGGCATAAAAGGGTCAGCTTGTGGAGCTCTGAGTTACAGTGGCAGAAACTTCTTTAGGCCCTGAAATATAAGCATTTGCTAAAAAATAAGAAACCTCATAGGTGGGATTGCCCAGTGAAGGAGCAGTTCCCCCATAGGTGGTGTCAGCACTGGAGACAGAAATTCCCCCATAGCCTTGTTGCAAGATATGCTTAAATCTGGAATATACCGGTAAAGCCCTCTCTGACATTTTATATTATCATCAATATTTACATAAAAAATTAAATGGACACTGCCTGTTGAATCTCTATTCTCATCTTTAAAAATTCAGATAAAGTGAATGACTTTAAAGTCCCACTCATTTCTGTGAGAGAGGGTTGAACCTGATACTTTGCACCTTTGCTCAGATGTAGGACCAGCTGACCTCAGTGAGGCTTGCTACTAATTAAGTAGGCATAAGACTGCAGCCTTCATAGTGTTTAATTTTGGCTGGATCACACCCATTACATTTAAAATTAGTTGTGTGTTACCATATAAGCCTGTAACTTAATAAAAACAACTCTGGGTGAAAGCTGGTGTTCACCCTAGTTAAAGAAAGTATTTCCAATTATGTTGGCCGAGCTGAAATTGTAAACTACAGCCACTTTCCCTGAGTCTTTTTATAAGAAAGCAAACAAAAACCCAATGTAATGGAGTATTAGCTGATAACTTTCCAGTCTGGTGCTTTAGCTTGTGAATGGATGCGGATCAGATGTAGTCAAGTGTAAAAACTATTTTCTTTTACAAAGGGGTGGGAAAGGATTTAATATACTTAATAAGGTCAGACACATTCGTCATTTTGTGCTTTGAATAATAATAATAAAAAACCTCATACCAGTTGTTGTTTTTGTCCCTACTTTACCATCTTTCTATTATCTCTATCTTTTCCTTCCCTTTTCTCACAAAGACACATTAAAAATGCTGTAGAGGTTGTTTTGCTTGAAACTCATCATGTGCTTGCAGAATGAACTGCATATTTATCACTTGGTTTCCAGAAAAAACAAATACAATGGTTCTGTTCTGGTCACATGGCTTGAACACAGGCTACTGGTACAGGGTGTAGAATTTATCTCTACAAACCAGTTCATATAGTACATAGAGGATGAGTAAGTAGATGGGAATGATCAGCAAGTTGCATTTTGCACATTGCCCAACAAGGGAAAATATTTGTGCACATGACTCTTCTGCTCCTGCTTCTCAGATTTCTCTGTAGTGTGTGAAGTGGAGCTAAGCATTCATGAGCAGCAGCATTAGGGAATGTACTGTTATTATTTAAAGGCCTTCTTATGTGTGCATTCTTATGGGCATTATATGCAGGGCCAGCATTGACACCTGGCATCATTAGACATCTGCCAGGACCCAGGAACGGTGCAGGGCTGTTTGGCGCCCTAGGCCAAATTATATTTAGCGCCCCCCCTCTCGTGCCGGGGGGGGCTCCGACGCAAAGCAGCCCTGCTCTGCAACACACACCCCACGCCAACGCCAACGCCGCCACCACCACCACCACCACCTACCTTCCCCCCCCCGATGCTGGCTGCTGCCGCCGCCACCACCACCGCCACCACCACCACCGCCACCACCACCGCCTCCTCCGACGTGACGGGACCCCCGCGCTTTTTTTTTTTGCCGGGGAAACCAGGGCAACAGGGCTGTTTAAGCCCTGTTGCCCTGGTTCCTCCCGCCAAAACAATGCCGGCGGGGCTCCGGAAACGACACGAAGGTAGGTAGGTGGCTGGCGGGTGGGCGGGGGGGAGGTGCGGCGGCGGGCGGGCGGGTGGGGAGGCGCGGCGGAGGCGGCAGGCGGGGCAGGAGCGTGCCAGCGGCGAGGAAGGAGCGCAGCGTTTCTGCGCCCTCTTCCGCCACGCGCCCTAGGCAGCCGCCTGGGTCTGCCTAGTGGTAGCGCCGGCCCTGCCAGGACCCCAGCACTCTGGCAGGTCACACTGCTGATGCCCGCCCTGGCGCCTGGCACTTTTTCCTCACCTGGAACTCTGAGTGGTGCAAGACAGCTGGATGTGGCCACCCTTTTAATTTCCCACAATGTCCCCAACCTTGAGTTGCTCTGGGACATTGCGGATAATTGAAAGAGTGGCTAGACCCAACTTCCCAGGAGCCCACAAGAGAACACTTTTGCCCTGGGACCCTCAAAACTGGAGTTGGCCCTTATTATCCAGGTTAGTGGCATACAGTGATATAGATAGATAGATCTATATGTATATAGATATATATATATATCTATATACATACACACACAAGTGTGTGTGTGTGTGTGTGTGTGTGTGTGTGCCAGCTCACTTTAAACAATCTTGTCTAATCAGGATTGACTTTGGAGTCCACTAGATGTTGGGCTCAATAACGCCCCTCACCGCTCAACCCCACCTGTGACTTGAACCCGTCACTTTAGAAGGTCAAATCACACTTCCATACTCTCTTAATCTCCTCCGCTGCCACCAACCCCCTCCAGGGTAACCAACTCAGACCACTCCTTTTAAATTTTTAAAAAGGAAACAAGTTTATTTATTCACAATCAAGGGTAGGGAAATAGATAATGTTAAAGGATTCTAAACGTTGTAAACTCTCTCTCTCTCTCTCTCTCTCTCTCTCTCTCTCTCACACACACACACACACACACACTGTCTCTCTCAGACAGCACTACCCAATACTCCCCCTCTCTCCCTAGACTCCACTCAGACTTCTCTCAGACCCTCTCTCTACAGACAGTCCTCTGCAACTGCCCTTCTCCCTCAGACTCTAGTCCCCCCCCCCCACAGACTCCACAACTCTCCTCCTGAACAGCACTACCCACTGTTTATGTATCATGGGCTTCACCCCCCTTTCTCACTCTCAGCCAATCAGCAGACATCGCAACATTCCACACTCCTCTCACACTCCCCCCTCCCCTCACATACTAACAGATATAACACTTTGCCCATGGGCAGGGGCATGACAGGCTCCTTCAAACAACATAATTTAATTGATTCTTACCACCTAGACTGCAAAACTCAATGCACACTTGAAGAAGAAAAAATTGTCCAGGATTTGTTATGATGTCTACATCAGGTTAAAGCAATTCATGCTGCTTCTAAAGAGGGGATATCAAAGTAAATTGTAGAGCTGTAGATGAAGTCTGCAAATACATTTTGGACCAGACTTCAGTCCATCCAAGTCCAATGGATCTGGATCGACCCTTTAGATTGGCCCTCCAAGCAATTATAAATGGCTTTGAACTGATGGGTAGATTCATAGATCATAGAGTTGGAAGGGGCCTACAAGGCCATCGAGTCCAACCCCCTGCTCAATGCAGGAAACTAGAGGAGGGGTCTCCCATCCAAGTAATAACCAGGCCTGACCCTGCTTAGCTTTCCACAGACAAGCTGAGCCAGCTGAGCCACAGGCCTTTGAGACTCTACTTTAGATTCGTCCCTGCTACTGTCATCCGTTGCATTACATAAGGTCGGAATGGACAAATCTGTCTGTTTTGCTTTTTCCCACATTCAGGTTTTTTTTAAAAAAATCTTAAATTCTTTCTCTCCCAAATATGAAGAAGTTTGCGAATTTTGGTAAATTCTTATTAAAAATCAACTGGATCAAAAATCTCACCCATCTACACCAAGCAAATAATGTTTTTGGTACCAGCCAAATGCAGCTTTACTCAGCTGCAGCTTTAACACTCAAAGAAATGGCTTACATGGGTGAATCTGTCAATTTCAGTTTCTCTAATATTCATTTAAAAAAATATATCAAATTCTTTCCATCCTGAATATGAAGAAATATGTGAATTTTGGTAAGCTCTTATTAAAAAATATGAACTGAAATGATATTCTCACTCATCCTTACATACAGGAGTGCATCAGTATGGAGAGGAGTGCTAAATCTGCCATACCTACAAGCCTCTGTGCAGACTGTGAGCTGCCTGGCATGGATAGGCCTTTTCAACTGTTCCCAAGTAGTTGTGTATTGGTGCGGAACCCAGGAAGCTGCTTTGAACCGGTCAGTGTATCTGTCCATCTAGCCTGGCTCTGCAGGGTCATAGGCAGATGTGGTTCCCATCACCTGTCATCTGATCCTTTTAACTGGAGATGCCTAGGACCTTCTGTACGCAAACTATGTGCTCCCTACCACTGAGCTAGGATCTCTTCCCTCAATATGTGCCATTTATGCTTCAGCAAACAGAGGGTCAGGCTGCTCCCATGAATGGGAACTACAATTCCTGTGATGTCTCTACAACCTGTCATTTGCCATCGATAACATCTGTGCAAGCCGGTGCTTGGGGATCTTGGACAAATCCTAGAGTAGTGAGAAGACCTCTAGGGCTTCATCAGTCTTCCTTTGTAGAATCAAGCCGGAGAGCAGAAATCCAGCCCTGTTTGTGTGTTGGGGGTGGGGGGGATAGGAATTCTACTACAATGAGTTTTGTCCAGGCCTAAAACAGACTGAATTTCCACAAGAATGGGTAGGGGAAATACTGTATTGGAAAGACTGCCAGAGAATAAATCCATTATTTTAATGACCAGTAAATCGTGTCCAGCTGTACTTGGCTTCTCAGTGTACATAAGTGACTGCAAGATGTTACATGCCAACAAAGATTCATAAATACATATATTTTGAACGCTGATGGAAATGATCAGGATTTTGTATCATCTCTTACATAGCATAGTATACAGGATTTGCCCTCTACAAAGGCACTGAATGATGTAAAATTTTATACTTTCCAATGTAAATTGTCATCATCATTAATTATACAGTGCTTAGCAGTACAGCACCATAAATTTGAACTTGATTTCTACTTGGATTCCCACCCTCACCCCTTAAATTTATTGTGGCATGACTTTCTTAGGCAAGACCCTACTTCACCATATCCATGAGGTCGACATTCTTTGAGCAATAGGGAACATCTTTCTCCTCCTTCAGGTTATTGCAAGAGTAGCAGATAGGAGGAAGGAAAGATGACACAATGACTATTACAAGGGCCACAGTAAACTCAGACATGTCAATAGCTGTCTTTTTGGTTTTCAAAAAGATATGGCACTTATTGATTATGTACCAAAGAAATGACAGTGATTCCCTTTTCTTCAATTCATAAAGATGTACCAAACTCAGACAACAAATCTAAGCCAGAGATCATTCATTATTATAATAAAATTAAAGGTGATGTAGACACCTGTGAACAGACAGTATGTATGTATGTTTATTTTTCATTTATTGATGACATTTGTATGGCAACCCATAACAGAAAGTTCTCTCAGTGGCTTACAGTAAATATAAAAACACATAGTTGTCAATTGTGTGTTGTTGTTTTTCAAATATAGTGGACATTTCTGTTTAAATGCCTACATTGTTTGGAAGCTGAACAAAGCTCATGATAATGTCAACATCCCAAAATATGTCTCATCCTAGAGTTCATCAAACCCTGTGTTGAGTCTACGGACAGAGCCAATTTGCCTGGGATGTTGTCTAGAAATCCATTCCATTTTCCTTCTACATCTCAGCAGCCTATTAAGTTCCATTCCATGAGGCTGAGCCTACATGTATTTGTTAGGCTGTGTGTGTTTTCTCATACCATCCCAGGCTTCAAGGCCACAGCAACACTCTCTCTAATTGGGCTGAACAGAGTGCCACAGCTGCCCATTGGTTTTGTTTGGCCCTTTCTCTTGCCTGCTTGGGATTGCTGTTTTCTGAGGTCCTGTTCTATTGAAGGCCTGTGCTTTGGTATGTATAGACAGGTCTAATCAGCTTTGTTGTTTTGCCTTGTAAGTACTGTTTCCAAAAATGGCTTGTTTTGTTGTATGTTATTCCCTTTTCCTTTTTGTAAATAAGTTTACCACCTATTATAATTGAATGTGAGTGCTTTATTCTGATTAAGCCTTGGTACTAAGTCCAGAGCTTTCCTCTTGGTCATTGCTACTGTTTAAGGTTTCAGGTATAGGACTTTGAGATAGAGGGTTCCAGTTTGGGCCCTTATTTCTTAAGCCCTATGGGTGTCCTGTAAGGTCTGAAAGACCCCTGGCTCAGAATGAGGTAGATGTAAGGGGGGGTGGCAGCCTACCTTGCTGGGTTGGTGTTCAATCCAAGCAACCTTTTGTCCCTGCCTACTCTGCTGGGAGTTAGGGCAACCCCCTTCCTCCCTTCACGGATGTCAAGAGAGGTGGCTTCAGAATTGGTAGGGCCTCCCACTGCTGATTCCAAGAGAAGGGGCAGATATAATCTCTATGGTTGATGTAATGACAGAAAATAGCATCAAATGTGCGCTTAATGTTGCCATGATCTCACACCTGCAGACAAACAATCTGGCATTCCGACACAGGAGACTCTACAACAGCAAGACTGTTTTATTATAAGGAATCTCATGGCAAAAACTCAGTGGTTACATTCTTCAAAAAACATATATAGCTGGTGACAGTTGCTATAGGCTCTAATAACATTCTCACAACATTTCAAGGCTAACAACTACATCCATGTCAGAGACCAGTTACAACAGTTGACCAGAGACAATTACAACAGTTTTCTAGTTGTAATTTCTGTGGCTCCAGGAACAGGGCAGGGACAGAATGATTCCCAAGGTCATCCATCTCAGGTAATCGAAGACCAGGGTTCAAGAGAAAGACCTGAACTAATCTGCAATCCCACACCAGAGAGGTCAGTACCAACTTTGCCAACCGTGTTGGAACCTCTGTGTTTTTTTTTTTTTTTATTCATAATAAAACAAACAAACAAACACAAACACAATAATGGACTTCCAATCTTCTCCACAGCTTAATCAACACAGTTACTCTTAAATCTTTTCTGTTAACAAAAAATCACTTCCAGTTATGGCAAAAAAGAACCCTAAAAGGAACAAACACCAGAGGTCTCCACTCTCCCCCAATAAACATCAACTATTTAATCTATTAAATTCAACATTTATAGATACTCCAAAAAAGAAAACCTATAGTTTCATTAATAGTGTTTTCAATTCCAAAATACAGTATATTAAGAATCCCAAAGTAAAAAGTAACTATAAACTAATTAGCAAATGACCACATACCAAAAGCATTTTGTATTTCCATCGCTCCCGCACTCTCTAGTACCTAACCATCGAATCAATACATTTGTATTATTACAATTACTCATTATTCCTTTCTATCTAAGCAGAAATTCCTTCACTTTTAATCTCCAAGATATTTTTTTTTTAAAGGAAAGAAAAGAAAGATAAGTCTAAAAAATTAAGAAATAAGTGACGTCTGACAGAACAGCAGAAGCACATAAGCCATCATGCTACTTATAGAACCAAAAAAAACAAAAGACCTTCCCCTTTAATACTTCAAAGCCTCCACAAAACAACACCCCCAACAACAACAAGTTATTATTATTATTTTTTAAATAAATGTTTCCAAACAGACCAAATATAATTATACCTTACTTATAATAATTTCCCTTACATCACCATTAATATTTAAAATTCAAATAAATCATATAAGCAATCCCTTTACCTTTGCCATTAATATTTAAAATCAAAAGATTATTTATATTCCAACTAGACATATAGTTCAGTTACATCAACCCTTTATCTTTTGCCAATAAAAGACCGTGAAGATAGTCCCTTTCATTGCTTTCCTCTGTCAAAGGGAAATTCATTAAGTTCCAGGTTTTGAACCAAGAATGAAATCAGCTTGTTCTGTTGTTTTGTGGTCTCCTGCATACCGATCTCCGGCTCCGCCATCTTAGATTTTAAAAAGTGCGTCACAACATCCTGAACTGCCTTCTCATGCCACTTCGACCCAATTAAAACTTCAAAGTCTCTGTGAATTTCTGGTAAGTTTCCCAAGTCCTTATTTACTTCTTCTGTCTTCTCCTCTGCCGGTCCTGTAAAGAAATCCATCTTACGTTGTTCTTCTGATTGATCCACTTTCATATTTACATTCCAAGCCTGGATCCTTACTTCCAATCTGTTTAGAATTTCTCTCTCCATTTCGTTCCACAGGTTTAAGAATGCTGTAACTGCAAACATCTTGCCTTGCGTATAGATGTTTTCAAGACGCTTCCAAACATATAAGATTTATAGACCTCCTTTCAGGTTTCCTCTCTTATATTTTTCGCCTCCCAGATAAACATAGTCTACTTACAGTTAATTATAAATCCCACTCTGCTGCCGAAAGATTCCAATTAGCCACTCCAGATGTACTCCTTTATTTTGGAAGCGAACATGCAAACTTCTGATGATCGGTAAAACCGGTCTCTGGAAAACAGCGCCGTTTTCCCCCCCTCAGGTCACCACCGCATTTATTCGTCATACGACAAACAAAAAAGCGATTTATGACCCTATGAGATAATTTGGGGGTAACCTCAGATCTTCGCTTCTAATGAGAAGTAGATCCCCCAGCCTGAGACATTCTCTGGCCAGGAAACGCTGTGCCAGCTCCCCACAGAATTTCTGTGCGGCTTTCAAAGCTCCATGTTCACCCGGAAGTCTGGAACCTCCGTGTTGTTGTGTGAGTTCAGGCTTACCAGATCCTAGAGTTCTGAACAAGTTCAATAGCAAGTCAAAGCTAATTCCCACACATAGAGATTTCAGCTTCCAAAGTCTCCACCTTTGGGATCTCTACGCTGCCTGGGTCTAGGCACAGGAAAGTCCAAGAGTCAGGATTGACCCCAGCCCAGCCGGGCTCTGGGGTCTACTTCACTAAAGGCACATAATCCATACTCCACAAGAAGGAGTATGATTCCCTCCTGCTTCCACCTGAGAAGAACCCTGACAGAGATAAGCTCACACTGGTCTTAACATTCCACAAACTGACTAGGCCCAAACTCTTCCAGACTACTTCTGACCAGATTCCAGCTAAAAATTATAAGGCCCACAGCAACACTGAGACTGGGCCCCGACAAATGTAACCATTTTGCCTATCCTATCCATGCAGTTGTTAAATGTGGTGATTGTGCATAGGCTGCTCAGGCGGCATGTGCTTTGGTTGCAAGATCTGTGAGATTTGTTGTTACTAGTAATTCACAATTTATGTTTATTGTACTGTTTTGTTTGTACAACTTTTAGAATTATGTTATATGTATCTTAGGGTGCAATTCTATGCATGTTTAGACAGAAAGTCCTGCAACTCCCAGCATTCCCAGCCAGTTTTTTTCTGTCTAAACATGCATATAGGATTGCACCCTTAATGACACAATATGGGGTTAGGTCCAATGTCGCATAAGTGCACTTCCCCTTGGGTCTCCTTGTTAAAGGCAGGGGATTAATGAACAGAAATCCTTCAATTGGTCAACAGCTCTACTATTTGAGGGGAATGTCCAGGTGAACAAGTCACCTGGAGTGATTGCATAAGACACGATTAAGGAATCTATAGCCCCTCTGAGCTAATTCAAACATTCAGTAAAAGCCCTGATTTCAAAAACATGCACCAGTCATGATGATGACCTCAAGTAGCAGAGGCAGTATCCTCCGTATAACATTTGCTGGGGAATATGAGTGGGAGGTTGCTATTTCACTCATGTCTTGCTGTGGGTTTCCCATAAGCATCTGGTTGGCCCACTGTGGGAACAGAATACTGGACTAGACTACAGGCCTTTGGTCTGATCCAGCATAGCTCACCTTATGTTCTTACTATCTTTGGGGAGAGAGCCACTGAACAGCTTAAATGTAAGCATTCCATAATTGGGGGGGCGAGGTCAAAGAAGAGGAAAATTCATATTCATACCAAGGTTCATTTTTCATCCCACATTATTTTATTCCAAAATTCTTAGTATATGACCAGGAATGCAATGCATGAAGATAAACTAGATAAGTGGCAGGTTGTATAGACAGCTCTCTGAATTTATTGCTACTTAGTGGCACCAGTCACTCTGTGTTTCTGTAAGCAAGGTCTCCTTTACAACAAATGATGGATTGAATATTGACAGGGACATGGATATGACAGGCTAATAAAAACAAAAAAGCAGACAGAGGCATGCCTATATAAAGCTTCCTTTGAAAATTTGTTTACACTATTGGCCCATTTGCAGGGAGACATACAGTCATCGTGTTTTTTGAGAACTGACACTAATAAAAAAAAAAAAAGGGAGAGAGAAATACAGGCTGACAAGAAAATGGAATGCAAAGGTGACTTGCTGAAATTTGACAAAACAAATGTGAAGAATAATAGGAATTCTGAAAAGAATACAAATATTGTAAGCAAGCCACAGTAAAACTGACACTGAAAATGAAGACACTTTCATAATGAATAACAGGCAGCATAAAAATTATAAGCATAAAAGCAAAAGCACATTTTAAAGAACACTTGGGTGAACTCTGAATCCATGTTTTGCTCTTCAGTAAAATCAAAGCAAAATATTCTTTAAATATTTTGGGAATGTGGAATAGATCTAAACTTCTGTTTATGGGTGATCTTAGTTTGTTTATGCTAGATATAAACAAAATGCCTAGAATCGGATGTTACTACGTTTGTTGCCTTGATCTGGCTTCCTGTATGTGATAGATGCCTGAAGATTACATGATTAGTTTTCTAAGATCTCTGTGGCTGTCACTGGTGTAATATGTTGACACTGGTCTGGAAACCCAGGCAGAAAAGTCTTCCCCTTTACTTATTAGACATATGATGTCTTTACCATATGGGGGAGAAAATCATATATGATGACCTGCTAGCTGGTTAAGACACAATAGGACACCCATGAGTCCTTTTATGTAAGGTCAAGGCTAGAGCCAGCAGCAACCCCCTCCCCAGCATAGTTGGGGAGCTGCTAAGTGCCCAGCACCTTGAAGGCACCACCAGCACCTGATCCCATTTGCCACTCTCCGTGGCATGAATTTACCAAATGGCAAACAGGTAGGAACCTGTAATTTTGTTTTTCCCATAATGCTCTAGATAGAACAATGTTATGTTCAGCATTGTGAAAAGTAAAAATGGTGGGAATCTCACAGGTGCCCACTGCAGATTGTTGCAATGCTGTGGGTAAGCCCACTGGATTGTATTTTGTTGCAGGGAAGCTCAAACATGGAGCCAGCCTTAATCATAGCAGGGGTAGTGGTGGACACAAACCTTTTGGGGGGACCGCCTTGCCGCTGCCTCTCCTCTCCGTGGTGGCGCCCCCCTGCCTCGATCTTCTGAGGGGCGCGGAGCTGTTCTCTGCACCGCTTGAGCTGCCGGCGCCCCCCGCACTGGTCCTGCCACGTCACTTCCGGTGCTACGTTTTTGGTGGGAAACCAGGGCAACATGGCTGTTTAAGCCCTGTTGCCCTGGTTTCCCCGCCAAAAACGTAGTGCGGGGGTCCAGCGCGCCAGCGCAGGGTCCCGTCGCATCAATTCTGGCATGCCGGAAGTGATGCGACGGGACCAGTGCGGGCGGCGCCATCAGCTCACCACAGAGAGGTGAGCTGCCGGTGGATACAGGTAGGCCCGCGCGAGCGGGGCCTATTTCGGCCCGCTAGGCCCACGCGAGGCGAGTCAGTACATCCCTAAGCAGGGGTAGGCTTGGCTACTGTAAATCATGCCAGTTGCCGGAACCCTGATCTAGTAGTATAACTAATCAAGCCTATTAGTAACATGGATAAGTAAGAGCCAGTGTGGTGTAGTGATTAGAGTGTTGGACTGGGTCTTGGGAGATCCTGGTTCAAGTCCCCACTTGGCCATGAAGCTCACTGGGTTTGTGCCAGTCACTGACTCTCAGCCTAGCCTACCTCACAGGGTTGTTGTGAGGATAAAATGGGGAGGAGGAGGACCATATCAGCTACCTTGGTTCCTTGAGAAGAAAAACTGTGTTTTTAAATTTGGTTTTTAATTTTTTAAACTATTTTGTATGTTTTTTGTTGTTGTTTTTGTGTATAGAGTGTTGTGAACCGCCCGGAGAGCTTCGGCTGTGGGGCGGTATATAAATGAAATAAATGAAATGAATGAATGATATAAATGTAATGAATAATAGCAACAACAACAATGACAAGGTGCAAAGTATATACAAAGGAAGTGTATTTCCTTTGGCCTAGGCCATTTTAAGATAAAACTTCAAATGATCCCCTCCTTTGATCGTACATAAAAGGGCATGTTGTCTCCTGCTGTGTCTTTTCCAGCCAGCAGGTTATTGTGATTGAAAAGGACAGAAAGATCCAGTAAGTGTGTGTAAGAGAGGAGAAGGGTTGCACCCTCTGGCCAAGCTCCTGATGTCAGAAGATCCCCCGGACCATGCCCCCATGTCCGTGCATTCAACTGATCATACAAACGTTGTAACTGTGGTCAGAGAGGCATGCTAATATTAGGGTGGGGCCATTAAGTGTGGGTCTGCTCCCCCCTCCACATGTTCAAAACACTTAGAGCAGTGTTCTGCTACGCTACACTGGCTGGGGCATGGTGGGAGTTGTAGGCCAAAAACATCTGGGGACCCAAGGTTGGAGAACACTGACTTAGAGGAAGAAGTGAATTGGGCTTGAGGTCAGAGCATTCTGTCTTTTTCAACCAGTATGTTGCAGTGAGATGATATTAATCAGAAGCTCTTAAGTATTACTATAAAACAAATTACTAGTAAGATTTGCTGATCTGGTGTAGCTGGTCTTTTACCAACTGGAAGTTGATAAATAGAAGGTCATTCTGATGTCATGGGGGCAGTGCAGAAGCTCACACCTTCCTAAAAAATAAATAAATGAGTAAAGTACTGTAAAAGAAAAAGGAAATGCAAAGTATCCAAATATTGTAACATATTTTGGAGCCACCTGCTCTTAGAAATGAGTCCCCTAAAATGGGCTGAACTTACAGCTGTTCCTAGCCTTTTAAGCTAATTTTGTCACAGCTTCTGCTAAAGAAGAAGTGTCTGTTACCCTCTTTTTTGTAGTATTGCAAACAGATGGGCAATAACCATAGCAACCAAATAACACACTGAGGTGTAGATATTAGAAACTCATAAAGCCTGCTGTCAAATATCCTTGTGGTACAGAGGATGCAGTTAAAGATGTGCATATGAAAAGGCTAGCTTAAAAAAAAAAAGCAACCATGCTCAGACGAAGCTTATGAGAAGATTAATAACTCTGACACAGAGTAACCAGTGTAGATATTTGTGTATGTCAGGGGAGAGGAACCTCTAGCCTGTAGGCTTGACCCCACAGAGGTTCTTCCTCCAGCCCATGGCAACTTCAGGGATGAGCTTAGCCTTGAACCACTGCCCTCTGGAATAATCCCAGCTGTTACCTTTGATGACTGCAGGGTCTGTGGGCTATGGGGGACTTGACTGGTACTGGGAGGAGCTGCATACTGCCACCATGAGGCCAGCCAACTCACCCACACAGTGCTTTCCATACTGGGGTGGACTGTGTGTGGATGAAATGTCCCCAGCAGGAGCATTCCTCCAGCCACCAATTCAGTCACAGCAGCATCACTACACACTGGCCTCCCCCATTGCAAACTAGGGAGGTACGAGAATTTTGTTCCATTTCACAAATAACTAGAGAATGCCCCATTCACAACCCCGAACATGAATGAGAAAATGTTCACAAATTCCTGAACTTGCGTTCGCATTCACAAAAATGTGCACTTAAAAAATGCACAAGTTTCTCAAAATATGCGAGTTTCTCAAAATGCACACATTTGGAATAATGTGCAACTTTCCCCATTCAAATGAACTGAAAAAAATAGGCCGCAAATGAGAACAGGAGCAAGCTAAACCGAGCTTTGAAGTAAAGTTTGTACAATTTCAGCAAGCTTGAGCATCCCTGGTTCACCCATCTTTAAAACAGCGAAGCAGTCTCCTGGCACCCGAGAAGCAAATGGCTGTGCCCAGTGCTTTTTTTCTGGAGAAAAGGGTACCGGAACTCTTGGATTACATTTCCTCGGGAGTAGATGGCGATTAAATTGTAATGCAATTAATAGAAGAAAAGGTGCTGGAACTCAGTTCCGGTGAGTTCCACCAGAAAAAAAGCCCTGGCTGTGCCTCTTTACATCATTCAGCCCACAGAAGGCTGGGTAGGGTGTTATCTCACTCTCAGCCCAATCCATCCCCCCCCCCCCGGCATATTCATCTCTCTCAGTCAGCTTTGTAACTGAACATCTGCTCTGTTACATTCCTCAGTTACTGGAGTCTCTTCTGGACATACTTGCATTACAAAGCAGAAGCAGGTGTACTGGAAGCTGAGAACGTTATACATTCCCACACAATTAAAAGATCCTAATATGACCTGTTACAGACTATAATGGTTTCCTAGTTCCTGGCTTGATCTCATCCAAACAGGTTCTCAAAGCTGCAAGCATGTATACTACAATTTTTAACCTTTTCTTGTGTCTTAGCAAGGCAAGTACATTGTGCTTCTTTAGCCAAATCCAAGACATGATGAGTATTAAACCTGTACTGCTACAAGTATTAGAATTAAGCTGCAATCCTTTGCAGACTTGCATGGGAGTAAGTACCACTGAACACAATGGGACTTGCTTCTGAGTAAACGTGCACAGAATCACACTGTTAAGATGGCTGTTCATATGGCATGAGTCATCAGGGGCTGGATTAAGCTAGGGGCTGTTGGAGCGACAGCTCCAGGCCCTTAACAGAAAACAGGCCCGCAATTATAGGGACACACTGCGATTTGGCGATTTTTTCCCCCTTCGGAGTTAGCTCTGATCGTTATCATTCAGCATAATTAATGATTTTTCAAGATTAGAAAGGTGTTCTAAGCACATCTGCATTACAGGCTTGAGGCAAGACCTAGCAAGAACTGTTGTTCTCAAATTAGCATTTCAGTCGCTTTGCATTTCAATCACTGTTACTACATTTCTTTGTGAGAACTTCTAGCACATGGGGGGCTTGCTAGGGTCTGTAATATTCAGATTTAGAAGGGACCTCTCTCTCCAGCCTCTAGCAAAAGATCTTTCTGATTCGCAGCTCAATTATTCAAATGCTAGTTTAACAAAAAAAACAAAAAACAAAGAAGCAACAAGAACAACACAATTATTCTTGGTCAAGCAAAGCTTCCTGGCTTTTTGTTGTGGCTGCTTTTTTTTTTTTTTAATAAATAATTTGGGGGAAATTGGGAAGACCCTTACTGATGAGCTGCAGGAGTTTTTGAGTTTTTGCTCCGTCAAGCGACCCCTCTCTGCCCACCCGCCTCCAAAATCTCCACCATGACTTCTGCTTGCTATGGGACAAACCTCTGGGATGGTCTTTACCTGCCGCTGGTCCTGATGCCCCTCCTCTGCACAGGTAAGGTTCAAAAGTTTGACTCTTTTGATCTGCAGGTTCTCCTTCTCCTTCTCCTTTTTTTCTGTAAAAGGGCTTTCGCTCTTTTGTGAGCCAAACTGAACGTAAGGGCTGTGTGTTTGTGGGTGTGGGTGTCTGCCTTTTGGGGGTGTTGATCCTCCTGCCGCCTGCAAAATGTCACCTGCTTGGCTAATACTGTGTGTGTGTGTGTGTGTGTGTGTGTGCACGTGCGCTTTCATGGGGAATTGTGTGGCATTTTAAGTTTTATTTTGAAAAACCCCAGAGAACAGAGTTCACCAAATATCCCTCTTGGATATTTTGGACTACAGTTCTCATTTGCCTCAGGCAGCATGGCCAGTGGCTGGGGAAGATGGTTTATGTTTATTTAAAAATGGTTGTTGTGAATGTTCTATTTATGTGAATGTGTCTGCCTTTTGGGGGTGTTGATCCTCCTGCCGCCTGCAAAATGTCACCTGCTTGGCTAATACTGTGTGTGTGTGTGTGTGTGTGTGTGTGTGCACGTGCGCTTTCATGGGGAATTGTGTGGCATTTTAAGTTTTATTTTGAAAACCCCAGAGAACAGAGTTCTGTGTGTGTGTGTGTGTGTGTGTGTGTGCACGTGTGTGTGTGTGTGCTTGGCTAATACTGTGTGTGTGTGTGTGTGTGTGTGTGTGTGTGCACGTGCGCTTTCATGGGGAATTGTGTGGCATTTTAAGTTTTATTTTGAAAAACCCCAGAGAACAGAGTTCACCAAATATCCCTCTTGGATATTTTGGACTACAGTTCTCATTTGCCTCAGGCAGCATGGCCAGTGGCTGGGGAAGATGGGAGCTGGGCCCCCAAACATTTGGAAGGGCCCCGGTTGGGGAAGACTGCCCTAGAGGTTAAAAAACGTGGAGGTACTTATCATCAACGATATGTGATGAACGGTTTTATTGAGTTAACAAGCTTATTGTTTACAAAAAAAGAAATATTTTAAATATGTTTCTGTTTTGGCACTTTAATGGTAATTAAAATATTTAATTTGTTTTAATATAAAATTGCGTCTTCATTTTATTTATTTCCATAAAAAGGCCCACCAAAATCTGCAGCACCAGGCCCATAATGCTCTTAATCCGGCCCTGTGAGTCATGGGTAGATTGATCATAGAAGCTAACCAGGTAAACTAGACATTTGACAGGAACACTCTTCTGTTGAGACAGTCAGCAAAATGTACTTGATTGACTTGTTTCATCCTTGAATCCTGTCACAATAAATGCTCAAGTTCTTTGGCAGACATATAGTTCAGAATCCTAGTGGTGAAACAAGGTGGGAAAGCAGGCTCACATGTACTAATATGGTTTATTAATCCTAAAACATGGCTGTACTTATGGAAGTTCCATAATACTTTCCTATTACCAGTGGCCTTTAAAACTAGTGGTTGCTCTGTGCAGAGATCACTTAGGAGACAGCACTTGAGCAGCATGTTGACAAGTGGTAAGTGGTTCACTTACTTCAGAAAATGTCTTTTACTTCCTCTGCACTAATAAAGAAAGAAATGTCAGAGCATTCCCTGAAAGCAGTTTTGCTTATAAAAGAGAGAGAGAGAGCTATTAATTTCATTGAGCTAAATTCCCAGTTTCAGATTCAGAAAATGAGCTTTAGAAGTTTTCAAACAGAGCACTACCAGCGTCATCATTCATCTTAATAATAATTTATTATTTATATAAGTGTCTAATATGTACTAAGCACAGTACCATATATATATATATATACCATATATATATATACCATATATATACCATATATATGAACACAAGTCCCTGCCAGCAGGCTTATCTTCTAAAAAAAGGGGGGGGGAAGAACACCTGAGATAAAATGAAAGGGGAGTTGGAGGGAAAGGGGAAAACTTAGCGCAAGCTGGGAGATAGGGAACAAACTAACAAAAAAGGAAAACTAGTTTTAAAAAAATCAAAAATTAACCTAGGAGTAGGAAAAAAATTAGAAAAACAAACAGAATGTCAAGAGGGATGGGGCTGCATGCACTGGCCCCACCAAATGTCCTTGCACACACTGGCCTCACCCTATAAGTCCCCTGTCTGCCCATGTTGTGCAGGGAATTTTGCATGGGGCTTCTACTTGCATTCACTTGAATATGAGTAGAATCCTTTGCACTATAGGAAACCCTAATAGCATAGGGTTACTGAACACACGGACCCTCTCGTAGTTTCCCACCAAACGTTGGCAGGGATGTTGAAGAGTCCTTGGTCTCGAGTCACGAGTCGAGTCATGAATCTTTGGACCCAAGTCTCGAGTCCAAGTCCGAGTCCTTGGTCCAAAATGGTGACTCACGAGTCACTCCCAAAGCTGACTCCACGAGTCCCTATTAAAATCAATGGGAGGTTTTCCCAACAAAATAAGGCTACTTCAGATGTGTGGTTTAAATAAATTCTAGGCACAAGTGTGCCTTTTTATTTCAAAACTCTGCCACTGATTTTGGCAAGAACAGACCAGGCAGACAAACCCAAAATAACCAGGCAGGCAGAGGAGGCAGGGAACCCCAAAGCAGGCAGGCAGAGGCCTTTGTCTTGGACAATTCAACTGTTGAACTGGTCAAGAAGAGACCAGGCAGGCAGAGGAGGCAGGGAACCCCAAACAGGCAGGCAGAGGCAGTCAAACCCAAAATGTCTGAAAGGCTGCATTTTAGGAAAATGATTGGACCTACTGGACCTACTGAAAGAGCACAAGTATGTCAAGTCCACAGAGTTGCCAAGCAAAGTACAATGGCCAGTTGCAAAGAAAACACTGTTCTGTTGAAAGTTGTCTTGTCACCTTCTGAAACTGTGAAAAGGAAGCTAATAAGTTTTATTTCATGCTTATGTTTAACAGCATTTATGGAAATAGTTGTGAAATGTGTCTCTTTGCACAAGACACCCAAGCAATGCTAAAAATGCATACATTGTTAAGCTTGATAATACTCAGTGAAGAAGTGTTAATAGGTATCGAAGTCTCAAACAGCAAGGCAAGAAAAGTTTAAAGAGAGAAGGAGGAATGGAGCACTTACCTAACTTAACAGGAGATGTGAGAACACCAGGTTGAAAAGAACACTTAAAAAAAAAAAAAAAAAAAAAAAACACCTCTCACGCAGACACATTCTCAAGGTGCTGAAAAGAAAATTTTATGTATTTAGAATCTGGAAGAGTTACAGATTCAGAAAAGCAAGGACTTAGGGCATATTGGGGGATAAGTAGTGATGATAGATCTGTATTTCTTTAGTTCGAGCCAGTCTTACCTGTGACTAACCTCTTTCTTTTGCCTAAATATATTCTCTGAATATTCTAATAGCTTACAATTGACCTCCAAATAGAAGCAACAGAGTTGATGTGTTTGCCACTCTAGGTTATTTATTTGTACCATGATCGCCTGTAGATAATGCAAGTTAATGTATAGAGATAAAGATAAACCAAGGATGGTAGGCCTCATTCTGGTTAAGCCTCCCCAAAACATATGCCTGGGTCACTCTGAAGGATTTGTCCAGCACATCGCTGTGACTGAATTCAGAAGATCCCCTAAGGCAGGGATGGGGAATCTCTTTCATGACCGAATGCAGTTTTGGAGAAATCTCCGTAGGCTGCATTCCAGTGGTGGGTAGGGCCAAAGGCAAAAGTGCTGGGGCCAAAAATACCAGCATATGTTAGCTTAAAGCTCTTGCTAGCAGTAACTACAGCTTAGTAGAGGCATTTCAACCATTTATTTATTTATTTATTTACATTAAAATACAGCATAAAAAATTATCAATGGTTCCAACAAAATCAATAAACTAAGTCCCTCCAAAACTAATTTTGGGTCTCCAAGGGCGTGTATTCAGGGACACCTCTGTTCACAAATGCAAAGAAGGGAAACGAAGCTTCAACAGAGCAGTCCCTTTTGTTAAGTCCTCGAAGAAGTCTGCTATGATGCATCATCAAGTGCTCTGCCAGAGCTATTTGCCAGACCTTCACTAACCAACATTGTAAAGTGATACCACAGTCCACTTCTGATGTTGAGTAATTTCTCGACGGGCCGCTGTGAAAAAGAAGTTTAACAAGCCCTTGTAGATTATTATTTTTCTGCCAACATTGTCATAGATGGATAGTAGAGCAAGTAGTGGGTCAGGGCTAACAGGTCAAGAAATAATGTCTGAAATTATTCCAAAAATCTGAGACCAGAACACATAAACCCTCGAGCATTCCCACCACACGTGCATCCAAGGGCCTATAGTGTTACAACCTCACCAGCAGTTATGAGATAAAGAGGGGTACATGCGATGTAATCTGAGTGGGGTGTAATACCATCTATGGACCATTTGATTGCATTCTCTCTGAGCATGGCAGGAACGGAGTGGAGTAGGAAATGTGACCACAGTGTTTTCCAACTTGCATCAGATATTGGGGACACCAAATCTGCCTCCCAAACAGATTTTAAGCCATTCAGGTCCCCTTTGGTGTGGTACAAAGTATCATAGAGTACAATTTTGATAGGACCCCCTTCCCTAACTCCCCTGATTGAACACACAGTTCTTCAAATTCTGTCAGGGTATGGGAAGCCTCCCCTTTATCAACTACATGTCTAGAAAGGGAGACAATCAGAAATTTTTGTAACCAAGGGGGACAAATCTCCTCCAGGCAGTAGAGTAATGCCCTTTCTGTAACTGGCTGCCCTCCTACCACCAGGTCTCTAATCCAATATATACCTTTAGATTCCCAACCACAATACTGTTTATATTTATCACTATGATGAAATCATGGGTGATTGAGAATTGGTAATGGGGGGAAGGGAGAGGAGCCAATTTCTTAACCCACATTGACCAGACCAACATAGAGGGTTTTGTTTTGTTTTGTTTTTTTTGTTTTTAAATGGATTATTCAGCTTTGCAAGCATGATATAATGAATGGGGAAGAATGGAAGACCTCTTAATGAAAGAGGCTGAGTCACCATCTCCACCTCCACCCATGGGATTTTAACCTCACTGCGGATTATCCACAGTAGTTGGCCCAATTGTGTTGCATAGCAGTAGTCTCAGGTTGGGGGAGCCTAATCCCCCATCACATGACGTTCTGTAGTGATGAGATTGACTTAATCTGCTCTGCCTGTTTGCATAGGCAAAAGCTTCTTCTAACATCCCCTGTCAATTTGGAATACGTAGTTGAGGTAACCATATTGGAAGAGTTTGAAATAAAAACATGAATTTAGGAAGAATTGACATTTTTAAGGCCGCTACTCTCCCCAACAAGGTAAGCTTTGATTTGCACCAAGGCAGTAACTCAGATCGTATTTCTTGTATCAAAGGAGAATAATTTCTTTTACAGAGCTGCTTTAGCTCTTTTGTTATAAAGACCCCTAAATACTTAAAATATCCTGGCTGGAGTTGCAGCCCTGCACTAGATTTCAAGATAAACTGGATTTCCAGATGTGTATTCAGACATGACATTTTGGACTTTGAATAATTGATCTCCAGGCCAGCCACTTGGTGAAACACTGTGAGGGCGGTTTTAAAGGTGTGCAAGCCTCGAGGAAAAGCAGAGCGCTTCACTTGTGTGAGATGGAAGATTTAAAATCCTATTCCCGTGTGCAGACGCCCATAAATCTACACACAGAAGTACAGATCTGTGTCTCCCACTCTCAGCGCAGTTCTCACAGCGTATCGGATGTCAGCCAGTTCAACTTCCTTCTGTTTGCAGATTCCAGTAATAAGGAAATAACTCTGTAAACTCCACAGGTCTATTCTACCTGTTTATTTATTTTAGCAAGTATATTCTACAGAGCATACATCTCCTAATTACAGTCCATGTGCAAAGTATAATGCATAGCAAGCATTTAATCCAGTGGAGCAAGTTGATGTTTACTCCACTCAACACAGACGTTACATGATTGCTTTAAGTCCAGCAAGCACTAGTCAGAAGACAAGAGAGTGAAGAAGAAAACACAGTTCCACATCACCCCAAAATGGATACAGACAGAGAAAAAACAAGTCAGTACATCATCAGAACATACAAACCATGTGACCAGCTCGTATTTCTTTCACACCCACTTTTCCCATGAGAAACACACAGGAAGTAGGAGACAAAACAGAACTTGTTTACCAGCCATTCTGTTCTTTTCATTTGTAAACAATGTGCCACAGCTGGTGATTGTGATACATGTCACAACAGGTTTAAGCTCTGGGATGCCTATTGCTGGATTCTGTAACATAACCAAAATATCATCGGCAAAATGACTTAAAAGATGAGATTTACCTTGAACATTCTCCCCCTGAAGATTAGAATTAGCTCTCAAAGTATTGGCTAATACTTCCATTACAATTACAACAAGTAGAGGGGAAAGTGGACAGCCCTGCCTAGTCCAGCATTCTAATGGGAAAAGATGGGAGTCCATGCCATTTGTTCATACCACAGCCTGTGATGCAGAATAAATCTGCTCCACAAAAGTTGTTCCCAAAGTCTAATTTCACCAATAGCTGTTTAAGGAGCCTCCACTCAACCCTGTCAAAAGCCTGAAAGGCATCAAGTGAAAGGAGTGTAGTGGAGAGCTTATTATTATTAGTCCAGTGGTAAATTATATTCAGGACTCTTTGGACAACCTTTTAGAATGGGGGAAAACATGCACGAAAGCCAGGTAAGCACCAGATGATCAGTGGTTGGGAAAAGGGAGGTGGGGCCTGGGGAAGGGGATGTGCTCTCCTGGGGAATCCCAGAGGGCTGGATTGGGACCCCAACTAGACTGGATTTGACTCCCATTCATGAGGTTCCCCATGCCCTAAGCTATAGTTTGGAGAACTGGAAACAAGCCGTAGCCACAATTGCTCCCTCCTTGTTTTCTTTCTTCCCCTCACTCACACACAGCTTAATCAATTACTTCCTCTTTCGGTCAAACATAGTTTGCTTGTTCAAATGTAACAGCACACTAAGGCTTGAACAAGAAAGGATTTCATTGTTTAAGGCGCACAACATGTGTACACAAGTGGAGGAAGGTGCACGCAAGCTCATGGCTTCTTCTCAATTCTTCAGACCATATTTTGGAGAATTATCTATATTCAGACTGTATTCTTTGGCCAAGTCCCATCTGATTCTCATTCAGCTGGGAAATTTCTCCCCTCTTCTTCTGTTGGCCTTCTTCAAGAGTGCTATGGAAATTTCTAGCTTTTGTCACAGTGAGTCCATCCTCACTTACTGTAAACTGGATTGGGCGGGAAGCTGGGGCTTGACTGCCAGTACTCACACGTGGGGAAAAATGGGGGGGGGAGCAATGCTGTGCACACCATATAGGTTAGGGTTAGTGGCTGGAGGGAGCAAAAACTGGCTGCAAGTAGGAGGCTGTAGCACTGGGCTTTGATATTTATTGATTTACATCTGTATAGTGTGTTTTAATCCATGTTCACAAAACCGTTTGCAGCAAAACAACAACAAATACCAGCAATAAGTAAAAACAGTCAATCAACTCAGTAAAACTAATCTGAAAAACAGCAACAGATAAATCGTCAGATCTCACTCTCAGTGAACAGAGACCTCACTCTCAAGTGCCTGTTGAAACACAAATGTTTTGCCTGCCTCTGAAAGGAGGCAAGGGATGATGTTAATCAAACTTCCAGGAGGAAGCATTGCATAGCAGTCTAGTGGATACTCTTCTTGTATCCACAACAGATGGTACCCTAAGTAGGGCCACATTTCCATATCTTAAAGTGCTGTGGGTTGATATAGGAGAAGGCATTCCCTGATACACTGCGGGCCCAGACCATTTAGGGCTTTATATGCCAACACCATTACCTTGAATTCGGCCCAGAAACATGCTGATAGCTAATGAAGCGGTGGTAAAACAACAGTAATATGCTTCTTTGACTTGTGCCAATCAAAAGATGAGCAGTGGCATTTTGAAGTGATGGAAGTTTCTGGATGGCCTTCAAGGGCAGCCCCACGATGAATGCATTACAATAGTCTTAATATCTGGAAGTCATCAAACACTGAATGTCAGTGGACCAAAGGGAAAACAGTTTGTTATGTGGTGGGCATTTGTGCATATGATATAATGTGGTGTGTGTGGGTGGGTGGGTGTTTGTGTGATTTGATTTAAAACAAACATTATAACTGAGGTTCTCCAACTTTTAGTAACCATAGTGGACTTCTTTATCAAAGTGGAGAATTATACTAGTTGCTCACTTTTAAAAATATCTAGCCTGTTTTACGAATGTGTCTATGGGTCACACAGAGTTCTTTAAGACACACTATAATCATGTTTTCTTGGCAACCACAAAAGCTAAAAAGGCACTGTTTAAAAACTGAAACCTTGCTTCTCATTATTTTATCATATCTCAAAATGTCAGATTTCTGGAAACTGAAAGTGGTGGAATTGGCAATTAAATCACAAAAGTTGGCATCACTGACTTCTGTTAAATCTCTACCATTGCTTTTGTGAAGCTCTCAGTAGATGTGACATGAAACACACAAAAAAAGCAATTTAGTTTTAACAGTGCTGGAAAGTGTGAAGTAAGCACAGTAAAATTCATAGGGCAATTTGTTAAAAACAGAAAACACCAAAGAGAGGGAGGGAGAGAGGGAGAAGTTAGGTGCTAAACTCCCATGCAGATTTCTGACAGGTAACAACTTGTCCCCATGATAACAAATGACACTAAAGGCAAGTGAAGTATAAACACACATAAAAGGGGAGAGGGAATAGACTCTTGCCTATTTATTAGTGCTTGTTATGCATTCACACTTGGTAGGTGACATTTTTCATTTGCTAATATGCACTTGATCTCTATCTTTGTTCTTATAGTGAGGGTGTATAATCCATTTGTTTCAGTCCCAGAGTGCTTCGGGTTAGCTGTGAGGGTCCAGGTGTTGACCTTCAAGCTAGGTGACAGTGGAAATGCCTTCATTAAAGCTGCTTGGCCTGTGGTTATATATATATATATATATATATATATATATATATATATAATTGTAGCATATTTATTTATTCATTATATTATATTACATTACATTTCTATACTGTCCAATAGCCAAAGCTCTCTGGGTGGTTCACAAAAATTAGTGTTGTGCCTCCAGTAGGTCAGACAGAAACCAGCCATGCCAGAGTGTGTTTGGGGTGGGGTCAGGCTAAGTGCAGCCTGACCCAGCTGGGCAGCCTTACTAATCAGCACCTGCTCAAAAGGCAGGTCCCAAACACACTCAGATGCTGGAAGCAATTGTTTGTTACTACAGCTACAGCCAGACGCTCCTGACGTTCCCGACCTCAGACTTGTACCTTTGACCCTTGGAACGACCTTGACCACGACTTTGCCTGATCCCAAACTGGTTTACGTTTGCTCTGTTTTGGACTGATATATTTTGGCTTCGACACTCAGTCTGTGATAACGACTACGGCTTATCTTGGAACTGGACGGATTTATGACAATTAAAACCTTAAAATATAATATAAAATAAGATAAAACCTTTAAAAGCATAAAGCAGACTAAAACCAGAATAAAAACCAACAGCAGGAAAAGATCTAAAAATACAACAACACACAATTTAAAACTATCTAAAGAACTAAATAGCCTGGAAAAATAAAAAAGGTCTTCACGGGTACTGAAAAGACCACAATGTAGGCACTAGGTGAGCCTCTCTGGGGAGGGCATTCCACAACCGGGGTGTCATCATCAAATAGGCCCTTTTCTGAGTAGACACTCACCTCACCTCATTTTGTGGGGGGATCCAGAGGATACCCTACCAATATGGATCCATGGAGCCCTCAGGGAGTGGGGTGGCCTGCTGAGCCATTGGGAATGGAGTAAGAGGAGCCTCTCATCTCCTGGGATGATCCCTCTAGATTCTCATCTTCATCTTCTTCATCCCCATACTAGTTGTATGACCTGCCATGAGCATCTGCAAGAATTTTTCCAGGGATGGGGAGTAACGTCACACAGCAGTTTGTGGTTGTAATTTGTGCACATAGCGTGTGCCACTACAACACACCTGAGCATTTTCTTGTGTGTGTGGTTTGTTGCTTAGTATCACATTCCATGACATTTAGAAGCCTACACAGATGAGTAGAAGATCCTTGGAATTGAACAGCACTAATTTGGAAGAGTGTTACATTTAAGAAATATCATGAACTCCAAAAAAAAAATATTTTTCCGATTTTTTTTTTTGCTGCAAGCCATGAAAAAGTTGTATTGTGAGCTGATGCAAAAAGTGGCTGATAACAATGTGAAAAATAAAGTGGATTGAGAGATTAAAACAACAACAACAACAGCAACCCAAGAAAGAAGAGGGGAAAAACCCAAATGCACAAACACAGTACAACTGTCTGAAGAATCTGGTATTGGATATTTTATGGCATCACTGCCCTTATAACATTGACAACTTCACATGACTTATCCTAGAATGATTTCCTTCATCTTGGAAACATTAGCAGACATTCTCTAGAGGAGCCTAGGTCTAGAGTAGTCCAACCCGATGCCCTACAGGTGTTTTGTACTCCAACTCCAAGTCTCCAACATTCCTGACCATTGGCCATGCTGGCTGGGGCTAAAGGGAGTTGGTCCATAACAGGTTGGACTACTCACTTTATTTTTCACATTGTTATCAGCCACTTTTTGCATCAGCTCACAATACAACTTTTTCATGGCTTGCATCTTGAACGGCAGCAAAAAAAAAATAAAAATTGGAATTGCATATTTTTCATGAAACTGCACAATTTGTGTATAGTTGCACATTTTAAAAAAGCCCCTATAGCATTACAGAACAAGCCTAGCATTTCTGATAGCTCTGGTGACTAAGCAGTGACAAGGCCTGGACACCTTGTCCAAGATAGGTAGACACCAAGATAGGTAGACCTGGCCTCTGAGAAATTTGTATATCAGGTCTGTTGTTTCTCAATGGGTAGACCCAGTGTCTGGACAATGTCTTTCCACTCACAGCTGAAACTTTCAATTATTTCCTTGACTCCCCTCACCCCTGCAATGGCCCTTGGGCTAAGGGCCATTACAGGGGTGAAGGGTATGGTTAATATTGGGGATGTGCAGGACCTGCTCAGCTTGTTTCTCTCATTTAAGGACAAATTGCATATTTCAGTCTGTTGAAGTGAGCTGACATATCAGGCAATGAATCACACAAGTGTTTATGTGATATTCATTTGACAACTAAACAAGGAGAACGAGATCATATCAAGAAGATGCAATCAAGAAGTACTTTTGATTTGGCCTCCTTTTGTTACTGTGACTTACTCCTTCCCTCTGGCTTTTACAGTTTTCTCCTGAGTTAATGGGTTCTCAACTCTGATACCTGATATCTTGTCTTGCCATTAATCACTCTGAAGTTAACAGCTAGTACACCTTTCAGCAAGATCTTGACTTTAACTTCATCCAAAAAGCAATGAATCAAAGTCATGGAAATATAGGGTAGTGCCATTTGAAATAAAAACTGCTTCCTTACCTCCCACCACTTCATAGAATTCAAACAGTATCCCCCCCCCCCCAATGCAATAATGCATTTGGTGGCAGTGAGAAGGGGGGAGAGCTGACAATTTGATAATCTGTTATGAAAAAGCTAAAGAGTGTTTGAAAAGTATATCATCCTTTGGGCTGGTACATAACTATAAGGATAGGAAAGAGGCTTCTGATAATAAAATTATGATCCTGTCATTACAATCTTGGTCCTGTCTGGAGTTGAAAAGCTGGTCTTCTGTTTTGAGAAAGGTATAAGCAGGAAAATAAGGAAAAAGGAAGAAGATAAAGTTGGGGGGGGGAGAGAGAGACATGGGAGGGAGAGAATGGGAAACAAGTGTTGGGAAGGAGGGGATTTTTGTATGTCAGCTAAGCAAGTGCTTGGGCTACCAGGGCAGACATCATAGCAATTGTTGTTTGGGGGCAATATTTTTAGTCATAACACTTTAGTTGAGAAAGGCATCCCATTGCCATTAAATTTGTGCAAGGTATTCTTTGTGTGTGTGTGTATCACTCTTGAGATGCCAATTCTAATAGTGCCACCACCCAGTCATCAATGTCAGGTGGACAGCAGAAGCTCCAAGACTATAAAAGGAGCTGCTTAGCAACTAAAGCAACATGATAGATAGTACTTTGGCCACAGCATTCTGAACCAATTGCACTTTTCAAAGTCTTCAGAGGTAGCCCCATGTAGAGCATTACAGCAGTCCTATTTGGGCATTCAAAAACAGTCCCATGTGTGGGGAATGGGTCCATCCCAGGTAGCCCTCCCCCACATCACATGCATTACCTAGGTATCCCTGAAATATTTGCATGTACAGTGTGAAGATATGGAGAGGGGAATCCTGTGCTCTTACAGCAAGAGATGTGGTACTTGACATTACAGAGGGGAAGTGGGCAGAACAGATGGCCATGTGCCATTTTTTGGTAGCAACTAAGGGTCTAAAGTAACATTCAGTTTGACCTTCAACACTATTTTGTTCAAGACATAGCCATTCCAACTGTCGATCCTCAAGAAAAATTGCATCAGTGTGGCAATATGACAATACATATACAATATCATCTAATAGCACTTCTTGCATTTGTACAATTCCAGTTGTTCTTCTAGCTATGTTTTGTCTCCCCTTTTCTTTGCTTTCTCTTCTTTCCTCTTGTCCTCTGTCCTTCATGATTTCCTGCCCCACATTTCTTACTTTTCCTTTTAGATTATGTGTGTGATGTACTTTGGGGTGAAAGAATCTCTAACGGAGCAACAGTCTCGTTGCCAGGATGGGAAGAAAAAAATATGTAAAGAATATAATGCTGTGAGCTGAAACAAGCCTTTCAAAATTCCTAAGATTCAGTGTAAAATTTGTAGTTGGCAAGCCCTGTAAAGAGAAAATATGTGAGCTTCTACTAGCCTACATGGCTGGCAGTTTGACTGGTTTTCCTAGCTCTACAGTATGCATTTCATAAACCTTTCATGTATGGCAGTGATTATGTGCTAGAGCATGGAATATGGCCTCTGATGCAGAATACACAATTGCTCACATTTCTAGTGTTTACAGTTGCAAAGAAAAACCTGATACAGTGTTTGGGAAAGTTGGAAGCTAGAGGTCTGGGCAGGAGATTCAGTGAGATGTCTTCCCTTATTCAAACCATTAGGGCACAATCCTATAGCCCCTAGATGGCATCTGAGGACCATAGGATGCTGCGGTTTCCCCCTCTGAGACCTTAGACAATATTACAACCTCAGGGGAGAGGAATCCAAGTGGGGATTCCCCCCACTCACACATGCCAATCCCAGCCACCATGGAAATTTCTGCTGTAGCTTCTTCTCCCAAGGTCTGTGTTGTGACCTCAACAGGAGAGGATATGAGGGTGTTGGGGGTGGCCCAGAGGGTGGGCAGGGAAGAGGCAGTGCTTCCCCCAACAGCATGATTCAGCCAGTGAGAAATGCAGCTGAGGACAGAGAGGCAAAACTAGCCTCCATTACTCCTCTCACCTTTCTGCAAGAGTCCAGCAATACTTGGAAGCCCTCAGTCTCAGAGATTCTGTCATTTAAGCAGCAATCCCATAGGTTTGCACCATTATTATTATTATTATTATTATTATTATTATTATTATTGCATAATCCTGACCTTCCTCCAAAGAACTTAGTGTAGAATACATAGTTCCCTCCACTGTATCCTCACAAAAACCCTGTGAGGTATGTTATGCTGAGCGATAATGACTGGGCCAAGAACACCCAGTGAGCTCCATGGCTGAGCAGGGATTTGAAGTGAACCCACCACCACCACCTCAGTCCTAGTCTATCATGCTCCACTACAGCACATTGGCTCTACTTCTCCGTGACATCTAATTCCGCTCCCCTTACTCTTACAGGACTGCTCCATTTCACTGCCCCCCTGTTTCCTGGTAACTTTAAAATAAAGTAAAGGTTATAACAAACATTTTAAACAAAACACTTAGATTTTACAAGTTGCAATTAAGGAAAATCTGCATAGTTTATTCCCATCTCTAAATCAGAGGTTTGTGGTCATGAAAATGTTAGTATAAAATCTCAAGTGCCTTGTTTGGGATTGGTATTTGTGAAACAACTGCTTTTATTAACTTATTTGAAACACACACACACACACACACACACAATTATACACCACATCATCATTCAAAAATTCCAGGGCAGTATACACATAAATCAAATATTCAATACAATAAAAACAGCAAAAAGGAAAAAAAAATATCAAACATTAATACAATAAAACTGGGAGACATAAAAACTATTTCAAGCAGTTAAAAAATATATACAAATTTCCATTTAAAATGGTAGTAGTAGTAGTACAGAAGCCTCATGTACTCATGTGGTCAGAGACAGAGGCACTGCCTTTTGAAAAAAAATGGAAGGTATCAGCTGTGTCAGTGAAGGTCAAGAAGCATTACAGAGTCACTTCTTGGTGCTCAGCTGTTTAGTAAGAAGACAAGAGCTGGGAAGCAATCTTGGCAAGTCTTTGTGATGAGAGTGCATTTTAAAATTAAAAATATTAGCTAGTAGAATTTAGCAGATAAGGAATTTGAGACTTCCCGTTAGAGGAGGGCTCTGGACTCTCCTAAAACTAGTATGTTGGAATCTAGCAGCTTATTATTTTTGCAGAGCTTCCATAACAATCTGGGCAAACTAGCTCAACTCAGGAGTATCTTCTTGTATTTCTAACCTGAAAAAAGTAACTCGCTGGGATCTGCAGAGTTTACCTCAAGTCAGCAACAAAATTCTTGTGTAAGAAAATGTCATTTGGAAATGACAAGGGAACAAAAGAAGAGCAACCAGTTTTACCAAACAAAATAGTTTGTGTAACTGTCTATAACTTCTTTTTCTGCAGCAAAGGAGAATATTTTAGCTTTCCCCTTGGTAACTCGTTGAGATTTCTATAGGGTGCAATGAATATTAGAAAATATCACAGATCTTGTACAGTAACAGTGCAATCCTGTGCATGATTACTTGGAAGGAAGTCCCACTGTGTTCAGTGGAGCTTGCTATTTAGTAAGTGTGTTTAAGATTGCAGCCTTAGTTGTGCCTTGTTGCTGCAATTCTGGCAAGAATATAAACAAATATCTTTCCTGTATCTAGTATACAGGAAGGCAAATTATGATAACATTGTAGAAGCAAATTATGATAACATTGTAGAGGCAAATTATGATAACATTGCAACTGAAATAAATTATCTTTTGAACAGTCATCACAAATTAAATGAGTGAGAAGTAAACAGAATGACTGCAGTATCACAGTTCCACTTGATGTCCCTCCAATTGTTTCTGGTGGTAATCTTACTACTAGTTTGGTAGGGTTGGGTGAGAAATTCACTGGGTTCACATTTTTATTTTCCACCTACCGGAACCAAACGCAGACTGACACGCAATTTGTGGTCAGAAATCTGTACGTTTCCAAGCTTGCAATGTGTTCCACTAAACAAACAGAAAATGTGTTTAACAACATGTGCACATTTAGAAAATGCACAAAGAAAAATGTGTACATTTCTAAAATGCACACAGACATGCTTTAGTCAATGAGTGCATGCATATAAAAACACAAGCCACCTTGAGTGCTACATCTCTTGGTAGAAAGGTGGGGTACAAATAAATAAATGCATACATACATTTGAAAATTTTTATTTATTTATTTATTTATTTCTTATATTTATACCCCGCCTTTTTTCCTGCAAGGAACCCAAGGCGGCTTACATAATCCTCCTCCTCCTCTCCATTTTTATCCTCACAACAACCCTGTGAGGTAGGTTAGGCTGAGAGTCAGTGACTGGCCCAAAGTCACCCAGTGAGTTTCATGGCCAAGCGGGGACTAGAACCCTTATAAAAAACAAAAACCCCACACACATACAAATGTCTGGGGGCAGTGGGGAAGCTTCCATAGAACTGGGACAGAATGACCTTGCAGATGGAAAAATTAGAACTTTGATGAGATCAAGCTTGACAAATTTGCCTTCCCTAATTGTGTGTTATGTGGAGTTATCACTCCCCTGAGGCTGCAGTCCTATACCCACTTACCTGGGAGTAAGCCCTACTGTCATTAGGATTTACTTTTGAATAGGCATGTATAGGATTATGCCGTTAATTATTCTTTTTGAAAAGTAAACATAAAAATGTAAAAAATAACTTATTATCTTCCTATGCATAGGGGGTCTCAGTTTTGAGGCTGAGTAGATAAACAGTCAAATGACATCTATTATAGCACAGAGAAATAAGGACTAATTGTTGTTGTTGTTTTAAATAGTATTATCACTCATCATTACATAATTTGGCTCCTCAAAAACAAGCAGTGTCTTCTTTAAATGTCTATGATGGCACAAAGACCTATTTAGCTCAACAAGCTCTTGACACCCTGTATATATGTATATCACATTAGCAAGAGAAGTTATTGGTAAGTTTCCATTACAGCTAAAAAGTTAACTTTTCCAAAAACGGTATGGGGTGGGGATTACCTGATGAACACAGTAAATATACAGGGATTTATAACAAACACAACTTGATTTCAGGGGATTTTTTTTGGTTGCTCTTGCTTCAAATATTGACTTGTCATAGCCAGACACTAAAATCATTGTTTCAATGTCCAGTCCAATAAATCTTGTAGTAAATATATCCTATGCACATTCCACACTGGGGAAGAAAAATTAATAACTATAGAGGCTCAGTATTGTATATTCATCAAGGCATTTTCGGTTGGTAGAACATTTCAAGATGGGAAGAGGGGTTATGTGTGTATTTTTGCATGTGTGCGCGCATGCGCGCGCGCACACACACACACATCATGTGTATATATATATATATATATATATATACAGGGACAGTTCTGCTCCTTGTTCCTGAACATTTTGAGGTAGCAGAGGTGTCTAAGGTGTCATGTTGCCTTCTTGACCATGTGAAGAGAGAAGGGCAAAGCAACTCCAGGAGAGAAAGGTTCACTGGTTTGCTTTGTACGCTATCGAAGTTCACCAAGATGGCTGCAGGGCATAAATCTATGAGTTTGACTTTGACCAGTGCACCTCAGGAGCTCTCAGCATCTTTAGCAATTAGTGCATCAGCATTACTAGAATCAACACAGACCCAAAAGCTTCTACCTTGTCAGCAAAAAATAAAATGTCTGCTGTCAGGCAGAGAAGCTAGCTGCAGTTCTCTTTGCACTGATTGATTCACTGTTTCTAGTCTGTTCTTGTCAGGAGGGAAATCTTGCCTGTACACAAACAGATACGGTGACACAATTGTATAAAATAATCAGATCCCTCTGTTTTCATAGGGCTTCTATTTATGTAAGGCAATAATCATCATGTGTCAGATAAAGGAGCTCAACGAGCTTTATGACTTCCCTGTAAAAAAAGAAAGAAAGAAGAAGCTGTGGAATTGCTATAGTGGAGTACCAGTAAATAACAAAACATGACATATGTTGTGGGATTTTTTCAGGAGCAGAAGTTCCTGATACTCTTGCACACAAGCGAGTCAGTCAGAATACAGGTCACAACCCTGCATTTCTAACCCATTGTATAGCTGAAAACTCAGAGCAAGTAAAATTAATAATACTTATGTATATACCTTGGAATTATTTGAGATTAGCGGTGCTTTGGCATGAGGAGCTTTTAGTGCTACCAATCAAAAGTCATTGTGGAATGATTGCATATTTCAATCCTTAACATATATTTTGTGGTAAGAGAAAAGATAGAAACAGCAGCGGAAAAGTACGGGAGGGTTACAAATGGACATTTTTTTGCCCATAAGATTCTATGAAGGAGGCAGGACAGTTGCAAAATAAAAAGCCTTAAGTGGAAGCACCCTAGAACAGTCAGAAGATGAAATGGAGGTGAAGTTTTAATGTGAAACTGAATAGGCATTTTTTGTTATTATTTTTTTTGCATCAGAATAATTGGGGGGGGTACATTGTTAAAGGAATGCCTCTGCTAAAAATTGGCTTCCACTGAGATAAATCTATACTGAACTTGTTATAGGGTGCTGAGAGGTTCTACTACATTGATTGTATCAATGAAATAATTCTTAAATCCATGAAAGCAAATTATGCAGCATGTTCTGCCAGCCTTCAAAGCCATACCTGCAAATTTCATCTAGATTGAATCCTACAAGTACATCAGGAACTGGTAATCAATAAAATATGGAGAAATAGAATGGCCCAAATGTCTTTCAGAAGGTGCAGTCCTTCTGCCCAAGGGGTATCACATTTGGGTCAAACGTTATGGATGCTGACTGCTGAATGACCCTTTGTCATACTACATAAAGGGCAAGGGATAAAATAGATCCCTAAGCCACTGTCTTCTTTGTTGGAGCATGCAATTTGCATGCCTTAAGGCAAGGGTGCACACACTTTTTGGCCCTGATGACCAAATGATGCCGGGGTGGGTGGGTGGGGTGCACATGCATGTGAGCACTTGCAAACACACACACACACACACACACACACACACACACACACTCAAAACCCAGAAGCAGAACCTCAGATGGCTAGTTTTGGGAGTGTCCTCTGGGAAGCAGGCTCTCTAATTGTTCATACCTAGAGTGTCTTCTGTGAAGCAGGCCCTCTGGGTGCTGCTTCTTTGCACATTAGACAGCAAACTAGGTGGTAATTTTGGTTGTGGAGGTAATGGAGGGTGAGAAAAAGTACCCTGGGAGCCACATGTGTCTCATGGCTTGTGGGCTGTGCACCCTTGTGTATGTGCTTAAGCCTGAAAAGGCATATGAATTAATAAAGTCAGATACTCCATTCTCTAATAATAGGTCATGAATGCATACAATGGATGCAACACTGCAAAGCTTATTTGTCTGATGACACTGAATATTCGATAGGTCAGAAGAATTTGCTTTCTTTAATAAATTAAAATTGCATTTGACTGTTTATTAAAGTTTTTAATCAAATAGAGAGCTGTAATATCAATTGCCTTTGAAAGCTTGTCAGTTTTGCAGTGTCACTGGTATTCAGTAATTATTAAAAAACCTTATAGACTTTCAAAAAACAAAGGCAGCTGTGTTGGCCATAAGAATCCAAAATCCATATTGTGTAATACCTTTATTAGGCTAACTGAAAGATCAGAAAAAGTGAGCAAGCTTTCAAGACCTTCAGATCTCTTCATCAGGCAAGATGTTAAAATGAAGGGGGGAAAAGCAGGCTGGTGGTGGAGGGGAAATAGGAGGGGGGAAGGCTGACTGGATGCTGTCATCAGGATGGCTGCACAGTCAGAGTCTTAAGATGTAGAGGAGGAGGGTTTGCAGACATTCAAATTGGGCTCTGCCAGGTGATGTGATGGTTTCAGACAGTGCCCCTGGGACCAAGAGCGCAGAAGGCAATTGTTGATCCTCCATTTTCAAATATATGAAATCCATCTGTTCTTTCAAAATTGTCTCCATCCTGGGCGAACCAGGCAGGTTCCTTGATTTTTTGTTAAACAGATCAGCTAGGCTTTTGCAAAGCTGGAGATAAATTTAGAAGCTGTGCTGGGTTAAGAAGAGAGAGAGAGAGAGAGAGAGAGAGAGAGAGAGAGAGTCAATGGAAGCCAAATTGTGTAGTTTTACTTAGTACTTAGTAAGTCACAGTGGGGGACCTGTGCTGCTCCAGATGTTGTTGGACTGCAGTTCCCATCATCCCTAGCCAACATAGCCAAGAGTGAGGGATGATGGGAGTTGTAACATCTGGAGGGCCGCATATTCCCCACCCCTGTTGTAAGTGCTTCATGGCGCTTGGGACGCAATCCCATGGGGACACCCACTGTGACCCTCTGAACTCGGAGGATTACAGGCATCCTTATGCAGGGTGGGAGGAGTGCAGAGGCGCAGGTTGCCTCCTCACTTCTCCTGCCCTGCAAATTAGCCAGACAGGCAATTTCAGCTGCCTACCTGTGATGCTTTGGTGGGGGAGAAAAGAAGACCGAGGCACCACCAGGATACCTCGTATCTTGGCAGCACCAGTCTCCTCCTTGCCCCCTGGAATGCCCATGGGGTTTTTTGTGTCCTTGAAGAAGCAGCCAGCTGCAAGGGGGGGGGAGAGTGCTCCAAGTATGGAGTCCCAGCTCCGACGTCAGAGCTGTTTTCAGACGTCGGAGCTGGGACTCCGACAAATCCTATGGCCCTCTAGACACTGTCTAGGGGTCATAGGATCGCTGCGTTGGTAAGTTCAGGATAGAAATGTGTAAATAGGGATGCCAGAAAACTCTCAAACAGATTAAACTGACTTTGGATTTCTATGAATTCAACTGACTTCGGATTTCTACAGATTTCTATGAATTTCTATTATGCTTCTTTGAGTCATGCATAATCCATGGACTTTCAGTTAGTTTTTTTAAAAAATATTTATGCAAATGTTTTCATTGGCAAGTATGAAATTTATTTGAAATATGGTAATACACCATTCTGAAAAACTTTGCAAATGTATACACAACTTTTATTTTTAAATACGCAAATATACACACCGTTGTTTTTTTTTTAAAGTTAAGTTTAATACATCTCCAGTCTCTCTTCAGCCTCCATGTAGCACTCCTTCTTTTGTGTGCTCTGCTCATTGCTTGTACGGTAGGTGTGTAAAACACAACACCATGCTGGTGAAAGTGAATCATGATTCACAGATACTGAGACGTTAGCACACTAAATGTCACGTACTAATGGGAATAACACAAGTTGCTATGAAACTCATAGTAGAATTTTTGGGCTGCTTTTCTGGAGCCGCCCCCCCCCCCCATTGATTCTGTCTGAATGGATGACATCTGTGCAACACACATGGAATGGATTCCACAAAACCAGCAAAACTCAAGCTCGTCGATTCGAGGTTCTCCAAATTCCTCCTCAACGTTCTTTCTGACTCGTGTCCACATCGGCTTGCGAGCTTTGTTTTTTTTCTTTTTGCATGAAAGTCTGTGTGTGTATTTGTGCACATTTCCCCAAATGTATGCATGAAATGTGCACATTTTTCAGAAGTATGGATTTTTCTAACATAATTCGTTTTTGTTCTGTGAATCGCATCGCAAGCTTGGAAATGTATGGACTTCAAATGCAGATTGCGTTTGGGTCTGCATCTGGTTCCGGGATGTGCAAACTGAGTAAATTCTGCTCAAAAACAAACTGAAACAAATTTCTCATACATCTCCAGTTCAGGATAGTTTAAAAAATTAGAAGCTTAAAATTCTGGTGTATGGACATTAGTGTCTCACTGTACAACTATTAGTGGTATAGATATGATTTCTAGGACATGTTATTAGTTTATTTTCCTTTCCCTCATTTCCCCACTCAGAATTATGCTATCTAGTACATAATTCCTCCATATAGAAAACAAGTTGTCAAGGGAAAGTTTCTTGAATAGCTTCTCCCTAATATATTAGTTTTCTAGAAGCAGGGATTTGTTTTGTATATGGAGAAGAATTCCATCACGTAAGCCCCTGTCTGAAGTTAGTCTGAAGCAATATAGCTCAGACACAGGTTTTCCATCCCAGTCAGAATTAGGCCAAAAACATATTATAACATTTAGCAGGCTGAATGTCTAACTGGTCCGTGCTTCACTGAAAACAACAAATTGGAATGTTGTTTTATTGGTCATTATTATTTATTTGTTGTTAATATGCCTGGTGTGTGAATGCAAACTATTTATTTATTTATATTTCAGCAAAGCTTACATGGATTGGGCCTCTGATATAAGTTTCAGGGGGTTTTAAAGCTCACCCGAAAGAAGTAAACTTTACTAGCCTCTGAATTCTTTTCAGGTTGAGATTAAAATCTGAGCAGGAGAAGAACTCTCAGTTTATCTATCAACTCCTCTAGTCCTTTTGATCTCCCCCCACCCTCCGCCTTCCCTTTAAATCTCACTTACCTAGCTGAGTCAGTGGTATTCTGATTGGGGAAAGGAGAGAGATCTATTCTCATCAGTCTAGAGATGGGCAAATCTGTCGGTTTCTCTTTCTCCTGCATCCATTTTTTTTTTAAAAAAAAAATCAGGTTCTTTCTCTCTCAAATATGAAGAACTTTGTGAATCTTGGACTGCCTGCCATATAGCTGTTATAGATGCACCGGCCTGTCATATAGTTGTTATAGATGAGGCACCTGTCAGAAAAAAAGAGGGGCAACCCTAACTCAGCACTAACATGGTTGCATACACAGGGATTCAAACCTAGACTTTTAAGAGAAAAGGTCTCAAAGCCCTGGGCCTTTTTGTCCCAAATATGGAGAACTTGGTGAATTTTGGTAAATTCTTATCAAATCTGGACTAAAACAAAATTCTCCCTACTAACCACACACTGATTCCAGTGCACTGGCAGCCTGCCAGGAAAAAAGGCCCAAGGGAAATTAATCTTCTCAAGGGCTACTACAGTTAATGTAAGCTTCATAAATCTTTTTTTCCCCAACACCAGAAGGAATTTTACAATAGAAATACCATACTACTGTGATCTATTGAAACCAGGCATGGGCAACTTCAAGGGGTTGGGGGGGCTGCATTGGCCACCCCAGAACCCTCTGAGGGCCCGACTCCTCTCTCCCTGCCAAAATTGCAGCAATTTTGCAGAGAAACAGGGGGCATGCAAAGGAGCAATCAAACTAGAAGCTATGGCTAAATAAACACATTATTTTGGCTCTCCTCAATTAACCAATTCAATTTGGTATATTTCCTTTAGGAAGGAGTTCCAGAGCTAGTGTTGGTAATGGGGTGGGGTGGGGTAGGGTGGGGTGGGGGTGGTAACCTAGCCAAATTCTAGCTGCACAGTTCACACCATTACAAAGTCTACCAAATGGAGGAATGGGGTCTCAATCTGATTTTTATAAACTAAGGCTCACGCATAGGGGAGTAAGCCCTACTGAACCGGGTTAGATTTACTTCTGAGTAAGCATTCATAGAACTGAGCAGCTAGTGAATAAAACAAGTCGGTGAATGAAAAAACACACACATAAAAGGTTATCTTAAGCCACCATAACCTGTGGAAATTTATTCGGTGGCATATGCTAGTGTAAGATTCTGAAGGTATAGAAATATATAATTATATTTGAATTATGTTTTCTTCTGAGGATCAGGGCATCATTTGATTAGCTTTTTCTTTAACAGTAATAAGTCATTACAGAAATGTAGTCTGTCTCCTTGGCTATAAAACCAACCAACTGAAAAAGGTTATTTTTATCAATTAGCTTTCAAAGCCTGCTACAAAATGAATTTCTTTGCAGATAAATCCTGGGTAATATTATATTCTCAGATAAGTTTCCTTCTATTTTCCTTGCTAAGAAATATTCAGTTACTCTTCAGGAATATGTATCATGTATACAAGGCAATTGAAAATTCTACTTCAGTGGCCAGAATATGTGTTAAACTGAGAATATCAATGATTATTCTTGAAAGCAGATTATATAGCAAGAGTAAGTTAACATATGAATATTTATTGAATTCTGTGTCATGAGCAAGATTGTTTAAATGCTATCAATGTGGCAGCACATTGGCCACTGGAAAGATATGCATGCTCACACAACTACTCTTTTCCCAGTCTCAACTTGTGTAGATTTGTAAGCCTGTGGAAAGAAACAAATTAGTGTCAGGAGCCTAATTTAAGATTAGCCTACACTTTAGAGCAGGATGGGGAACCTGTGGCCCTCCAGATATTGTTGGTGTCGTGACCCCCCCTCCAGGAGTCTTCCTTGGAGGATGAGTGTGACTTACCCAGTTCCCTGGACATTCCTCAGGAGGAGAATTCAGAGACTGCCGCTCAGGATGGTGCTGACCAGGCGGCTAAGGAGCCGGCAGGACACTCTGGAGTGACCCGTGGGAGTTCCCCAGCCCGGCAGGAGTCAGAATCATACGTGGAGAAGGTGCAGCCCCCAAGCCCTCAACAGTGCAGAAGAGTGAGATGCCAGGGGCAAACGTAGGCACCCAGACGCAGCGTCCGGCTGCAAGCCAGGCAGTCGGCCCTGTGAGGCTTTTATTATCAGCCTGCTGCTAAAGAGCTCCAGCGGGGGGACGGACGTGCCCAGGCTGCAGGCAGTATAAAAACGCTCACTCGCCGAAGCTTGGGTATCGGGAAACAACGTCCTCTTTGGCTCTTGTTCCTGATTCCTGACCCTGCTCCTGAACCTTGCCTTGAACCCCGGACTCTTGGACTCAACTTCGGACTGACCCTGACGACGCCTCTGCTCGATTGACATAACCGGCTAGAATCCCTGGACCGTCTGACCACGCTGTTCTCTGCTCCACTCCTCGGAAAGGCAACACAGTTTCCTAATCTTATCTCAGCTGTACTTTGGGCAGCGCTCCCAGAAAGAAAGCCAGCTGCTGGCTGCCGGCCAGCCTCAAGCCGACCAGTTGGACTCCCATTAGGCCAAGCCAACATGGCCGTCGATCATGGGTGATGGGGTTGCAGTCCAACAACATCTGGAGGCTCACAGGCTCCCCACCCCTGCTTTAGGGCCAAACCAGACATACTCAAGACTGGATTATTGTAATGGACTCTATGTGGGGCTACCCTTGGGCTTGGTATGGAAGCTGCAGCTTGTGCAAAATGAAGCTGCAAGGCTACTAACGGCCAATGCTGGCACCAGGTTTTTGAGGGCCCTTGGGTAAGGAACCCTCCATGGCCCCCCTCCCTCTGTTAGTCTACCTTCTCACTGCCATTGTGTCACCAGCTGCAAGTGCTCCTCATCATTTTTCTCATCATTGCTATCGCTTGACAGACAGAGATCCAGGGAATAAGTTGGTAGTGGCATCTACTAGCTCCTCCTCCTCCTCCTCCTCACCAACTCTGTTGCCTGGGCCAGAGCAAGAGGCAGGTGAACAAGCAGGTTGCCAATGGTGAAGAAGAGGAGCAAGTCCAGGGGGCTCTTGTCAGTAGGCCCCCACTGTACTGTGGGCCCTTGGCAGGTGCTCAACCATGCCTACCTTTGACGCTGGCCCTGCTAACAGCCCACAGATTGCACTGGAAAAGCAAACGTCTTCAATTTAATTAAAAAGTTCTGTTTCCAGGTTGCAGCATCACAGTCCCTTTACTCTAGATGTGCAGTTGGATGTTTATTGGATCTGAGCAGAGTTGTATTTATTTGGAAAGAACACATTTTTCTTTGTGTCTTTTATGATTCCCGAACAGAGCTCTCCATCTTCGAGGTTTTGTTTTGTCTGCTTCATTATGGCTTCAGAGAATATTACAGATATCCCCCCCCCCCTTTCTCAAGGCACATTTATCCTTTTTAAATAGGTTTTTTTCTGCTTCTTACTACAGCTATATCTAAATAATATACATGGAAATTCTAAAATTTCATCTGTATCTGTGGGTTCAAATAATTAAATGGCTTCTATAACAACAGCATACCTTTGATAATTGTCATGAGAAACTGTAAGGAAATCCAGATCCACCTTCTGATGAAGTGGGATGTATTCCATGAAAGCTTATGCCATGACAAATTTGTTAGTCTTTAAAAGTGCCACAAGACTCTTTGTTGTTTTTGTAAGGAAATCAAAATGGTGGAGGAGTTGGGGAGAATGGCAGCATTCCTAGAGAGAGAGAGAGAAAAAAATACAAATAGGGGAACATGCTTAAATAAGGGGATTGCTTGTATTTTATGGTTTTAATTGTTGTGAACTGCCCAGAGAGCTTTGGCTAGGGAGCAAAACAGAAATGAAATAAATTAATTAATTAAAAGGAAAGGAAAGGAAAAGGAAACAGTATTTATCAATTGATTTGAACTCCACCTTTCCACCAAAAGAAAGTGGCACTCAGGGTGGCTTAAACAATTAAAATTGATTGAAACAATAGAACAATACATTAAAATAGAATTAAAACATAACTATTACAGAAAAAAGAAAGAATTAAAAACAGCACCCAGCCCAGCAGACTCAGTTACAGGCAAAAGGCCTTCTTGAATAAAGTGGTCTTTGCCATTATGTTTTACTACTGGCAGAGTGTGGGGGCCAAAACAGTCATTATTACAAGTGAGCCTAGCAGCTATGTCTCTCATCCCACCCCCACCTCATTTTTACTCTAGAGTACCCACAGGGCCGATCTGGATTGAGATCCTAGTGAGAAGAGTAGGGAGGCTTTTAAGATCCAGATCAGGGACCCTCATCTACCCTAGAGTAAAAATGAAAAGAAGACATAGCTACTATACACACATTTAAGGTGCAATCCTATGCATATTTAGTTGGCAGTGGCATCTACTGCTCCTGCTTCTCACCAAGTCTGTTGTCTGGATCACAGCAAGAGGCAGGTGAACAAGCAGATCGCAATGGTGAAGAAGAGAAGCAATTCCAGGGGGCTTTTGTCAGTGGGCCCCTGCTATTCTGTGGGCCCTTGGCAGGTGCCCAACCATGCCTACCTTTGAATCTGGCCCTGTTAACAGCCCACAAATTGCATTGGAAAGGTTATCATCTTAAATTTAATTCAAAAGTTCTGTTTCCAGGTTGCTGCATCACAGTCCCTCCCATCACAGCATGCTGGGAGCTGTAGGCCTTTTTTCTGTCTAAACATGCATAAGATTGTGTCCATAAAGTAATGTCTGTTTTGGCCCCCAGAGATGCTGAATACTCACAGTGAAAAAACTGTAACCCTCAGCTGGATATGGAACAGAAGCTTGCATGTGCTGCAGTTTCAACAGACTACTCGGGGCCAAATCAGATGTGACACTATTCACACAATTAGCAACTGTGTGACTGGCTTGGGTGTGGGGTTGTTTGTTCTTTGGCAGATCAAGGGGAGCAGATCCAGATTGGGACTTGGGATTGGGACTGGGGGTGGAGGTTAACTCTTTGGTCCCTATTGTGGTCCCAATCTGGATCAGGGAGCCTGTGCCTGCTACTTGCTATTCACATTGGGATGAAAGATCCCTTTGAAATTAGTGGGAGCTTCCCTCCCAGTCAACCCCCAACTGCTATTTACTCTTTTAAAAACAAAACAAAAAACAAAAAAATCCTTGTTAATTATGTGAATGGTATCACAACATGCTTGGTCCTCAAGGTCATATCAGTCAGCTGTTTGATTTTGCTACCTGAGCCTGAGTAGTGAATGGTGCCCCCACATCCACCCAAGTCAAAGGACATAGTCTTCAGAGCCAGCCAGACTATTTTGGTACATGAGGCAGAAAATCCAACAAGCACCTCTCCCCATCCCTGGCAGTAGAGATAACAACAAAGAAAAAAAAGACACACAACACCAAAGCAAATAACACTTTGCTGCCCTTTTTTATGACGCCCGAAATCCGCTGCCTGAGGCAGCCACCTCATGCTGCCTAATGGTAGGCTGCCTGCTGTTCAACTCCCCATCTAATCTGAAAACAGCACACTTGCCATGCCTTGCAGTGCGGGAGGGAGGAGCCAAACACCCAAAAAATGACAATACATTGCTTCCCCCCCCATTAATTTTTTTATTGTGAGTTTCAAGAAATCAAGCAAAAACAAAATAAAAAACCCATCAAAAATAAAATAAAATAATGTATTACAATTTTCTTATATGAGATTCAAATAGATCCATTACAATAGTAGGCGATCACTTGTGACCCAGTAAGATTGTCTTCCAGGATAAAATTACAAAAAGAAAATTATAAAAAGAGGAAATTCTAAAAAAATTGTGTAGACTCTATGCAATATATTTCATATAAAGCAAGATATACTACTGCATAATTATACATAGACTTCAACAAAGGCAGACCAAATATCCATATATTTATCCATTCGTAGATTATGCCTAAAGAACACCTGTTCAAAAATTGAAAGCGTGGTTAAGTCCTCAACTCATTGTATTATCAACGCTGGCCGACAAATGACAATACAATACATTGCTAAAGGACTGTGTTGGCTTAGTGTAGCACAAGTTGCGAAGACCTGCTCCAGCAGGTTTGTACCGATGATACCAAGTTTGACTGATATGCACTTGAACGTCTACATAGATGTCTGTCATAAGGGCAGGACCGGTGCAAGGCAGTTTAATGGTGCCCTAGGCAAGATCAGATATTTAGCGCGCCCCCCTTCCCACCTGAGAGCGCTGTATTTTTTTTCAAGGCGTTTCTGGCACCCCCTTTAACCCTGCGCCCTAGGCAGCTGCCTAGGTGGCCTAATGGTAGCACCGGCCCTGCATAAGGGGTGGTATAGCTGTGATTTATGTGCCCACTTTCAGTTCTTTTCCTTTACTGCAGGCTGAAAGCAGAACACACAAGACTTCATAGCAATTCAGTTCAGGCTTTCTTTTACATATGGAGAACCATCACCACTTGCTAGGCAATTCCTTATGAAAAGAGGGAGAATGGTCCTCCATGATCCAAGAGTTATTTTCTGATATAGTTTTTATGACAAAACAAATCTGTGTGCATGAGACAGTCAGCCACCACAGTGTTTATACCTCACTTAATACATCACTCAATTTGTTCATCACGTCTAATGCTACTTAAATTCATGTGTTTTCTTGATAATTCCATGCAGGATAGCTGACACTTGATATGTGCACTCCCTGCAGAATGTTCACTTGTTCTCCTCTATTCTAACCATAAATGTTTCAAGTTCATTAAGACTAATTGTAAGACAAGCGATAGAGACAAATTCACGGTGGTGGTGGTGGTGGTGGTGGTGGTGGGAAATCCTCCCCGATTTTGAGCCAGGCCCAGGCAATTAAAACCCTACTGCTTCCTCTGTCTATTTCCACCCCCCATTTGTCTGCATTTTGTTTAAAATCCCTTACCTTTGAAAAAAGAGAAGATGGTAATCAGTGGCAAGGAGGACTCACTAGAGGCTTTACCCAGAAATTACACCTGGGAATTATGGCATATCATCCGAAGTTTCTTCTGCCTCATGATTCCATTTAGGAAAAAGGGTAAACTAGAAATCCATGCTACCTGGCAGAAAATGATGTTCATAAACATGCTCAATAGCATACTTCCCAATTAAGGAGAGGCCTCTCCCATATGTTGCTGTCTGCAGAGGTCACACCATTAGCCCTTCACCCAATGGTGCATGGTTCTTCCTGGCCTCATACCCACCCTTGGACATCTGAGGCAGCATTCCAGGACCTGGGAAAACCTCTGTGGGTAGAGATCTATGCACAAAGGCTTCCCTGCCGCTCAGACTAATACTAATTCATACTAATGCCTGGATTGAGAGGGTAGGATCAAGAGGTGCTGCTTCCATTGTGGCCAGGGCTAAAAGCATGACCCTGCAGTCCCTTTTCAACATGTTCGGTTCCTCCACACAAGTGGTGTGAAACTTGTCTGTTGTAGCAAGCGTCTAAGAGTTTCTCTCTATGATTTGGACCCACTGTAATCTTGATAATGATGCTGTGTGACATCTGTTGCCCATGAACACAACTTCATGTTTGAAAGGAAAAGTTTCAGAATATACTCCTCTATACTTTTGGCTGTTTCAGCGATGTTTCTTACATTTATAGGATTTCCTTTAGAGTGCAGTTTCCTTTCATGCTTCCCCTGAGAAATCAGTGCCATTTTACTGGTGCCCTAGTTAAGAAAATCTATTCTACCTGGGCTTTTTTGTATCAGCCTAAATTAGTGATTAGAAGGGCTATACTGCAAAAGTATATCAGCTTATTACAGGAAAAGGTTAAGAGGCATTTGGCCTATGCACTAGGGAGAAATCAAATTATCCTAATTTCTGAGAAAAGGCAACATTTCTTCAGTTTAAGCTCAAAATGGGTTCTAAAGCTGTACTATGACAGGTTTATACCCAGGTCATCACCATATGTAATATATCTATGGCTGTCTTTGTTTTATTTTTACATGAGAACAAATTTCTAAAGCCTTTCTGTTGTTAGGCAAGAAAACAGGGCAAATGAAGGAACAGGAAATGCACAGTATCACACGCCCAGAAGGACTACTGAAGCTAAGATGCCATTTTATATTAATAGCACTAAAGTAGCATCTGGGTGTCAATAGAGGCTTGTAGTATTTCTGTTTATGGGGGAACAGGTCTTCTGGAATTTGCCTCACATAAACATTTTTGTTCATAAGGATTGTTGAGTTTTGCTTCATATGCTGAAAAGATGGTTTCCCCTCAGCTGTTTCTAATCTATGCATCTGAGGAGGGCAATGCAACCTCCTCCAGAAGCAGGGGAGCTGGACTCAGGGACTCTTCTGGGGCTGAGGGCCCTGAGGTGAGAGGGACATTGATAGGTGCTCCCATGGCCACATCCTTTTATCAGCTTAGGCTGATATACCAACTACGTCCTTATCTGGACAGAGATAGCCTAGCTACAGTTATCCATGCTCTGGTAACCTCTCGTTTGGATTACTGCAATGCGTTATACGTGGGGCTGCCTTTGAAAATGGTCCAGAAACTTCAGCTGGTCCAAAATAGGGCAGCGAGATTGTTAACGGGGACTGGCCGACGTGAACATATTATGCCAGTGCTTTCTCATCTGCACTGGCTGCCAGTCTGTTTCCGGGCCCGATTCAAAGTGCTGGTACTAACATTCAAAGCCCTAAACGGCTTGGGGCCAGGGTATCTAAAGGATCGTCTCCTCCCATATGTACCTGCCCGGACACTAAGATCTACATTAGTGGTCCTTCTCCGAGAGCCCCTGCCAAAGGAAGTGAGGCAGGTGGCTAACAGGAGGAGGGCCTTTTCTGTTGTGGCACCCCAATTATGGAATGAGCTCCCCAAAGAGGTTCGCCTGGCGCTTACTTCGTATTCTTTCCAGCGCCAGGTGAAGACCTTTCTATTCTCCCAGGCATTTTAATCATTTTCATCATCTTAATCATTTTAATCTTGTAGTTGTTTTTAACTCCGTTATTGTAACTGCTGCTGCTAGCTCTGCTGTGTGTTTTTAAATGTGGTTTTAAATTTTATTTTTATTTTATATTGTATTTTATGGTTTTAACTGTTGTAAACCACCCAGAGAGCTTTGGCTATTGGGCGGTATAAAAATGTATTAAATAAATAAATAAATAAATAAATCCTCTTCTAGGTCTGAGAGGTCTCTATCAGGTCTATATCTTGAGGAGGGGTACTGAGAACCTTGGGTCATGACACACACACACCCTCAGGGGAATAGAATGGACAGACCCTCCCTTAGGAGGGTATAGGATTTCACCATGGCAGGGGCCATGCCTCAGGATGCCAGTGGGCATGGCTTCACTCAAATGGGGGCTGGCACAACGTGTTCTGTTCTGACAGCTGTGTAACTTTGCTTGAATGCTTCACTGTATCAAACTGAGGGTTATTCCAACCCGTTCAAGCCTGGGTCTGTTCATAGGTAATAAATGCCCATTACAAATGGAGAGGAGGAGGAGGAGGATTATGTAAGCCGCCTTGGGTTCCTTGCAGGAAGAAAGGCGCGGTATAAATATAATAAATAAATAAAATAGGTTGGATCCCAAGCAGTGGTGCAGTTGGGGTTGAATCTTGCAGCCAAGGTTGAGGGCACCGCAGCCCCAGTTGGGTGAGGCAACAGGCAAGTGACCACCCCAGAAAACAGGAGGTGAATGAGGGCACCAGGGCACCAGACACAAACTCTATTTGTTCCCTGTAGTCATGACAGTGCTGTGACTTGAGTGAGTTTAAAATGCAAAAGTGCACCTGCTCAGAATATTTTATTTATTTATTTTATCAGGGTTGGCACACAGATTGTTGTTCTAACGTATCAGGAATGTAGAAGCAGTTGTAAAGCATGGGATGATGGTGGAGGGGGTGGCCATACAAAGGGGGAGAGCATAAGACCATTAATTTGAGGGTCTAAAGTTACGTGGCTGCACTGCTGAGCCAGACTAAGGTAGTCATGTGTCAGCCCTATTGAAATCAGTGAGATCCAAGTGAGTCATGACTCACTTGTCCCATTGATTTCAATGAGGCTTAAAGCATGACTTAGTCTAGATCTGTCCCAATGGGGCTGTAGAATATTAGAAAACATGTTTGATTCTGAGTTTCTCACTTCACAAACATTTCCACAGAAAAAACGCCACTGCATGTTCTTTGGAGTGAAAAAAATGGCATATTGTTTGGAGTGAAAATTCTCTTCTCCCACTATTGCATAGCTAGGGATGGGGAGAACTTTGCGCGTGGCGGGAAGGCAGGTCAAAGGGCCAATCACATGCTTAGCACACTTTCATGAGGGCTTTGGGGGGTGGGGCATCAGGGGCAATATTAGTCCCAGTGGCCCCACCCTCGGCCTCTTTCATTTGCGGTTCGCTCCCTCCCTGTTCGCAGTGTGGGCTCTGCTGGTCGCCTGTTATGGGGCCAAGTAGGAATTTTGGCTCATTGCCTTGATTGGCCATATTGGGCAATGTGTATGTTTCACCTACTCTACGCTGTGATGCAGTGGTTAGGGTTGTTTTTGTACTGGCTGGTTTTTTTTTTTGTTTAATTTGGTCACATTTGGCAGGTAACTACAGGAAAATTCAGTGGGCTAGGGTTGGTGAGCACCCACTGACACCTTTTAGGTGATTGGCGATTCCCGAGGCTCTCCAGTCCAGGTTCTGCAGCCCGATGAGGAAATACAGACTGTCTTTGAGGCTGACTCAGCTCGCCCGCTTGGAGTTTTGCGGCTCCGTGGAGGTGACAGGGGAAGGCCTCCCAACACTGGCATTGGTGTAAAACTGAGAGGTGGAAATTTTACAGGCACTGCCCCTCAGGGATGGATGCATATCCCTAAAACATCTACTGGCGAGGGGCCGGTATAGCCAGGGACCCGCACTTCTTTCCCTTCACATATCTTGATTATTTATTTATTTTATTGATTATATTTATACTGCGCCTTTTTTCCTGCAAGGAACCCAAGGTGGCTTACATAATCCTCCTCCTCTCCCTCCTCTCCATTTTATCCTCACAACATAAAATGGGTGGGACTTGTGTCACCCTCTAGGTGTTGTTGGACTGCAACTCCCAGCATTCCTCACCATTGGCTCTGCTGGCAAGGGCAGGTGGGAGTTGCAGTCCAACAACATCTGGAGGGCTGCACAATTCTCACCCTTGCCATAAAAGGTATGAGTTTGCTTTGAAGCTATCTTTTTCCTGCTCTTTCCAAATCCACAATTGATGCACTATGTAACTTTGACTTTTGTTTCTAAATCTTGCAGAGTGCTTTCCTTTGGTATAAAACATGAAACAGGCTCCCTGTGAGGTAGGTTAGGCTGAGAGGCAGTGACTGGCCCAAAGTCACCCAGTGAGTTTCATGGCCGAGCGGGGACTAGAACCCGGATCTCCCGAGTCCCAGTCCAACACTCTCACCACTACGCCACACTGGCTCTGTCTCAATAAATGTGGCCCTAATTTGTACCATAATTAGTGTCTCGACCCTTTAGGCACGCAGATGGTAGAGAGCATGGATGGGTGAGAATTTTGTTTGTTTGTTGTTTTTATAATCACTTACCAAAATTTGCAAATTACTTTTAAAATGGGACAGAAAGAACTTGAGATAAAAGGGGGGCGGGAAACCTGAATGTGGGAGAAACTTAAACTGAGAGATCCATCCATCCAGGCTTTGAGTGCTTAGCTCTTAAATGTCTGGGTTTGAATCCCTGTGGATTCAGCCATGTTCGTGGGGGTATGCTAGGAATAGCTGTGCCTATTGAATTTGGATGGTGTGGATGGGTGAGAATTTTACTCAGCTTGTTAGCAGAGAATACCCCTATTTGGATATTAGTCTCCATTAAGATCATATGGAAAGAGACTAGAACTGCCTGCCTGGCACTGCACCCATCATCACAGCCTTTGCTTTCCCCACCCCCATGCTCTCCCTGCATGCAGGGCTTGTCTATAAAGGGAAAGCCCACTGAAAGCCCTCTGCAGCGCACATTGCCACCTCCTCCACTGCTCCGGGGGGGTCCTCCAACCCTCTGCAGAAGCTTTTCAGGGGGCATAGGGGACTAGTACAGGGGGAGGGGAAGACCTCCTCCTCCTCCTCTCCCTGTTCAGCCAGTGGGAAATCTCCCCTGGATGAAAAGCCTCCCACAGACCTAAGGAGCTTGTGGGAGGCTTTTGCCATATCCACCATATTATATTGAAGTTTATTTAAAAGGACTTTTAAAAAAGATTCAAATGGGCACCTATAAAAAGTTATAAAGCACATAAAGGCCCCTGTAAATGGTTCCCTATGGTGACTGTGAACCATATTTCTGTGATAGGAATCAAAGTTTTATCCATGCTGACCTAAAAAGAAAGAAAGGTTTGTGCTGGCAAGAAGAAAACACCCCGGTTCCTATGAAAGGCTACTGCACCTGAAGGCTGCTGTCCTCTAGGTGATGGTCATGTAATGGGCTAAAAGGTGAATGTATATAGTGGAGTATAGGGGGGAATTGGGTTTTGCTATATTTTTCTTGAGTGCCATTAATGATTAAATGGTGCCCAAAGAAGTTCCATACCATTATAAAACAGGACTTGTGAATATGAGGGATGACTTTTGGGGGATCTGGCACAAGAATTATTTATTTATCCTCGATAATTGGGAGAGTGGCAGCTGAAGCACATGAAAATACCAACAGGATGGAATGCACAAGAGTAGGGAAACTTTGTTGCTCTGTTAAATGAGTGATGCAGAAAGAGATTAGTTTAATTTCCAAAACACTTTTCACATAATTCACTGAGACCAGAACATTTGTGGAATACAGGAATCCTGGAATCAGTTTTTTAAAGCTAACAAATAATAATATACTGATGTTCAGTGATGATGGAACTAAATATGATTTATGTTTTCAGTAAAGACTTCTGATTAAGATTTATCTCACCACTGAAATGAATGGAGCGTCCTTATCCTCTGACTTCCCCTTGTTTGTTGCTTACTGTGTATCTTTCCTTCTTGAGCCCAGCTCAGCTCCTAGCAACCAGCTAATGCAGTAAAATTAAGAGCAAATCAGTGTCCTACTTGATCATGCCTTGTGATGCTCACCCTTCAGCACAGTTCCTTTGTCCTTTTAATCATGTAGATTAAATAAATTCATACGGATGTAACATATGCAGTGTCCTAAAGCACATTCCTTTATGCATAACTGCTTCCAAAATCTTAAAATTTCATTCGAGGCTGACAAAATAAATTTACTCAAGCGGTATTAAGACACAGTGGTTTAAAGATGACTTCCATACTTTCTCATTTTTATGAAAAGAAGTATCAGTAGTAATGCAGAAGTATATTATAGCTCAGCATCCCACTGCTGAGCCATAAAAGGAGTTTTCTTCTATTTGGCATTGCTAGATTGTTATACATAGGAAAGCACAGCATATGTGATCTTACCATGCACACTGCTGACTAGCTTAAGAACATCTGTATTACATACATTCTCAAGAACCATCAGGTATGAATGAGGAATCATTAAAATGAATGAGTGTATAAACAGCAGTTTCAAAGCACCGTATCTACGTATGGCATAACAAGAAGAAACTGACAAGGGCGGGGAACATATTTTAATTTACTTATAAGATTTATCCCCCACTTCTTCCATCCCCAACATGGCTGACAATCTACCATGTCATAAAACAACAACAAGAAGACAACTAAAAATAGAAACAGCAGCAGCATCATATTAAGCTGCAGCCAACAAATTAGAATCAGGGATCATTTTCATAAAACACACACCTAAACAAAATGGTTTTCAGCAGAATGAGTCCATAAGAATGTGCCACAATCTGCAGTGCAGCTAGGGCTAGACCGTGGGGCAAAAGTTCAGGACCAGCAGATGATGGGGGCGGCAGCAACAGACAGTCCTGGTGTCAGCAACTGGGCTGGAATGGGCATGTACAAGGTTACAGATACTCCTCATGCATTGTATTGTTTTTACTTTAAATATATATACCTTCCCTCAACAAATGGTGCTTGTTCCCAAGTAAATGTGTTCAGGGTAGCAGATGCAAACTTCAATTTATTCCTGCAGTCATGATGGTGCTATGATCTGAGTGCATGCCCTCCAACATTTCACTGTTGAAAATAGAGACACACGTGTGAATTTGTAAGAGCTATGGTTAAGCAACATGAAGATGTGATCAGGAGGGTGTGGCCAGGCAACATGAGGGCATGGTCAAGTACAAAAGTTATTAGAGGAAACACACAAAACTGCAGTATTTTAAGCACAGAAATCTTTGAATTTATAATAATATTTAACATTTAGATATCTCTGAGTGTGCAAAGTGGTTCACAGGCCCACCCTGCAAGCTCCTATTTTCTCCACTCAGAAAAAAAACCCATGTGGGCTCTATTGTACTTTATTTTATTTTATTTAAAAAAAAACAAGAACAACAACATTGCGATTGAACAATAATGCCAAAATGGAATGGTGATGTTTGTTGCTGCTATTTGAGGTAGTTGGGATTTTTTTTTTTCTTTCTTTCTCTTGTGTTTTCTGCTAACTCCCTTCTAATGCATTTTTTAAAAAAACAATCCAAAATCCCTGAAGAATAATCCTAATCATTACTGTAGAGAGCTTTCTCCATTGCACTTCAGCATGTGCTAGAAACAGACTTTCACATGGGGTGCACAGATAGAGCCAAGTAAATCCTATGCATGTGTACTCAGATGTAAGTCCTATTACATTCAATGGGACTTACAGGAAAGTGTGTATAGGATTACATCCTAAAGTACAGAAGTCCTTTCCATAAAACTCAAACCTGAACAACACAACACAAGCAAAGGAGTTACTGCCACTTAGTTTCAGTGTCACCAGGGAGCCTGTTTCATGTTTTATACCAAAGGAAAGCACTCTGCAAGATTTAGAAACAAAAGTCAAAGTTATATAGTGCATCAGTTGTGGATTTGGAAAGAGCAGGAAAAAGATAGCTTCAAAGCAAACTCATACCTTTTATGGCAAGGGTGAGAATTGTGCAGCCCTCCAGATGTTGTTGGACTGCAACTCCCACCTGCCCTTGCCAGCAGAGCCAATGGTGAGGAATGCTGGGAGTTGCAGTCCAACAACACCTAGAGGGTGACACAATTCCCACCCGTTTTATGTAAACCAAATATTGACCACATTTGGCACAGAGAAAAGTGCATGGACAAACAGAACTGCTTGCAGGGCAATTCTTTTTGTTTTAAAATTGTCAGGATTGGCACAAATTCAACAGGTGAAGGTTACCCACCCATCCCACACCCCCAAACATGATGCTTCAGTTCAGAAAGAAGGGGAAGTTTCTTGCATTTCCTTCTGACACTGTAACCTCACCTGTTAGAGGCACAGAGTCAGCTCTGTTAGGAAATAAAATCTTTGGCAATATTAAGATAGGAATCATGTGATAAATTCCCTCATTCATCTCTCCATAGGTCCAGACCAGCAGGTGCAGCCTCCACCTCCTTTTCTTTTCACCCAGCTAATCCCTTTCCAACAGCAATGTGCAGCAGGTAGAGCATGCGTGTGCACACACACACACATACACACACCCTTGCCTGGCCCTCCCAGCTTAGCAGCATTTGTTCCCTCCCTGCTTACTGTGGCCATTTGAGCCTAAGCAGAGAGCTACTCTTAAAGGTGCCATGGGCAGAATTGCAGCTAAGCTAAAACTGCATGCTTAGCTGCAATTTTGCCCATGGCTCCTTTAAGAGCATCTTAAAGTAGCTTGCAGTTGCGGGAGGCAGGGGAACTCGGGACTCTGCATGACAAAGTGAGAAGCCGTGATGGCTTAAGGGTTTTCGTGATGGTCCCAGCATTTTCGGGGCAATTGGAGACTATGTGAGTGAGTTTAGAATGTGAAACCGCACATGCTCAGAGTATTTCTCTTATTTCTTTAGACATGGCTGTCTGAAGGGTTCCCCCAGCATGCCCCAGCCAGCTATGCTGGCTGGGGCATGCTGGGAGTTGAAGGCCTTTTTTCTGCCTAAACTTGCATGGGATTGCACCCTAAGTCTATTAAGTCCAGGGTCTAAAGTTACCTAGCTGCACCACTGGCCAAAATCCTATCCATAATGCCCTCAGACCAAGAGGTTTAGTGCATGTGGTCATACCTAAGTTTGTTCCATAACATTTCTGCATTAATGTAAGGGTTGGTTTTTACAACGTACTTTAAAGAAGTGCTTATGAGGTGGTCTGATGGCTGAATTGTATCTTCCTCCCCCCCTTTACAGATACTGATTGCCTGACTTGGCTAGAAAGCATGGCCCCTGGCACATGTGTTGAAATGGACTGCAAAACTCTCCTGGGAGTGATGGCACATGGTGACATACCGTCCTTCCCAGGGATATTGGACCCATGGAGGCAGCCAGATTTATTTCTGTACGCTGTCCCTAGGTCATCACATGCTGTGTCACTCACAGGAGCATTTCCCCAGTTCCCTGCATGGTGAACCACTGAACTGCAGGGGGCAGCTTCTCAGTGAGCCCTCAGGCCTTGGACTGAGACTCCCCCCCCCCACTAGCCACTGGATCCTCCTGAATAGGAAAGAGTATAACAGGCCTTCGTATTGTGGCTGAGCCTTGCTTGAAGTCCTTGTTGCTTCCATGCTGGCTGGGGTTGATGGGAGCTGTCAACCGACGTATCTGGAGAGCACCAGGTTGGGGAAGGGTGTTCTAATCCGCGTTGAAGAGAATCCATTTTAAAACATGTTACGTATGCTAGCCATCCCACCATTCTATTTAGTGCCACAGCAAGGAAGAAAATGAAATGGGGGGAGGGGATTTCAGTGCTGGCTTGGATGCCCTGACTACATGCTCTTCAGTAGAAGGCAAGCTGATCCATCTTCCTCTAAAGGCCTTTTCCAAAAGTAAATTCTTACATCCCTTAGAGTTTCAACAGCTTCAGGTAAATATGGAGATTCCTGTTCATACAAAACATTTGGGGAATTTTGAGGGAAGCAAAACATTTCTGTAAGCGTTGCAACATGTATCTGGGGGTTCCTCCATATCCCATAGACAGATCTCTTATTCATACTAGGAAATGAATCAATATCTGGCTTGGTTTCACACACTGCTTAGAAAAAATGTCAAGCTACATTAGGAAGTTCCTGTTCTCATGAAGCATCTTAACTATTGAAAAGAAAAGTAGGGCGAGGGGGGTATCTGTGTGTATCCCATAGAGAAAGTCCTATTTGTATTAGAAAATGTACAGAGATGACCTCTGTCCCAGTATCTTAATGGCTTAATGTACAATTTTTGTCTCCAGCACACTCATAGGAAGCAGCCCAGAATGATGAGGGGCTTTCCCCAGCCCTAAGGAATAGCCTCTTATTCTCTGCCTAAGGAATAGCCTCTTATTCTTGTTTTCTGGGTTTATTTCTTTTAAGGTCCCTTTTGTGAAGAGCATGTGGAACCATGTAGTTCACAACCATGTCAGAACAAAGCGGTATGCCACAATACTCCTTTTGGCTACATTTGTGATTGTCCTGCTGGATTCCTTGGTCATGACTGTGAAACTGATGTCAATGAATGCTTATCAAGACCATGTCAAAATGGAGGCACATGTGTTGATATGCCAAATGTAAGTATAACATCTGAGAGGTGTAATGCACAATGTAGAAGGCAAAGGTATTTTATCAACACCTAGCCAATGTTTGCAGTTGTTCCTTCATATACTAAAACTAATCCCCACAATGCTCTCTCTGGCATTTAAGTTTGCAGGTTTCAGGATAACAGGAGGTACTTTTCCTGTTGTTGTTCTTACTTGATTTGAGTTCACCAAACTAATTAAATTATTTGGCTATATTTTCTCTCAATCACCACAAAAAAGCCTTCTCAGAACATGATGCTTTTTACACTCTTTATTAGTTATTGATTGTTTGCTGTTGTTGCTTTGTTGTTACTTAAAGTGAAGTGTAAATGGAGGAGGGCAAGAAAAGATCCATTAATAAAGGCATATCTTGAATGGTATTATCTCCCTCTTCTTCTTCATTAGTGTGATTTTAAAAGGTTTAAATAACAAAGGAGTGAACTCCTTAAAAGTCAGCTCGTAAGGCCAGCTAATCACTTTCCCAATAACCCTAGAAGGAAGACAGGCAACTTAAAGAGAAATTAACTGGGCCACAACTTTAATGAAGAGCTACGGAGTACTAGCGTATGAAATAAACACGCCAAGTGACATTACCCTATCGTTATGTGCCTAACTAAACCTAGGAAGAAGGAGAAGTCAGCCAATTGCTTCACTTTCCCTTTTGGAAGACAGACATACACACACACACACACACTGTCATGTGATGTGGTAGCTAGATGGTCCCACCTGCTTCTCTCACATCCACACCCCTTAAAGGAATATTAGGAGGTCTGTCCTACCCTGGCAACCCAAGTCCCAACTTTGGGGAGCTCCATATTAGACAGTAACCCCAAGCAACTCAAACTCATTGTAGTCATACCCAGGAGAACCTTGCCTCAATCCTCGGTCCCCTTCCATTTGCCCCAGCCAAGTTGTGACAACTATAACACATGGGATCCAAACTTAAACAAGTTGGGGCCAATAAAAAAAATCCCCTACTCTTATTCCTGACCACTATGCAAACCTGTCTGGTAGACATAAAGTTAGGCTCCATGGGCTACTGGTGGAAAAATACTGGCTCCAAAGGCCAGTTAAGAAATTCTGCTAAAGAATTTGTACTTGGTCCCCACCAGGGTGACCAGTCATTGCCCAGGGAAACCTGCTGCTCTGAGCCAACCTGAGGGAGACCATGTGAGCACTTCCCCCCCCTTTACCCTCCCCACCTCTAATTCAGTCCAAACATTCTCCTTCAGATTTGGCTCAGGCTTAACTATTATAGGCCTGAGTGTATTAATTTTAGGTATGTCATGCCCGGGTGCCATTTAAGGTTTTTTGTTGTTGCTTTTTAATTAGAAATCTAACAACTAACATTTTCAGAACCAGTGTTTATCAGGTCCTACACAGTTTTGCTTTTTACTAGTCCATACGATTAAGGAATAGATCTTGCACATTTTTACTACAAGGTAAATCCCATCGAATCCAATGAGCCTTATTCCCCAGTACATGTGCATATTGCAGGCCCTTACAGCACAACTCTAAATTAATTCAGTAGTAAGTACCACTGTGTTCAGCTGGGTTTGCTCACAGGCAAGGGTGCATTGGATTGCCACTGTAATTCCTTAATGCTTACATGACTGATTAAATTAACCTCCGCCATGCCCCCTCTCTGCTGAGCTTCCGTCGCTCATTAAAAACCTGGTTGTTCAGGCGGGAATATGGGGTGGGTTAAGATTTTAAAATTTTTATATTGTTTTAAATGTATTTTATTGTTTTTATTCTATGTACATCGCCCAGGGTGGCCAGTTGCCGGCCAGATGGGCGATAAATAAATATAAATATAAATAAATAAATAAATAAATAAATTCTCTCTTTACAATATTTATCTGTTTCTTTTCCATAAGAGTGCTCAAGACAACATACAGTCCAATATGATATAATAATACAATTAAAAGATCTAAAATTACTGTTTTAACAGATAAAGTCCTATTATTATTATTATTATTATTATTATTATTATTATTATTATTATTTACAGTATACAGTATTTGTATACCATTCCATATCTAAGTAGATTCCAGAGCGGTGAACAGTAAAACAGTAAAAAGACAAAAACAGATAAAAGAAACAAAAACAATACATTGAAAACAAAGTAACAATTACAGTGGGGGTTGGAGAGCAGAGAAGGCTTCCTGGAACAAGGAGGTCTTCAGCAGGCTCCAAAAGCAGCACAATGTCGGAGCCTGCCTGACCTCCAGAGGCAGATAGTTCCACAGAAATGGAGCAGCCATGCTGAAGCCTCTTCTCCTGGTGGACTCCAATCGGGCCAAAGGTCCAGGAGGAACCACCAGGAGCATGCCATCTGATGACCTCAGTGACCGGGCAGGTTGGTAAGGGAGGAGGTGCTCTCTCAGGTAACCTGATCCCAAGTTGTTTCAGGCTTTTTTCAGGTTCTTTCAGTACCAGAACCTTAAACCTGACCCGGTAGCAAATAGGTAGCCAGTGCAGCTCCTTCAGCAAAGGAGTTGCATGCTGAAAAGGGGCAGATCCTGACAACAGCCAAGCTGCTGCATTCTGCACTAGCTCCAGCTTCCGGAGCAGCCTTAAGCATAGCCCCACATAGAGTGCATTGCAGTAATCCAGTTTTGAGGTTACTAGTGCCTGTATCACTGTGGCCAAGCCATCCCTGTCCAGGAGAGGCCGTAGGTGGCAAACCAATTGAAGATGGTAAAAGGCATTCTGAGTCACTTGAGTCTTCAGCAACAATGATGGATCTAGGAGTACCCCCAGACCACGAACCTGATCTTTCAAAGGAATGACAACCCCATCCAGAACAGGCAAGGAGCCTATCTCCCGGACTCGGGAACCACTAACCCACAGGACTTCCATCTTGCCAGGATTCATCCTCAGTTTATTGGCCCTCATCCAGCCCATCACTGAGTTCAGGCACTGATCCAGGACTTACAGAGCCTCTCCTGATTCAGTTGTCACAGGAATATATATCTGTGTGTCATCAGCGTACTGATGACACTTGGCTCCAAATTCCCTAATGACCACTCCCAGAGGCTTCATGTAGATTTTAAACAATTGGGGATAAGATGGTTACCCTGCAGGACCCCATAGCGCAATTGCCAAGGGTCCGAGGAATAGTCACCCAATCTTACTCTCTGAAATGGACCCCACAGATAGGACTGGAACCACTGTAACACAGTGACTCCAATGCCCAACCCGCAAAGTCAATCCATGAGGATACCATGGCCGTTGATATCGAAAGCTGCTGAGAGATTGAGTAGAATTAAAAGAGTTGCACTCCCACTATCCTTCACCCGATAAAGGTCATCCATCAGGGTGACCAAGGCTGATTCGGTCCTATAACCAGGTCAAAACCCAGACTGGAATGGGTCTAGAAAGATCAGGGGTCCTCAAACTTTTTAAACAGGGGGCCATTTCATTGTCCCTCAGACTGTTGGGGGGCCGGACTAGTTTGAAAAAAATATGAACAAATGGATCAAGTAAAAAAAAAGGACCCGGGTCCTTTTTTTTTTACTTGATAGGGGTGATTTTTTTTTTCTTAAATGGAAAGTTATTATAAATTAATGATTATAATGTTAATAAGTGATTAAATGGAAGATGGAATTTTATTTTGATGGCAAAAGTGGATTTAAAAAATAAGAATGTACTACCTTTTTTGCTGTCTAAAATTGAAATACATTAAATTTTAAAAAGGTATAGAAAGGCTTGATTTTGGACGCTATAATAAAGAATGTAGTAGTAGATATTAAATCACGATATTAAAGCCCTGCCCCTCCTCCAACTCGGCTGCTCATAATCCCCCGGGCGCTGCGCAGGCCACTGTCGCCTCGTGTGGTATCCAAAGCGGTGCGGAAATGCAGCCGGGATCCCAAGCTCCTCGCAGTTGCACCGTGGGACTGCGAGGAGCTGCCAGTGCTGGCCTCCTCTGGTGGGCTCCTGCTCTGCGGAGAGACCTCTGCACTTTCTTTCGTCTCCCTCTCTTACGAAGCAGCAGCAACATCCTCCCCTTGTTCCTCTAACTAACGCGCAGCCTGGGGCTCCAGCATCCCCGGGAATGCACGCACAGGCACACACGCACACACTCTTCCGTTCTCTTTCGGTTCCCACCTCCCAGGGAGAAGACAGAGCGAGAGGGGGCGAGAACCTCCCCCCCCAACAAACTCAAGGCAAAAAGGGAGCAAAAAAGGGGAGCCTGATGGAGTCTGCCGCCGCCGGTTTTCTCTCGGCCCTCGGAGATCAGGAGACTGCGGGGTGGAGGAGGAAGAGCAGGCGGGCAGGACCTGGAGAAACCTCCGGAGGCGGCGGGCACATGCAGACGTGTGTGTGGGGGGGGCTGCAAGCGTGTGTGCATGCGTGTGTTTGAGCGCCTCTTCCCGCTCTGCCTCCCAAGTCTCAGCGCCTGCCTTCAAGAGCCCGGGCTGCTCTGCAGGTTGATCTTCTCGGATTAATGAGGTCTCCAATCTGACTTTTCCCCGCAAATGGAAGCTGTGCCTTTCCCCCCACCCCCTTCCTCCTCGATCAGCTGCCGGGCCGGATAGAAAGACAAGGTGGGCCGGATGTGTCCCACGGGCTTTAGTTTGAGGACCCCTGGTCTAGATAATCAATATCCTCCAAGAGTACCTGCAGTTGCTAAAAAGCAGCAATTAAAATGATCATTATTAAAAGCCATAAAAGATTAAGAGACAGTTTAGGAGGTACAATAATGGGCATGGATCAGAAATATAACACTATTACAATCAGACCTTAAACAGAGCATATGGTTCCTAAGATGAAACCACAATGCATAACTGGGAAATGCTGAGTTTCAAAATGCTTACATTACAGATCACTTATGTACTGTTACTGCAGAACAGAAATAATCAAAGCAAACAATAAAACAAGAAGGTTATTCCGAGTGCAGTCCCTGAAGTATTTTATGATCCTAGGAGAAAAACACAATTTAATTGCTGAAGGCAGCTGCCTAAAAGATACAAATCACGTTCTCCCTTAGGCCAGTTTATTGGATTTACAAAGGAGATTAAAATTACATCCTTAAGATTGTATAAAGGTAGCACAAATCCTACATGGTACCTTCAAGTGTACTTCTTAAAGAAAAGGGGGGGAAGGGTGGTTTTTTTTTTTTTTTTTTTAATGGAAATAGCTATTCTCTTTCAGTGGATGAAGGAGGGAGACTTCAGTGATCCAGGAAGCCTGTCTTCAGCAGGGATGGGCAAGCATTTCACTTGGGGTCTGCATGTTTAAGCAAACCACCCTAATTCGCAGTTCCCATACTAATATATGGATTGGAACACAGTTATCCTTTCGAATTTGTCATGCAGTTCACAGCTCAAAAATTGCATACCAAACTGTGTATATTAGGGAAACTTGTATACAAAAATGTGTATATCATGGAAAGCTGCATACAAAAATGTGTATATTAGGGGAATTTGTGTACAGAATGTGTATTTTACATAAAACTGCATACAAAAATAAATGTGAATTTTCATCAGTTCTTTAAAAAAAAGAAAAAAATCGTGGATAGGTGTGGAAATTGCATAGAGCAGCCCTCATGACTGACTATATGTGAAACTGACATGGACTAGACATGGACATCCCTATGAGCTGGGAGCTCCTCCTCTATTGGTAGCCTTCCATTCTTAGCTTTTCATTACAGGGCCTTTGGCTCTCATTGGAGCACCTAGACTTGCCCTTATTTCACAGTTTAGAGGATTGTGACTCCCCTCTTTCTTCTTGGTTCATTGCCAAATGAGATTTTAGCCTGCTGCTTCTCCTCCAGTCTACACTATACTAACAGTTCACAGTCTAGTTCCATTATAGTCAGAGGGAAGACTTGTATTCAAGATATATACAAATTATTATCACTAATCTGGTAACCTTTGAGTCCTTTAACAATGCATGGATTTCAAGCTCTGTATAATTATTGTAATTTATGGGTATGAATATTTCAAAATGAAATGTTAGGAAAATAGAGCAAGAGAAATCTATGATGAGACTTTGTACTACAAAAATCAGAGAACTGCCTTCCTGTTATCTTGCAGCACATGATGGTGACTTCAAAACATTACTTGAGCACATGCAGCAGCAGTTGTAATTTCTGGATATTAGCAAAGATGGACTTAAGTGTGTCTCCCTCTTTTGTAGGATGTGGCATGTACCTGCTTGCCAGTGTTCATCGGCAAATTTTGTGAAAAGGTGGTGACACCTTGTGAACCATCCCCCTGCCTAAATAATGGTAATTGCATAGATGAAGTGGAGAGCTATTATTGCAGGTAAGATGATTTAAAACATTTGTAGTGGGGGGGGGGGTTGTCATGAAATATTATGCTTTCTTCTTTTCACACACAGAAAGCTCAGAGAATGGGTAACACTTTCATTTTTAATGTCCACCTACTTCTCAGTGAGTCAATGATGTGTTATATGAAGGCGTTTGTTTTGGGTGGCAGGGGAAAAGGCAGATGAGAGACTATGAACTAAAGCCTGGAAGGAGTTTTACATTGTTTCATCATGAATTCTGTAAGATAAAATATATACTGTCCTGACTTCAGATGAAAGTGAAGCAAGTTAGAAAGGCAGGCCTCCTTTTCAGTGTATCTATAATAACATCTTTGAAAAGAGAAGGACACATATTAATTCCTAATTCATAGATCTATGATAATAATGCACAATCTAATTCATCAATCAGCATGTTAAAATAGGTCTGTAATATGTATGTGTGTGTGCATGTGCGCGCACGCACACACACACACACACACACACACACACTGCTTCAGCAAATGAAAGAATGAGTCCAGGTATATGGGTATCTAATTCTACTCCATTTTTATATAGATTTATAGAGTTTTTCCTCGCACTATCAAGAAATACAATTTGTACTCTTCACACTTGCTTGACTTTTATTTGGCTGCCTTAAAGTTGGTTCTGTGATGCATTTTTCAAGTGCAGTAAACAAACTCATATTTTTAGAGTATTCATAAAAGCATATTAAAATCTGTGGTACGTAAAAGGAAGGATGGCAACCCATTAGGGGTGAACTTACAACATCCAGGCATTTGATGGATGAGTTGGATACAGCCCCATAGTCAGAAAAGAATCAAGGTTGAAATATTTGTAATGCAGATGGAAAAATAGCGATGGGAATAAAAATCAACCTAATCATTTTGCATAGATTTTCTAAGCATTCCTGTTGATGTGGTTACTCAGGGCAGATCTATACATTCCCATTGGAAAGACTGAGCAATATCCAGTGGGGCTGCTCCACCTCCGCTGGTTCTGTTGTGCTCGCATGAGTGACTGCTTGTGCAGCAGGGATTTCGCACTTCTAAAAACAACCTCAGAAATGAACAGAAATCCTTATTTCTGGGTCAGGACAAGTCAGTGGAGGTCCTTTCTGTGAGCTCCACTGACCTGCCCCATTCTGGAAATGAGCATTTCTACCCATTTTGGTTCATTTTCAACAGTGCAAAAGCCTGCTGCAAGAGTGGTTGCTTCTGCAAGTGTACAGGCACAACTGGATACTATCCATGGCATTCCCAAATCTGCATTTGCTAGGGAAATGAAAGTGTGAGTACAGAGGATTGGAGTGCAGTAGAGGATTGGAGGAAGGGATGCTTAACCCTCTCCTGCACCCACTAATTCTCACCTAAAAAGTCCCCCTGCTGTTTTTTCTTTACCTGGCCTTAACCTCTGGTTCCAGAGCCAAGCTGGGGAAGAAAAAGATTAAAAGGACTTTGGGGAGCATGCCAGGCCTATACAAGAGGGGCAGGCTCCACTTTTATGTTTAGTTTGTGCTAAACATAAAAAGAGTGGCAGAGCAGCTTCTAAACTGAACCCTGAGAAGCATCTGGTTTGGGTTGAATCATCCCTAGGAGATGAAGATGAAAAGATGGGGAGGAAATAGGCCATAAGGATATGGTGAAACATGATAGCCAGTCAAAGAGGCCTATCTGCCATAGCAGATGATGCACACTCCAGAGATATCTGGGAAGGGAGGGACATCCTGTATCGGCTTAGCGATGTGCGAGAAATCCGCTTGGGGAGGTCAAAATTGGCCCGGCTCAGACCCCTGGATTCCAGCCCGTCTACCCAGTGCTGGCACCGACTTGCTCTGATGCGAGTCAAGCCAGCATGCAGTCTTCCACTTTTAAATCAGGACATGATTTGTGTATTTTTCTTAAAGGCAGAGAAATTTGCACAGAATACGGCTGCATATTACTAGAACCTGGAGTCATGCCATGAATCTGATTGGTGAGAGATTGATTCAGGACAGATAAAAGGAAGTACTTCTTTACACAGCGTATAGTTAAACTATGGAATTCACTTCCACAAGACATAGTGATGGCCACCAATTTGGATGGCTTTAAAAGGCGATTGGAGAAATTCAGGGAGGATAATGACAATAAGGCTATCAATGGTTACTAGTCCTGATGGCTACATGCTGTCATAGGCAGTATGCTTATGTACACCAGTTGCTGGAGAACAGAATGAACAGAATGTGTGAACAGCATGCTGGACTAGATGGACCCTTAGTCTGATCCAGCATGGCTCTTTTTGTGCTCTTCTGTAGGAGGAATTGGTGGACAGTGGCAGCACCAGAAGAAAATATTGAGAAGTACAGAAGTGGTAATGTGCATTTCTGGGGGGAAACATTGTCCTGTGTGTTAGATTTATGACAGATAAATCAGTCAATTTCAGATTTACACTCTCATCCTGAACATATTTTCTCTGAAGGAAGACCAGTGGTATAGTGGTGAATTTTGAAGTACAGGAAGGTGCTCATTATGACAGTCCCTGTAGCCCAGTGTTCTCCAACCTTGGGTCCCCAGATGTTTTTGGCCTAAAACTCCCAGCATGCCCCAGCATGCTGGGAGTTGTAGGCCAAAAACATCTGGGGAGCCAAGGTTGGAGAACACTGCTGTAGCCACATCCCCAAGGAGAGTCCAAAAATCCAAACAGCTGTGTTGATCAACATCAACAAACCAGTTCTAGCAGTTTTATCTCCACCAGGAGCAGATCATTTTGTAAAGCTAATGGGTCTTAACTGCCCATTCAAGTCCAAGCCACCCCAAAATACTTGGCATTACAGCAGGGAATACTATCCTGTGGCTGGGAAAATTCATCCCCTTGCAACTATTGAGAGAATTGCAGCTAAGTTCAGAGGAAACGGGATTCTGAGAGGGGTAGATTTCATAGATTTCATAGATCATAGAGTTGGAAGGTTTCATAGATCATAGAGTTGGAAGGAGCCTACAAGGCTGTCGAGTCCAACCCCCTGCTCAATGCAGGAAACTAGAGGAGGGGTCTCCCATCCAAGTAATAACCAGGCCTGACCCTGCTTAGCTTTCCACGCTCAGACAAGCTGAGTCAGCGTGAGCCACAGGGTGGCAGATTACGTCAGTGTTTCTGCTGATCAAAAAGTGCTGGCACTTCGTCCCTGCGAGCCCTGGCTCCACTAAACCACTGAGTAAGCCCTGTTGTCTTCAACAGAGTTAGCATTCAAGTAACTATGCTTACAACTGCAGCCTTATTTTAATTTCCACTTTATGATTTCTAGGTGCTGGTAGAAGTGTGTATGTGTGTTTTTGGTGTCTTTCCTTCAAGAATCCACGGGGGGCTCAGCAATGGGGAGGAGAGCTATTTGTCTGGATGGGGTGCTTAGTAATTAATGTAATTAATAGTAATTACAGAGCTCACTCTGGTGCCACCTATGATAGTGGAAGGGTTAAGCCTCCCTTTTGCTTGCCAGTTCTCCTCTGCATGTGTTCCTGAATTTGCCTTACAAGAAACACATGCGTTTCTATCTCTGTTTTCCTTAAAATGCTTAGTTCCACCTACAGTATTCTCATTTTAGCTTTGTTTGTTAGGAATTGGGCGAAATTCACTTGTTTTGCTTTTTAACATGACCTAATTCGTACTTCCTAAACTAATATGTGAACTAAAACTCAGTTATCGTTCAGTTTTTGCTCTTCTCCGAATCTTGCAATATAGTTCTCCGATAAAAAAAAAAGTGTAAAAAAATGTGTACATTAGGGAAAATTGCATACAAAAAGGCATTTATTAGAGAAAACTGCATACAAAAAAGCATATATATATATATATATATATATGTTCTGCTTCAAGCATTCTTAAAGCTAGTTTTTAACAGCCAGGAAGTTGCCTCAATGACCTTTATTATTGCTTAATTTTTCCTTGCCAGAATCATAATGCTTCTTCGTAGCACATTTCTTTGTGATTGAACTTTAAATAGCTTGGGATTTCAAATAACTCTTTGAGGGATTATCATAACTCTAACTAAATTAAGAATAACTTTTGCTTCTTCTCCCGGCAATTCATTATTATTTTTTTATTTCAAAATATATTAGTGAATGTTATCTATATTGAAACACATATTTATTACAAACTGATTATAAACAGGAACATTTATGAAATTATCCCCATTTGACTTTCTCCCCAGATTTGAGGGTTCTAAATTACCCAATCCATAGAATCACTGGTGCATTAGCAACCCATCATTTTTCCATTTACAATTTTCCAACTTTGTTCTAACACAGCCTTCCCCAACTGGATGCACTCCAGAAGTGTTGGAGGATGCTGGGAGTTGTAGTCCAACATATCTGGAGAGCACAAGGTTAGGGAAGGCTGTTTAATGGCTACACATATTCACTTTTCAGTCTGAATCTTCTTTTTCTGACAGGTTACAAATCTGCACCAGTCCATATATACAGATTGACTAAAGTCCTGTTGTTACAATTGGATAGTGTTGGAGTTGGCACCCCTAGTTCCCAGTTGAGCCAGCCCCACGATATCCTGAGAGACGCTAGGATCTTTTGCTGGAGTCTAACGTGTGCTGCTTGTGAGTGTACAGTAGGTTCCCTACTTATCTCTATACTAAAACAGACTTACTCACTTAGAAGATACAAGAATACTTTTATTACATGAAAGATAGAACAGATATAGACTCCTGCTAGTGATGTAACCGATCGCCTTGCGCGAGCGTAGCGGGCCGAAATCGGGCCCGCTAACGCTCGCGCGGACCCACCTTTTTCTGGTGGCGGCTCGCCGCAGAGAGGCAAGCCACCCGTGCCGGTCCCGTCGTGCCCGTCACCGGCAGCTCGAGCGGCACGGAGAACGCTCCATGCTGCTCGGAAGAACAAGGCGGGGGGCCGCCGCCACAGAGAATTGAGGTAGCGGAGAGGCGAGCCCCCCCCACAGGTACTTGAGCACCACTAAATACAAGCATTAATGGCAAGGCAGCAATTCACCATTCACAGTCATACCCTATAACTCTAAGAGCTGGAAGACCTTAACCTACATAGCCAACAGTAAAGCAATAAGACTGGAGACTAAAGCTCCTCCGACCGTGCTACAAAGAAAGAAAGTTCAGGTGCAATCTTTTTGTAACTATATCCACGGGGGTAGCTGTGCGAGTTCCCAGGGACAGTGGAAGAAAATGTTGCTGGTAGGATTTCCAGACCCCAAATATGTTAGTAAATATCTAGTACACACATGCAGGCACGTGCACACACACACACACACACACACACAACTATACTGCCATATTTGGGGCATGGTAGAAAAGCCCCATTGTGGGACATAGTGTAATTTCAGAAATATAGAAAATATAATTTCAGAATTGAAATAGTTTACCTTCAGGACTCATGAGATTATATGTGTGTGGGATGGGACTGTGGTGTGGTGTGTGGGAATAGGATCACGTTACAAGTTTGTACTGCCCCCCCCCCAAAAAAATGATGCTTGGGCCCCATATGGGCCCATGTCTGCAGGGAGTCAGCTTTCACACATACACCTGTACACACCTGAAGTCTTCCATGCAATCTAGAATGCTGCCTAATCAGGGTTCAGGATCCAATGGAAGCCTTTACATGTAGAGGTATACACATGAAGGATGCCTCCCTGCAGATGTTCATGTTGTATGTGTGGATGCTGAGGGCAAGGCTAGTTGGAAGAGCCCCTCTCCCTCTTCATGCACTTGTCCAATGTGTGAGGGATACTTCTGAATAGGGATAGACAGATCTGCCTTTTGTTGTTGTGCTTTTCAAGCACATATTTATTCCATCCCATCTCTGCATCAGTTTGCTTTTGCGAGTGTATGGGTGAGATAAAGAAGAGTCAGACACAGAGTATATGGTTTCAAATCAGGGCCACATTTATTGAATTGAAGATCTGTGAAGGGTGAAGTGCGGTACTAAGCTAGCCCAGCCATTGGCCGGGAAAAAACCAATATTTTGGCGAATACATCCTAACCGCACCGGAGGCGGGTTGGTCCGCCCCCGGCCAGTTGCCCTCCATGTGGAGCTGGAGGGCTTTAACATCGTCGCCTTACTTTGACGCCTCCAGGCACCCAATGTAGGTGAGAAAGGCAAAGCCCCAAAAACATCCCAATCTCCCTCCTGGCAAGCCTCAGGGCATTAGTGAGGGCAGCCTTGGGTAAACGTCAGTCACCTTGAAAGGTGCCACTGGATGATCACCATAAGCCTAAGCCATACTGCCTAATCCCGCACTTCCCACAAATGCGACCAATTTAGCTATGATCCCCCTGGTGGGATCAAGATCGAATTCAAAATTTCCCTACCCTGATTCACAGTGTAGAGTAGGCGAAACCCGGCCATTGCCCCGGCCAATTGAGACAATGAGCCAAAATTCCTACTCGGCCCCCGTTAATGGGCGACCAGAGGAGCCTACACTGCTAACAGGGCGGGATGGGAGGGAGCCGGAAAACAGCAGCAAAAGAGACCGTGGGCGGGAACCCAGGTGCCTAAATAAGCCCTTTCCTGTGTCCCCGCCCTAGTTGAGCCATTGGCTCAGTATCTGTGGCCAACCTGACCTGTTACCTGACTCCTCTCTCCTCCCCCACTCGCAAATCTTCTCCCTGGCCCCAGGTGAGGGGCCAGTGGAAGTCTGTTTTTCCCCTTTAAAGTCCACACAAAAATGTAAATGCATTTATGTATATATATTTTTCCCCAATGCATGCATTTCAGTACACAAGTTTGGATTGCAGAGCTGAATTGCAAAATTCAAAGTAGTGCAAAAACTGCAGGATTATTGTGTTCCAGTTCATGTATCAGTTTAGAAAATGCAAATTAGGTTGGTTCATATTAAAATGTGATACAAATGCATTTCACCCCATCTCTATTTCTGACCAGGGCTTGTATCACAGCTCAAAAAGAAAAGTCTGGGTGCTTCCATACAGGAAAGAGCGAACTCATGGAACAATAATGGAATAGGGGGAGGAACATCTACTCATCCCTACTTACAGTAGGCTTCAAATATATGCATACAGAAACTACTATAGAGCTGGGTCCTATGAATCAGTATGCAGTTTTGTCCTAATACTGACAGCTGTACTTTATATAGATTTCTGAACACGGAGCTAGCTGGTTCAGACAGACATCATGAAGAAGCAGGGCAAGTAACATCTGAGTAATTTAATATATGAAACAGGACTTGTAGATCTCACCCATGTTGAAAAATGTGAGCTCTAGATCCCTTCTGGAGCACTCCATGAACCCCACTTCTGAAGTTACAGCACAAAGAGGAAGAGCCCAAGACATTTTGCTGCCTGAGGTGGAGCAGCAAATGGTGCCCCTTCACAAAAGTCAAAGTGTATATAGTGCTCAAGGCCAGCCAAATTATTTTGGCAGCCAAGGAAGAATATCCCACTCTCCCTCTCCTGGCAGTTAATTAAGTTTTTTTTATCATCACCATCAACAACGATTTCCCACCTTTGCATGACACCCAAAATCAGCTGCCTGCGGTGGACATCTCACTCTCCCTAACGGCAGAGCTGGCAGCTACTTAGCTGCATTTGATTCCACTCTCACATGCAACTGGTTTGCACTTGACAACATTGCAGGGCTGGCCCAAACACACACTCCAGATTGCTACCCCATCCACAGATGTCAAACTAGAGGGGGGGTGTTTCAGTGATGGAGGGGGGATGAAATGAAATGATTTGCCTCATTTTGGGGGAACAGGGGCAAGTGCGCAAGTGGTCTTATGATGATGGCGATGGCTCTTTCTCTCCTCCTCCTCCTAAAAAATACTATTGCAAATTGCCACCTGCACTGGTAGCAGCAGACACAAAGGAGAGCTAAGCTCTCCTTCCTCTCTCAGAGTGCTGCAAGCATCATTTTGCAGAGAGCGCCAGGCATTCTGGGGAGAGGAAAGGCAACCAGAACTCTGCTCTGGCTGCCACTGTAACTGTAGGCAGAATGTTGCAAAGCTAATGTTAAAAAAAGAACAGACCTGCTGCTGCTGCTGTTGCTGCTGCTGCCGCCTCCTCCTCTAGGACTGACATTTGTATACCCACCCCCAAAATCACATCCCCGTTTTGGAGAGGAACCCCTCTCTGTGGTTTAGGTGAAACAGTGACTCATTGACCTTCTCAACCTCGGTTTGTATTTGCATCCTGGAATTGGAATCCAAAAATATCACAAAAGGAGACCACAAGAATGGGTTAAATCTAATACCTGACCTTGGAATCCTGAAACTGTACACATAGCAGCCACAACCCAATGGTAACAATTTCCAGAACTGTAGTACACATGCACAAAATCAGGCCACTGTGCTGAGTATGCACAAGTCCAGTCACATAACCGACAATAGTAGCAATCAGCTGTTTGGAAGAGAGGGGCAGATTGAATCCCAATTCCTGCTCACTCCTCCTCCTGCTTCCTTTTGCTGATGGCATTACCAGGTCTGTGCACACACATACCAAGCTGCTGTAGGAGCATATGACTAGGAACTCTATGGGCTGCAGCCATACTATTCCACATGTGATGCACCTAGCTGGATCAGGGAGAAAGTGACTTGGTTCGTACGACAACCCACTCCATCCCATTCAGCATTTAAGTTGATAGCTAGGGAACTGGACCCTGGCAACTGTGTGTAAATTTGCCTATATGCAGTCTCGCCTTGTCCATCTGTTTCCTCCTACTGCACTTCGCTGATCCCTTTGACAGCTGAAAGAGACAAGGACATTGACCAAGCAAGACTTCTATCGGACAGCCGTAAGTGTGCTCCTGCAAATATGTGAAAGACTGACTAACAACAACAACAGCATTTATGAACACAATTGCACAATTTTCTGGATCCAAAAAAATAATAAAAAATATGACACCCCCCCCCAACTGCACTTTTTTGAGGCTCTGGGGAAAAAATGGTGGCAAACAAAAAGGGGCCCCAATTGGAGCAGGGAGTGGGAGACAAGACAGGTTCTGCTGCGAAGGACACTGGGATCAACTGTCAGGCACACCATGCGTTGTTTCGCAAACAACCCACACTGCATAGCTTATTCGCAGGGTGGCTTAGTGTGACATGTGAATGCAGCCGGTACATATAAGTCCTAAGTAACATTGTGTTCTCTTCTTCACTGCTAACCTACATCCACGTCAAGTGCTCCATTTTCTTTCTTGGGATTCTAGCACATTCATGGAACCCTAAATCAGGTGCAGAAAAGATTGTGTGCCTTTGCTTGGCATTGCTAGATTCCATTTTACTATTTTACATCAGGGATGGGGAACCGTTGGCCCTCCATATGTTGTTGGACTCCAACTCCCATTAGCCCCAGCCAACAGGGCTGATGATCAGTGATGATGGGAGTTGGAGTCCAACAACATATGGAGGGTCAATGGTTCCCCATGCCTGTTTCACATAGTCTGGCAAATGAATGGACTACTGCACTGTTTTGCCTTGTGCTTTTTTATTTTATTAATACTACAAATCATCATCTCATCCAATTTTGTTCCAGTTGTCTGATTTTAGCTGTAATCCAGTTGTCTGATTTTAACTGCAGCTGATCTCAGCTCATTCTGAAGATGCTTTTTTCTACCCATATCCATCACCCTCTTAGGTTTCTATCAACCTACTCTTTCTTTTTGTTTGGAAACGATGTTTCCCATCCCATTCTAAACATATAACCAAACAGATTCAATTTAATTTTCCTCACTTCAGCTGTGATATACAACTATTTTGTATCCTATTTTCATCCTTTTGGTCTTTATATCCTGTACAGGCTTGGGTTAAGAATCTAATATAGCACTTTCCCTCCACAAATGTCACATTTTAAGAGGAATACACATAGTTAGGGGCTAGCTCTATTTATCACAATGGATTATAGTAATTCTTTGTTGTCTGTTTTTGATTTCTGCATTTTCTAGAGCACTAAAATATTACAAAGTAGGAAAGGATTTTAAGAACATGAGATTAATAATTTTAACTTTCCTGCTTTGCCAGCAACTTTATGAATCTATTTTGATGCACAAGTTTGGCATTTTAGAAACCCCAAAATAAAAGTGTTTGCACAATACCAAAAGCTACCCTTGAGCCAAAAAAGGCTGCCCCAGGGGGAGCCACCCCCACCCCTATGATACCTTGGAAAAACAGCTACAGCACTCTTCAGAAACTATGCCCACATGTTCAATCAATGCATGAGCAGGGAGTGGGATTGTACAAACATCTGTAGCAGGTAGGGTGTCCTGGTGTCCTACTTTACAGAGGGCAGTCCTCTATTTTGGAGATCTGTCAGAGGACAGTAGAGTCCTTGAAGGTGTCCTCTATTTGCTGGGCTGTCCTGTCCAAGTCTGGTTTGAAGCCAAAGAACCATAAGGGAGAACAGAGACCCATCCACAGTGAGCACCTGGACAGCAGACTGAGCAGGCACACAGGTCACCTGGTCGTTCTTCTCCAGTACGGTGCGGTGTCTTGTATTTCTATTTAAATTATACTTACTATTTCTAGTTTTGCACCTATACATATATATATGTGCATATGTAAATGAATTGCAAATTGGTGTCCTCTTTTTTTGGCAATATATGAGTGGCCGGCCACCCTAGTAGCAGAGGAGCTTTTGTGTGTTCTAACCGTATGTATGAAAACTTACATGTGATTGGGATGCATGATCATGTGGAAGCTTTTGCACATACAGCTGTATGTACCAAGGTTTCTCTGCTGCAGACATTCATACTATATGTACAGATGCCAGTGGGCAGGGCTAGTTGGTGTGGCCCTCTTCATACATTGATTTCAGACATGGGCATAATTTCTGAAGATGCTGTGATCACAGTGTAGCATGGTTCCAAAGAGATTGTGGAGGAACACGATAGGCCAGGGCCCACTGATTGGAACTCCATTGCCCCTGCGGGCTTCCTCTCAGCACAAGTCACACATGTAACATTCCTTTTCCAGCTGAGGATGCTGGGATTTGTAATCCCAGTCCACTATGATGTTGTGCATGTGATTTCTGCTGTGGGAGAAAACTCCAAAAGGGGCTTCTTGGTAAGAATTGCATTTTGCTGGGGACCAGGAGCAATAAAGAACATAAGAAGAGCCCTGCTGGATCAGACCAAGGGTCCATCTAGTCTAGCATTCTGTCCACACAGTAGCCAACCAGTTGCCCATGGGATCCCATGATCAGGGACATAAGTGCAACAGCATCCTCCTGCCCATGTTCCCCAACAACTGGAGTACATAGGCATACTGCCTCAGATGCTGGAGTTGTCACTGCCTTTTTCCTTCTTCTTGCCTTGGGGCACTGGGGAACTTTGGGGCCAGGGGAATTTGGAGACCTTGTGGTATGGGGAGAGATGGATGAAAGCATTTTATGCAAATTCAAGTGGAACATGCACAAATTTTTAAGCTTTTGTGAGATTTCCCTTGCACCTCTAAATTATAAGATACAACCCATTGTCTTCAATTCCCAGTTGTGTGGGTGTATAAATAACTTGAAGCAGTGAAGCTTTTCAAGAAGATTTGTTCAGAAATGTTTTCATAATGTTCCTTTTTTTAAAACTTGAACACAGTTCATTTGAACTCAAGCTCAGTACTCTTGAACCATTTAGCTGATTCTCTTAACTGTGTTGACTGCCTTGAACGCATTTTAGTTTAAAATGGAAGAATGCCTGAAATTGCTGGGCAGGTGAGACAGGAGAGCATCACCTACCTAACAGTAGGTATTAGTAGTACAACAGACTAAGGCCACAGAGGAAACATCACTTATGAGCCATTACAGAGCAAAAATACCAGTTTTCTTAAAATAAATTCTATAATTATAATGAAGCAAATAAAACAATACTCATACCATTATCCACTCACTATTGTTTCCTCAAGCCAGTGTGTGTCATTATTGACTACTGTTAGCATACCTGTTATATAGTGATAATTAGCTAAGGGCACAATCCTGTGCATGTTTAGACAGAAAAAAAATCCTACAATTCCCAGCATTCCCCACCCAGCCATGCTGGGTGGGGAATCCTGGGAGGGAGGTGTAGGACTTTTTTTCTGTCTAAACATGCACAGGATTGTACCCTAAATCTCATTTGTCACTATTTTTCTTCATTTCTCGGTAATAGTTATCTATTCTAATAGCTTCCCAAAGCTGCTATACAGAGTTTGCTATTAAGTATCTATTTAGCTCAAGGTTGATTTTATATGTCAGTTTCCAGAAGGATGTACTTAACACCACAATAAAAAGGGTTTTAATCAATAAAAAGACAAAACCCACAATTCTTTATCAAAATGAACCTAATCTAGCTAACTCATTGATAGCGGGTGACATGAATGTGTTATTGTTTTTTATTACATTTTTGCCCAGATAGCAGGAACTGCATTCTTACTAGAAGGATGTTATTTGGTGAAACTGTAGAACTAATTAAATGGAATTAGCATTTTAAAATTGAAGTCTTCTGAAATCTGCTGGTGTATTTACAGCTGCATGCCAGGATACACTGGAAGGAACTGTGAGGAAGTAATTGACTACTGCAGGCTGCTCAGCATCAACTGTCTGAATGAAGGATTGTGTCTCAATATAATTGGAGGATTCAGTGTAAGTAATTTAATATGGTAAATGAATTCAGAGGTTCAAAAATATGAAAGCTTCAGCCAACCAGAATGGTTTTTGTTTGTTTGTTTGTTTTGTGTGAGAGTCAAGACAGAGCAACACATTTATGTACTTGTTATATACTACAGTCAATAATGCAAGAAGTATTAACTCTGGTAATATGGATTTTTTTTTATTGCTGCTCTGCTGGGATTCTGTTTTAAACTGTATCAAATAACTGGACAACAATTTTATCCTTGCAAGAATATACCACTAATTTGTGGACCAGTGCCATATACCCACTTAGATGAAAATCATGTTGATATCATAATATTCATTCTGCTAAAAAGATTTTGAATGGATTGTAGCATTTTTACCAAAGGAAAGTCAGCAACTTAGTCAGTCACTTAATCAAATAAATGGAAATAAATTAATGAAATTTCATGACAGCACGAAAATAAGTCATTTAATAACTTTGGCTTCTAGTTCCGTTTTGAACTTTTGGAAATTAAAAATTAACAAAAAGGGAGGACCATGGAAAGGAGTCTTAATGAACTGAAATGGATCCATTTTGCATCACGCCTGTACCTTGGATTTTATCCTAATGGTTTGGAAGGAGTCAGGCCAAAAAACCTGTCTGATTCCCACTATTCTCAAAAGCCTGGATCCAGAGTTAGATATACTTAGAGTAGACCCATTTAAATCAATGAGGTTAGTTATGCCTAACTTGTCCCAATGATTTCAATGGGTCCACTCTAAGCATGATTAAGTCTGGATCCAACCCAACGTTGATCGCAGCACTTCTCTCAAGTCCAAACTATGCCTGTTTCTCAAACCCTGGTGGGAATTGATTTCTCACTGGGTTTGACTTCCAAATCTAGCAGGTGAGCAAGGCAGGCTATCCTGCCATATCTCCCTTTGCACTGCGGGGACACTGATGACTCAGAATGAGTTTAGGACTGAGAAAGACTAAGGTTGCCATGCCTGCTGGTGTATTCTTTTCCGTCTCTCTTTTTGCTGGGTGAGTCTTTATGCTTCCTAACTTCCATGAAAATTGTTCCATATGTTTTGAAGAAATGTGGAGCCTGGATATACTAGAGTGAGATATGAAATTATGTACATCTGGGAACCTCACACCTCCTTGGAAATTGGAACCATGTTGATTTTTGCCTTTGTATCTAAGGGAGGGGACCACAGCTGAGTGGTAGAGGACATGCTTTGTATGCAGAAGGTTTCAGGCTCAGTCCCTGGCATCTCCAGGTTTTTTTTTGGGGGGGGGGCGGGTTTAATTAAATTTTTCAAAGTAACAATGAACAGTAACAAATTTAAGTACACCCCATGTGAGTCAATTTCTTTGCAGTCTTTCTGATCACTCAGGGTCTCTCTATTTGGTACAAGTAAGATTATCTGATAAAGTTATCATTCATCATCCTAATAGATCATGCCAGAGAGTTTTGTGTGTTTTAGGAGGAATTCCTATGTCCTTAAGTTCCAATGATAAACCAGGGCAAATCAATCATGGTGGGCAGGAATCTTATCTTGCATTCACTGAATTTATAATAATATTTCGTCTTAATGGGTATAACATCAGATTCTGAAATAAATATTTTGAGCCCAAGCTTGCTCTCAGTAATGTGAAAGGGGGCAGAAGATGTGGCTTTATACATATCCCCATTTATATTTTTATTTTAATCCAGAAGGCATGCCATTGCAATAGCAGCAAAGCAAAGGCACAGCTTTTATCTCTCTTCAGTTGTTTATTTGCAAGCCCATTTGCATCAGGCAATAAAATTAATTACAGTGTAAGGATTATAATGTATAAGTGGATTAAATCGTCCGGATGAATGCTATTCATGTGATGTGGTCAAAGAAAAATGCTGATATCAAGGCAAGGTGTAAACTAAGAAAATATCAAGAGTGGGGGAAGGATTGAAATCAACATCAAAAGCTTTTGTCCAAAAGGAAACAATTCAAGGCAAAAGCAAAACACATGCCAGAAGATGAAACATTTTAATATGATCATCCTAGAAAATATGGTTGCATGATCAATATTTTCTAAAAAAAATGAACAACTTCAAAACACATGCTCTTCACTTAGGGTGTAGAGTGAGACAATGATGAAACTTTTTAAGCAGATACAGCTGAACATGCTGGCACAGAAAAGGATGAGTTTCTTTGCCTCAGAGAAGAGACGAGCGGGATACAATATATGCTTGGAAACCAACATGACAGGCCTTGGGGACTGACAAATAATGCTGGTCAGACAAAGTGCGAAAGCATGAAGAAGAGGATTAAAGGACTTGGCACAAATTATTGGTGTTTTTGTTGAGGATGCATGTTGTGCTGAAACACAGTGCACAAGAAGGCACAAACAACCCAGGATTAAACTATCCTCATTCTTTTCTCTGTGTGTCAGTCCCTGATGTGGCATCTTTATCTGGGGCTGTAGGCAGCTGCACTTGCCTTAATCCACCAACTTTAAGGATGTCTTTCTCTGCCATTTATAAATGTTGCCCAGTTATTCTTTGTTTTTTTCCTTTAGGTTTTTGTTTTCCCTTTGTTCTTAATCTCATTTCATTCTTTCATCCAGATGGTGCCTGTGTGTATATTCACATATAACCCATACAAATTTTATAAAATGTATTTGTGAATGTGAAATATAAATGAATTGAAGAAATGTGCACATAAATATACATTTTAGTATATCTTGAGGGGCTTGGGGCTCCCAGTTTTTACAGGATATAGAAGACAAATAGCTTCTCTGTTAGATTAAGGATAAAGCTCTTCGAGCACTTTCCCCCATCTTTGGGACTACAACTGTTGGAAATGGAAATTGGGAGAAGTTCTACTTGATCCCCAACATTTGATACAAAAGTGAGAACTGTCCATGGGGAGAAATTTTGTCTGAATCTACTCACAATCTGAAGAAATATTGGAGAAAAGAAAGATGGTATCCTTAGACTGGTGGCACCAGTGGCTCAGTCCATAAACTTCCTTCCTATTTTTTTTTTAAAATAGCTAATCCTATCTTTAAAGGTAGTCCTGTGAAAGTAAAGGGAAAAGAAGAACACAAACTAGCCAGTCACTACCAGGAGTTTCATTGTCACCATCCACTACTACCACAAAACACCTTAATTCATGACTATATAGATGGAGTCCAACTTAAATTACTTGCTTTTCAAGAAAGGAAATTCATTATAGCAGAAAATTACATGACGGGTGTAATGCACAAAGAACGCTGGGCCAAGTAGTAGTATATGATCCAGTCTCTAGTCATTCTTCTGACACTACTCTATGGCCTTAAACCCCTCAGATAAAAGTCACGGAAACAATTTGTGAGAAAGCACAGAAGTCCACTCTTGGGGCATGATCCATCTATCCTCTTCCTGAAGATCTATCCTCTTCCTGATGGCAGGCTGCCATTGCCTGAGCTGCTCTGATCCTAAGAGAGCTTTTCTGATATATTCACCTATCTGCATCCAATCACCAAATTCTACAGTGGATAGGCAAGCATAAACTGCCTTAAGCAAGCCCTTTAATGGTATGAGATCAAAATGTGGTGTTAAGTAATGGTAAATAACATAGCCAACTGAAGTGCCAAGATGACAATTCATTAGCCAAATCATGTGCAGAAAGGGGATAGAGAGCCGATACATGACTGTGTGTAGCTAACTACCAGCCTAATACTGTATGAATGAATAGCCACCCTTCTTGGCTGCCATAGCTACAGGATCAACTGGAAAGAAACTTTACTTGGATTTTGCTCAGGGAGCAAGGAATTAAAACCTACCGTTGGCTGCTGTTCAGAAAATTAAATGTCAATTTCTTTAAACCAATCCTTGGTTTGAGAAACCACGGGAAAACAAATACTTGATTGGACGGATGAACTACTTGATAAACAGCGCATAAACCTGAAAGATCTTTCAGTTTCACAAAGTCTTGCTGTATTGATTTACCAATTATTGCCACAGAGCATGCTATTGATGAACTTCGATATGCTTCCCAACAGCTGTTAAACTGGAAATGCCTCAATGGCTTGTTGAGGAGAATCGTCGCTGAAGTTCTAAAGTATACTAAATCTTGTTTTACTTTCTTTTCTCTTATCTCTTAAGTATATTCTGTTAGAAATGCAGTAGTGAAGTTGCTTCTCATCTAGTGGAGGCCACTCAGTGGAAAACAACATGTTACAGGGCCTGTTCAGTTGTGGTACCTAAACTATGGAATAGGCTCCCAAGAGAAGTCTGTCTAGTCCAGTCCTTGCCTGTTTCTAAAAGGGCCCCTTGAGACCACCATATTCCCATGAGCACTCTTTCTTTTTTTTAGTCAGAGCTAGTGATGATATTTTTTAAAAAGATTGCTGTCTGTGTTGATACATATTTTTCTGTTAAGCTTTTTAAAAAACACCTGTTTATTTTATTCTTAGGAATGTTTTGATTTTGGTAATATATTATCTTTTTATTTGAAATCTGCCTTGGATATAACTCATTATAGAAAGGAGGGGTATAAATGCTGAAATAGAGAAATAAACAATGTGCTGCATTTGTAGGCAATGAAACCCAGATGGCTCCTTCTAAAGAACACCTTCAAGAGGAACTGATTTGTAACAAACAAAGAAAAAGCCAAGAACGGGGCAGGAGTGCCAGCCCTTCCCCTGACAGTGGCTTTCCCCCAACCCTCCCCCTACTTTTTTTTTAAAAAAATAATATTTATTAAGGCTGTAATTAATGGCTGGGCAACACAGTCCCTGTCTCACCCACCACTGCATATATGGCCACATTCGCACTATGAAGCACTACAAATTTAACAGCCACTTATTTTGTAAAAAATATTTTTTGCCAGCATGCCAATCCAGGTGGGGAATGGCGCTCAGACACATGCACCCCACCAAGTTGCTCACCCATGTTGTAATCTTATGCATACTTTACAGGACCATCTTCCATCTGGTAACCTGTGTCCTCACTGCGGGAAACTGTGTGGATCTAGAATTGGCCTCCACAGTCACTTACGGACCCATCGCTAGAGTCTACACAATTTTCTTTAGAATTTTCCTCCTTTTAAAATCTCCTTTTTGTAAAAAAAAATTTATCCTGGAAGACAATCTTACTCGGTCACGAGTGATCGCCTGACTGACTGACTTACCTTGGAATAAGCTTCATTGAAAACAATGGGACTTACTAATGAGAGGAGATGTATAGATTGCACTGTAAAACACTTTAATACTGCTTTTCCACAAGCCCCAGAGTTTAAACTGAAAGAAACAAAAAAATATAAACAATTATAAATAGTTTATAAATAGTTTATAAATAGTTATAAACCGCAATAAAAGCACATACAGTCATGCCTTGGATTGAGAGCATAATTCGTTCCGGAAACGTGCTTGTAATCCAAAACACTCTTATATCAAAATGAACCCCCCCCCAAAAAAAAATTGTACAGAGATTTTTAATTTAAGCCATACTACAGTACTTGTATTGCAAGACGTTCGCTTGTATATCAAGTTAAAAAAAATTAAATTAATATTTAAAAATTTGCTTGTCTTGCAAAACGCTCTCAAACCAAGTTACTTGCAATCCAAGGTATTACTGTATAAGACCAAGCAGAAAATGTAAACTCCCACGGCTCATGAAATTGGAAGTTTTTGCAGCCTTTTTAAAAGGGCAGCAATGCTGGAGCCTGTATAACCTCTTTTGGGAGGAGGTTCCTAAGTTTTGGGGCTATTGCTGAAAAATCTTGACCCCAGCTACTGCCATCTGAAATTGTCTCATAGAAAGAATGAACAGCAAGACCAAATGAAATGACCTCAGCTGGCAAGTGAGCTAATCCGGTGAGAGATGCCAGTGTTCTGGGCACATGTTTATGATGACCTTAGGGACACTCCTTTAGGTAATGTGACCCCAAGCTATTTAAGGTTTTAAAGGTTAAAACTAGCACTTTCTAATAATAATAATAATAATAATAATAATAATAATATAATAAATTTATTTATTACCCGCCTCTCCATCTAGATCGAGGCGGGGAACAACAGAAAATATAAAATACATAAACTAAACAACAAAATACATACTATTAAAACTTCTTAAAACATCCTAAAAACATCTTAAAACATCCTAAAAACATCTTAAAGGCATCCTAAAATTCCGCCGGATAGGCCTGCCGGAAGAGATAAGTCTTTATGGCTTTTTTAAATTCCAAAAGACTGGCAAGTTGATGAATCTCCTCCAGCAGGCCATTCCATAATCTGGGAGCAGCAGAAGAGAAGGTCCTCTGGGTAATACCTGTCAGCCTAATTGTGGCTGACTGAAGTAGATTCTTCCCAGAGGACCTAAGTGTGCAGGGCGGATTGTACGGGGGAGAAGGCGATCCCGTAGGTAGCCTGGACCCAAACCATGTAGGGCTTTAAAGGTAATAACCAACACTTTATACTTCGCCCGGAAACTGATTGGCAGCCAGTGGAGTGCTTTTAAAACTGGTGTGATATGGGCACCCCTAGGTGTACCAGTAACCAGTCTGGCTGCCATATTTTGCACTAGTTGAAGTTTCCGGACTAGGTATAAAGGTAGCCCTATGTACAGCGCATTGCAGAAGTTGAGCCTCGAAGTTACCAGTGCGTGCACTACCGAAGCTGATAATAGGCACTCCTAGCCGTCGCATCTATCTGGGATGTCATTTGGAGTGACGGATCCAGAAGCACCCCCAAGCTGCGAACACAGTCTTTCAGGGGGAGTGTAACCCCATCCAGAACTGGTTTCAATTGAGCCTGGAAATGGACTGCCAGACTGTGCAGATGGCAAAGTACAGTCATAACATAATAATATTGACCAGTCCCCATTAACCATCTAGGCACCCTGTTTTGTACTAGCTGAGGTTTCTGGACCATTTTCAAAGGCAACCCCACAAATAACACATTGCAATAATCCAAACAGGTTACCAGAGCATAAAAAACTGTCTCAAGGTTATTTCTGCCCAGGTAGGGTCATAGTTGGTATATCAACCTAGTTGGTATATCCGGGTCATTGAGGTCACCTGTGCTTCTAGTGACAATGATGGATGCAACTGCACTCCAAAACTATGGGACTAATCATTTAGGGGAGTGCAATACCCTCCACAACAGGGTAAACATCACTCAGCTGGACAGATGAACTATCTGCAGACATTATCCTATCTTGTCTGGATTATTCAGCCTCATCCAGTTCATTACCCTGATCAAGCACTGGTTCAGAACATCAACTGCTTCACTTGTATTAGATGAAAGGAGAGATGGAGCTGGCTGTCATCGGGTGACAACTCAGCCCACATTCCAGGATAACTTCTCCCAGTGGTTTCATGTAGATGTTGAAAAGCATAGGGGATAAAACAGAGGACATATGGAACTCTGTAGCATAACTACCACAGGACAGAACAGCAATTCCCCAGCACTACCTTCTGGAATCTACCCAAGTAGGAACAGAAGAACCACTGCAATACAGTGCCCCAACATCTAAACTGAAACAGCCTATCCAGAAGGATACCATGGTCAATGGTACTGAAAGCCACTGAGAGGCTCAAGAAAACCATCAGGGTCACACTCCTCCTTTCTTTATGTTGGCATACAGGAGATTATCCCACGTGATGACAAAGGCAGTTTCTCTTCCAAAACCAGAGCAGAAGCCAGATTGAGATGGATTCAGAAAATCAGTTTCATTCAAGCGTGCCTGGAGTTGATCAGCAACCACTCACTTGAGCACCTTGCCCAGGAAAATGTTGGCAAACAATCTACAGTTGCTTTCATCTTCTGGGTCTAGGTTAGGTTTCTTCAGTAGCAGCCTGATCACTGCTTCTTTTAAAGAAGCTTATACAGCCTCATCTCTCAAAGAGAAACTTACAACCTCCTGGACCCAGCCAGATGTCCCCTCCCTATTAGATATAATAAACCAAGAAGGGCAAAGGTTGAGTGGTCAGCCAAACTTGTCAAAGCTTGTGTGCCACCCTGAGCACTTTTGAGGAAGGGTGAGATAAGAAATAAATGAATCATTGCGGAGACTTTTTGTAGACTTTGTAACCAGATATTCCTCAATCATTTTTCCCTTCCACATCTACAATGTGCACCATCCAATAAAGCATGAACCAACTCTGTATGACCCAGGCATGTACCCACAGATCATGTCCACCAGATGAGGGGATTTTGTCAAAATTTGGCATGGATTAATTGTACTTTATTCCCAGAAATCTGGCTGAACGCCCCCCCCCCCCACACTGAGATAAAACATTTCCATACAGGACTAGAACTTTCAGAAATGCTTTATACACTCATACAGCGTACACCTCATAGCCCCAGGAAAGTACACTAAATGTTTCTAAGGAACCTGGTATGCTAAAAAGCAGCAAACATCTAGCTGCTAAATTCAGAACGGTGGGGGGAGAATATTCAAAGGAAACATCATCTGTCTTTAAAAAAATTGCTTTTAAAAACAGCAACAACAAATAAGGTGCTAGAATGTTTGAAAGCCATCTGTGCCACTTCAGTCAAAATGTGTTTTCTAAGTATTAAAATAAAGCCTCAAAGAAACAAACAATTAATATATTTGGCATATTATATCTTAAAGCAGTTGGTTAGAGTGATAAAATTATTATGAATATTTACAAACATCTCTATTAAGCTATGAGCTAAAAAAAATCAGTGGGGAAAAAAAATCTGCTGTTCAATTGCAACTTGCACATCAGTGCTTTCAAATACACTAAACAGATGATTGGCTCTATTTTCAAAGCAGTTTTATATTCCTTCAAAGTGCTGTGTGCCTAGCGACTGTACCAGCAGTGTATCTCTGTAAGGCCACTGTGTCACTGCTATTAATTTCTCCTGCTGTATTTATTTGAACTTGTGCTCAGATGGCTGGGCTGACAGCAAAAGTTCAAAGTGACAGCTAGATTCATTACCTGACATTAATTAGACCATTTTCTGTGACAAAATGCTGCTAACAATCCCTGCAGGAATCATTTAAAAAGGTAACGTTCTACAATTGTCTGTGCTACTTACATCATCTATTGCTTACCATATTAATCATGGGGGTTGTAGGACAAAACATCTGGAGGGTCGAAGGTTGCCTACTCCTGGTACATATGGACAACTTCATGCAGCTTTCAAAAGTTAGCAAATCCTGCACTAGTTAATTTTCTCTAGTTAATTTTCACAACCTGAAGTGGTGGCCAGTTGTTATCAACTTGAAGTCAAGCTTTAGGCTTGCTCCAAATTAACTGCTGAGTACATCGCAAAGTTAAATAGATAACTGGTCATCTCTCTAATATATTTTCCAGGACACTATTTGGAGTTGATTCCAGAACCTGGTTAACCTAGTCTAGGTTCTGAGCATATAAACTTGCAGCTAGAAGTTCTAGCCTAGAGTTTGCTCTGAGTATGGGAAATATGTCGCCTAAGTATTTCAGCATATGGTTCACAATACAATGCCACTTAGAATTCATTTTTGTGCATTGATGGGTACAAGGAAACCTTGATTTCTGTGAAAAATGGGCAATTAACAAGAGCATAACAATGCAGATTTCCTACATTACCTGGCTCAAAGTGGTATTTGACCAGGATGCCCCTCAGCTTACTTGGCTGGAGACGGTAGTAGTCCTTTGTTCATCCCATTGCCAAGATAGAGACAAGGACATGGTGTCTCAGACAAAGGAGCATAAAGAATCAGGAAAGTAATTTATGGCAGAACACACACACCCCACCTGGCTTCTTTCCAGGCAAAGAGGAATCTCCCTGTCTTTTCCTAGCAAGTAGAAAAAGACTACCACATCTTTGTCTTATGCATTCCCAGAAAAGGCGATGTGCAGCACCAAAAGGTAAGTGGATACAGAATTGCAGCCTTAGGGTGCAATCCTATGCATGTTTAGACAGAAAAAAAGCCCTACAACTCCCAGCATGCCCCAGCCAGCCGGAATCGTGGGATTGTGCCTTATTTGATTTTGTCAGAGCAGCTTACAAAATAAAATACAAAAATACAATAAAATCCAGCAACAATACATTATAGCAAACAGTTTAAAAATCCAGCATAAAATAAACACAAACTAAAGGTCTGGGCAAATAAAGAAGTTTCACCTAGTGCCAAAAGGGAAATAAAAATGGTACCAGGTGAACCTCTCCTGGATGGGAATTCCTTCAGTTGGGTGCCTTAATTAAAAGGCCCTCTAGTCTCTACTCACCCAGTAACTGTTCTCAAGTATATTTTACCTTAGGTGTCAAGGGAAAATGAAATTAATAGGAAGACTAGCTGGGTTTGATTGAAATATTAGGATTATTGCTTTGTTTGAAATTATCCCTCTGCTGCATACACTTAAGTTTTCTTTTAAACCCTCCATGGTTTCTTCTCATCCTCAGTGGTGCTTGCTATACCTTGACTTGATAATAACAGGATGCAATTAATACATTGTTAAATCCTACCTCCAAATAATTAAGAAAGATGATCAGCAATATAGGAGCTGACATAAAGGGGACAAGATAAATAATACACAAAGTTCTCAGAGCCCTGATGGTAATAATCATGAGGGGAAATCAATAGCCAGCCACACATAGTGAGTTTCTTTCCTTCTTTCTTTCCTTCCTTCCTTCCTTCCTTCTTTCTTCTGTGGAGGATAGGAATGCAGGACAGTTAGCTGAGAAGCCATAGGGGGGGGGGGGAGAGATCTGCAGTAAAAGTTATCAAGCATGGCACTGAGCAAATGTTGGAGGTAGGGTGGCCATGTGTCTTTCTTTACAGAGGACAGTCCTCTATTTGAAGGGCTGCCAGAGGAATGCCCTCTATTCTGAAGGCAAATTTTGTGTTGGGGATCATTAGGAAAGAAATTGAAAATAAAATGGCAAATATCATAATGCTTTTGTAGAAATCTATGGTGCAACAACAGTTGCAGTTATGTGTACAGTTCTGACCATCGTACCTCAGAAAAGATTTCTAGAGCTGGATAGGGTTCAGAAAAAAGCAAGAAAAATGAACGGCTGTAGATATACCCCAATGAGGAAAGGTTACAATGTTTGGGACTCTTGAGCTTAGAAAAAAAGCAAGTAAGGGCATGGGAGAGCCAGAGTGGCATAGTGGTGAGAGTGTTGCACTGGGACTCGGGAGATCTGGGTTCTAATCCCCGCTTGGCCATGAAACTCACTGGGTGACTTTGGGCCAGTCACTGGGCCAGTTCACACGACCCAGGCTGCGAACGGGGGAAGCACCACGGGGCTATCTGCGGGGTCCAGTGGGATGCCGCAGATGACCCGCACACGTGGGCAGACCCCGGTGGAGCCGGCAGTCCCCGCACCACAGTATGGGCCTCCCGGCGATAGGGGGTGGGGATTCGTGATGCCCAGAGGGGCCGTTTGCCCCTATAGGCTGGAGTGGCCAGCAGCTCCGGCCGCTGTGGCTGCTGCCTCTGTGCAGCCCCCGCGGGATGGCCACCCGCTGTTCGCATGGCAGGGTGGCCACACGCGGTAGGGGCTTACCCCTCTACCGCCCATGGCCACTTTGCATGCGTCCCGCACGCGGCCATCCCGCGGGGGCACTCCCGATCGGCGTTCGTACGACACGGGAACCGTGGGGGACTTCTGCTCCCCCGTGGTTCCCATGTCATGCGAACACGCCCACTGACTCTCAGCCTAACCTACCTCACAGGGTTGTTGTGAGGATAAAATGGAGAGGAGGAGGAGGATTATGTAAGCTGCCTTGGGTTCCTTGCAGGAAAAAAGGCGGGGTATAAATAAAATAAAATAAGAATAAATAAATAAAATGGGATAGGGAGAAGTTTTTCTCCTCACATAATACTAGAACTAAGGGTCATCCAATGAGGCTGAATGGTGGGAGATTCAGGACAGACAAAGGAAGTATTTAATCACACAGTGCAAAGTTAAACAATAGAGCCAGTGTGGCATAGTGGTGAGAGTGTTGGACTGGGACTCGGGAGATCCGGGTTCTAGTCCCTGCTCAGTCATGAAACTCACTGGGTGACTTTGGGCCAGTCACTGACTCTCAGCCTAACCTACCTCACAGGGTTGTTGTGAGGATAAAATGGATGGGAGGAGGATGATTATGTAAGCTGCCTTGGGTTCCTTGCAGGAAAAAAGGCGGGGTATAAATATAATAAATAAATAAATAGAACATAGTTAAATAAAAATTATGGAATTTGCTTCTACAGATGTAGTGATTGCCAACTTGGACAGCTTTAAAAGGGGATTAGACAAATTCATGGAGGATAAGGCTATTAATGGTTACTAGCAATGATGGCTATACAGTATATTACCTCCAGTATCAGAAGCAGTATGCCTCTCAATGCCAGTTGTGGGGGAACATGGCTAGGAGGGTACCACTGTGCTGATGTCCTGCTTGTGGGCTTTCCATGCACATCTGGTTTGTCATTGTGCAAACATAATGCTGGCCTTTGGTCTGATCCAGCAAGGCTCTTCTTATGAGTAGGTGAATGGCTTTGAAGGGCCACCAAATGAAGTTCACAGCACAGAAATTTAAATCACAGGTCAGCAATTCAGTTTTCATTTAAGTCCTTCCTTAATAGTGAAATTCTAAGAAGTAGAAGTAAATCCTATTAAATTCGGTAGGACTTATTCCCTTGTAAGTGTGTTTAGGATTCTAACCTAAATAATTTTGCAAGGAACTTTTCTTCATCCTATCAACGATCAACTGATTTAGGGATTATGTATAATCAATCAGCAATTTTCCTGTGTAATATGTTTGGGCACACATGACATTTATTAATTGGCTATAAAGACACTACCGATCAATTAATCTATTCTCCTTCTTTGCATTATACTGTCAGATACAATATTTACACAAGCTACTCTTCTTTCTAGTGCCTCTGTGCTCCAGGATGGGCAGGAGAATTTTGCCAATTTGTAGAAAATGCCTGCTTAATCTATCCTCACAGTTGCCACACTGGAGCTACTTGTGTTGATGTAAGCCAGTCAAAGCTACAGCCACAAATTGAGTGTGTGTGCCTAGCCGGTTTCACAGGTAAGAAAGATTTAAGATTGTCCTTCTCATATAAAAAGTTACAACACTTTACAAAACTAGTACTTAAAACTGTGATGTTTTAAATGTATTTGTAATCAGAAATAAATATGCATTGTATGTCTTGTGGTGGAGTGTTGGACTGGGACTCGGGAGATCCGGGTTCTAGTCCCCGCTTGGCCATGAAACTTACTGGGTGACTTTGGGCCAGTCACTGACTCTCAGCCTAACCTACCTCACAGGGTTGTTGTGAGGATAAAATGGAGAGAAGGAGGAGGATTATGTAAACTGCCTTGGGTTCCTTGCGGGGAAAAAAGTGGGGTATAAATATAATCAAATAAATAATAAATAAATAAATAGATGCTGCTTTGGTACAAAAGGCTGTAAACCAGTACAGAGTTACATATTTCTAAACACATGGTTTGAATTGGCTCAAGCATAAGTATTGGATTGTGCTGAAAGCATATATGCTGCTTTCATTATGAAAAGCTAATAATAAATGGCTGTATGCCAAGGTGTATGCCAGATTTCATTTACTATTTAAAAAACTAGCATTCAGTTTCATTCTGTGTTACCTCTTCAAGGTCATCGAATCCATATGTGTGTTGTACATTAATGACAGTAATTCCAACTTGGTTGGTTAAGTGCAGGATCAAAAATCCTATAATTATAGGGGACTTTAAAAGGTGATCTATTCCATCTGCTTCCTCTTGAACAAAGATAATTGTATCTAAATTTGTCCCTGAGATGTCATTTGCAATGTGTGTGTGTGTAAACCCCCCCCCCCAAAAAAAACTCCAGACAAAGTGAGTGCTGTTTCCGCTTGGCTTATTTACTTCACAGCACCACTATTCTTGTTCTTACACACATTGAACACCTTTGATAAGAAAATGCATGCTAGTTCATAGAAAGGAATGAACCCTTGCCTGCCTATGCACAGAAATATAGTCTATGTCTTTATGTATGCTTTTAAAGGCTGTTGCATAAAAAAGAAGCTGTTTGTTTTAGAAAATTTGTGATGTTGTAGTTGGAGAATTAACCAATGCTTAGATTTCTCTTTAAATAAACTTTGTCTTTTATGTTTATAGAATACTAACTGGGCGGGTTCGCATGACGTAGAGGTGAGCGATCTGCCGGGATCCAACCCGCCTCCGGCTCAGCAGACACCACTGCTGCGCCCACCAAGCCGGGCCCAAATCTGGCACGCACGGCGCCACTCACCGGACTCTCGGGTTCCTGGCAGGCCACTATTTACATAGAAAATGTCTTAAGATACGTCAAAAGGGGCCGCAATTTGTGCAAATTATGCAGATTGCAGCCACTTTAGGTGTATCTTAAGGCATTTTCTACATAAACAGTGGTCCACCAGGAACCTGGAAGTCGCTTCCCTGGCTCGACTCTGGGGAATGCGAGTCAACGTTAGGGAAGAGGTAACTAAGCAGGATGGAGTTCAGGGGGTCGAGCCTGGCTACTAGTCTTCCGGATTTCCACCCCCCGAACGAAACCCTCACACATCCCTAGCATGACACGATAAGCCGCCCTAGCCCTGATGCACCTGACCGATGATCAGGCACATCGTCGTGAGTAGCCGGCCCCCTCCCTATCCTTCCTACCCCCCTTGGTCTTCCTGCGCGTATCCCAAGGGACACTGCAGGAGGGAACAACCTCCCTCCCTGCTACCACCACAAGCCCTTTTTGGGCTCACTGCATCTTCCTTGTCACTTTTTAAAAAATTCTTCACCCGCAAAAGCCAGCTTTCATGCTGGGATGACAGCCAGCTGGGGCACCTTGGAGGGGCTGCTCGTAGCTGTCAAAAGGGTGATCATGAAAGCCTGCTTGACAGCCAGCTTTCCCGATCTGAAGATAAAAAAATTAAAGTGACAAAAACACGGTGACAAGGAGTGGGGAAAGCCTCTGCCAGCCACCTCCAAGTGCTGCTTGGGCACTTTGGGGGCGGCTGGCAATGGTGGTCACCTGGTAGGCACTTGGCAAGCGTAGCAAGGGTTTTTGCAACTCTTGCCAAGTGGCTCTATAGCAACTTGTCTTCACCCACATTGGGTCATGTCATCTGAATTCGGATGACACGATAACCCATCGTGGGTGAAACAACTTCTACTACAAGCCATGGCTTGTCAGGGTGGCTTATAACTCAAACTTAAGCCACCCTGTCAAAACCATTGTGGGTTCAGATGACACAAAGCCATGGTAGCTTATAAGCCACCGTGGCTTAGTGTGCCATGCAAACCCAGTCACTATGCTTTATAAACATTTTTATACAGTCTTACATTAGATTCTTACATTACAAGTTTGATCAGCCTTAGAGAAATAGATAGACAGACAGACAGACTAAGGCAGCAATCCTATACACACTTATCTGGGAGTAAGCCCCATTGAACTCAATGGGCTTACTTCTGAGTAGACATGAACACAATTTTGCTGTAAAGCTGTTTCTGCAGAAGTGCTGCTTTCATATTTCTTCATTCAGTTTGCTCTTCTTTGTCCTGAAATGTTCTTGTTGTGCTCTTTCCTACCACTGCCTCAGTCTGACACAGTGACAATAATAGAGGCAGTGTGGCGTAGTGGTGAGAGTGTTGGACTGGGACTCGGGAGACCTGGGTTCTAGTCCCCAGCTAGGCCATGAAGCTCACTGGTGACTTTGGGCCAGTCACTGACTCTCAGCCTAACCTTCCTCACAGGGCTGTTGTGAGGATAAAATGGAGAGGAGGAGGAGGAGGATTATGTAAGCCACCTTGGTTCCTTGTAGGAAAAGGATATAACTATAAATAAATAAATAAATAAATAAATAAAATTTGCACATTTATACTACACACGGACATAAAGCAATTGCATGCCAGTCTCCCAGCCTGGCATAGCAAGTGGCACACTATGGGATGTATTTGTATGTCGATCAATGGCAGGAAGGTGTTCCAGCCTTCTACATCACTCTGTCTGCCCACTTACCTGCCTTCTCAGCCAGCAAACCAAGATGTTGAACCCTAATGAGGGGTTCCTGCATGATTCCATTTATATATTGATATGGCTACTGGCTGTCCAATCATCTGTTAATATCTTAAGAAGTTACATTGGTTGGAGCTAATGGTGAGGAGATGGTTGCCTGGCAGTTGGAATCTCTATGTGTTTTTAATGGATTTTGAATATAAGCTACTTTGAGTGCCTCATTATGGCCAGGATTGTAGGATATAGGATAGATAGATAGATAGATAGATAGATAGATAGATAATTATGGTTCATGACTACAGGTGGATTTCCTGTCTTAAGGGAGATTACACCAAGGGCACAACCACAATTTTCTTTTCTTTATATTTTCCTGAGAAAGGGAGAGTAGGAGAAAGTGGGGAAGATATGGGTCCCATATTGCTGGTTGAGGTTTAAGGTGGTTCCCAGGCTGAAAAGATTAAAGACTACTGCACTGAACAACATAAGGAACTTGCTTTCCCTCTTTATTGTTATTGGTACAATGCCATCAGCAATACATGAACCGTGGCACTTTACAGAGTGACATAACAAAAACGGCAGTGTCTGTTCTGAGGACCTTAAAAACTATGACAGAACAGGAGACAAAGAGAGAGATGCAAAAATATAGGCATGAGTAAAAGGGATGGATGTGATTCAGGGTGCAATCCTATACCAATATACCTGGGAGTAAGCCTTATTGAACTATAAATGGGACTTACCTCTGAGTAGACAATAGGATTGCACTGCCAGGCTGTAATTCTGTACATCTTTACCTGGGAGTAAGCCCCATTGAGCACAGTGAGACTTACTTCTGAGTAAATCTGCATAGGATTGCACTGCGCATTAGGTTACATGTACTTAAGTTGTGTTTTAGTCATATGTATGAAGCTTCATTTAAGGGGATGAGGACAAGAGGCTTCTGTAAATTCATTTATAGTTAGGGGTGGGTGATCCTGTGGGACCTGACCCATCTCCAGCTCGGCAGATGCCACTGCTGTGCCCACTAAGCTGAGATGAAAGTGGATGCACACCACGCTGCTCAGCAGACTTCTGCAGGCCACTTTACATAGAAAATACCTTAAGATATGTCAAAAGTGGCCGCAATTTGCACAAGTTACACAAATTGTGACCACTTTTGGTGTATCTTAAGGCATTTTCTAAGTAAACAGAAGCCCACTGGGACCCCAGAAATTGCTTCCCTCCCCAGCTCAACTCGGGAGAACACAAGGCCAGCCGGGGAAGAAGGTAAGCGGGACGGAGTTCAGGGTGTGAAGCCTGGCCAGCTCGCTGGATTTCCACCCCCGAACAAAATCCTCGCACATTACTAAATTTGAAAAGATTATAGACAATATCCAACACTGCTGCTGCACTCCCCTTCTTTCTGTTGTGCCCACGGGACCCACCGCTAGTGCAACAGAAAGCAAGTGCTTCCTAAAGCAACCCTGAAAATGGGTGTAAATGCTATTTTCTGGAATGGGACATGTCAGTGGAGCTCCATTCTGCAAGCTCCGCTGACCTGCCCTATTCCAGAAAGGAGTATTTCTACTCATTCTACTCATTTCTATTTGCTTCAGGATCCACTAGCTTCCTGTTGCACTAGCAATGAGTCCTGCTAACATGGGGGCAGCATTGAATATTACTCTATGATTTAGTTGATCCAGAATGATTCACCTTGGAATAAGAATAGTCAAGCTTCCTAAGGCAAGTGACAGGATCCTTATTTGGACTATGATGATTCTCCACCCAGTGCTGATCTTGTCTAAGGCTGCTCAGGATATTATAGAAGTCTGGGGGAGTGGGGGGTTGGGGGAGGCTGCACAATCTGCTCCTCAAAGCCTTCCTGGGAAAAAAAAAATATTTCCAGCCTCTTTGGCTATAAGCATAAGGAATTCAAGTTTATTTGGCTGTGTTGAGTTATAAACCAGCCATATTGATAAATGGCTGTGTTCCAGGATTGGGGCATATATCCAGTGGGGTGCTATAAGGATCGATGTTAGTCGCAATGTCACTGAACACCTTTATTGATGAACTGGAAGCATGGTTAAAACAACACATTAATCACATTCAGTTATTATACCAAATTGGGAGATGATCCTTGAACTGCAGGGGAAATGTACCTAATATATACAGTCTAAAGCCACAATCCATTATGCTGAATCTTTTTTTAATGATAAGACATAAGAATGGGAGTTTGCATAACCTCCTACCAGTATCTGAAATATGAAAACTTAATTTATGGGCTGGCATTAATCTGAGAAGTGAATTTTCTCCTCTGAAGAAAACCATGATTACTAGTACTAGTGTGCAGTCTAGAATTCCAATGATATCCATTAAACAGGAGTCCTACTTGGACATTCTTGATCTTGGAAGATTAAACACGCGAGGAGAGGGAGAAGTGCACTAGTCCTGACCTCCTCCTTCATCACAATCACCACCCTTTCCTCGTAGGGTGACTTTGGGAAGAGAAGTCTCTCGTATCTGTGGAGGATCTCCATACAGTCGAGAATGCTAGAAAATCAGCATTCTCAATCGTGCAGAGAGCATCCACTGATACTTTATTTATTTATTATATTTATACCCCGCCTTTTTTCCTGCAAGAAACCCTAGGCGGCTTACATAATCCTCCTCCTCCACTCCTCCATTTTATCCTCACAACAGCCCTGTGAGGTAGGTTAGGCTGAGAGTCAGTGACTGGCCCAAAGTCACCCAGTGAGCTTCATGGCCGAGCGGGGACTAGAACCCAGATCTCCCGAATCCCAGTCCAACACTCTCACCACTATGCCACACTGGCTCTCTGTGGCGTACTGGTTAGAGCGGCTCTGGCTCTCAGATACAGGAGGCTCTCCTCGTCATAAAGTTACCTTCCACAAGTAGAGGGTGATGGATGTGATAAAAGAAGGGGCTGAGATAGTCTTCATGTGTTTAGCATTTTCAGATATAGAATGCCTAAAAAGGGATATGGACTCACTGACTTGTGCGATTCTGGCCTTTGTGTTGTGGGCTCCATATGTTTCTGTGTGGGGGACCTTTGGTTGACGTGTGTGATATATTTTAAAGTGGTAATGTGTAGTTTTTACTACAGAGATATCCCTTGATTATCCAGTCTTACGAACCACAGCATTGCAGAGGGGCCATAGCTCAGTGGTAGAGCACACGCTTTGCATGCAGAAGGTCCCAGGTTCAATCACCAGGATTTCCAGGTAGGGCAGGAAAAGCTCCTGCCAGAAACACTGGAGAGCTGCTGCTAGGGGTGTATGATTATTTATTTATTTATTTATTTTGCTTGCAAAACATACGAGCATGCCGTGTTTGAAGCTCCGAACATGAACATGCGCATGTGTCTACCAAAAATATTCATAAATTGTTGAACACGTGCTTGTGTTTGTCTCATTTCCAATTCTGAGTTCAACTTGTGCAAATTTCCTAATTTGCACAAATTTCTTTCATATATTGAATCAGTTCTACTTGAGTCTATGGAGGGAAGTTGAGCAAATTAGGAAATTTGCGCACATCTTCCTCTCGATCGCTGCTCTAATTGCACAAGTTTCCCATTTACGTAGAGTGAGCAGCAATTTCAAATGCAAACAGGAATCAGGCATGAGATGAGCGGCGAGACAATGTTCAAAGAATCCTGGAGATCTCGAACATCATTCGTTCACACATCCTTAGCTGCTGCCAGTCAGTATCAACAATACAGGGCTAGATGGACCAACGGTCTGACTCAGTATAAGGCAGCTTCCCATGTTCCTGTGAATACCATGTCATTGTGCCATTGCTGCAATCTGAATCCAGACCTATCATGATCAGCATAGTCATGCAGCACCAGAGGTCTTCTTGGCAATGGTCTACTGGCTGCCACTAATTTATTTACTCACAATGCCCTGGACACTGCATCAATCCAAGACATTGTGGGTAAATAATTTGGTGGATGCATGAAATTTTGTTCTGTTTCAGTACAGACCTCATTTCCTTTATTAAAAAAAAACCCTCTCTAGTTTGACCTCAGTGCTGTCCTACCTTACAGAGTTGCTGTATCAATTATTTGATAATGCAAATGAAGCATACTGAACACTCATTATATGAAAATACTATATGTGTGTGAAGAGTTATTAGCATATTTCATTTTCTTTCTTTGGACTATTTTTCATACTTTAAGAGTATCACCTGCCTTATTATTGAATACTAGCTACAATGCTTTCTGTAATAGATACTCACTAGGATTAAGTTGCATTTTTGATTTAAAGTTGAAGACACAAGGGGAAAAAATAGTGATTTCACCTGAGACAAGATACAAACTATTCACATCTAGCGCCGAATTGTAGATCGGCCTATGTTGTTCTGGAATAATTTCTAACTTTTCCATTCTACCAGCCAGGACAAATATTTGTTTCCTTATTGTTTCATGTCTCTCTTCCTGAGTATGCACAAAGAATGTGGGTTTTTTTCTTGTTTTTTTGTTTGCCATAGCTTTATACACACACACACACACACACATGCAGGCAACATGCAGACTCAGTCTGAACTAGCCTTGCATGAACACAGCAAGACTCCAGTTCTCAAAGGGTTCTGTGGCTTCAAAAGGAGCTCTGTGAACTTAAGCCCTAAGGACAGAGCTGCCAGTAGAAAAGAGGACTGTGAGTGGAATGGCTTCATTAATTACCTGTTGGAAACTATATAAGCCAGCAGTAGTTAGGACAGAAAAGTAGTCTGTATCTGTGCATGAACACATACACTAGTACTTTAAGAACAGGAATCCTGGCTCTGACCATGTTCTTTGTCTGTCACCTCTTTGGTTGTTAAGCAGTCTTGGGGTCAGTTCATATAGGCATATATGTCACCTAACTACTCAACACTCAATGACTTGCAGTTGAATGTGTGAACAATATGCATTGAAAAGCACTGTATTTAAATTGAACAGGGTACACAAACACGAGTAAGGGACACAGGAACCTAGGAAGTTGTCTTATACTGAGTCAGAGCATTGGTCCATCTAGCCCTGTATTGTTGACACTGACTGACAGCAGTTCTCCATGGTTTCAGGCAGGATTCTTTCCTAGCCCTACCTGGAAATAGCGATGTACACGTACCTGTTCGGGTGCTCGCCTTGTGCTTGGGAATTGCCAGGAATCCAACCTGGGATCTTCTACATGAAAAGCATGTGCACTACCAGTGAGCTATGGTCCTTCCCCTATGCCCTCATGCACACCATCCCCTCAGCCCCTGACTCCCTCAGTCCCACACCTTTGCACATTGAGAGGAAAGGTCTGAAAAGGGTTTCGACTCACATTAGCTTGAATGTGAGTAGGAATCTCCATGTTATCAGGAACCCTTCTTTTTCAGAGTCCCCGGTAGACCGATGAGTTCTACTCATGTTCAGGTGAATGCGAATGGAGACTCTCTTCAGATCTCCCTGCTCAATGCAGTGAAGTTGGGGACTGAGGAGGCAGGGCCGAAGCACACAGGGAAGTAGTGGGTAGGACCCGCATGCATGGCTCCATGCCTCTTACTCATGTTTCGGAACCCTGTTCAGGCTGACCATCTGATCAGGACCATTGGCTAATCTGTAAGTTCTATGGGTGTTGATCAATCCATGAAGGCAAATCCACACATATATGTCTTCACTTGTGAATCATCACTTCATGCCATGGCCCTCAGATGGTAAATCCCTTGAGAGTCCCCACTTTGCAGCTTGTGACGTTTCCACTGACACCTGCGTCACAAATACTTCATGTACCCATAGAATAGAATAGCTATACATCTTACTAAATGATTAATAGAGTAATGTTAACTGTATGGTAGGACTGGTGTTAGGAAGTTCCATCATGATAAATTTTTATCCATCACCTGGATGTATGTGGCTTTCATACGTTCTAATGACTTGGGTTTTTGTTTTTGGCTTGGCAAATCCTGGATCTCTGCACAGTCTTCAATGGCATACTCATCAGTGACACTTCATACACTATATTGATAGAGTATATGCCTAGTGGTGTAGTGGAGTCTGGGCTTGCAGGGATGCTGCACCAGCACTATTTTATTAGCAGGGACACTGATGTCATCAGGCACCACCACTCCTTCAAAATTCCCTGTTCCCTCTGAGTTAAACTGCAGCTTATTTATTTATTACATTTCTATACCGCCCAATAGCCAAAGCTCTCTGGGCAGTTCACAGCAACAGTTCTTCCAGTAGCTGGGAGGTAGGATTATTTTTTTCCAGCAACAATATATTGTTCCATGTTATAATGTGAAGTATTTTGGGGTGACTTGTTGGTCCTGAATGAGCAGGTAAGACCCATTAGCTTTGTAAGAGGCCTGCTCCTGGCGGAGATGAAAACTGCTAGAACTGGCTTGTTTATATGGATCAGCACAGCTGCCTGAATTTTTGGACTCTCCTTGGGGGTATGGCTATGGGGACTGTCATGATGAGTGCCTGCTCTTCATAATTTACCACGACACTGTATAATAGGTGAAACTGAAGATGTTTCAGTTCTCTTTATTTTTAATTCTCTGTTTGTCATCCAACCAAATCCTTCCCCATCTTAATACTGTTGTTTTCAACTTTATTGCCTTCACTCCAACTTATACCCTACACAATCCTGCTGCAATTGGAAGGATGCTGTTAGTAACAAGCCAGAAATGAATAAACATTGGCCATAACGGAGAGTACCTTCTCCCTTATCAACCTGCCCAGTCACTGAGATGGCATGCTCCTGGTGGTTCCGCATGGATCTATGGCCCAATTGTAGTCCACCCGGAGAAGAGCCTTTAGTGTGGTGGCTCCATTTCTGTGGAACTCCCTGCCCCTGGAGGTCTGGCAGGCACCAACATATTTATTTTAGGAAGTCTTCCTTGGTTGACCAGCCACTGTTTTTATTGATACTCTGTTTTTAATATTGTGTTTTATTCTTTTTATCTTTTTTTGGTCTTTTATTGCTCACCACTCCGGAATCTGTGTAGATGTGGAGCGGTATATAAATGTCATAAATAAATACATGAAAATAAATTGATTCCAGCATGGTTTTCTGATCCTAGTATATGAATTTTGAATGAATTGCATTGATGATTACATATATGATAGACAGTTAATTAGGACCAAACTATACATTATATTAATTATGTAGCATGTAGCTTCCTGTGTTATTTTTATTTACTTCAAAGTAATCATGCAGGAACCTGATCCAAATCAGGACCACAGTTAACGGGAAGGTGAGGATTTAATTAAGGTGGCCATATGTACTGGTTTTACCAGTACAGTACTGGTTTTTGGGACATTGTCCTGGTTAGTTGTGAGATGTAACCAGTACAGTTTAAGACTACAAAATCAAAAATTATTAATTTATCAAAAGATTGAGTACATCAAATCAATCCTTGATAAACCAGCCTAAATCAATTTTATTAATTTATCCTAGTTTTAGTTTTAGTTTACACGACGGTTCTCGTCGTTGGATCTCGGCAATACTCGGCATTCAGCACACGCACTCTCACTATATTGTGGCCGCGGCGACTCCCACGCAGTACATACAGTATCGATAATACTCCCGCGCAGTACATACAGCCCGACCGTGGGAACTCGATAATGACGTCATCACACAGAGCCCGCCAAAATTGGCCAATTCGGTGTTAGCTTCAGACTATAAAAGGCCCTCCGCAGCACAAGACAGGCACCAGTGATCTGGCATCTTCGGACCATGACACTGGCCCTCAGAGCTCCACGCTCCCTCGGTTACTCGAGCTTTTCGGTCCGCTGTTTTCATGGCGCACCTCACTGCTTCGCCAGGACTAGGCTGACCATACGTACCGTTTTAAAAGGGACAATCCCATTTTTTTCATATTTCCTGACTGTCCCTTCTTTTTAATATAAATGTCAGTTTTGTCCCGTTTTTAGTAAACTATATATAGTTTTTAATTTTTTGTAAAAAACTGAACGTGGCTTGTTTATTTCTCATAAGACTCTCCGCATTAAGAAACCTCGGGGGGGGGGTGAGCCAAGCCCCATGTGGAGCTGCTCCCGTGCTCTCCTTGGCCCTTAGACAGGGCGACTACTGACATAGTCTAGAGCGCCGTGTGAGCCACACCGAAGAAAGGGAACTTCACAGTGATGGGCCAGAGCCCGGAGCTGTTGTCATCTTGCTGCGGGGTAGCATCCCCCTGCGCAAGCCTGAAGGGGTAGAAATCAGACAGGGGCACAGCGCCCTTCGCCCGCAGCCGGAGCCAGCTGCCGAGCGCCAGCAGCACCATCCCGCCAGACAGGCCCTGCACTTTCTCTGGGGGGTGGCGAACCCCAGGCAAGCAGGTGAGATGGTGGAGCTGACACATGGGTGGGTGGCAAGAGGCAGCGCAGAGACGGGTCCAGGCCTGGCAGCAGCGCGCCGGGTGGGAGCAGGAAGACCCGGGCAGGCACCGAAGGGACACAGACCCCCTGCACGCTCTGCGGCAGGATCACGCCGAGACGCGAGATGGGGGTCTGCCGGTGGTGGCGACTGGCGGAGGCAGCTGAGAGGAGACCCACATGTACACTGAGCCTCTCTGCATGGTAGCGAGGGAGAGGACAGCGGCTCATTCACACAGGTCAGGGCATACATATTCATGCCCTGGTCAGCCAATTAGGATGGGACCTGAAGGAGGCGGGCCGAGGAGGTTAGGGGCGGGCTTAGGAGGATCAGTCTTTTGTTAAAGCGCTAAGAAGACTGGACGGGGAGAGCAAAGCCATGCAGCTCGTACTAAGGAGGAGGCACAGTGTGTGGCAGGCGGCCGGACGAGCAGGCGAGCTCAGGGCACATTGGAATGCAGGAAAAGCTAAGACATGCTTGTCGCTAGCGCAGCCGTTCTCAACCTCTGGATGTGTCGGACTATAACTCCCAGCATCCCCAACCAGCCAGCTGGCTGGGGATGCTGGGAGTTGTAGACCCACATATCTGGAGGGCACTAGGTTGGAGAAGGCTGTAGTAAGGAGTTAGTTAGCCCTATTGAAGCCAGTGGGAGTCACTTTCCAGTACAAACCGCTATCAGATCCCTCTGCAAGCCACTGAATGCTCTTTCCTTCTGGATTAATACACTGACTAGGTTCAGACAACATGATAACCCACACTCAGGGCTGAGTAAGGGTTGTCGTTGAACCGTGGGTTGTCATCTGAACCCAGCTGAGATAAGAAACCATTGTGAACAACCCACAGTTCACAGCCCAATAACAACCATGGGTTCTCTTCATGGGTTGGTTGTGGTTAAGAAGCCATGGCTTGTTAGCGCAGGTGGGTTCAGACAACACGATAACCCACGTTTCAGCAACAACCCACACTCAACCCATAGTCAACCCCTGAGTATGGGTTATCATGTTGCCTGAACCCAGTCATTGCGGATAACCATCAGTCCCCACCATGGTCTTTAGGCCATTGTCCCCATGATTCACTCTGGCTGTGTGCAGGCCTAGCTGTGGGGTTACAGAGTGGCAAGGGAAAGGCGCTCTGTGTGTAGCCAGTGATAACTTCCTCCTTATTAGTACAGTAGTACTTAATGGTAGTTCAGTACTAAATTTTGAAGTACAGGCGCTCATCATTACAGCCCCAATGACCATACCACAAGGACAACCCAAAATGCAGGCAGCTGTGTTGATCCATTATAGATAGATACCCACAAAGAAAATCAGTCCATAGCATACTAGCTAATTTATTAGGATCAGCTGAAAAAAGTGCCAGAGCTCTGGGACCCAGTGTTCCCACTCCACTACACCATGGCTTCTTTATCAGAGGGGAGGGGGGCATTGCTCAATGGCAGAGCACCCATCTTGCGTGCAAAAGGTCCTGGGTTTCATCCCTGGTATCTCCAGGTGAGACTGGGAAAGACTCCTGTGTAAACCTCTGGAGAGCCACTGCCAGTCAGTGTGTAGGCAACAATGAGCTAGATCAAGTGTGGGGAACCTATGACCCTCCAGATCTTGTTGGACTACTGTGAAGGATTGAGGCCTACCCAGGCTTGAGTTAGGTTGAAGCCTGAAGGCCCAAATATCTCCTGATGGAAGGAGGCATTTGTGACTTTGGGGGTACCACAAGGGCAAGGGCCACCCCCCTAACACTGCTACGTGTGGCTCGGTGTCCTTGGTGTGGGGGATTGTTTTTCTCTGTCTAGGGCTTGAACATGTGCCTTGGAGGGGAGTCATGGGGCCAAGTGGGGGGGTTCTGTGGGGACCCCAATTAGTGTAGTTATGGGTAGAGGGAGATATGGCATTGGGAGGAGGACTAGCCAGGTAAGGGGAACACAGCCCAGATACTTAATGGCTGTGCCTTGTTCCGGCACCCGCAGGTTTGGTGGTTGCCCTATCAGCCTGCCCTCAGGTCTCTGGATGCTGCTTCTAAATGCCAAATTGGTGCAAAATAAAACCTCCCTCATCCATGATTTAATAGTGGATGAGGCGGCCGATCTGGCATGCATTATCGAGACCTGGGTGGGAGAACAGGGAGGAGTTAGTCTCTCCCAGCTTTGCCCACCGGGGTATTTGGTGCAGCATCAGGGTAGACCTGAGGGCCGGGGAGGGGGGGTTGCCGTGGTCTATAGGAATTCTATCTCTCTCTCCAGGCTCCCTGTCTGTCTGACTACTGGTCTGGAGTGTTTGCACCTTTTGTTGGGCCAGCGGGACAGATTAGGGATTCTGTTGGTGTACCACCCACCCCACTGCTCAACAGACTCCCTGGCTGAGCTGACGGAGGTGGTCTCGCTGGCGATGCTGAGGTCCCCCAGGCTGTTGGTCCTGGGGGATGTTAACATCCATGCTGAGGGCATCTTGTCTGGTGTGGCTCAGGAATTCATGGACTCCATGACAACCATGGGACTGTCCCAACATGTCATCGGCCCAACACATGTAGCAGGGCACACTCCAGACCTGGTTTTTTCAGCCGAGCATGGAGATGGTGATCTGAAGGTGGGGGACTTTGAATCGGTCCCCTTGTCATGGTCAGATCACTACCTGCTGAGATTTAGGCTAACGGCAGCTTTTCCCCTCTGCAAGGGTGGGGGACCTATTAAGATGGTTCGCCCCCGGAGGCTGATGAATCCGGATGGTTTCCAGAGGGCCCTTGGGGGGTTTCCGGCTGATATGGCTGGTGGCCCTGTCGAATCCCTGGTTGATCTCTGGAATAGAGAGATGACCCGGGCAGTTGACACGATTGCTCCTGAGCACCCTCTCTGTAGTAGAGCTCGTACGACTCTGTGGTATACCCCAGAGCTGAGAGTGATGAAGCAAAAGAGGAGACGGCTTGAGTGCAGGTGGAAGAAAACTCCTAGTGGATGCAATCGAGCCCTGGTACATGCCTATAGCCAGGTATACCTAGAGGCAGTGTGGGTGGCAAAGAGACAACACCTCACTGCCTCTATCCAATCATCTCTTTGCCACCCAGCGGAGCTCTTCAGGGTCGCCCGGGGCCTGATGTACGCTGGCCCCAGGGACATCATAGACCCATCTGATGCCCGCTGCAATTTATTCGCTAGGCACTTCCAGGAAAAAATCTCTTGCATCCGCAGGGACTTAGACTCCAATGTTATAGCAGTAGAATCAGGAGAGGTACCCAGAGCACAGCCTGGACTAGTTATTTTGGATGAGTTTCAGTTGGTACAGCTCGAGGAAGTTGACAAGGTGCTTGGACGGGTTCATGGTTCATGCAACCATGTCTGTTCTGGATCTTTGCCCCTCTTGGCTTATAAAAACTAGCAGGGAGGGAACGGCCGGCTGGGCCAGAGAGGTGATCAATGCCTCCTTGCGAGAGGAAGTGGACCCATGCCACCTGAAACAGGCGGTGGTGAGACCACTCCTGAAGAAACCCTCTCTGGACCCGGAAGATCTCAACAACTTTAGGCTGGTGGCGAGTGTTTCTTTCCTGGGCAAGGTCCTTGAGCGGGTGGTGGCCAACCAGCTCCAGCTGCTCTTGGATGAGACTGATTATTTCAGTCGGGGTTCAGTCCTGGTTTTGGCACAGAAACAGCTTTAGTCGCCCTGATGACCTATGTCGGGAGAGAGACAGGGGGAGTGCGACCCTGTTGATACCGCTGGATCTCTCGGCGGCTTTCGATACCATCAACCATGGTATCCTTCTGGAGTGGCTGTCTGAGTTGGCACTGCATTGCAGTGGTTCCGCTCCTACTTGGATGGCCAGCTCCAGAGGGTGGTGCTTGGGGAATGTTGCTCGGCCCCATGGACTCTCCAGTATGGGGTTCCTCAGGGGTCGGTCTTATCCCACATGCTATGTAACATCTACATGAAACCACTGAGTGGGGTCATCCAGAGTTTTGGAGTGCGTTGCCATCAGTACACTGATGACACACAGCTCTATTTCTCCTTTTCATCTTCAGCAGGTGAGGCTGTGGATGTGCTGAACCGGTGCCTGGCTGCGACAATGGACTGCATGAGGGCTAACAAACTGAGGCTCAATCCAGACAAGACTGAGATGCTGTTAGCGGGGTGGTTCCTTTGACCGGATGGAGGGTGTTCAACCTGTTCTGGATGGGGTTGCACTCCCCTTGAAGGAGCAGGTTCGTAGCTTGGGGGTTCTCCTTCAGCCATCTTTGTCACTTGAGGCTCAAGTGGCCTCAGTGGCAAGGAGTGCCTTCTACCAGCTCCGGCTGGTGGCCCAGCTATGCCCCTATCTGGACAGGGATAGCCTGGTCTCAGTAATCTATGCTCTGGTGATCTCTAAACTAGATTACTGCCATGCACTCTACGTGGGGCTGCCTTTGAAGACTGTTCGGAAGCTGCAGCTTGTGCAAAATGCAGCAGCCAGGCTTATTGCGGGGACCGGAAGGTCCGAGCACATTACACCGGTTCTGGCCCGTTTGCACTGGCTGCCAATATGCTTCCGAGCCGAATTCAAGGTGCTGGTTCTAACCTATAAAGCCCTACACAGCTTAGGACCACAATACCTGACGGAACGTCTCGTCTCTCCCAACCGCAATCTACCCGGACACTACACTCAACATCTGGGACCCTCCTCCAACTACCACCTCCAAGAGAGGCTCAGTTGGTAGCAACAAGGAGGAGGGCCTTCTCAGTGGTAGCCCCCCAATTATGGAATAAGCTCCCCACTGAGACCCGCCTGGCGCCAACCTTATTATCTTTTCGGCGCCAGGTTAAGACTTCCCCTCTATGCCAAGGCATTCAATAGTTAAGAGCTCAAAATAGCACGGGGGGGGGGGGGAATTGTCACCTGTAGACTTAGTTTTATTAACTTTTGGATTGTATTTTAAACTGTGCTTTTTAATTTGGTTTTTAATCTTTTTAACTATTTTGTATGTTTTTATTGTTGTTTTATGTACCGCCCAGAGAGCTTCGGCTGTGGGGCAGTATAGAACTTAAATAAATAAATAAATGTCGTGGTTTTAAATTTGAAAAAAATGGTCACTTTAGGTTTAATCATTCCTTATCCAACCACTTCCCTCCCAAAATTCCACTCCCTCCCATGGGGTGGGGGGAGAGAGAGAGAGAAATCTTCCATTGGCAACAGTAGAGAGAGTTTTCTTTTTTTAACAGCTGTGCAGGGAGAATATTTAGGAGTGAAGTGGCTGGGGGGAGAAGGCCTAAACCCCCAATATCAGGAGCCCACACACTTACTTTCAAGTAAATAAAAAACAGCACAGGGTGCTGTATGCTAAATAAATATCATAGTTTTAGATAGCAGATATGTAGAGATAATATGATTTTCCTTCCTTTTCTTTCTTTCCTTCTTTCTTTCATATACAGTATACTATCCACATAAAACAGCATTTATAAACCAATAATCCTGTCACTGCACTGGAGTACTCATTTACTCCAAAGTATGTTGTGGTAAATCTGTTGCAGCATTAACTCTAGAAAAAGATCCAAAGACCCAAAGAGCATTCATTTGTTCACAAAAAAACTGGACTTGCTTTTATTGAATTTCTCTGACATTAGAAGGTTGTGGTTCTCCATTCTGAACAAAAACACCATTGAACCTGAACTTTAAATTCAAATTAATGAATTTCTACAGGGTGCAGTTAATTTTACCAGTAATAAGATTATTTTAATTAAAGGATTTTTCCACCTTTAAATGAAGTGTCTAATACGCCCAATCAATTCCTGCCAATATGATTTCTCTACATGCAAGGAAAGATAGTAATTAATTAAAGGAAGCCCCTTCAAGGGCAATTGGTCAACTATGTACTTCTTGAGAAAGAGCTGACAGGAGCTGTTTCTCTCCCCCCCGCCCACCCCTTCTCTCAATGTCATAAAACAGCATATATTAAATAGTATCCAACGCTACTGTAGACAATAAATTGCAAAATAAAATAACTTGCAAACCAGGTGAGGAAATCAAAAACAGAAAAGGCATTGTTTGAAATAAAATATGTGTTCTTTTATGCCTTTCATGTTTACCTTTTTAAGCATATGATTAGTGACACATGATAATGCCACAAAACTCCAAGATGCCAATTTGCTATAACGGAAGAGAGAAGAGTGGGCAGGTATACTGTGGGAACCAGAAAAAAGAAAAAAGATTACAGTGTTTTTGATAGGGTATACAATTTGCAACTGATGTCAGCTTAGGAAAGCTTCTCAATGCACTATTATGCTAAACTCTAACAATCAAATCTATGTAAAGAGGATGAAAGACAGTGCAGTTTGTGTTTTGTACTTGGGTCAGAAGGACAAGGGTTCAAATCCCTGCTTGGCCATGGGTTTACTTGGTGATCTTGGGGTAGTTCTACCTGTTTTTCTTCATTCCACAGAATGTTTGTACCATAAAATAGGAAAATCCCATAGAATTCAGCCTGAACTACTTGCTTTTCACAGATGTGAAAAATAAATAGTGCTGGGCCAACAGGTTCCTATATGCAGCTGAACTCAATAACAGGCCACACAGAGTCCCCCAAATTTCACTTCCTGAAAGTGGTACAGCAATTAATCCTATCTCATACAGTTCTTCCCGCTCCCACAAGTCATGGTGGCAATTTATCCAAGTTAACCTCTCAACATACATGTATAGTTTATGCCTAAATCAATGCCTACAGAAGATTCAGCAGGGCCTAACTAAAAAATCAGTATTTGCAGCACTGAATGTACAACAGTTTCTTATATGCTGCTCTAGCAGAGGTGGTAATGTTGCCTATTCTGAGATACAGAGAACTATGCTCTACCCAGATTCATGGCTTCTTCTCTCCTTTCTGCTCAAAAGATCAGTGAAATAATCGCAACACTGGGAGCAGAGACTGGGCTGTATGATGTGAGAACATTCCTGAAGACAATTCACATTCAAAGACCATGAGAAGGCAGGGGCAACTGGGACAAAGAGTTGAGTCCAAGCCCTCTTAACTGATTGGTGTTATATCTGAACTGACCCACTATTGCTCCTGTGATCTGAAATTTGAAGATGTTTCTTGGGAAGGATTTCAGTGCTGCAGTCCTAAACATGGGATTGCAGTCTTAGGAAGTCAGTCTCATTGAGCCAAGTGGGGTATTTCTGAGTTAATGTGCTTAAGATCATGTTTATAGTGAAGTCCTATGCACATCTACTCAGAGGTAAGTCCCATTGAGTCCAATGGGGCTTACTCCCAGGTAAGTGAATATATGATTGCAGCATGTCTCATAATTTCCTATTGGATTGTTCATATAAGAATAGTCAGCATTTGCAGTTTTTAACTAAACTGAATAACTTGCAAGATTTTATTATGATAAAGAGTTTGAAAGCAAAATCCCATCAATTATGTATTCAAAGCATATAAGCCATTTAACAATATTTGCATTATTTTTTTTAAGATACTGCTTACTTCAAAAATGGTCCTCTTTATTGAGCTTTGAAAAAGTAAGCATCCTGTTGCATTTTAAATTTGTTCTATGTCAGATCCCATTTAAGTGCTGCCTAAATTTTGGTGCAGCTGTATTGTTTATAATTTATAAACACTCTGCCATTAACAGCAATTAGATATTAAACTTTAATAACCCATGTTGTTGTGGATGTTCTATAAATCAGGTTTAGAGTGTTTGAGCTACAATTTACACTGCTTTTGTTTCTGAACTTCTTTGCAGTGTGAAGCAAATGTCAAAGCAAATCAGATATCAATGAGGCAACAGAAAGCCACCCAAAGTCAGGAGGCACAGATAATGATCTAGTAATCCCCCCTACTTTCATTGTATACAAGAGAGGGAAGAGGGAAAGGAAATAAAATTAGAAAAGAAAGGCCAACATTTTTTTGTCTTTCTACCCAAATCTGTCATCTAAAAAGCAGTGTAAATTATGCTCTTGAAACATGTTCCAGAACAACAAGGATTTATTATCCCATTCTTCCAGATAATAACATCTTACTAAAAAGGAGAGAGACCCAGTGTTTGCCATCAGTGCATGGCTGCTTCCACCTGCCTTGCCACACCCCAAGACCTAGGTATCTTCATAAGGTTCATAAGGCCAGTGTGGAGTAGTGGTGAGAGTGTTGGACTGGGACTTGGGAGATCTGGGTTCTAGTCCCCGCTCAGCCATGAAACTTAGTGGGTGACTTTGGGCCAGTCACTGACTCTCAGCCTAACCTACCTCACAGGGTTGTTGTGAGGATAAAAGGGAGAGAAGAAGGAGGATTATGTAAACCGCCTTGAGTTACTTGCAGGAAAAAAGGCGGGGTATAAATGTAATAAATAAATAAATAAGGAAGCTGTTGCTAATTCTGGTGTGTGAGAGAAGGTGTGTCTGTGCTGTCTCCAGGACAGCTTGAGGGCATCTGCCCAGGGAAAGGTGTTTTCCATCTTGCCTCTCCTGGTGCTTTGCTGCCATGAGACAGCCAAGAGAGGAGAAGCCATGATGATGAGGATGCTCTTTCTTTGCTCAGGACCAGGGACCCTGCTGAGAGGAAGATCTTTCCATTGCTTGAAGTGTCTTGTTTGTTTTTCTTTCCCTTTTTGCTGTGACTTTGATGAACTGTTTAGTGAGTGATTTAATGTACATATTTGTTATTATGGCACTGGATATTGCTAACTGACCTACTGGTATGTCTTGCACTTATTTAAATGTTGATGTGTTTAAATAAAATATAATTGAGCTAATACTGTATCGCAGTGTATTATAATTATACACTATGCTACTGCATTTGTTTTATGAACAGTTTTGACCACAATATACTGTGGAAAACGTGGTTTACAAATAAATTGACTATGACCATTCCATTAAACTAAGCAGTCTTATTCTTGCAATAGAAACATTTTAAGGCCCAGTGCAGACATAATATTGTTGATCGCTTAACCAGAATTGCATGCCACATCTCAGTCCTTTCTCTGGTGAAAATTCCCCCTCCTTACCTTGTATACTATTATTTTTGCAGCAGTGGTATCATTTAGGCTAAGCAGAGTTGAAAACCATAGTTTGAATAAGGCTTGCAAACCCTTGTTAAGGAGAACAAGGAAAGTTGATGCAGCATGGGTGGGATTTGCACTGGTGAGAGGAGGAGGAATCTGACCTCTATTAAGAAAAATCTAAAATTTAATTATTGTTTGCAAAGAGGGCTGGGGGAGAAATTTGAATGAGAGGTGGGGGGTGGCTTTTTCTTTTTCCTTCCCATTGATTAGGCCTAATGTTTGGTCATTTCTGTTGAGGGGGCTTTGGATCCAGTACCTGATATTCTCCCAACGTGTCTGGTTCCCCCCACAGTGCTGAAGGAACATGTACACCACCAGCAAGCTTTCCATCCGCATATTGAGGGACTGCTGGTGGTGTAAGTTTCATCCCACTGGTGAACATCTCTCTCCAGCAGTGGAGCAGCACTTTCACTGCTTCCTAAGGCACTTCAGTGGCCTGCTAGGAAGGTTAGGGATCAATAACTATCTACGTATCCATCTATCGTTCTGCCTGTCTATCTTTCTGATTGGTTATATTGCTTGCTTGTATGAGAAGGGATTACCCAACATACCAAATGCTGCCCTCCTTTGTTGCTTGTTGCTTTTTCTAAGTAAAATAGTAGAAAAATCAACAAAGGAGGGCAGCATTTGATATGTTCACAATAATCCCTTCTCATACAAGCAAGCAGCATTTTCTTGAGATTAGTTGTTGTTAATAATAATAATGTTATTATATTAACATACAGTTGGATAAATAGGCTAATTTGATTGGTTTTACCCTGTACACACTGTTGGGATACGGTTTCCTGATCATGATACTGTATACTATGCTCTCTTTTTTTAACATTAGAGTAGCTATGTATAGCCAAGGATACTTAATTAAGTAAATAAAAAAGTAAAGCCATTTTAACCTATCTATTTTCCCTACAATCTGTCTCCCTTATGCTCTGTCTACCTGTTCAAACTAAATTACTGGTAGAAGGATGTCTTGTTTAATTACATACCGTACATAAAAATCCTATTTGATGTGTTTTTATTGTTGCAGTCCTCAATTATTTAACTCTCACTCAAGAACAAGGTGATAATTAGACATCAAAAGCCAAGTGGATTACTATCAAGATCTCTCCTGACATCCATTTAACACTTAATCAGATCTTAATGCTATAAATTATGTGTTTCCAAGTAGTATTAGGGCACCATCCTATGCTTGTTCAGACAGAAAAAAGTCCTACAACTCAGTATTCCTCTAGCCAGCCATGCTGACAGGGGCACTTTTTTCTGTCTAAATATGCATAGGATTGTACCCTTCAGGTCTAAATAAAAAGCTAGGCATTATCTTTACTGTAGTAGAAAAAAGTTATAAAGTTTTATTAGAAGTATCACCTATGCTAAGTGAATATTTGTATCAAACAGTGATATGAATTTTATCAGCCACGATGACTGGGACTGATAGGAGTTGGGGTCCAAAACTTCTGGAGGGCAGGTTGGAGAAGGCTGTTCTTAATATCCATTTACTTTTTCCATAGTGAAGGGGGACTGTCTTCCTAAAACAGTATTCTTTTCCTCCTTTTTCCCATTTCCTTTCCAAATCTCCAGGCATTTTAGTCCTTCCATTTCTGTTGTTTTTAAATGTGCTATCTTTACACTGCTGTTGGCTTTTACTTGGTTTTATATTGTAGTTTTAAAACTTCTACAAGTTTTATATTATGTTTTATCATCTTGTTGTATTTTATGGTTTTAATTTTTGTGAACTGCCCAGAGAGCTTTGGCTGTTGGAGGGTACAGATTTATTTTTATTTATTTTACTACATGTATCACAAAATGTAAGTTGTAACATATATTCTCCTCCATTTACACCGTAACTACAAGCTGACCTTCATTGTGGCTTAACCTCAACTATATTCTGGGTTCCACCCAATGTCATGTAAGTGGACTTCCACTTGTGCAACAGAACTTCTCCTTCCTCTCCTCCCGCCTGCAACAGATTTGGAAGGATGCAGGGGGCTGCAGCTGAAGGGGAATTAATTCCACCACTGTCTCACCCACTGGTGGATGGACACAGTTGGATACAGCCCTCTACAAGGAATGCTTATTAATGTGTCTTTCCTACCGACTACAAGATGTATTCTTTTTTCAGTTTTTATTAACTATATATGGAGAGTACATTTTAGAAAGCCATTTTATATCAGATTGCATTTGTTGTTTGCATTTGCAACTATACCACCTGAGCAACAGTAGTCTTGTAGATTTTACATACCTTGCTTTCCAATAATGTTATTTTCCTCTCCTTTTCTCTCAATGAACTTAGTTATAGATTACTTTCAGTGCTGATCTCAAAAGAGCACTTCAATTGACTGGAGAGATTAATAGCTATCAAAATGTTACTAATAATCACTTTTGCACTTGCCAACATTTTGTTCTTAGTCCAAGAATGTGGTGAGATATATATGTAGATTTCTAAGGATTGACCATGATCAAAATGCATCTAAAATGTTGTCGGCAGTGAGCCCACCATTGGCATAACACCTATTCACCGAGGATTCCTCAACAGATTCCTGTTCATACCCTCCTTACCATATGAATATGCACATAGACAGTGAAATGAGCCATTAAGGGGATAGGAGGTCTGTACACACCTCCCACATGGGGCCCAGAGGCATTCTGGTAAAAAAAAAAATGGCACTGGAGGTTGGCCATAGCTTTGGCCTCTGAGGAAAAAAAGTAATAATCAAAAATGCTTTTTAAAAAAATCGTTATGTTGGGAAGGGCCAGGGGCCTTGGCTGATGGTGGGGTGCTGCAATGTCCACAAGGTGCTATGTTAGTGACCCAGCTCTAGAGGTTCCTCTACATAGACCTTAGCATTACAATACAGTCTGCTTTGGACATACAGTAATACCTTGGATTACGAGCATAATTCGTTCCAGAACCATGCTTGTAATCCAAAACACTCGAATATCAAAGCGAGTTTTCCCACTAGAAATAATGGGAACTCAGATGATTCGTTCCACAACCATTTACTCACTGCTTTGCTGGTTCCCTGGCAGGGAGCCCCATGGAGGGAGCCTGCAAAGCAGTGATTAAATGGTGTGTGGAGGGCAGGCACGGCGCAGAGGCTGCACCTCTGTGCCAGGGAGCCGGCAAAGCACTTTGCCAGCTCCCTGCCAGGGAGCTGCATGGAGGCATTCCCGCTGCTCCCTACCTATTCCAGGGGCGGTTCCGGAGCAGCAAGGGACGCAACAGGACCAGCGATAGCAGCGCGGGTGGCTCGCAGAGAGGCGAGCCCCCGCTGGAAGAGGCAGGGAGCAGCGGGAATGCCTCCACGCAGCTCCCTGGCAAAGTTCCACACAGCTCCCTGGCAAGTAAAGTGGCAGCGCGAGGCGCAGGCAGAGCGAGCGGCCGCTCACTCGCCTCCATTGGGCTCCCTGACAGGGAGCCCAATGGAGGCGTGGCGCAGCCTCTCGCTCTATGTGTGCCTCGCACTGCCGCTTTGCCGGCTCCCAGGCAGGAAGCAGGCAAAGCAGCAGCGTGAGGCGCACACAGAGCGAGCGACGCGGCTCCCTCGCCTCATCTCCATGGGGTGCTTTGCTGGCTCCCGGGCAGGGAGCCAGCGCAGCAGTGCAAGGCACCACCACAGGGGCGCAAGGCGCCCGCACAGCAAGCGGCCTCACTTCCATGGGGCTCCCAGGCAGGGAGCCGGCGCAGCAGCGCGAGGCGCCCGCAGAGTGAGTGGCTGCACCTCACCTCCATGGGGCTCCCTCCCGGCTAGGCAAAGCCGGGGAGCTGGCACTTTGAGTGCTAGTCGGGGGCACAGCGTGTGGCTCGTGTTCCAAGACACGCTCATCCTCCAAATCGAAACAAATGATAAAATTTTATTCGTTTTACGAGAAGCTCGTATACCGAGTTACTCGTAATCCGAGGTATTACTGTACACTCTTCCATTCAGGTAAGCAACCATAGATGCTTACCTTCAAATGTTAATGTGCAGGCCTGGAGAACAGTGTCAGATCATCCGCAAGACAGTAATCACCAGCAGATTTTTAGGAAGCACAAAACATTTAACAAGATTTCTTTTTTTTCTTCGTGCACATAATTGTTTATGATGTCTGTTTTGCATCATAAACAAAGTATCTGGCATGGATTCCGAGTTTAAATGTTGAGAGATAAGTGTTCTCAACACAATGTGTTATGAATGATATAAAACCTAATATCTAACATTGACTAAAATTATCTCTTTAAAAATTATGCAGGGGCATTCTGCTGAGACGGAAATCAATGAATGTGGCAGTAATCCATGCAAACATGGAGGTTCCTGCAGTGACTACATAGGCCATTTTCAGTGTATCTGTCCAATGGGTAAGTCTTCCTCGATATTAGATATGAGCCAACTTCTGTGCCCTTGGGGGCCATGTCTTCTCCAGACCATGGTCTGGCAGTCAGAAGAACATTTGCTATGCAAACTGACCTCATGAATAGCCACAGTGTATAATAAAATTGGTGCCATCTAGAAGTAAAGAGTTCACAGTGATGGCGAATTGGCACCTGGGCATATCCAGAACATTGTATCCAAACTGTGGGCAATTCTTATACCACAGGGGCCTGCTAAAATTGTTTCAGGGATCAGTATTTACATGCAAACTGTCTATTTCATGAATCTTAATTGTACTAAAGAAGGGGGAAACTTGAAGAATTAGTCTATTATAGGCTGCAAATCTATGCACACCCACATGGGGGAAAGTCCCATTAAAATCAGTGGGATTTACTTCTAAGTAAATGTGCATACGTAGGTTCTGCCTGCATATTGAATAACTTTTGACTTCATGCTTAAATAATGCTGAATTTTTCTTGGAAGGTCTCATCTTGATACATGTGATAGGCAGAATCCAGTGGGGTGCTTACGCCCCCGCCGATTCTATTGTTCCCCGTAGAACCTGTTATACAAGCGGTGGGTCCTGTCGATTTCATTGGGTGTGCGGAACCTACCACTTGCACAACAGAGATTTAGCACTTCCCAGAGCAAGCACTGAACAAGTGGAAACACTGTTTCTTGTTTGGGACAGGTCTGTGGAACTCCCTTATGTGCCCCATTCCAGAAACGACTGTTTTCACTCATTTCCGGTTGCCCCAGAAGCACTAAATCTTTATTCCGCAAGTGCTGGGCACCACTTTCAGATGGGAATTGGTGGGGTGTAAGAGAATCGGCGGAGGCATAAACACCTCATTGAATTCTGCCCATTGTCCACAAGAAGCAAAAATTATGAAATGGCTGTAGCTGTCAATATCTTCACATTCAATCCACAGTGTTCTAATTGTAATAGAATTTGAATTAATGCAGTTTTGTTTTTGGAAAAACATCTTTGTGGCATAGGATTTGAAGGTCAACAATGTGAAGTGGACATCGATGCCTGTTTATTTCACAACATAAGCTGCAACCCTGGAGCTCAATGCGTGGACAAACCATATGAACTTGCTTATATGTGTGGGAAAGCATGCCAGGGAAATTCAGAGGTAAGATAAAGTAAATGTTTAAGCTTGCTCTCACAACTTTTGAAAAAATAAAATAAGTAAGGCAAGATCTGTTCCCAAATATGGTATTTTGGAGATGGTGGGAAATATTGGACATTTGTGCGCTGTGTAGCATTTTTTCTCTTGCAGATTACATAGTACAGTAATACCTTGGATTGCAAGTAATTTGGTTTGAGAGCGTTTTGCAAGACAAGCAAATTTTTAAATATTTATTTAATTATTTTTTTACTTGATATACAAGCGACGTCTTGCAATACAAGTACTGTAGTATGGCTTAAATTACAAATCTCTGTACAAATTTTTTGGGGGGGATTTCGTTTTGATATAAGAGTGTTTTGGATTACAAGCACGTTTCCGGAACGAATTATGCTCTCAATCCAAGGCATGACTGTATACAGTTTTGTCATTAAGCCTGTGTGTCCCCTGTAATAACCTTAGGCTACACTCTTATATCCACTTACCTGGTAGTAAGCCCCATTATACTCAATGGGTCTTACTTCTAAGTAGAAATGTATAGGATTGCAGTGTTAATCACATAACCTAGCAATTTCATGATTATGATTTAGATATTTCCTCAGTTATATTTATTTTAAACAGCAATATTCAAAGTGATCTGCTCTTTTAATGCAGTCCCTTAGGAATTTCTGCCCTTAGGGACCACTTTCCACAATGGAATCCCAAAGCATCTGACATGGACCCCCCCCCCCCATATGTAGTGTAAGCCAAGGTATGTTTTTGTTTATGCAGGGCACTCTTGAGCTTAATTTTCCCCATGGCTACACATTGCAGTGGAAGATTGGTAATGGAATGGTAGGCAAGCTGTCTTCACGAGAAGGGAAACGGGGCACTTTTCAGGGGCGGGGAATTCAGGAAACAGGTGATGCTGGAAATGCTCCTGGCAGCCCCCTCCCCTAAAACCTCTGGAGCGATGGTACAAGTAGTTCTGATGGGGGCTTGTGGGTAAAATGGCAGATTTCACTAACCACTTTTTGTTACCAACGTTTAGACAGATTCCTGTGCATGTGCAATGAATTGTACCTTTCAGTTAATTTGGTGTCTTCCCTGCCCTTCTACATTACCCATGCACATATATACATTGATAAATACCAAAAAAAGAAAGCTTGACCTGACTGTGCAATTTGTGTGTATGGTTTGATTGAGTTTCTTTTTGTGTGGTGTTTTACCAATGTAAAGAAGCACATGTACACTGCGGTAAAACGTCAGCCAAGAAAAGCCTGATGTAGGCATACAGTATGTATGGTCACATCAAGATTGCTTTCTTCTGGTGACATATGGGAGAGTGGGGAGATGCAAATGATCAGAAGATAAAAGAAAAAGAGAGCCTTTGCTATTGGGCAGTATAGAAATGTAATAAATAAATAAATAAAGCAAAGTGCACATGCTCCAATTCCTGAATTAATTTGAGAAATTCTCCTATAAATTCTTCTACACTGAATTTCAGGAGAAGTGGAACACAGGGCAGGTAGAACTAATAGAACAGTAGAGGAGCAGGGCAGGAGAAAAACACTCATCCCTCAATCCGAGTTTGAAAACCATTTTTTTATTATTATAGTCTTTCCCCAAACTAGGCACTAGGCCAGTTGCAGGGAACCTGTAGCTCTCCAGATGTTGTTGGGATCCCAAATCCCATCAGTCCCACCCACTACATCCAATGGTCAGGACTGATGGGAGTTTAATCCAACAACATTTGGATACCCGCGGGTTCCCATTCCTGCAGTAGGCAATGTATATTTACAAAGAATTATTGGAGTTTATTTTATCTTGAAATCCATTTGGTACCATGTTTGCCACTGGATATGAAATAGTCCACATACATCCTACTGGCTGCTTCAAATTTTTTTAATGTACATTATTGGACATGTGGAAATTGTCATTTTTTAAAAATGGAGTAAATAGCTGTTACACATGGCAGTGCTCTGGAACGATGCAATAATTGTTATGGCCATTTAGGCTGGGAAGTGCTGAGTATTCTGATGGGAGCTACTAAAGCATTTTAGTGTAATATTTGTTAAAAGCTTTCAGACATGTTTAATTTATTCATACAATCATTATACAGAGTATATTATACATTTGTGCTACTTATATGCACATGTAGGATTCTGGGCATTTAACTAGGTAAATTACTTTGTTTTCTGAAATAAATGAAAATAGAGGTTAATAGTACTTATGGGATACCTTGGCCTTTTGGTTTTCTATAGTGCAAAGTTCAATAAATTAATAGCATTTGCTTAATGAAATGAATAATTGCTAAAAATAATTGAGAATGGTGTTTGGCAGAATTTTGAATATATTACGCTACTGTTGTAAAGGCAATAAATAATCTCTTGCAAATTTCAAAATTGTGGTTATCTCTGTAGGTTCACAGGAGTGCTAGTCTATGGTAGACATTTGCACAGGGGCAGGATTTGGGTTTGGTGGTGCATTCGTGCCTTATGTGTCTGACCGCTGTGAAAAGCTGATAGCCCTCCTAATGCTCCGACCTTTACTGTGTTGTGCAATATTGTTAAAATGACACCACATGCACAGTACATTTAAAATGTCCAGTATTTGAAAATAAATACGTTGGTTCTGTTGCCATAATTGTTGTTATTTTAAACACGTTCTACGTATTTCATGATGTACCAAAAGCATTTTATAATCCAGGGGTGCAGAACCTCAGGCCCAGGGGCCAAATCTGGCCCATGGGGTCCCAAATAGGCTCTCCAGGGTTCCCGAGGTGGTCAAGCCCCCTTCCCCTGGCCCCACTCCCTTCCCTCCAACCACCAATCATTCAGAACTTTCCTGGATTTGTGCAGTTGTTTCCCCATTCTAAAAGGTTGAAATCCCTCTCCTAAGGCTTAGTTACTGGCAGTAAGAGCTTTAAGCTAAAAAAAATGTTGGTATTTTGGCCCTGTTCCTTTTGCTTTTGGCTCCACCACCATTGGAATGTGGCCGTCAAGAGCTTCTCCAAAATGGAATTCAGCACAAGGATGAAAGAGGTTCAACAGCCCTTCTATAATCTAACACTCAGCCACATGGAATTATAAAGGAAAAGGCAAGAGACGGGAGGGATGATGCTAAAACATGAAACTCATAATCCAAAGAATCATCTGGACAAGTCAATAAGTATAGGGGAGATTTATCTTTTCCTCCTTCAAAGAGCAACCCAGTTGTCTTGCCATGTTGAACTGCAATAGGATGAACATGGGGAAGCAATGCTACTTGGAAGACAAAAGAAAAGATAACTCCGTACTGTGCACACTGAAGTACGTATTTGCTTAGGGATGTATTTTAAGTTTTTGGGGGGGAAGGTCCACAAAATTGCGGAGCTCGACCCCCCGAACCCCCGTGCAACCAGCCTACCTCAGCTCGACACGTCCCGTGAATCTCCGGGACCCTGAAGTGACATGACGGGGATCCTGTGATGTCACTTCCTGGACCCTGGTGCTGTGTTTTTAACGTAAATACCAGGGCAACCCACCTAAAACGCCCGTGATTTGCCATTCATGGCCGTTTTTAAGTAGTTTACCCTGGCATCTAAGTTAAAAACGCAGCACCAGGGACCCGGAAGTGACGTGATGGATCCCCATCGCTTCACTTCCGGGTCCGGGAATCGTGGACGAGTGGGGGGGTGATCGAGAACACCCCCGCGAAAAATGGAGAAGTCTGATGGATGCGCGCACGCATGCAAAAAAACAGATTTCCCACTTCCCTAGACGAAGCTCCATGTATCACTGCTTTAGAGATGCAATTCAGAGAAAATGTCAGCCACTTAGGTCCCATTGAATTCTTGTGCCATAGAACTGGAGCTGATCTTGGGTACAAATGCTCTGGGAGAAGATATAACTTGAAGAAATTTTAAAGGAAGAAGAGAGTTAAAGAAATCTTTGCAGAAGAAGAGTCGTGAGGAATAATTTGATAGATGATAAACTGATCAGAGCTTAAGTATTTTGGGAGGAATAAGGTTTAACAAGTAAAAAATGTGGTTTAAAGAGTAGAAAACCTTGAGACTAATAGTGAGGTAAAGTGTAGGAGACAAACTACATATTGCATTCAATGCATCTCCACATCTGCAATATGTGCGTTGTGTGTGTTTTTAAACAGCAGCTAGTGTACATCCTGAGAAAAATAACAGCTTCTGGAGGTAATCTTTATCCTCCAGGGCATGGCATTGTGGAAAGCATAAGCTTCCCTTGACCCATGCCACACACACCCATGCATATGCTGGTGAGTCAGAACTGTGTCCCTTAACATACATATCCCACTCACCAGAATTTGCATAATGCATACTTCTAGAAAATACCAGATGTCTGTCACATGTACATTTGTGTTCACAGTTGTGCTCCATCATGGTAATGACAGGTTGCATGATCAAGCACAACGGTTAGGGAAATGCATATCCATGAGTACATAATCTGTCCAGGCTGTGAATTACATAGCACAGATTGACCCCACCCCAATATCTGGGTGGTTCTATGATGGGGGTGGGAATGGGAAGGACCCGTTATGTGATTTCTGAGCCTCAGCCTGATGAGAGGCCTTTAAAGCATGTGGGTTGGCTTCGTCTCCTTTTTTCTAGCTTTGGCAGTGCAGATCACAGAAGCAGCCAGATCCCACCATGGAATTCTTCAGTTGCAGATACAATTGTGCTTCCATTTTGTATACAAGGTTCAGTCAGTTTAGTCATAATATTTTCTGTAATCCTATTACATTTAGGGATTACCCTATTGTAATTTTAAAAAGGCTTTGAGTATGTATATCTGTTGCCCGTCAAGCTTTTTTTTTAAAAAAAAAAGCAGAAAAAAATGGTGTCTGTAGAGGCTATGGAGCACCAAAAGGCTTAAATTTAACTTGGAAACAAGCTAAATTTAACCACTATAGCGCTATGGAGCTGTTTGCTGCTGAATTTTGGCAGCAAGTGAGTGTTTATGGAGCGGGGGATTCAGTTGCCCCACAGTGCCTGTAGGCCACACCAGTGGGCAGCTGTGTGTGTATGAAAATATCTCCTGGACCTCTAGAAGTTGCCCACCCCTGGTATTTGGCGACCTGGATCTAGAGGAGTCCTTTGTGTACTTGCAAACCACTTTCTTATAGAAGGATGCTATTCCAGATAGTGTGCCCTCCTTTGGGGGGAGAGTGCACGCAGAGATGCTGGAGCAGAAAGCAGAAGCTGAAATGTCCCTATTCACAATTAGTAGCAACTTTGTACTTCTTTGGGTCTAAGTCAAGGTCTTCATTATTTGAAGCTACTAATATCTGAACTGTCATTAGGCAAATGGTCAGGTGATTTAAATGAGCCTATATGGAGAGAGACTTCTTTGTAAAAACACATTTCTGTCAACCTTCTTTTATAATAACCTCCTTTTTGGACATTGTTACATCCTCCTCTTCTTTGCTTTACATGCGTTTAGATTGGAAACAATAACTTTAAAAATTGGCAGAGAAAGAACACTTCCATTGTTGCAAGTAAGGGATAAATTTTTTGCCAGCTTTGATTGAGCTGACTAGTGGCTTTTTATGAGAAATGGTCCAAGCATCATTTCAGAATTTAGCACTTATGGCATAGCAAAAAGATCCAATTTTAAGGTCAATTTAAAAGTTAATCAAAGACAAATTAAGATAGCAAATTTCTGCCAAGAGTTGTTGTTATTACACATCTAAGTTGCATTTTAAGTAGGTTTGGCCTCAATCAAATGGAGGGAGTGGAAAGCTGGGTAGCTGATTTGCCCCACCTGATTCACCCCTTTCTTTAGTGCTTATCTTATTGATTAGAGAAAACAGATATTATTTTTTGATGCATATACAAAGCAGTTAGAGTATGCATTTTGTGGGGTTTTGTAGGGAACAATATTTACCGTGGTCTTGCAAATTGTTTTATATTTGAATTTCTGCTGAATTCCACATCTAGTAGACCACACACACACACACTATCATTAGTGTCAGGAGTAATTATTCAACTGATACTGACTGTAATCCTATACATATCTTCTCTAAAGTAAGCCCCATTCCATTTAGTGGGATTTATGTCCTGGCAGATGAATATGGAATTGCAGCATGAGTTACTCAGATGTGACTCCGAGGCACATATTCAGTGAAGCAGCTCCAGGTAGATTTGACTGAGCATGGTTTAAACTCACCCAACTGCTGAGAGCCAGCTTGGTGTAGTGTTGGACTGGGACTCAGGAGACCTTGTTTCCAGTCCCCACTTGGCCATGAAGCTCACTGGGTGACTTTAGGCTAGACACTGACCCTTAGCCTAACCTACCTCACAGGATTGTTGTGAGAATTACATGGAGAGGAGAACCACGTAAACCACCTTGGGTTCCTTGCAAGAGGAAAAAGGCAGATATAATAATGTAACAAACAAATAATACTGGGAGAGGGCCCTGCCTATAGGTATTTGCAGAAATTTTTTTCCAGGGGGTGGGGGCAAAACTGCACAATGGTGTGTGATTGTAAATCACATTTATAGCGTGTGCTGCTGCACCACCCCTGTGCATTTTCCTTGTGTGTCTGTACATGTTTTGTTGATTAGAGTCATATTCCATGACATTTAGAAGCCTACACAGAGTAGCAGAAAATCCTGGAAATTTGACAGTACTAATGCAGAAGAGTATTCTAGTTAAGCTTCACCCCAGAGTCATACATCAACATGAGAGTTGGAGTGCCTGATTTTAAAGGAGAACCTAGATATAGGCAGCATAACAAACCTAATGGAATGGAGGGAACCAGTGAGATACTGTCATAAACGCTATACAAAGAACAGAGAAGGGTGTATTGGAGGTGGTGTTGCTCTTTACATTAAAGAGGGCATAGTGTCAAGCAGACTATAAACCCTAAAAGAGAGACTCATCCTCAGAGGTACTGTGGGTGACAATATCAGGTTCCAAAAGTAATTTAGTACTGGGGACATGCTATTCATCCCTGAACCAGAACACTCAAGGTAATCTTGAAATGGAAAATGAAATCAGGAAGGCATCCAAATGAGGAAGTGTTCATAATAATGGGTGACTTCAGTTACCCCATATTGACTGAATATGCATGTTCCAATCATGGCAAAGAGGTTAAATTTCTCAGTGCTCTAAACTTGCCCTAGAACAGTTAGTTGTGGAACCGACCAGATGAGAGGTGACCTTGGACTTAATCCTAAGTGGTGCCACCCAGGACCAAGTGTGAAATGTGGGTGTTGTTGAACCAATTAGAAATAGTGACCATTAGTGCTACCAAATTCAATTTATATTTAAGTGGAGATTTACCAAGGATGTCCAACACAGTTATAATTAACTTTAAGAAGAAACTTCTCTAAAATGAGGAAACTGGTAAAAGGAAGTAGAAAGGGGGAAGCTGAGAGGTTTAAATCTCTCCAAAATTCTTGGAGGTTACTCAAAACCACAATACTAGAAGCTCAGTTAGAATGTATGCTGCAGAACAGGAAGGGTAGCACCAAGTCCAAGAGGTCAGTAGTATGGTTAACGAGCAGTGTCAAGGAAGCTATAGAAAAAACAAAGCTTCCTTCAAAAAATTGAAGTCTTGTCCAAATGAGAACAAAAAGGAACACAAACTTGCACAAAGGAAATGTAAGCTGACAATTATGCAAAAAAGCATTTTGAGGAGCACGTCGAGTGCCTACAATAAATAATTATTTAGTTATATCAGAAGCAGGGAATCAGATAAGGAGGCAGTTGGACCACTGGATGACGATAGAGTTAAAGAAATACTAAAAGAGGATGAGGAGACTGTAGAGAAGACTGCAGACTGTAGAGACTGCATAAATTATTTTCATCTGTCTTCACTGCAGAAGATATAGAACAGATACCTGTGCCTGAACTGATGTTTTCAGGAAGGGAGTGTGAGGAACTGAGGCAAATAGTGGTGGCAAGAGATGAAGTTCTCAACTTTATTGACAAATTGAAAGTTAATAAATCACTGGGCCCAGATGGTATCCATCCAAGAGGTCTTAAAGAACTCGAATGTGAAATTGCTGATCTTCTAAAAAAATATGTAACATGTCCCTGTCTGGAGAATGTAGTCTAACATTGCTACTAAACAGTCATGAATATGCCTTTCTTCTATGACTTCATCTAATTTTGGAAGTTACAAGAATTTTTTAATTACAAATGACTTACCTATGATGGATGGTATTACCGATGCATCATCAAATTCCCAAGAATTTTTCCTCCTCCATTATAATTTACTTTATACATCTGCTTAGCCTTATCATATTGTAGAGATGGAAGTGTTTTCTGATATCTGTGTGTATAATTCTCACTTCTAGTTGTGTGCGAATGGAGGAAGATGCTTCCATGATGAAGACAACTGGGGTTATCAATGTGTCTGCGCTCCTGGATGGACTGGACCTAGATGCCTGGAAAATATTAATGACTGTGAAGTGATCTGGTGCCACAATGGAGGAACTTGTGAAGATGGAATCAATGAATACAGGTACTAACATGCCTCCCTTATGGCAGCTTTCTCCATAAACCTCTGGGATATTACAAGGCATGATTGAAATACTGTTTCCCACCTACTGCTTTCAACTGCAATTAAAATGCCACTGCCATTGCATTTATCCTCTTTGCATTCTAAAATGTTATGGGCAGTAACTTGCAATAAACATGGCTATTTAAGCAAACAGATTGATTACCTAAGTCGTATTTCACAGACAGACTTAAAAATAATAATAATGCGTTGACTCAAGAAGAAAGAAAAGCAACCAAGATACAATCTCTAATGAATATATTATCTTGTTCTGCAAAATAAATAAAATCAACTTTAGGAACAGGAAGTGATAAAGGCAGGAGCTTATCTGTACATTAAAAATACCTATATGGATAACAGAGATAAAGAACAATGCTAGCATTTGAGGAAGCTTAGTCAAAGTTGCCAAAAGCACTCTAAATTTTTTTGGTAAGCTACAGCACTCTAGCTAGGGATGTCAGAGAAATCCGCAAGAGATTCAAATGAATTCAGATTTCTATTAATCTGACCCACAGATTCCGCAGTGGACCAGCTTTTCCCAAGTCACCCAGATTCCACAGACTTGCAGATTGTTGTTGTTGTTTTACTTTCCATACTTTTATGCAAAGTTAGTCATAGAAAAATTAAATTAAATTAAAGAAAAACACCAACCGAAAATGCGCATTTGCTACCATAGACTAAAGTGTGAAAATATGCATTTTGGGGGGATTTGCGCATTTTCGGAAGTGCAAATTTGCGCAACTGCAAATGTGTGCAAGTGTGAATGAACGCAATTTCAAGAAATGGAAAAAAAAAATCAGATTCCATCAGTGAGTGGATGACAGAATGAAAGGCACCTGCAACATGCAGATAGAATGGATTTAACAAAATCCGTACATTCCTAATGCTGGCTTCCATTTAGAACACTGGGATAGTCTAGAAACATCAACACTATGCAGAAGATGACCCACACATGCAACATATGAAGGGGGAGCAGGATCCACTACCTGGCCACACCTAAGGAATTTATGAGATATTCATTTCAGTTTGTTTTTGCTGAGAACTTACCCAGTTCACACCTCCCAGACCCAAATTCAGACCCGATTGCAACCTGCGAAGAACATAAATTCTGAGCTTGCGATGCAATTCATGGAGCAAAAAACCCTGTACATTTGAAAAATGCATGCAATTAATGCATACATTGGGGGAAATGTGCATGAAAATATGAAGATAGCTAGGAAAATGGAATACCATTATCCAGTATCCTAAAACCATTTGTAAAAGTAAAAGGTGCTCTAATACCTGTACTAGAACCTGAGGCCATCCAATGAAGCTGAATGGTGAAAGATTCAGGACAAACGAAAGGAAGCACTTCTTTGCACATTGCATAGTTAAACTATGGAATTTATTGACACAAAATGTGCTGAGGGAAACCATTTTAGTTGGTTTTAAAAGGAGATTAGACATCTCCATGGAGGATAAGACTTTCAATGGCTGCTAGACATGATGGCTATTTCCTCCAAGTTTTAGTGGTAGTATGCCTCTGAATACCAGTATTTGGGAACAACAACAACAGGAGAGAGCTGTGGTCTCATGTCCTGCATCCGGCCTTCCTTTAGGCCATTGTCGGAAACAGAATGCTGAACTAGTAAAACGATGCCATAAGTTTCTTCTGATACTACCCATTCCCACTTTAAAAAAACAAATGGCAAAATATATTGGGCAGTATCCAATGCTGCCTGCACAGAAGTGGGACCCACTGCTAGCGCAACCAGAAGCTAGCAGATTCTGCAGCAGTCGGAAATGAGTGAAACGCTAATTTCCAGAACAGGGCAGGTTGGCAGAGCTTGCAGAAGGTCACTACACTGATGTGACCCATTCCAGAAATGAGTATTTCCACTCGTTTCTGGGATGGCTGTCCTAAGTGTAAGTTCCTGTTGTGCTGGCAGTGGGTCCCACCAGCACAACAGAAACAGTGGGAGTGCTGCGGCAGTATTGGATACTGCTGATTAACTGCATGTGTATTTTCAAAGATGGAAGAAGATATGAAAGCAAAGATAGCCTCAACATGTGCTTTAAAGCTCTTATGGATCAATTTTGGCTCATCTTTCTCTGCTTTTAGGGAAGGGTGATATACCTGTAACCTTACTGCTTTGATATATTTTTTTTAATTATTTAAAATTTTTCAGACAATATATAAAACAACTAAATAACAAACATACAACTTATATAGTGCTCCCATCACCACGGGACCGTATAGTACATTCTATGGAAAGCTAAGCAGGGTCAAGCCTGGTTATTACTTGGATGTGAGACCCCTCCTCTAGTTTCCTGCATTGAGCAGGGGGTTGGACTTGATAGCCTTGTAGGCTCCTTCCAACTCTATGATCTATGAAATCTATGAAATCTCTATAATCTATTGTTATTCATTATTCCAAAAATACAACATATCTTGTCACGGCATACTCCCTTTCCCCTTATTTAACACAAAATCCAAAAATAAACCCCAGATATCCTTAAAATTGTTTTTCTTTAATTGTCCCCTTTTAGATTTGATATTACAAGTTAACATATCAATGGTTCCTTCTCAAACTGGGGAGAGGTAACGAGCGGGGTACCACAGGGCTCGGTCCTGGGCCCGGTGCTCTTCAACATTTTTATTAATGACTTGGATCAGGAGGTACAGGGAATGCTTATCAAATTTGCAGATGACACAAAGTTGGGTGGAACAGCTAATACTCTGGAAGACAGAAACAAAATTCAAAGTGACCTCGATAGGCTGGAGCGCTGGGCCGAAAACAACAGAATGAAATTTAACAGGGATAAATGCCAAGTGCTGCACCTAGGGAGAGGAAACCAAATGCAGAGTTACAGAATGGGGGACACTTGGCTCAACAATACTACAAGTGAGAAGGATCTTGGAATTGTGGTAGATCACAAACTGAATATGAGCCAGCAATGCGACGTGGCTGCAAAGAAGGCAAATGCAATTTTGGGCTGTATTAATAGAAGTATAGCTTCCAAATCGCAGGAAGTGATAATTCCCCTTTACTCGGCACTGGTTAGGCCTCATCTTGAGTACTGCGTCCAGTTCTGGGCACCTCACTTTAAGAAGGACATAGACAAACTGGAGAGGGTTCAGAGGAGGGCAACAAGGATGATAAAGGGACTGGAAACAAGGCCCTATGAGGAGAGACTGAAAGAACTGGGCATGTTTAGCCTTCAGAAGAGGAGACTGAGGGGAGATATGATCGCACTCTTCCAGTATTTGAAGGGATGTCACACAGAGGAGGGCAAAGATCTCTTCTCGTTCATACCAGTTTGCAGGACACGGAATAATGGGCTCAAGTTACAGGAACCTAGATTCCACCTAAACATCAGGAAAAATTTCCTGACTGTCAGAGCAATAAGACAATGGAATCAACTACCTAGGGAGGTGGTGGGCTCTCCCAGTCTGGAGGCATTCAAGGTGCGGCTGGACAGACATCTGTCAGAGATGCTTTGACCTGGATTCCTGCATTGAGCAGGGGGTTGGACTCGATGGCCTTGTAGGCCCCTTCCAACTCTACTTTTCTATGATTCTATGATTCTATGATATCATTTAAAGCAATATCCCACACTTCTTTATACTAGTCAGTGACAGAGAAAACTTGCTGAACTTTCCATTTCCTTGCTATCATTAATCTACCCGCCGTTAACAAATTTACAATTAATTCTTTAACATTTTGAGGACCAGCCACCTTTTCGGTTATTGATGACAATGCTAATTTAGGACAAACTTCTAAATCAATACCAACAATTTCTGATATTTCTTCAAAAACCATTTTCCAAAAATCCAATACAGTAATACCTTGGATTACAAGTAACTTGGTCTGAGAGCGTTTTGCAAGACAAGCAATTTTTTAAAATAAATTTTGACTTGATAAACAAGCGACGTCTTGCAATACAAGTGTAGGGATGTAACTGCTCGCCTGGAGTGGGTGTAGCGGGCCGAAATCGGCCCCACTCACGCCTGCCAGAGACTCGCTTTGATATAAGAGTGTTTTGGATTACAAGCACGGTTCCAGAACGAATTATGCTCTCAATCCAAGGTATCACTGTACATTTTTACAACTCCACCACATATGAGCATACATACCCAGCTCCTGACCACCTCTCCAACACTTTGGAGAACATTTATTATCTATTTTGTTTATTCTCACCGGAGTCAGGTACCATCTCCAAATTAACTTATAGAAATTCTCTTTTATCCTTATTGATTTGGTGCATAAACATTTACTAAAACAAACTCTTCTCCTCCCAAAGTCCCATAAATTATAATATATGTTCCTGTAACATCCCTTTTGACCTTTTAAACATCAAAACCACAATTCTTTGAAATTATAATTGCCACTCCTCTTGATTTAGATGAACCAAATGACATCTCATATATTCTAGACAACCTCAATTTCAATATATTCACTCCTTTCCTTGCCTGATGCGTTTCTTGCAAAAATATAATATCCACCTTGTCTTTCTTTAAAAGCGCTTCAATACGCCTCCTTTTAATCACCGAATCCAGACCCTTGACATTTAAAGTTGAAATTCTTAACTTATGATCCATCTATTAACGACATCTTTTTTTTTTTGGTCCCAAAAAGTGAAAAAAGTAAATACTAACAAACCCACTACCCCAAACCCACATTCACCTATACAGCCCCCCTTGCTACACCAGGGCATCTTGCCCTGCCCTAGTCATACCCACCTAACCAAGGGGGAGGGAAGGAACCATCACCCTCCCAAACAGCAGCTCCTCATACTCTCCCGAATAATTTCTTTATAAACCAACTACCCCACTATTCATAACTCCCCCCCCTTTTTTCTTTTTCCGATTCCACATATAAGAAAAACAGTCTTCTTTCTTTCCTTCTTTTCTAACGGCCTTTCTCCTTTCTTCTCTTGCTGGAGCAACGCCCTACAAAATTCCTCTCCCTGCTCCTTGTTCTTCCAGTTGATCCTTTGAATCTGGGCCCTCGCCCTCGTCCAGAAGCCCCAACTCACCCAACAAACCCATGCCTTGCTTCCACGATGAAATCTTATATCTCTTATTATCCATCAAAAAAGTAAGAAAAACTGGGTAACCCCAGTTATATTTGATTCCTTTCTTGATCAGAACTGCAGTGCAGGTTTTAACACTGCGCCTCCAATTGATTGTTTGCGGGCAGAGATCATTGTAGATTTGCAAAGTAGCTCCCTTGAAGACTATTTGGCCTTTCTGTAGGGATGTGGCCGAGCAGCCCGTCGGACAGGAGCAAGGCCCGAACTGGGCCTGCTCGTGTCCACACGGGCTTTCAGCCACCTGCGCAGGCTTTACCTGCAGGCTCTCCGCAGAGCGGAGATCCTGTCTTGCTGTCCGCTGGTCCCGTCGTGTCACTTCCAGCGCGGCAGAAGTGACGCGACGGGACCCTGTTCCGTCACGTCCAGCCTGGACCCCGCCCGCGCTCTGTTTTTGGCGGGGGAAACCAGGGCAACAGGGCTGTTTAAGCCCTGTTGCCCTGGTTCCCCCCGCCAAAACTGAGCGTGGGCAGGGTCCAGGCTGAACGCGACAGAGCAGCTCTGGCGGCGGCGGACTCGAAGGTAGGGCCCGAAGTACATCTCTACTGATAGCACTCATAAAACCATCTTTCTTGTAAAAATTTGCGAATTTCAATACTACATCTCTGGATGTCATGCCACGCCTTATCACTCCCGCTCTGTGCACCCTCTCAATATCTTCATTTTGCCACTGGGAGTCAGGCGCTTCTTTCTTCAACCATTCCAGGATTTGTACTCTCAGCTTGCTTCCAGTCTCCCCTGTTTCCACGGGGAAACCTCTGATCCGCACATTTAAACGACGTTGTCTGTCTTGTAAATTGATCATCTGTACTTCCATCTCATTAAATCTCATTTCATACTTTTCAAACTTTTTTTCCAGCCATCCCCTGGCCTTTTTCCAGATTTTCAATTCTATCTTGCAGAGATTTTATATCAGTTTTCATCTCCTCCATAGATTTCTTCATGTCTTCAATTTGAGATGACAATTGCTCCTTTGCATCAGCTATGTTCTGTGAAAGGCTCTGATTACCAGACTCAATAGTGTGTTGAAACTGTAATATGATCTCTCCCAATCTGGTTCTGGCGTCTTTGGTTTCACAGGAGAAGTTACTTTCGCTTTAGCTCCAGCTGGATATTTGCCAGCAGAATCCGCCATTGTTCTTCCGCCCGCCCCCCTCCGAACTACAAATTGTTCAATGCCTTCTTGCGTCTGTTCAGGAGCCTTATCCTTTAATTTGGAAAGTCCAGCTCCTCCAGGCTGCTCATGTATTCTAATTAACCTTTTCAAGCTGTTATCAGATGGGTGGCTGCGTTCGTGTTTCCAGAGAGGGGGAAGGGACTTTTTCTCCTGTCTGGAGCTCATAAATCAGACAAAGGCAATAGAAACCAGGAGACTGTTTTAATTACTCCTTTTCTTCCCAAAACTTTCCAAAAACGTATCAGCAAAGGAATTTTTACTTTCTCGCTTTTTGGGGTAATTTACAGATTTAATCAGTTCATGCCAGGAGCTCCGCAGAAAAGCTACTGTTTCATGGCCGGTGAAACTCCTCCCCCCCCCAACCTTACTGCTTTGAATCAGACCTGTGGTCTGAATGCCAGCTTTCTGCAGAAGTGATAGGCAATGTATAACGAGGCTGGGACAGAAGCATCGTTCAGTTAGGGCTGATTCATACAGCCATCTTTTGAGATATGTTTGACCTGGGTACATGCTGCACCCCAGGGATTTAACTATTAGTATACGTTTAAATGCATGTACCAATAAACTTCTTACATCCCTTGTGAGAACTGTGCATTTATTCCTACTCTCTGCTTTGTGTTCAATAAGCAGTTACCTATCCATCCCATGATCACTAAGTTTACTCAGCAGCATTTGGTGAGGGACTTTGACAAAAGCTTTTTGAAAGTCCAAATGTACAATGCCTACTGGATCATCCTTATCCACATACTTGGTGTTAACATTTTCAAAGAACTGTAAAAAGTTAAGTGAGATGGGACTTAATGTTGCAGAAGCCATACTTGCTAATGAAACCTGAGCTATGATAATCTCTTGACAGTTCTGCTGTGTCTTAACCTGAGGGCCGCTACAGAGAGAGACCTTTCTCTGTAGTGAACCCTAGGCTCTAGAATCAATCACCTTTTAAAGTTTACATGATTCAGGAATATGGCCCTTTTAAAGAGGCATCAAAGACCTGTCTTTTTTACACAGGCCTTCTGTGGTTGATTTTCACATGATTTTATTGACTTCTGTACAGTTCATTCTTCTGCTCAATTGGTACGGTGTTTCATTTTAATTATATTTTAACCCTGGTATTGTTTAAAGTTTTAATTGTTTTTCATCACCTTGAGAATCTTTGATTGGAAACAGCTTCATTAATTATATTAATTAATTAATTAACGCACCAGATAAAAATATTTAATTTGTGTATCCCCATTCCCAGTTAACATGAAAAATGAGATACGTGTGGGAGACAAATTCTTTCTGCCAGTCTAAGTTGTTTGTGATGTTGTGCTCCATAATTTGCCAGTAGAAAATCAAAATATGAAGTAGCACGCCCCTGAGCTATAAGTCCTTCAGGTATACTAAATTGTTTCAAGAGACTAGATGACTTCAGAAGTAATTAGCTGGTAATGCATGGCTCCCATTCATTCCATTGGGGCTTTCATAGAACAAATTCTTGGTGGATTGTGCCTCAAAGCTGTTGACAACTACCGGTAGGTGGATTAGAAACTAATTACATTTGGTTCACTCTTTAGAAGGTGATGATTGTTGCTCGCTTAGTTTATTCGGAAGCAAGTACTCACATCGCAAATATACTCTTGCATGCTGGATCTGACAGTTTGATCAGAGCCCCAAACACTGTCCTTTTGAAGAAAACCTAAAACATGAAATTATACAGAAATCCCCACCTCCCCATGTTAACAGCTAAGGGCCTGTTCAGTGAAGAGGTAACCTGCATATGTGCCTATATGGAAGCCTCCAGATAACTGTATAAAAACGAACCCTTTCTTTCCTAAAAGTAAATGCATTCCTGTTAAATGTATAGAATAAGGTGCAGTGCAATCCTATGCAAGTACGAGAAACTTGCTCCCAGTGCTGCCATCACCCATGAGGAAATTGCTCCGTCACTGGGCAATCCCACCTATGGTTTTCTTATTTTTTCTAGCAAATTGCTTATATTTCAGCACCTAACAAACTCGCTGCTACTATAACTCAGAGTTCCACAAGCTGACTCTTTCCCGCTGCCACCAATTCTCTCAGAATATTTTAAAACCTCCTAGAAGCTTGGTATAAGAGGCTTAGGCATGAGATGGGCACCAACACTAGAGACAATTTAATTTAACTATTAAATAATTGGTTTATTTAAAGGATATTTTGTACATAAATACCTTTGGGGTTTCCAAAGGACTGCTTACTGACAATTCTTAAGGACTCAAGAGACACTTTTGCTAATACAAGCCTCTTAATGACTTTTTTTTTTTTAACCTCAGGCCAAATTCCCTAAACCTCCACTCCAGCCAAATACATTCACAACCAGGTCCAGCTCTTGTGTACAGTCTTACTCTGACACCCAAAGCTCCTCCTGTTACATTCCTGCCTGCTTAGTTTTTAATGCCTGCTTGTGTAAGTTTTTAATGCCTTCTGGCAAGATCTTAGTGCAGCCTGCTGGCATAACACAGTCACCTACTCCCTACTCCTGATTTTCACCAGCCATCTCTGGTTATTCCACAAAGAAGGAACAGCTTAATATTCAGGCCTGAGCTATTCACTTTCTCAGGGCCGGATTAAGAGCATTATGGGCCTGGTGCTGAGGATTTTGGTGGGCCTTTTTATGGAAATAAATAAAATGAAGACGCAATTTTATATTAAAACAAATTAAATATTTTAATTACCATTAAAGTGCCAAAACAGAAACATATTGAAAATATTTCTTTTTTTGTAAACAATAAGCTTGTTAACTCAATAAAACCATTCATCACATATCGTTGATGATAAGTACCTCCACGTTTTTAACCTCTAGGGCAGTCTTCCCCAACCGGGGCCCTTCCAAATGTTTGGGGCCCCAGCTCCCATCTTCCCCAGCCACTGGCCATGCTGCCTGAGGCAAATGAGAACTGTAGTCCAAAATATCCAAGAGGGATATTTGGTGAACTCTGTTCTCTGGGGTTTTTCAAAATAAAACTTAAAATGCCACACAATTCCCCATGAAAGCGCACGTGCACACACACACACACACACACACACACACAGAGTATTAGCCAAGCAGGTGACATTTTGCAGGCGGCAGGAGGATCAACACCCCCAAAAGGCAGACACATTCACATAAATAGAACATTCACAACAACCATTTTTAAATAAACATAAACCATCTTCCCCAGCCACTGGCCATGCTGCCTGAGGCAAATGAGAACTGTAGTCCAAAATATCCAAGAGGGATATTTGGTGAACTCTGTTCTCTGGGGTTTTTCAAAATAAAACTTAAAATGCCACACAATTCCCCATGAAAGCGCACGTACACACACACACACACACACAGTATTAGCCAAGCAGGTGACATTTTGCAGGCGGCAGGAGGATCAACACCCCCAAAAGGCAGACACCCACACCCACAAACACACAGCCCTTACGTTCAGTTTGGCTCACAAAAGAGGGAAAGCCCTTTTACAGAAAAGAAGGAGAAGGAGAAGGGAACTTGCAGATCAAAAGAGTCAAACTTTTGAACCTTACCTGTGCAGAGGAGGGCCATCAGGACCAGCCGGAGCAAAAACTCAAAAACTCCTGCAGCTCATCAGTAAGGGTCTTCCCAATTTCCCCCAAATTATTTATTAAAAAAAAAAAAAAAGCAGCCACAACAAAAAGCCAGGAAGCCAGGAATAATTGTGTTGTTCTTGTTGCTTTGTTTTTGTTTGTTTGTTAAACTAGCATTTGGACAATTGAGCTACGAATCAGAAAGATCTTTTGCTCGAGGCTGGAGAGAGAGGTCCCTTCTAAATCTGAATATTACAGACCCTAGCAAGCCCCCCATGTGCTAGACGTTCTCACAAAGAAATGTAGTAACAGTGATTGAAATGCAAAGATACTGAAATGCTAATTTGAGAACAACAGTTCTTGCTAGGTCTTGCCTCAAGCCTGTAATGCAGATGTGCTTAGAACACCTTTCTAATCTTGAAAAAATCATTAATTATGCTGAATGATAACGATCAGAGCTAACTCCAAAGGGGAAAAATCGCCACGTGTCCCTATAATTGCGGGCCGATTGTCTGTTAATGGCCTGGAGCGGCCGCTCCCACAGCCCCTATCTTAATCCGGCCATGCACTTTCTCCTCAGCTTTCTCCTAGTCCTTCTGTCACACCACACACCAACCAGCAGACCTTACTGATTACCCACTGACTAGCTAACTTTTAACTCTCAGTTCCTTAACTGTCATTTCCCAACCTTTCCTTTCCACTTAGCTAGAACCCCCAGCCAAGCAGAACTGAATTTACCTGATCCAGGCCCCATCTATAATATGCAAAGTGATTGCCTCTCCCTCTCTCTCTCTCTCCCCCTCCTTCAGAACCAGGCAGTACTCCTATGTATGCCCTGACGGTAACAAAGCTAGGCTTCAGGCCCACATAGATTTACAATAGTCTCTCAGAGGCCACACAAAGTAAACATTACAGAACAACAGCAGTTATTTACATGGCATTTCTCACAGCATGTCTACTAAGAAGTGTTCAGTGGGGTTTACTCACTAGTAAGTGTGTTTAGAATTGCAGTCTAACAGGCCAATCGGGATGGGAGACCAGGGATGCTTGAGTTCACCCAGATTTTCTGAACTCCACTTTGTAGCTCAGTTTGTCTCTCTCCTGTTCTTGTTTGTGACTACAATTCCCATCAGACCCAGCCAGCATGTCCAGTGGTCTGGAATTATGGGAATTATAGTCTAAAACATCTGAAGTGCACCAGCTTGCCTGCCCCTGGTGTAGAAAATACTGAGCTAGATGAAAAAGTGTTTGCCAATTGGGGTTTGAGATGTGCACTTAGAAAGTAATGCAGCAAATCTTTCCAATGATGAAGACAGATTCTGTTTATATAATGAAGCCTGAATGTCCTACCAATTTCTCAACTCCCTTGGAATTTTTAATTGAACTTCTTATTCAGTATTGCATCAGCTGCACCTTTTCAAGTAGCACTTTGTTCAAACTACACACATAAAAGATTATCTGAAAATATAAGAACACTCCATCTATGTTACTAAAGTTCTTAAAGATAGTATATACAATCTTTAAAAAAAAACAATCTTGTTGATAAAAGCCAACATTGCTTCTGTTATGGATACCTTTTAAATTTAGCACCTTGCTGATTATATGGTTGTGACAGACAGCTGGAGTTCGCCTCTCCCTACTGGAGTGTCAAGAGCCAATCACAGTGCTCAGAATGTTGGTGAAAGGGAGAGAGTTATAAAGGGTGGTTTAAAAAATGGTTGTGTGGGGTTCTGGGTAATGGAAGAAGAGTCAGAATATAGTGGAGGCTGGAGTGAACTGTGTGTGGAGGAACTACATCTGCCCAGATTAGAGTTATAGTACCCCTTTTCAAGCTGAGCGAGCACATAAATTTAGACTTTGTTTCTAGTGTGAAAACACCTTGTTTAATGGTAACCCTTGGTGCAAGACTGATTACACGGTGGAGTGAGGTAGGAGATGGGTGGCTGAGAACCAGGAAACCACTTGGGCAACACGCATGACAATGGTCAATCCTGATAAGGCATACTATTTTCATTGTCACTTCTGTCTGATTATTAATTAGTTGAATGTCTAAAATTGAGTTACTTGATAACTCAGTATAAAATGTTAGGGATCCAACCCAGTCCAGTCCCAGCACAGACAGCCAAGCCGGGGGGATACCCAGGATTTCAAAAACCACTGACTGGTGTCAGCCCTACACTAGGGATGTATGAGAAATTTGTTTCAGTTCATTTTTTACTAGAATTTACCCAATTTGCATCTCCCAGACCAGACCTGAATGGGGACCTGAATGCAATCTGCAGTCAATGTCCTTACATGTCTGAGCTTATGATGTGATTTTTTTGGACCCAGAGAAATTAGTTCACCGACATGCGTACATTTGAAAAATCCACATGAAAAAAAATGTTTACTTTTGAAAAGCACACACAAACACACTTTAATCAATCGGAGAAGAATGTGTACATTTCAAATATGTGCACAACTGATGCATACATTTCGAAAAATAAGCAGGAAAATATGCACGGATTTTCATTCGAAAAGAAAAAATCCAAAGTTCACAATGTGATACAGACACAAGTCAGAACAACCTTCATGGTGGAATTCGGAGAACCTTGATGAGCTCAGGTTTTCCTGATTCATATATCCCTAGCAAAACCCTCATCTGACTGCGAGGCATTATGATATTTCATCTTTCCAGCCAGCTAGCCAGCTATTTGTTCATTTATTTATTTATTGCATTTGATGTCCCACTTTTCAGTTCCAAAGCAGCTTACGATACACCCTGCCATCTGCAATTCATATTGCCCCAAAGTGAGCTCTTTCTTATGTTGGATCACTTTTTGCCAATGTGATTTGCCTGAGGCAAAGGGCTAACCCCCCCCCCCCACACACACACACACCTCCCATGCTAGGATCCCAATCTGTATCAGGTCCCCTGTGCTTTAGAGTAAAAAGAAAATAGGATATAGCTGCGAGCTACGTCTTTAAAATAACATGTAGTTTGGCTGTGAGAGGTCTCTTTCAATAACTAAAGGAAATAGGCTTTGTACAAAGAATCCACTAGGTAGCTCATTCTCCAACCACTGGCAGCATTTCAGAATGAAACTGAGTGTGTACCATATAACTTTGCCAGCAGTTGTTGTCATGGACTTTAATGGGGCATAAAAACCTGAATTACTTTTTGGACCGACTGCTCAGAACTTCACCAAACCAATGAAGGATTGCCTTCCTCAGCAAGCATGAATAAAGCACATCATTAGTTTTTACCAAAAGTTGAAAGAAATATGCCAGTTTAAAACTTGGGAGTAAAAAGGGCAAATGTGTCAATTTTCAGCACTTTTGAGCTTGCTTTCTGCAGTGCCATGTTTATTTAGATTGGTTTGAAATTTGGCACATTCGTAGTCCTCATCAAGTAGTTAATGGGTGCTGAGTTTCATTTATTAGTTCAACAGGTTCTATTTTTATGAGCAATAGAAGGTTGAAGTTATAATAGTGGGACATTTGGGGGAGGGGGGAGAGTGTTGTTTGCCTTGACTAAAAGATCAATGCTCTGCCCCTTTAATACAATACAGTACAAGAATAACACATCTTTCTGTAGGTTTTGGCAATTCACCGGCATGTGATCCAGGTTCTTGCACAGCTAGTAAAAGAAGCGGAAATGACCCTGTTTATGCTGTGCATCTGAGCCAGCTGCAGTTATGAAATACACAGAGCCTAACAGATCTGCCCTTCTTCTCCTTCTTCTCCTTCTTCTTTTTACTGTATTGTGATGTAAACTGAATAATATAATTTAACCCTTCTTAAATATGTGCCTTTTTTTTTTTTTTTTGGCAGTGATTTCAAGCTCTGTTGTTGTGCATGTTCCGCAGATTATGTTTCCCTTGCCATTACATTAAGATGAGATGAATGGGTGCAGTAAGCCACCAGTGCACAGAAGCCCTTAAATGCCAAAGCAAGGTCGGGCTGGATATGTTCATGTTCTGATCCCCATTAACCTCCCACGGTGACAAAAACACAGGAGAAATCAAAACTGGCAAAGTTCCCCAAGACCACACTATCAGTTATAGATGAAGATGTTGACCTGGCTAGAACTTTTCAACATTTCAACCAATGAGTGCATTTTCTATTGTCAGGCGCAGTATACAAACATTCTCAGTGCTCTTTGATATGAAGAGAAGCCATTATATGGTTGTGCTTGGGTTTGGAGTCGGGGACTGTTGATTTTACAAAAGGCACAAATAGAGATAACAGTGGCTCATATTTCTGTCCTGAACATACATAGCACTATCTATGAGACAACAACACAGTATTTCTTCGATAATAAAAGGCTGTGCAAAATAGTGTTATAGAACAACAGTGTAAACACAATCCATAATAACTGCACATACACACAAAATGGAGGGGAAGTTTGTCACACAAATTTCAGAAGAGACATTTCCACAGAGTTGGATCTAGACAAAGTCAATAATACTTTAGTCCCATTGAAACTGATGGAAAGCTGACCTTCAGTGGTGCTGTCAAGGCTGGAACTTTGGGGCAGATGTCCAGGGCCCCCCATGCAGCAGACTAAGCAAGATGGCCCCCAAACACAGCAGGACTGTCTTACCATACTTCAAGTAAGCAAAGTAATGCACATAAATATCTAGACAGGGAACATAAGACCACTAGGTCCAGCATCTAACATTACCTAACCATCTAATTATTCATTGTTGACTCTCTCTCTCTCTCTCTCTCTCTCTGTGAACAAATAGATTTCATAGATCTCATAGATTTCATAGATCATAGAGTTGGAAGGAGCCTACAAGGCTATCGAGGCCAACCCCCTGCTCAATGCAGGAAACTAGAGGAGGGGTCTCCCATCCAAGGTTTAGATAGTGTATCTGATGAAGAATTGCCACACTTTAGAATGAGCTATTTGTCACACTTCTACTGTTACACAGGCAGTGCACAAACCAGACTGTGGCACAGCCATAAGATGCTTTTATATATCCTTCTGGTGATCCACATTAAAATAAAACAGCTTGCCTTCTGACACATAAACATCAGCTAACACAAATGTTCACACAAATGTCTACCAAACTTGTTAGCTATGCAGTCCAAGCTGTGATTCTGACCCAGTTATTGACGCACACCAGGAAAGGTGCAATGCACTAATGAATGTGTTATACTTATCTCCCACACCTCACTCAGTCCCCTACATGTGCCACCATTGAGAACACCTTGAGTGACAATTTGTGGTAAATAGAATAATAAGAAAGCAAACTATTCTTTTTCCTGTTCTTTCTTTGTCACTTGTTTTCTGTTCCAATTTTATGCCATGCAAAAAGAGGGCTCTGTTTACATGGACAAAATACGTTGTTAATAGCTTCTAGTCAATCTGGAATTCACTGGGGCTTTGTGTAGGGGCTAGATTTGTATTGATATTTATGTTAGTGGTGAGATTATGAGGAGGCTGGCTTGTAGGAACTATTACTCTGTCCTGCTTCTGGGTCTCTCTGTTGGTGTTGTTATGGTTATTTTCTTGCTATCTGCCTTCAGCCATTATGTTTTAGATTCCGCAAACACAAGCGTGTTTATACCTGCAGCTATTTTTGCATTTGTATATTTACATTCAACTACTTCGGCAATAGCAGCAGAAAGGCAATGGTACAGAGATGGTGGCAGAACAATATGGTAGTGTCACAATGAAGTTTGCCTATATTGTGAGTTCACATTGTATGTTTTTAATTGTGTGTGTGTGTGTGTGTGTTGAAGTTATTGTAATATACAAAATATAAAAAGATTAAAACAAGACATTTTGAGGGAAGCTAAAATATTATCAATAACTTTTATGACATTTCCCAGAGTTATTTTTGCACATCTTTGAGTCTAGCCCGTAACCAGCAGTATGTTAAAGAGGGCATTTCTATTCTACTTTATATAGATGTTTCCATTCCCGAGAAACAGGTTTGAAACCCCTCCTTCCTTAGCCCTGTCTCCCTCTGCCTACTTGATTTCCACAGAGAGGCGATCAACTTTCTTAGCTGTAGACATGTCGTTCAAGGTCGAAACTTGCAGCTGGTCAGGAGTGTTCAACTCCCCTGGCCAACTCCCCTCTGTGAAACCAGGCAAAATTATGTTCTCACCATTCTGACATTTCGTCATCCTGAGCAGGCCCAAACCAGCCCTCCTTGGCCTGCCATCAGATGAGTAACTAGGCTTTCAAGCCCTGGGCTTCTCATGACTGAACTGGGTTCTCAACCATCTCAGACTTCTTAGTCTGATTCTGACTCTACTTAGTCTGGTAGTGATATAATTTTAAAATCTGTATTTTAAATTCTGTATTAGTTTTATATATTTTTTAATGTTTTGTATTGTATACATTGCAGAGGCCTTTGGCTAAAAGCAATACATTTTGACTGACTGACTCTAAACTATAGGGCCCACAGCAGTGCTTGGACTAATCCCGGCACCTATGTGTATTTACTCAGAACAGAAGTACGTCCCATTGCATTCAATGGGGCTTAACTCTCTAGTAAATGTTTAGGATTGCAGCCTTAATTAACATGTTATCATGCATATCACATAGCATGGTACCACACAGCATCTTACATTGTGGTGCCTTTTGGTGTTTGCTTTTGAATTCTTATTGTTGCTATTAAAACAACAGCTTGGACTTCCTTCACAAAAGCCAACATTCTGCAACATCAAGCAATTCTTATGATTAAGAGAACAGCTACTATTTAAATATAGCATTTTGAGTTCAAATTTAGAATGAGATGGACTGTGGAGGAGAAAGATGAATAGTGAGACTCCATTACGTGTCTGATGATTCCAAGTCTACTTTTTCTCCAGGTAGGTTCGCTTCACAACCTAATTGGTGTTACACATTTCCAGTGCAGATTAGCATTTGTGGTGCATGAAAAGCTCTTCATGACAATGTGGAATGCCCAATGGTTACGTTTGCCATGCAAACAGTGCTCTTCCTTGAATTGATTCTATTTGTTATATTTGTGTTCTGCTTTCCAGCCAAAAGTTGTCAACCTAAGCAATTACCAGGAAGATTGAAAAACAATTCAAATGCTGCTGGGGAAGTGGGATTCTCAGCTGAGTCCATATATGATGGAGAAATGGCTGGCTGTAGCCTCCCCACCATTTTAGAGCCTCATCAATGATCATTGGGAGCTGAGGGAAGTGGGCTACTACTGTATGGTAGTGTATTCAGCCAAACCCTACCACTCCTTATATCAGTGGATAGAGTGCAGTTTAACATGCACACATAATGCACAAACTCAGTAGGTTGGATCCAGAGTTATGCTGTATCAAGGATCCACCACACTAACAAAAATGGACTTCCCCTCCTTCCCATGGCAGCCTCTCCAACCCCCTGAAAATACTACACAGAGAGTCTGGAGATGGAGCTGAACGGGCTGGGCTGTGGTGTGGCGTGAAGGTGGAAGAAACCTCCGCGAGTGGAAGGCAGATCCTGGATCCAACCCCCGGTGTTTTGGGAAGGCAAGATCTCTTGACTTATTTTGAACGTAATTTATGACATGTTACACTCCACCCCAGTTAGTTCACATGACAAATACTGGTAAATTGAGAATATGGATTGAGTGATTCAAGGAAGACTTTGGGATGTGCTGATGCAGTTATGCAATTGCTTCAGCACATGCTGCATTGCAACTCATGCTGTCTCTGCACACTCCAACTTTAGCAGCTTGAGGAGTAAATGTGTTTCCATCCACATGTGGACTCATAAAGTTCTGAAAGATGGCATTGTGTGATGCACGCACGAAAGTGCCCTATACTGAGTCAGACCATTGATCCATCTAGCCTAAGAACATAATCTCCTACAACTCGCAGCAGTTCCCCAGGGTCTCAGGCCTGGAGACACACAGCCCTACTACCTGAGGTCCTTTGACTGGAGATTCCAGGGATTCGATCTGAGAGACCTTCTGCATGAAAAGCAAAGGTGTGAATTGTGCTTAATTATGGCTCCTACCATTATTTTGTTATGGTGCTATACTAAACTCTGCATGAATGTACTCCATCTGTAGCTTCAATAACAGTTTGATTGCATACTTTAACATCAACTTTTGGGCAGTAGAATATGATCTACAATCTCTTCCTCCGTATTCTTATAAGAGAGTTGCCTTTCTGTTTCTTCTTTTCAATTTTCCTTACGTTTTCCCCATTGGGTGTGTGTGTTAAGATATAAGTTCATTTACCATCAATGAGGTATATGTACTGGAGTCTTTGTCAAGGTAGAAGTAAATTTTGCAAAACTTTGAAACCCAATGGATTGTATAATATGGTTGCGCAAGTGGAAGACAGCCCACAAAACCAGTCTTTCACTTTTCTTCTTTTCCCCTATAGGTCCCTGTGGTCCCCTGTAACCTTCCCCAGAGTGCCAGAAGGTCCTCCTGATCAGTGGGGGTTGTGTCACATGGGGCTGCAGTGCAAGGGGGGGATTTCCCAAAATTAGATGGAAGTATCTTGCACCAGCGGGTAATTCCATTCTCCAAAACAGATCAATTTTAGGGAAATGTGAACCATCCCATCCCTCTTGAGAACAATCAGAATGTTTTGATTGATTAAATGAGTGAACAAAGTTAATCTAAAATTTACTCAACTGTATTGCAAGTCAGCTGTCAGATGTGGTCAAAATCTGATTGCTACTGTATGTCAACTGTTGGTCATATATTGATTGCTGCATACTGATACTGTCAACTGCAGAAGCTGCTTTTCAGCTGTCAACTTTTGTCAAATATTCATTGCAGTATGTCAGATACTGTCAGAAATGGAGTGCTACTGTATGTCAACTGACAGATGCTGTCAAATGTTGACAGGTACATGTTAGATAACGATGACTGCTGCAAGTAAGCTGTCAAACACTGCTGGCAAGGTGTCAAGTAATGATGACTACTACATGTCAGCTGCCAGATACTATCAAATGTTGGCTGCTGCTGTAGTCTTCAGATGTCAAATTCCAATGCTGAATATGAAATATACCCAGAATGTTATCATATCCAGAGAATATTCATCATCAAAATTTGCAATGTAGAACTTTTTGAAAGACAAGCTAATTTCAGATTTAATGTCTTCTCAAGGCCTACACAAGAGAATTAGCCTGTGTACCATGTTGAGGGCTGGAATCATAGACCTATCAGATGTCTCTCTGAATATAATGTGTGAGTTTGGATGGGGGGATAGATTTATGTAACAAACTGGTATGCCACCCTTCCTCCAGGGAGCTAATGGAGGAGGGTTACCCGATATTACATTCAGAACAATCCTGTGAGGTACAATGGGCTGAGAGATAATGGGTGGCCCAACATTATCCAGTTAATTCTATGCTTTAGTGGGAATTTGAACTCAAGACTATCTAGTCTAAATCCAAAACTCTTCCTTACACCACACTGCCTCCCTGGTTATTATTAGGTAAAGTGGAGATATGCTATAGCTGTTGCTTCTAGAGAAAGTTAAAACAGCAAAACTCCACAATATATATATATATATAAAACATACACCTCCGACTGATGTTTCTGAAATTGGTTAGAAGAGCCATTTTAAGTTTAACCTTGCAGCAAAGTTAAATAGCAAATTAACCTGTGTCTCAAAGCTTTTAATAGTGTATTTAGTGTACTGCTGCTAGAAAGATTTAGGACATTAATGCAAGGTCATGTTCATTAGAGACCAACATGATTATTTCCCCTAGAAGAGCAGGCGTCTAATCACTTGATAGATATACATCTTTTACATAGAGTTAAAGATCATTCAGTGTCCTTCAAAGCAGTATTTAATAGAAGAACACTATTCAAGACACTGAATTTAGCACATTTAGGGGGGGGGGGACCATAGTACAAAGAATTCCACAGCCAAGAAGATTGCCAGAAGGGTCTCGATACCAGTTTGCAAATAGCCAATCCAGGAGATGGCAGCCCCAGTCAAATTCTCACCAATAATGCTTATAATCTATTTGTGGGGAACATGGAGTGCAGACCTCTGAATATATTCCTCCACTCTGTGCTCTCTCACACACATGAATGCTCTCAATAGATGGCTGGGGCCATTGCCATGCATCTGAATTGGGAACCAGTTGCAGTGCACTGGTTATTGTGTCAGATTAGGATCAGGGAAATACAGAATCAAATCCCCACTCAGCCATGAAGCTTACTGGGTGATCTTCAGCCAATCAGGGCCGGCGCTACCATTAGGCGAACTAGGCTACTGCCTAGAGCGCCAGGCTAAATGGGGGCGCCAGAAACGCAGGAAAGAGGTGAAAGAAGCGCGCCCCTCCCTCCCTCCACCTCAGGGCTCCGTCTCCAAGCTGGCTCCGCTGAAGCTTCAGGCAGGCTCCTCCTCACAACCAGCATCAAAAGAGGCAGAGAAGGCGACAGGCTGGAGGAGGCGGAGGCGGGCAGGGGCCAATGATGGGAGGCTGGTGGGCAAAGGGAAGGATGCACCTACAAACACCTCATTTGCCTTCCCTCCCTCTGGCGCGCGCCTCAGGTTCCTCAGCTCAACGTCCCCTGAAAGCAGTTACTTTCCTGGTATTTCCAGCAACCAGGGAGGAAGGGAAAGGTATTTTCAGCTAGCTCCGGCTCCAATGTTTTAATTATTTACCATGCTGGATTTTTGCGAAAGGATGCGCCTGCAAACACCTCCGGGGGTGGGGGATGCGCCTGCAAACACCTCCTGGGGGGTGGTGGATGCACCTGCAAACACCTCCTGGGGTGGGGGATGCGCCTGCAAACACCGCACGCCTCAAGTTCCTCAGCTCAACGTCCCCTGAAAGCAGTTATTTCCAGCAACCAGGGAGGGAGGGAGGGAAAGGTATTTTAAACTAGCTGGAGCTCCAATGTTTTAATTATTTACCATGCTGTTTCTGTGTTTTGGTTTTAAATGCTTTTAGGGTGCAATCCTCCTACTCATGTTTGGAGGGGGGGAAGTCCTACAACTCCCAGCATTCCCCAGACAGCCATGTGCAATCCAATGCCTGTTGAGGCAGAAAAAAACCCCGTGGGGCTTTTTTCTGCCTCAGGCTCTCTCTTTGCTATGTTTCTACTACATGCATCCCCTCCCCCCGCAACCCAGAAGATGTATGAGTCAAACCGGTGTTTCTGCACCTCCACCCTGTGAGGTAGGACAGGCTGCAAGATGCCCTTTTGTCTCTATTCCTCACAGGTAGCGCCACCACACCTCTCTCACATCCTTTTTTCATATCCCTTGTGCTGCCCGCAGGAGGAGACAGGCTTTTACATATATAGAGAGTAGGAGAAGGCCCTTGGGAGTTCCTGGCATAGCTGGGCTGATGTTGCCTCTTTGCTTTCCATGTGAACACACAAAGGAAAAGTTTCAAAGTCTACAAAGTTTTTCTATGGGGCTCGGCAGTTCCTAGGGAGGGAAATTTATTTTATAATGGGCATAGGGCTGGAGGGAGGGAGGGCTCAAGTGGGTGGGAGCGCTAAATATCTGATCTTGCCTAGAGCACCAAACTGCCTTGCACCGGCCCTGCAGCCAATCATGATTTCTTAACCTAACTTAGGGATGAATGGATCTTTAGGGGTGAATGGATCTGTCTCAGTCTCAATCTTGGTTTTTTTGAGGACAAGCTCATTCCATCCCACAAGAGCTTTTGATATATATAATAAAATCTGTATACTTTTTTGTAACCCACATATTTTTGTGCACATTTTATGTAAATGTATGCATTTTTGTATGCATGCACCCATTGGCAAAAGAATGTTTGTGCACATTTTGGAAATGCAGTCATTTTTCTTTGTTCATTTTCAAATGTGTATATGTTCTCAACTGCATTTTTTTATTTGTTTTGCAGAACACATCACAAGCTCATACATTTATGGATTTCTGGCTACAAATTGCATTCAGGTCCATGTTTGGGAGGTGCAAATTGGGTAAATCCATAATTTCTCATGCATCTTTACTAATCTTATACTAATATGGAGGTGGGAGAACCTCTCACCTCCTTGAGCTCCTTGGTGAAAATACAGAATATTTATTTATTTATTATATTTATACACTCCACCTTTTTTCCTGCAAGGAACCCAAGGAGGCTTACATAGTCCTCCTCCTCCTCCTCTCCATTTTATCCTCACAACAACCCTGTGAGGTAGGTTAGTCACTCAGCGAGTTTCATGGCTGAGCGGGGACTAGCAACCCAGATCTCCCGAGTCTCAGTCCAACACTCTCACCACTATGCCACACTGGCTTTCAAGAAGAGCTGTGCTAATTGTAGTACAGCATTCTGTGCCCACAGGGGCCAACCAGATGCCTATGGAAGCCCACAGGCAAGACAGCAGCACACTAACACCTTCCTGCTCATGTCCCCCAACAACTGGTATTGCAGAGGTATACTACCTCTGATACTGGAGGTGGCTAGTTGCTCTTGAATTTGTCCTCCATTAATTTGTCTAACCTCCTTTTAAAGCAGTCCTTTTAAAGAAGATCACCATCACTATATCTTGTGGTAACAAATTTCATAGTGAACAATATGCAGTTTGAAGAAGTAAAATTAGAGCTGGTACTAAGAATGATAACAAGTAATTTATTTAACACTTAGAAAAACTGCAGAACCCCTCGAGGATACTGGCAGAATCCAAGTGTTCCATGTGACCTCGGTTAACAAGCAGTATTCTATACCCATGAGCTTTAAATGAGTTATGCCCATCACATAGACCTGCTCCCACTTTCATCCCATTATGATCTCAACAATCCAGTGAGCAATCCGTAATATCCTCTTAATGATATTAAGATCTGTGCATCAAATTCAGTCAGCAAATACACAAAGAGAAGTGGTTATGGTGGTGTCTCCCAAGTTATTAACTTCCCTCCTACTAAAGACATGCTGAGATCCAGGCTTGAGCACTACTTTTTGGAATATTTGGCCTGCCTGTTCAGCCTTGACATTAAATCTGGGAAAGGGTGGGTACATGCTATTGAGCTAAATTAAATCTTATTCTGGTTTGCTGATTTTTTAAAAAAAAAACACTTTTGCTACTTGCTCCAAGTCTGTGGGATGGTACAAGGTATAACTGTAAGTAAGTAACAATGCAAAATTATGCTTATTTGCTCAGAAGTAAATCCCATTGAGTTCAATGGATCTTACTCCCAAGTAAGTGTGTACAGGATTGCAGCATTGGTAAGTTAGTAATAGGGCTGGGCAGTTTTTGAGGATTGATGTAAACATACCAGACAAAAGCTGCTCTTCTGCCTTTCTCATAGTGAGAAGAATAAATATTTGACTAGTCCATCAAATAGAATATATTCAGTTGAGGTAGGTTTTAGCTCAGGAGAATTTTCCAGGTTGTTGACAAGTGAACTGAACAGAGAATAGATTTCATTATCAAGGTAATTTTCTCACATGAATTCATTAGCAATAGATGCATGTCACTTAAAACAAAATAAACATCATTTCCTATCAGTGGGATTAAAAATACCACTGTTTGCATTATTGTATGTTTGGATCAAATACCCATTGAACAAAGACTGTTTCAGTACTATTAGATTGCAGATTATACACAGTAAATGTTAATTACAAGAGGGAATGCATATATCAGCGCTTTTCATTCACATGTGGTGCGGAGAACCTACTGTTTATAATGCTTTCCCCTAATCATGTTTTACATACAGGAAATAATTAGTAGCTGGTGCATATTTGACAAAGCAGTCATCTATATTTAACAGATTGGCTGAGCAAATGTTCCACAATCAAGGGGATAAACAAAGCTCTTTCTTTCAAACCAATATTGTAAGATGGAAGGCCTAACTGAGCTAATGAAAGGAGGGCAGTGGACCTTCTGTATTAAGCTGAAAGATTTCCAATTATTATGATAACTCTGGGGGAAAGCAAAGGCATCCATTTCTGATACTAGCTTGACTTTCCTCCAGATTTCTGCAAACACTTGTGAATTTAGAAATACGATCTTTATAACAGCATGGATACTTGTTTCTTTTCCTTTTTTGCAACTGGGAAGCACAAACAAAATGTCAAAAAAGCATTGTTGTCTGTATATAAACTCTACCAGGGCTTTTGAGGGAATGATTATTATCACTGTGTGATCAAAAGCATCATATTATTAACATCATTATTTGTTTGTTTAATATACTCTGCTCTTCCTCCAATGAACTCTACGAATGTAGTGCCAAGGGGAAGTGCAGACAATGCTCAACCAGAAAAATGTTTATTGAAATAAGTGTACTTCAAAGTAAATCAATATAGGAATGGAGCCAGGGCCAGCCCTACCGTTAGACAGAATGAGGCAGCCACCTCGGGCGGGCAGCACATTTTGAGTGTCATAAAAGGGCATCAACTTGTTATTTACTTTGTTGTTATTAGATTTCTACTGCCAGGGATGGGGAAAGGTGCTTATGGAATGTTAGATGGGGATACTATGCATCTTGACTTGGGTGGGCGGGCATGGAGGCACTATTCGCTGCTCAGGCAGAAAAATGTCTTGGGCTAGCCCTGACTGTAGCATTTCATGTGAAATATAGATATGATTCTGCTTGAGAACAAATAAGAACTTGCCCTCTCTCAGGAACTGTTTTGCTCTTTGCCTCTTGTCCTTTTTTTGTGCCACCACTGGAGCTCAGAGCTGCTTACATGTGCCACCCAAGTGGTTTTCTGTCCAGACACTACTCAAAGCTAGACTCCTTAGTTTTAGCAGTTCTCTACTCTGCGCCTCTGCTGGGGAATTTATTTTTGTTACATTTTATCCCTGCCTCTGTGAATCCAGTGAAATGTAAGCTTTTGAGTATCACCTTGTAGTGACTTTGACATGGACAGAGAAAACATTTTAATTCCACAGGTGAGAAATTGCAGAGTGACAGACATCTCATATTTCGGAGTGGGGCATTCAGTTTCTTGCATACGATCTGGTAAATTTTATTTAACGTGCTAAATAGTAAATGTCTTTACCACATTGTTATGTAGTAAACTATACTATCTGCTGTTGGATTTGGTGCTGCCGCAAAGTTGTGAGTGATATAACATTGTTTTAGGGAACAGCCTAGATCAAGCAAGGAGGAAGATGACTACTACGACCCCTCTGTGGGATTAGGCAGATTCATGGCTAACCTTAACCTCTCTTTTTGTGACTTTCAGATGTGCCTGTCCTCCAGGTTATGCCGGTACGTTTTGTGAACTTGGCTTAGACCCTTGCATTCAAAACCGATGCTCAGACTATGGCTTTTGCCTGGCCAATTTGAATAATTATACCTGCCAGTGCATGCTTGGCTATGAAGGACCATTCTGTGAAGTGGAGGCTAATGAATGCTCAAGTTCACCCTGCAAAAACGGGGCCACCTGTTTGGATTTAATTGGCCACTTCTCATGTCAGTGCGCCGCAGGCTTCAAAGGCAAGTTTCAATGTTCACCTTTTACTTGGCACATTTCATAGTCAATTTCTTCTTCACTTAAGCTCAGATTGTCATTATTTTTAATTAGGATTTTTTTTTTCTTAATTTGCCTCAGTCTGAGTTTTTCAATACCTATGAAACTTTAATGTTTGCTATAATGTCTTCCCTTCCCCTCCAACCTCTGTTTGTAATCTTAGGGCTTCTTTAAGTATTATGATGAGAACTAGATTTTTAGACATTGGAAAGTATTCTGTATTCACTAAAAGATGAATACACGATAACAAAAAGACAGACATGGCCCAAGATAAAGAGTGGTGAAAAGTGCTGAATTGTACAATACCTTGGGCAAGTCACACACACACACACCACCACATGTGCACGCATGCGTACACACACACACACACACACACACCTTTTCAAGGATCCCCAATAGCTAGCCTCAGACGTATTGCTACAATAGGACATTATCTGCTACTGCAAATGATTTTTTGTTTGGGGAAAACAATTATCACAGAATTTTGTTGCATTCTATTTAATGAAGTAAATTCATGTGTATTAAAACTTATGTTAGGGTACTGTCTAACTTGAGTCAACCACATTTAGGGTGCAATCTTATGCATGTTTAGAAAGAAAAATGTTCTACAGCTTCCAGCATGCCACAGCCAGCCATGGTGGCTGGGGCATACTGGGAGTTGTAGGACCTTTTCTGCCTAAAGATGCACCAGATTGCATTGCACACTTAAGTGCAAGTGCTTTGCTTTGTTCTCACAGACTATTTATTACATTTATTTCCCACCTTTTTTCCTCTTGCAAGCGACCCAAGGTGGCTTATATGGTCCTCCTCCTCCTCTCCATTTTGTCCTAGCAACAACCCTGTGAGGTAGGTTAGGCTGAGAGTCAGTGACTGGCCCAAAGTCACCCAGTGATCTCCATAGCTGAGTGGGGACTAGAACCTGGATCTCCTGAGTCTAATACGGTAAATACTACACCACACTGGCTCTCATACAATGGGATTTTGAAGTGTTTAACTTTTTCTGGAATTCACACATCACATGATTCTTAATTATCTTTCTTGCAAGTGACTAGCAGTGCTACCTTTTGGGTATTTTAATTAATCAATATATACCACTGTCCATAGTTTTAAAATAACTCTAAGTGGTTTGTTTATTTATTTATGCTTCTTAAAGACAGTAGTTCATATATTTCATTAGAGATAATTGGTATCTCCCCCCCCCCCAGAAATGGCTTTCTATGATGAGCAAAATATGCAGATTTTAACTAATCCACCCTGTGGTTGCCATTGATGCACGTAGCTTTGGAATAGCATGTATCAACCTGAGTGCAGGACCTCACCTGGACTGAAGACTTAGAAAGCCTGTCCAGTAAAACAACAACAGATCAGCATTAATCTGCAGGGTTTAAGAAAAACGTCATGCTTTACAACTAGCAGAGCACTGCACTGTGCTGAGCTCAGTCAAGCTGGCCTAAAATTTACCATTTCAAAGGAGCAGTTAAGTGGCTGAGCAAAACCAAAATGGGAAAATCATGCCCTAAATATATTGCAAACAAATAATACCGGCATAATACATTTTCATTACACAGTTGAGACTTAAACTCTGCATGATTTGATACACTTGGCTGCAACGTGATGGGATTTTATATAGATGCTATATAAGTGTGTGTATGATGTAGGGTGGTATCTTTACTACCTAGTAAACACTGTAGTCCAGCATAGAATTCCCATGAAACAAATTGAAAGGTACAAATAAATTGCATTGAGTTAACTGGTGCTGCTTCTGTTGTTGATGATGATGATGATGATGATGATGATTATTATTATTATTATTATGCCAGATAATGTACAGAATATTGCATTTCAAAGGAGTAACACTCTTTTAGTGAAAGATTTTAATTAGTGCCTCAGTGGCAAAAGCAATTTTATTTTGGTAGGGTATCCTGTGCGGTTTTTGTTTCTGGAATATTTTCCAAAGGAAAAGCCTTCTGAACTTCAATTATATATCTGCCTCTTTACAACCGCAGGAGGAAAAAATACCCTGAATTGAATTATAGAATTCTACTTTGTGTGTGTGTGTGTGTGTGTGTGTGTGTGTTCAACATAGCCAATCTACAAAGTTTTTGAAAAACAGATTTGGCCTTTATTGTAGAATCTTCAATGTAGATGAAGGGAAGTTCATAGCTGCTGTTCTGATGGTTCAAAAATGATAAAACTTCTAGAAGATATGTAGTTTGGCCCAAACTTCCCACTGTAAGGTCACCGAAGGCTTCTCCCGCTAGCAGTTCTCAGATTAACAGGCGAAGCCTAGCATATTGAGCACCTGTTCTTTGGGATGTGCACATCTGCCAAGCTCGAGCTTGCCAAGGTTCCCTGATTTCTACCTCAAACTTGTTCCACCCCATGTCCATATCGGGTTGTGAGCTTCTTCTTTTTCTGAGCGGAAATTCATGTGTGATTCAGTACACTTTTTCAAAAATGTATGCAATTTTTATTTGCATTTTTCATTTGTATGTATTTTATTCTATTGAATACAGGCCTGTGGCTCACGCTGGCTCAGCTTGTCTGAGCGTGGAAAGCTAAGCAGGGTCAGGCCTGGTTATTACTTGGATGGGAGACCCCTCCTCTAGCTTCCTGCATTGAGCAGGGGGTTGGACTCGATGGCCTTGTAGGCTCCTTCCAACTCTATGATCATTAAGTGTATTTATGTGCATTTTTAAAAACATGCATTCTATACACATTTTTCAAACACGTCTTTTGTTGTCTTTACTTGAATCACATTGCAAGCTTGGAAATGTACAGACTTCCAACTACAAATTGCATTCAAGTCTGTGTTCATTTCCAAGAGGTACAAATCAAATGCATTCTGGTCAAAAATGATCTGAAATGTTTTTTTATTTGTTGTTGTTGTTCTTCTTATTATTATTATTATTAACTGCTTTTTAGGGACATGTTCTTACAAAGCAATTCACATAAAAGAAAAGATATAAAGATACATTATACACATGAGAATAGTATATAATACTATAAGAGAGATGCCCTGATTCATTTATGCTGTTTAGGGAAAGGCAGCATTGAAGAAATGGGTTTACAAGGTCTGCTTGAAAGAGTGTACTGAAGGGGCGAAATATGATTCAATCAGAAGGGAGTTCCAGAACTGTGGGGTCACCACTGAGAGGACCCTGTCTAAGCAATCTATTTGGGCAATGGCTACTTGTCTTTGAGAACTGGGCTTGTATGTAGCATCATGTAATCCAAATGCAGGAATTCTGAGGATGAAAGGTCAGAGAGTTGTTTCTGATGATCAAGCAGCTAGTTCTGTGGGGTGATGGTGGCAATACTGAGTCAGGATGCAGCATTAGACTGACCGAGATACAGCTGCTGCTAAGTTCTAAAAGTTTTCATTCCTATGGTAATAAAGTATTGGGTGCACTTAGACCCAATTTGACCTTAGCCAAGACTTTAGTCATTGTACTTTATTAGACCTTGTATTTGCCCTCTTACATTTTAGGGCAGTCGGGATAATTCAGCTTGTATTGCTGCCTTCAGACCATAGAACTTAGCTGATCATTAAGAAATCTTGTGGGTTCTCTCATCTTCAATTTTAGCTCAGACCAGCATGATTCTCTTGGCCCTGTGGAATGGTTGGAAAGTTTGAATTACACACAGTGCTTTTTTTCTGGAGAAAAGGGTACCGGAACTCTTGGATTACATTTCCTCGGGAGTAGATGGCGATTAAATTGTAATGCAATTAATAGAAGAAAAGGTGCTGGAACTCAGTTCCGGTGAGTTCCACCAGAAAAAAAGCCCTGATTACACAAAAGTATAAACTTTCCTGCACACATGCAGGTATTATATAATGGTATGAATCCTAAATTGCTCCTCCATTCCAGAACCTCCCCTCCCGATATTCCACACCATCTCAGGAGCATGTGTTTGTGTGTGTGTGTGTGTGTGTGTGTGTGTGTGTAGGCTTAGGGGCCTGTAGAAGGAAGTGGGAGGTGGGAGAGCCCTCTTTCATGATCCTGTACTCTGTTCTGTTCACAGAAGGAAAGTTAGAATCCAAGCCAATATCAATTTAATGTGAAAAGTCCTTTTTTAAAAAGGGACAGGAGTGGAACTTGACATGTACTATGAATATGAATATAAATAGAGTGCCGATCCTGATCCAAACCTGGTTGACGTCAAAGAAAAATCTATTCTGAGCTGTGCATGTGAGAGCTATGTTTTAGACTGAATGTAAAAATTTAACTGTCTGCTACTGGCTTACCTTAATGTTGCCATTATGTGATATGCCAAACATGAGTAGGATGTAATTTTCCATGGCACTTTTCCTTTTGTAATGAAAAAATTATATGCATCTTAAAAAAAACAACAAAACAAAAAACCCTGCTCGCTTCCAAACATAGAAGTGCTGTGTGCAGTGTTTTACTGGCGAAGTTGAAATCTGCTTGTTCTTTGGCTGGTGCTTTCCCCCCTTTTTTTCTTTTACTTCATTACTTTTTGTCCAATGTTCTCATGAATAATCAAATACTTTAAAAATGTTTATTTCTGTCATTTTTGCAACTTTGCTGTGGGGGAGAACAGCCTGTACTTGATAATGTTTATGAAGACTAACATACAGGCAGAACAAGATTCAAAGTGAATACAGGCCTGTGGCTTACGCTGGCTCAGCTTGTCTGAGCGTGGAAAGCTAAGCAGGGTCAAGCCTGGTTATTACGTATTACTTGGATGGGAGACCCCCTCCTCTAGTTTCCTGCATTGAGCAGGGGGTTGGACTTGATGGCTTTGCAGGCTCCTTCCAACTCTATGATCTATGAAATTTAAAATTGAGGAAGGCATTTTTAGGGCTTCAGAGTAATCAAATATTCTCTGATTTTGATAGTCACTTCTAAAGTAGCATATATGATGCATCTAACTGGATTATTAAAACAAAACAAAACAGAAGGGGGGGAATGCAGGCAAATACCTCCTCAGAGACTACTCAAGCTGGACTGCCCACCCTCCACAGGAGCATCTACCACCATTTGCCCTGTGAGAAGGAACCTGATGTCAGTGTGTGTGGGGGTGGGGGGGGAAGGATCCTCACCTGGCTTTCCTAGACTCATTCAAGAGAACTGGCCAGCTCCTGCCCATATGGAGCCAAAATGTGCATGATGGAGATTCCATCAACATACCAGAGATGGTAGATCATGGCATTTATCTGATTCGTCTCTGAACAGCCAGTTGCTATGTATAAACCTTGACTTTGAAAAAACTCCATGCAATTTTATTTGTATTTACTCAGAATAAAGTTCTACAGTATTCAATGGGACTTGGAAGTAAGCATGTGTCAGATTGCCCTGTCAGCGTTGTATGGGGATGCTTCCAAAATCCCCCCCCCTTCTGAATTTATCCCCAAATTTTGTAGTTGCCTGGTCTTGTTTTTGAAGTGGAGCCTATGCATTCGGATTTGTCCATTACTCCATTTTAAAATTTCCAATTTTTGTACAGAGTGCTACGTATGAACTGCTTGCTGCAAACTTAATTGTTCCTTCAATTCACTCATGTATTTTCCTTCCCTCTCCTTCACATGATACATCACGTGAATATTGATAAAAACATGGCAAAAAGACAATATTTTATCATCAAAATATAAGAGTTATGTACATATTTAAATAAACTTAACCTTAAACAAGCACAATAGTATCCCTTTAGTTAAAGGATCTGCCAGTGGGAGATGGGTTTCTGCCAGTCGGAGATGAGTTTCTTCCGATGTAATAGGGGTGTGAGAGTAGAACTGCTGTTAATGACTTGGGACATGTAACTATATTTCCTAGTACCATTGCAATTGATGATGGTGCCAGTAATAAGGAATGTCGAAGCAAGCTTGGAAGATAATTCACCATGCCTCCATGTTAGGGACTGGTGAGAAGAATTTGTTTCAGTTCTGTTTTGATAAGAAGTTACCCAAATTTGCAAAGTTCTCCATATTCAGGAGGAAAGGAACATGAGATTAAAATAAATATTAATGAATGTAAGAGAAACCAAAACTGACAGATTTATCCATCCAGGCCCAGGGTTTTGATTGCTTAGCTCTTAAAAGTCTGGTTTGATTCCTTGTGTGTTTAACCATATTAGTGCTTAATTAGGGGTGCTACCTTTTTCCGCTGACAGACTTCTTATCTTTAACAGCTGTATGGCAGGCAGGTCCTTTCTATGCTGGGAATAGCTGTACCTATTGAATTTGGCTGGTGCAGATGGGTGAGAATTTCATTTCAGTTCATTTAAGAATTTACCAATATTTTCAGGGGAGAAAGAACTTGAGGTTTAAAAAATTCAAATGCAGAAGAAAGTGAAAGATTTGCTCATTCCCACTCCTGGTGGGAACATACTGATTTTGAGCAAGATTGGGTTGCTTATAGTTCATTGTATTTGTAGGCCAGTCTCTTGTCTCTTCTCTAAAATGCTGTCATGGGGAATTACATAGAATATCAAGGTAGACAGTTGAGCTGAGAAACTTGATCCTTTATGTTGAAAAGTGGTGTTGGGAAGATGCAAATTGAAGCAAAGAAGTGGTGTGCAAGAAGAAGGTGTTTTACCCTTCCACTTATCACTTCTTTTCAACTGCAACACCATACCACTTGACCCATTTTATCCCCACCAGGCATCTCAGGTTCCAAAGCAAACCCAGATGTCTTGCAGGGTGACAGCTGGTGCAAATCCCAACATGGGAGTGAATTGATGGTTTTCTCTCATTCATCATGTTGCAGTTCCAAATAGGGGAAAAAATAGTTTCAGTTCATTTTTGACCAAAATTTATCCAGTTTGGACACCACTGAATTGAATGCAGCCTGAACGCTGCACAGCCCTTAAAATGTACTACCAGCATTTTTAATTGGGCCTGGGTATGGATGGGAAGCCAGTAAAGATAACAAACACTGACATAATCGAATCATATATATATATATATATATATATATAATCATATACTCTCAAGTAACCAGTTAACAATCTTGCTTTTTATTTTAATTTTGTTTTTGTTTGTTTTCATTGCTGCTTTTATTATTTTATTGTGTTTTTATTACTCTTATACTGGATTGATGTGTTTTTATTGTTGTATGCTGCCTTGGGAGGGCTTCTGCCCTGAAAGATTGCCAATAAATAATGAATACTACATTTTTAGAGCATACATTTCAGGACAATTTTGAAAGGGAGCCCAATGCATAATGCATTGCAGTAATCCAAATGAGAAGATACTGAAGTATGGATCATGGTAGAAGGCTATCTTGGTCTAGATAGGGTTGTAGTTGATATATCTACCTAAGTTTATAAAAGGCACTCTGAGCTAATAAGGCCACTTGTGTTTCTAATGCGAATGCTGGATCCAAGAACATGTCCAAACTGTGAATTTTATCCTTTGGAGGGAGTGCAACTCCCTCCAAAATAGGTTGAACATCACCTCAGCTGGGCAGTGGAATCACCCGTTAACAGTAGAATCATAGAAAAGTAGAGTTGGAAGGGGCCTACCAGGCCATCGAGTCCAACCCCCCGCTAATGCAGGAATCCAGGTCAAAGCATCCCGGACAGATGGCTGTCCAGCTGCACCTTGAATGCCTCCAGAGTGGGAGAGCCCACCACCTCCCTAGGTAGTTGGTTCCATTGTCTTATTGCTCTGACAGTCAGGAAATTTTTATTGATGTTTAGGTGGAATATGGGTTCCTGTAACTTGAGCCCATTATTCCATGTCCTGCAAACTGGGATGATCGAGAAGAGATCCTGGCCCTCCTCTGTGTGACAACCCTTCAAGTACTGGAAGAGTGCTATCATATCTCCCCTCAGTCTCCTCTTCTGAAGGCTAAACATGCCCAGTTCTTTCAGTCTCTCCTCATAGGGCCTTGTTTCCAGTCCCTTTATCATCCTTGTTGCTCTCCTCTGAACCCTCTCCAGTTTGTCCACATCCCTCCCAAAGTGTGGTGCCCAGAACTGGATGCAGTACTCAAGATGAGGCCTAACCAGTGCTGAGCAAAGGGGAATCATTTTTTGTTTTGTTTGGATTGAGTCTCAGTTTATTGGCCCTCATGCAGTCCCTCACTGCACCTACTGCAATTTGATCTAGAAACACGGTGTATTGATTCTTACTATTTTTGACAGAAGCAGCAAAAAACATTCTTTGTAGTCACTAAGAAAAGTGTGGCTATTAAGCAGCAGGACATACACTTTACTAGAATAATAGGCATCTTCTAAGCAGTGGTAATTTATTTGCTCTCCATCCAAAGAAAATGACTTCTTTACTTCTTAAATGTTAAAATATATTATCATCTGAGTGGGCAGAGTAGGAATTGTTTCATTGGTATGTGTAGCCTAAAAAGACTAAATTGCTTAAGACAAGTATACTTTATAAATGAGATACAACCGTGCTACACAAGTTGAAAATCTACCCTTCACTTTAATTGTCCAAATTACTTTACAATCCCTGTTGATCTTGTTACATGCCCTAATAATGATGTAGAGGTAGATGGAATTGATGCTGAGAGCTGATGATTTGTCCCACACCGGTCAGAGCGTTGGTGGAAAATCCCATACATGACTAATGCCGGCATCATTTTCAACTTGGATTGACCTCCCTGTTGGCTTCATATTTGCCAAACTGCTAATTAATTACGTTTTTCTTCCAGCATCTGGCCATACATTCTGAGAATACATCTGAAGTGACTGAAATTTCTTAAAGAGCAGTCAAACCTAAATGACAGTATGTGCCAGCCTGGCCTCCCCTGAATATAACTGGAGGGAATTTGGGAAGTAGTTGGTGGTGAGCAGCAGCAGCAGCAGCAGCAGCAGCAGCAGCAAAGTATTGTATCCAATGTTAGTCCTACTTAGAGTAGATCCACTGAAATGACTGGGACTTGTGTTGGACTAAGATTGGATGCAAGCCATTGAGACACAGTGAGAGTGTGCTGGGCCCATACATGTCATAGACATTAGTTGATTTCTCCATTACAGTCAATACAAAGACATCTGAAACATTGGCTGAAAAGTAGGATGTAAATATAATAAATAAATACAATAAAGCTGACTTCCTAAACATACATATTTGGCAGTAAGTCACACTGAAATCAATGGGATTTACAGCCCAATCCTGATCATTTTATTTGGATTTAAGAGACATAGTGAATTTAAATGCACAAGGAACAGAGAACTGCATTTAATGTAGGACTGCTGGATATTCACATGCGTGCACAATTGCCTTTGGAATGCCCCTTTACCAGATAGTGTTTGTGGACATTTTGGTACAAATGTTTTCAACCCTATAAAATCAATTCAATCTGAGGTTTTGCACATATTTCTTATAGTTATAGGAAAGATATATCAACATTTGATAAATCTGATGAAGCTGAATGGCACCCAGTTCCCTGCTTCATTGTCATGTTTAGCATTACAAACAGCCTCTAACAAGAGGCGGGATAATCAGCATAACTGTTAGAGCTTGCCCTCTCCTGCACATCACTTTTTTCATTGCTATTAACAGCAAATTCATATTTTCTCTGTATGTGTGTATGAAGGGACGTAGGAGAGAGAGAGAGAGAAGCCCTATGCAGGCATTCACCTGCTCACATGTAGGGCTAACGTTTGCTGGGGAACATAGGCATGCACGTAAGCCCCACCCCCAGCATCCCCAGGCAGCAGTAGCTAGATAGATCTTCACCTGTTGGGCATGAAGGTCTGAAGGGGCTTCTAAATGCGTCCAGCTGTATGCACTTACACAGTTCCCTCAGTCAGAAACCCTGATAAGGCAGGGTTCACAATCATGGAAACTCTGTAAGTCAGTTCAGCTAAAAGTGTTTACAGACCTTAGCGGTCAATTCACAAAGGTCTAACTGCGTATCAGGTGTGAAGACAGGTAGCCTTAGAATAAAGCCTGTCCCCCTTTTTGCGCCTCTCGATTAGAGTTGGCTGTTATAAGTGCAGTCTTTTGTGCCTCCTTGTTGGAGGGTGCTGGGCAACTTTAGACTCAAGGCCATTTAGCTGGCCAACTAAATTGCTGGTAATAATTCTCAGCTGAGGGCTTGAGATGGTAGAGTTAGATGAGGAAGTAAACTGTAACTGGATAATCAGAATCTGCCCAGTTGCCGGGGAGGGGGGTTAAAAGATCGCTCAAGGAAAGGCATCAGTGGTGTTTCCTGTCCCGGTGAGGTGAAAGGCCTGTGGGGAATGATCTATGAGGGCTGGCATGGACTTCTGCTTGGAGAAAGACCCTCTTGGCTTGGGTGAACAGTTGTTTGGCTGAGATTAGACTTCGTTATTTTTCTTGCCTTAGATGTACCAAAGAAGCCTGTCTTTGTAATCTGTTTTCCTTTTTTACCCTTTCCCCCCTTCCTTTTTATCCTTTAAAAAAAATACTTTTAAATAAACTTACTGGTATCTTAATGTGTGTGGTTTTCCTTCAAAGTAATTCAGTGCTAACTCCAGTGTCTTAGACCCAGTGACCAGCTACCTAAGACTGTGTTAAGTTGGAGGGCAGGACTAGGGGGTTGTGGCTTGCACCCTTGTCCTTGCCTTCTCCAGGGGATCTGTGAGGCTCGAGGCTCCCCTTCCTCAAGCTATAGTGGATGATTAAGGGGTGGTGGCAGCTTATGGTTAGGGTTTGAGTAGCTTGCCCAGTGGGAGTGTGGTAGTTCACTCCTTCACTCCAGGTGCATGGGGATGCTGGGGCTTGTGTGAGCCACCACATTCCCCTATACACTTTAGCCCTACACGCGAGCTGGTGTATGCCTGCATAGGGCTACAGACGCATAGATCTAGACAATGATAGTATTCATGTATATGTACACTGTAGAAGGGGAGCCATCTTATTCTGTTGTAAAATACAACAACCAGGAGTCTGTGGCAACCTATAAATAAACCTGTGTGTGTACAGGGACTAGAGATTAATTTGTCAGATACATGGAGCGTTATCTGCTGACACATAGATACACACCTAGGTTCTAAGAAAAACTGTGGGGCCAAAAGACCATGAAATGCAGTCTGAACCTTACCATCTTTCCCAGAGGCTAACATGGCTAACAGGGGCATCTCACTGGCCACTGTGGGAAACAGGATGCTAGCTTAGATGGACCATTGGTTGGATCCAGTAGGTCTCTTCTTATTTATATTGGATATAAGTCCTGTTACTGCTTACATGTTTTATACACCAAATACATAGTCTCTGCTTTTTCTTTCCTTTTCCATGTAATTGGCCAGTGAAGTGAAGCCTTTGGTTTAGCTCATCCATTCCATTTGTTTGTGACAGGTTATTTCACTTAAGCATTAACCATATTCAGTCATTGGCCCTCTGCGTGGGGGGGGGGGGCTGCCTTATGGAAGAGGATCAGGACTGTGCCTCCTGGGCCTGCCTCCAGTGTTTCTGGGCCTGCCAACCTCAGCCCTGCAATTTCTGTGCCTGCCAATCTCTAGCTGACTGACCTCCACATGTTCAGTGAAGGGGGAGCCAGATGTATTGCATAGGTTCCTCCTCCATGTGATAGGGAGCCTCTGCAATTGAGGTTCACATGTTGGAATGAAAGTTAATGTGTCATGTCCAGGACACAATTCTACATTTCAAGTCTGAAGCCCAGCTCAACCCTCAGACCCATTTTACAGGGAGAAGGGAAGAAAGATGAAAGTACATTGTAATGAGAGCCACTGAGAGCTAGGGTAGAATGTTGGACTGGGACATGGGAGACCTGGGTTCTATTCCCCACTCAGCCATGAAGCTCACTGGGTGACTTTGGGCCAGTCACTGACTCTCAGCCTAACGTACCTCATAGCACTGTTGTGAGGATAAGATGGAGAGGAAAAAGAGGATTATGTAAGCCAACTTGGGTTCCTTTCAGGAAAAAGGGCAGGATATAAATATACGGTAATAAAGTATATAAATAAACAAACAAATAAATAAATAAAGTAAAGCAAGACCTCTCAAGCACTGTGATGTGCTTGTTTTATTAATTTATTGTTTCCACGAATTTTCTCTCCACGAAACAAGTGGCCTAAATGGTGTAGAATAAAAATACTAAGAATTCATTTAATGCTGGGGTTCTAAAAACTGCCTTATGCTCTTGTCATAGCTGAATCAATGGCTTAAAACTTGCTAATTGAGGAAATGAGTTAAAAGGATTTATGAAGAGTGAGAATTTGAAGGCACATAACAGTATGAAAGATCTGGGTTTTTAATATACCATGTGGGGGGGAAAGTATTGCTGGAGAATGCTAGGAGTTGCAGGACTTTTTCTCTCTCTCTGAACATGCATAGGATTGCACCCTAAGAAATTTAATAAATAAATACATTTGAAAGAGGCACTGTTATTTTCTTCAGATCACTCTCATTTTCCATCTGGATACTATTAGGTTAAACTGCTCAGATAGCAATTCTATATTACAAATATTTTTCTTTGACTTCAAAACACCCACCATGGCTCAATATGACTGATCACCTTTTCTCTACTTATACATTCAGGAGAAACATGCACCAACGGCATAGAGAGGTGTGCTGACATGCCATGCAGGAATGGAGCAACCTGTGAAGATGCTATAAATGGCTTCAAATGCAACTGTCCATTTGGTAAAAATTTATACCTTTTTGTTGTTATTTCTTCTTACATTGCTCTGGGATATTCCCTGGCCAGCAAGGACTGTGCTAGTACTTTAATTTTGCCACGTGCTGGCATGTTTCAAATTAAAATGGGTTAAGAACAGCCTTTGGAAGGCATATTGCTCTTGATCAATCTGTGTGCTCTGCTGTTTGGAATTATTAAGCTACACATGAATTAAGGAATGCTTATTTGACTATCTCTAGCTAGCTAGCTAGCTATGTGAAAGGTAAACAAACTTTCTGTAGTATGTTCATTATATTTTTCTAAAGTCAGTATAAGGTATGCTAATATAATTTATTTCATTTCTAGTTTTCTCATTTCATTTCATTTCATTTCTTACATTTCTACACTGCCCAATAGCCGAAGCTGGGCAGTTTACAAAGATTAAAACCTTAAAAATACATTATAAAAACCATATGCATACAAACATATGCATACAAAACAAAGCTGAGAATGAGCTAAGGTTAGCGAGGAATGCTAAAAGCAACAAAAAAGCTTTCTTCAGATACATGCACAGTAAAAGACAGAAGAAAGAACTGGTGGTTCAACTACGCAGTGAGGATGGCAAATTGATAACAGAAGACAAAGAAAAGGCAGAAGTGTTCAATTCCTACTTCGGCTCGGTCTTCTCCCAAAAGAGGGTCTATGACCCCCCTGGCAAACCTGAAGTGCAGACTGAAGGGGCAGAATTGCAGCTTGAGATTGATAGGCAAATGGTCAAGGAGCACCTGATTACTCTGAACGAGTTTAAATCTCCAGGGCCTGATGAGCTGCATCCTAGAGTAATAAAGGAACTGGCAGAAGAACTCTCAGAACCACTGTCTATTATCTTTGAGAAATCATGGAGGACAGGTGAAGTGCCAGACGACTGGAGGAGGGCAAATGTTGTTCCCATCTTCAAAAAGGGCAAGAAGGAGGAACCTGGGAACTATAGGCCAGTCAGTCTGACATCAATCCCCGGGAAGATTTTTGAGCAGATTATAAAGAAGTCAGTCTGCAAGCACCTTGAAAACAATGCAGTGATTACTAGAAGCCAGCATGGATTTGTCAAGAACAAATCCTGTCAGACTAATCTGATCTCATTTTTTGATCGGGTAACCTCCCTTGTGGACTGTGGGAATGCTGTGGACATTATATACCTGGACTTCAGCAAAGCTTTCGACAAAGTGCCTCATGATATCCTGATTAGTAAGCTAGCTAAGAGTGGGCTAGATGGAACAACTATCAGGTGGATCCACAATTGGCTAAAGAATCGGACTCAAAGAGTGCTTATCAATGGTTCCTTCTCAAACTGGGGAGAGGTAACGAGCGGGGTACCACAGGGCTCGGTCCTGGGCCCGGTGCTCTTCAACATTTTTATTAATGACTTGGATGAGGAGGTACAGGGAATGCTTATCAAATTTGCAGATGACACAAAGTTGGGTGGAACAGCTAATACTCTGGAAGACAGAAACAAAATTCAAAGTGACCTCGATAGGCTGGAGCGCTGGGCCGAAAACAACAGAATGAAATTTAACAGGGATAAATGCCAAGTGCTGCACCTAGGGAGAGGAAACCAAATGCAGAATTACAGAATGGGGGACACTTGGCTCAACAATACTACAAGTGAGAAGGATCTTGGAATTGTGGTAGATCACAAACTGAATATGAGCCAGCAATGCGACGTGGCTGCAAAGAAGGCAAATGCAATTTTGGGCTGTATTAATAGAAGTATAGCTTCCAAATCGCGGGAAGTGATAATTCCCCTTTACTCGGCACTGGTTAGGCCTCATCTTGAGTACTGCGTCCAGTTCTGGGCACCTCACTTTAAGAAGGACATAGACAAACTGGAGAGGGTTCAGAGGAGGGCAACAAGGATGATAAAGGGACTGGAAACAAGGCCCTATGAGGAGAGACTGAAAGAACTGGGCATGTTTAGCCTTCAGAAGAGGAGACTGAGGGGAGATATGATCGCACTCTTCCAGTATTTGAAGGGATGTCACGCAGAGGAGGGCAAAGATCTCTTCTCGTTCATCCCAGTTTGCAGGACACGGAATAATGGGCTCAAGTTACAGGAACCTAGATTCCACCTAAACATCAGGAAAAATTTCTTGACTGTCAGAGCAATAAGACAATGGAATCAACTACCTAGGGAGGTCGTGGGCTCTCCCCAGTCTGGAGGCATTCAAGGTGCGGCTGGACAGACATCTGTCAGAGATGCTTTGACCTGGATTCCTGCATTGAGCAGGGGGTTGGACTCGATGGCCTTGTAGGCCCCTTCCAACTCTACTTTTCTATGATTCTATGATTCTATATAAACATACAACACACAGTGAGACATACACACATATATATAAAAAAACAATTTCAAACTAGGGATGTATCCGAGAGTCTCGGGGGGGGGTGGGCTGAAAGCAGGCTGAAAGCGGCCCGCTCGCCCCCCCGAGACTCTCGCAACTTACCTTGCCGTCACTCGATCCATGCCGTGCCGGGGAAAGGAGCACGTCTATTTCCAGTTCCCCTGGCACTGCGGTTTTAGCATAAAAACCAGGGCAACACAGCTTGAAATGGCCACGATTTGCTATTCGTGGCCGTTTTAAGCTGGGTTTCCCTGGGTTTTATGCTAAAAACACAGTGCCAGGGAACTGGAAGTGACACGATGGGAAACCCGTCGCGTCACTTCCAGTTTTCGGGCATTACAAGCGGTAGGAGCGGGCAGGAGGTGCTCAGGAGCACCCCCCAGAGCAAGTAAGTTCCCGCTCGGTCTACATCGCTATAAACAATCAACAAGAAAAATTCAAGCCCTGATTAAAACCTCTTCATATGCTGCCAAATGCCTGAGAGAAGAAAGTCTTAACCTGGCACTTAGGGATGTATGAGAGCTTCCTGACGGACACTGAGTGAGGCCCGAACTGGGCCTGCTCGTGTCCGCGTGGGCTCTCCGCCTCCCGTGTAGGCTTACCTTGAGTTCTTCATTCTCCGCGGAGAGCCGCCCACGTGGGCCGCGTCGCCCGTGCTGGTCCCATAGCGTCACTTCCGGCGTGGCGGAAGTGACGTGACGGGACCCTGCTCCGTCGCGCTGGACCCCCGCGCTCTGTTTTTGGCAGGGGAAACCAGGGCAGCAGGGCTGTTTAAGCCCTGTGGCCCTGGTTCCCCCCGCCAAAAACAGAGCGCGGGGGTCCGGCGGCAGCGGAGCAGGCAGCGGAGACGACAGCGACGGCGGAGGAGGAGGAGGCGGAGATGGCGGCGGTGGGTGCAGCAGGAGGTATGGTGGCGGTGGCGGCGGGGGGATCCAGGGGCGTCCGGCGGCTCAAGCGGCGTGAGTGGCACGGAGAACGCTCCGCGCCGCTCAGAAGAGCGGGATCGGGCCGCCACGGAGATCCGAGCCACGGAGAACTTCGGGCCCAGGTAGGGCCCGAAGTACATCCCTAGACTTGGCACCAGGCGGGCCTCATTGGGAGATCATTCCATGATTGGGGAGCCACCACTGAGAAGGCCCTCTCCCTCGTTGTCACCTTCCGAGCCTCCCTTAGAGAGGAACCTGGGGGACGGCCTTAGATGATGGATGTAGTGTACAGGTAGATTCATGCTGGGGGAGGTACTCTATCAGGTACTGTGGTCCTGAGCTGTGCAAGGTTTTTATAGGTCAAAACCAGCACCTTGAATTGGGTTCAGAAACATAGAGGCAGCCAGTGCAAGCAGGCCAGAATCAGTGTTATATGTTCAGTCCTTCTGGTTCCTTTAACAATCTGGCTGCCACACTTTGCACAAGCTGCAGCTTCTGGACCATCTTCAAAGGCAGCCTTTGAGTTGCACAATTTTGTTTTCTGTTCAGGTGCTTCTTTTTTGGCCCATGTTTTAACCCTTACCCTCTGCAGTTTTAGGGGCTGCCACTTCCTCCCCCTAACATTTCCTTTGAGAAGAACGAATAAGTGGTTTGGCTGCTGCTTGGAGTATGAGGGCTTGTTCGCACATACCTGTACTACACTTGATTTCTTACATTGTTAGTTTACACATACATGTTTACCTCTTGATGGCTGCCTGGAGGATCAAGTGATGGCTTCCGTGTGTGAACGAGCCATTGCAGGTTTAACACCACAGATTCAACATCACTTTTTCATAATTACCCTATGTCACATGAAATGCAATGGTTTGTACTGGAGTTGGTTTACACATTCAGTGGTGAGTCATCATCAAGTGATGCACATGCATCTTTGAACCAGCTCTTTATGACTTGTTGCAGCGAACATCACCCTCTGGATTGTGGACACTGTATGCATGAATAAATAAGTGATTGTTCAATGTGTGGTGCAGGGATGTAAGAAAATTTTATTTTGGTTTGCAAATCCTCTGAACTTGCCCCATTCGCAACCCCAAATGTGAATTGGAGTGTATTTGTTTGGAAAATGTTAGCACATTCTCAAACTTGCAATTGCATTTGAAAAAATGCATATATATATTTTGAAAAATGCACACTTTGAAATGTGATTATATATATATATATATATATATATATACACACACACACACACACACACACACACTCTTTAGACAATGGGGGAAAGTGTGCACACTTGAAAAATGCATACAGAAATGTGCATTTTACCAATTTGAATGGACTTGAAACAGATCACAAACAAAAAAAGGGACTGTGCTAAACTCAGCTTTCATAGATTTCATAGATCATAGAGTTGGAAGGAGCCGACAAGGCTATCGAGTCCAACCCCCTGCTCAATGCAGGAAACTAGAGGAGGGGTCCCCCATCCAAGTAACAACCAGGCTTGACCCTGCTTAGCTTTCCACACTCAGACAAGCTGAGCCAGCATAAGCCACATGCCTGTATTTGAAGTGATGTTCAGAGAATTTCAATGAGTGCAAACATCCCTGGTTCTCCTATCCCTAATGTGGTGCGTAAAGAAATGATTAGCTTGGTAAAATACCTTTGCACATATGAAAAAGACTTCTATCTAGTTTGGTTTTCCTTTTGCATTATTCTTGCATAAGCTGTCTGCTTGCAGCTGGAAAACAGAAACTCTACATGTGGGACAGTCCCTGAATTGTGAGTTGAAGACTTAAAAGCATGCAGACTGCAGGCCAATACACATAGACAATTTTGCAATACGTTTTCTACATTAAAACTATGTGGACGGTACACCTTGCAACTATTTCCATGATTCTCGCAGCACCAAAAAGTACTACTACCAAGCCAATCATGTAAATAATAATAAGGAGGTATCCATGTATCACTAGTTCACATGGATCTTTTGTTACATGATTGCAAGCAGGCCCAAGGACATGGAGAAAGTTTGGTGTAGAAAATGACTGTCTGAAAATTGATGTGCTGTAGAAGTGAGATGATGATGATGATGATGATGATGATGATGATGATGATGATGGTATTATACGTAGAATGTACTGTCCTTATTCCATGTACTATAGCCTGATCTGGCATAATATCAAAACTGCTTTCTGCTTGTGGTGCTGTGCTTTATCATTCAAATAATATGAGTCACTCTGCTGGGTGAGAAAATTAATGGAGGATCCTCCCACAAAGAGAAATTGAGATTAGATGATGACCTTTGGTGATAGCCAGTGGTACAGTTGTTTCAGTAACAAATGATTCATCTCCCCTATGTAGGACCAAAATAAATGTGAATTTTATCACAGACAGTTTGTCATTGCACGGCTGCTTTTCCCCCCTTTGTGCTGTTGGGGGGGGGGGGTTCCAAGCCAGACTGAAGCTGTGGCATGAGGTCAGCGGAATTTAACCCTGTGTCTCTGCCATTGCTGTTTGCTATGGAAGGAGAGCTCCCATTGGCACCAGTAGGGTGGCCAGGCCCCAATTGCAATTGGGACTGCAGCAGGAGCAAAGAGTTCAAGCCCCCTCCTGGCACAGCATGGCCCCACTCTGGCTTGAAGGCCCCCCACAATTGCATCTTGTTAAAGAAAAGAAAAACAGCTATGCAAAACGTGATGATAACAGTCACAACTAGTTTGGCCCTTACTCTGTTTTGTACAATTAGAATTCAGGTTCTCTGGAGCAAAAGTGTCTTGCTGTGTATTGCCTAGAGTCACAATACCATGGCCTTCATCTTGTGACACTTGCATAATCCAAACGCTACATAAATCAATCTCAATATCTTGCTTTAATATCAATAACATATACACACATTATACGGAACACTGAGTTAGCTGTCTTGCATTGGAGTTTTAAAAACATATTTTCCTTTTTTTCACCCTGAATCTAAATTCATGATGTGATGAAGTATGATCAGTAAATGTGACAGCAGTCACATTTATTGTTTGGTTCAGTCAACTTCTTCTGTCTTCCCAAAATAAATCCCCTAGATGAATGCCGACCTGAAGGAGAAACATCAGGGAAAACATTTTCATTTATACACCAAGCAAAATGCCTTTTAATGTTTATATGCAGGGAACTGAATCCTGAGTGATTCAGTTTAGTACAAATTGTATTGACATGAAATAGTTTAAATATCAATTACAAAGCACAATTTGAGTGTGTGCATAATTAGTGATATCTCTGTTTTGTCGAGCATGCATGAGATAAATTAAAATGGCTTTAAGGTATGTTTTATTTGGTTGAGAGATTTGATGGTTTGTGGAAGGAAGAGAGCAATGTGTTCAGGGTTTTTTCTTTCCTCTTTAAATGTAGAATGGGTGTTATGAAGCCTGTTGTTATATTGTGAATTTCAGGTGTCACTTAAAAAAACAAGTTCCTGGCCCTCATGTTTGTAGCCCAATGCTGAGCTTTTCTATATGATACAGACAGGGTGCGCAGAGGTGAAACCTCACCGCCTGGGATAATAATCCCCATGGTGAGTGTAATGTCTAGACATGTTTCATGTTAATCTATTTGGAATGGAGAGTGGGGGGAGTCTTTCATCCATTAGATACTGTAATGTATTCATCTGTTTTTCCAGTTTTTGACAGAACCAACAGTTGGAATGAGGACTGGATATAGGAGCAACTGAGCATAAAATTGGTGTTTTAAGGAAATATGATGGTGCGGGGGTGTCCTTTGAATAATTAATATGTGATGCCCCTTCCTAAGATAACTAAATTCTGGGGTACTGTAGGGAATGCTTCTTTTACATTAGATTATGGTTGGAACATTCATCTGCATTGCATTGTATTTTTGAATCTACATTTCTTTTGGGATGTGCTGCAATTTCACATATATGCATTTAAAGTCTCCTGTTTGAAAGCTTCACTTACTTTTCACACCCCTATGATTTCCTGCTCATGCTATTAAATCTCAGATTGTTTCTCTTGGTGATCCATCTTTCATCTAATGTGTGATACACTTCTCAGAAGAGCAGAGTCTGTGTATAGCTAAGGACCCCTTTTAATATTAGTTTTCTCATCTTCCTTAGACAGAGGAAGAGCTCGGGAGGCAGATGGGAATAGGATTCTGGCAAATAGCTTTCCTAATATGCATACTTCTGAAGATCAGTGAGATGGAAAAGCATCTTTAGAATCACCTTAGTCACATTACAAGATTTAGAGGGTAATGTTGCTGTTCAGGTTTCAAACTTTCTTTGGCGGCAGAGCCCATGCATGTCTGCCACCGAACCCCTGAGCATCGCAAATAGTCATACATACGCGGTTCACAAAAGGTGCTGGCCTCATTGTATGGCCTAAAAAGCACACCCAACATTCATCATCATCATCATCATCATCATCATCATCATCGCTTCCATTTTTATTCTCTTCCTCCTATGAGGAGCACAGGGCACCATATGTGGTTCTGTATTTCCTGCCATTTTATCCAAAGCATTAGGTTTCTCCAAACCTAATTGGGTAAGGCAGAGATGGTGGCTGGGAGTCGTCACCCAGTGGGCATTATGGGTAAGTGGGGATATGAACTGGCATTCTAGTCACTATGCCATACTGGCATCTGCCCAAGGCTAATCTGTGCAGGGTTGTTAGTTACCCTGTTTCTCTTCACCCATCTCTCAGGGCAAAATCAGACATTACTTTAAATCTCTATATGCAGCAACTACATTTTTGACATTTTTACTCTAGAATATCTGTAGAGCCCCTGATCCAGACCAGAACCCTAGTGTGGGGGAGGGGGGTTTAAGATCTGAATTGGGGGTCCTGCATTTTACTCTACAGTAAAAAATGGGAAACAAAAGACATAGCTCCTAGATACAGATTTAAATTAATGTCTGCTTTGGCCTGCAGTGTTTGATGGCCAAGTAGGTGTTTTTGTTGTAGTTGTTGTTCTGTTTTGTTTTTTGAATACTGCATAACTGCCTCCAGAGTAGGAAAGTGGGGAGCTTGTTTGGGGAGGGTTGATAGCTTGGGTTCAATCCTCCTTTGACCTTCCACCTCACAGAATTCTCCTTAAGTATCTCTTCTCTAGACCCATGTAAGTAGGTACTGTTTGTTGCTGGGCCTTTTGATTTGCGAATGAAGAGACAGGCACAGAACTCTGGTATAAACTTGGACCACATTTATTTAAAACAGATCTGCAAAGGAAGGGGAGAGTGCAGGCTTCTACTCTCTACAGGCAACTAACCTGTAATTATATTGGGTGAGACATCCTGGCCCTGTCGGGTGACATCTGTCCACTCGCCACCCCCCAGGTCTATACCATCCCAGTGTAGGAAGGCTTTCCCATGTCACCCCCTCCCAGGCCCGCAAAACTCCTAGTAGGCGAGGTGAGTTAGCCTCAAAGGCTAATACGTATCTCCACGCTGGGCCGCAAATCCTGAGCATGAAGCCTCTGGAATTGCCAGTCACCATAAAGGTGCCTATGGATGCTCATTAACCCTAACCCCAACTGAAATACGCCAGCACCTACCTGCCTGAATGTGACCAGATCAACCTATGAACCAATTAACCCATAAACAACCACTACCCACCCCTCTAACAATGTGGTGTTGTGTAGGCGAAAGAAACAAACGGGCCTCAGCCAATCAGGCTACTTGCCAAAAATTCCTACTCAGCCCCCCAAAAGCCAACTAGGTAAACCCACACTGCATACAGGGAGGGAGAGGGAGGTAGGTAGCCAGAAGATCCAAAGAGGGCAAGGGTGGGGCTCCACAGGCTAATGTCACCCTATAAGCCCTGCCCCTCTCCTGACCAGTGTGTGTGTGCTTAGTGTGCTTAGGGCCCACCTGTCTCTCTTCCTCCTCCCATGCCCAGACAAGCTGGGCATTAGGTGTGAAGGCATTAGGTGGCATAGGGATAGTTCTCAGGAATCCCAGAAATGGCAGCTCCTACTCTCTCCCATTCACCCACTAACTTTCTGGTTAATGCCAGGATAATGCCTGTCATATTTTGCCCTAGCTTCCCACAATAGTGTTGAGTGGTGGAATTATGCATCCATGCAGCTGAGTGTAAAATGGGATAGGCTGAACTTGTGAGGTCAGAAACGGAAGGCTTTCCCCTCTGCAGTTCCTTGAGAGAACAGACTTCTAGGGCAGGGGGGGGGGCTCTCCCAGATAAAAGTCTATAGATTCCCTATTGTTACCTTCCTCCTACTTTTAGCTTCCCAATAGAAGTTCCTCTGCTTATGCAGGTAAAGTGAATAAGAAATGGGGGGGGGGGAGACAGACTTGCAGACCTGGGGCGCATTCGGATGACATGATAAGCCACGCTGCGGAGCAAGCTATGAAGTGTGGCTTATAAGCCACCCTACCCAAAATGTACCCAACAGACGATCGTGGGTAGAGTGCCCCTCCCTCCCTCCCTCCTCCTCTCTCTCCAGTCCTCCTGTGGGTACCCCAGGAGACACCACAAGAGCACCAAGATTTCCCTGCTCCCTGCCAAAAGCCTTTTTCAGCTCACCGTGGCTTGATGTTTGCCCTTTAAATTTTTTTGTTTGTTTGTTTGAGATCACAAACACAGGCTGTCAAGCTGGCTTTCATGATTTCTGTGTGACCATCAGCTTTTGCCATGAGCTGCCCCTCCAAGGAGGCCCCACAGTACCTTGGAGGAGCTGCCCGTGGGAGCTCCTTGGAGGGGCAGCTCATGTATGCCCACACCGGGATCGCAAGAGCCAGCTTGACAGTGGCTTTTTTGCGATCTCAAATAAAGTTTAAAGGACAAAAGTCAAGCCGCAGTGAGTTGAAAATGGCTTGCGGTGGTAGGAAGGAGGGGAAGCCTCAGTGTAATCAGGCACAGGAACTGGGGTGTGTGTGTGTGGTGACAAAGCTCAATCCCTTCAAAATGTCACCACACGGATAGAAACTACACCTCCTACAAAAATCAGTAAAATTTGTATTTATACTTGCACAGATTGAGGTCCTCTTCTGCCCATCTAAAAGAAGGGGGGGGGCCTTTCTGTGATCTGAAAAAAGGCAAAGAATTACCAGGGAAGCACCTGGTAGAAGAAGAACCACCAGGAAAACACCAATATAGCAATGAATGGATCACAAAAAGCATAGCAATTCCACAGTAAGTGCCAAGTGTAGAAGCACCCAGGTTAAATTATTTATTTAAACTATTATTATACTGCCTTTCCATGCAACGCCTCCTTAAGGGGGTATACTATACACACACACACACACACACACCATATAAAATACAACTTACTAAAACATAAGTCTAAACCATTTAAAATAACAGCAATAAAAATCACATTTATAAAATAAAAATGGGCCAGGCATTACATAGGGATGTGGCTACCCCAGAAAAGGCCCTGTCCCTTATGCCAACCAACCTAATAAATCTTTGGGCATGTGTGCAGGGATTGTGAATATTGGGGAATCCACCCTGCTTTCTCCTAGCATTCTTTTTTAATCTCTTTGTTTCTGTTGATGCCTGTCAGAGCATTGATGCTGCTCTTGATGCTTCAGACTGAATGCACATGTTCATGGAAAATTGCTTGTAGGAAACTTGGTCTTATTTATGTCATTGATTTGTCACTCTCGAGTGCATTTTACCTCTTATCTGCAGTCTCATCTTGAGCTTTGCTGCTGAGTTCTTTCTTTGTCTTCCTTGGTTTCTGTAACTGTTTTTTTTTTTTTTTGTCTTTTTGAGTTTTGTGTTACTTACTAAAACAAGGTATTTCACCCCTTTATATGGCCATCTCTACCGTTTATTTGACTTTCTTGCTCAGTCTACTGCCGTAAGATATTAGCTGAAGACATAAGTCTCATGGTTGCCCTTTCTGTGCTGCTCCCATTGGTGGAAGAAAGTCTCCTGTCCTTCCACCCACCCACCCTTGATGGATGAGACAATATTATTTGCAAGAAACCTTGCTGTTGCTAACCTACTCCTGCACATTCATCCCATCCAGCTAACCCCCACTGTCTGACCTCATATCAGATATATTGCTTGATATGATTAGCCTTCAGCACTTACATATAACTTACGTTTATCTTTTAAAGCCAACTTGACGTGATATTTGTGCCTGTTCTTTTCCATTGACCTTTTCTCTAATTCTTTTCTGTCTTGCACATAGGAAGAATACATATTTCCATTCCATTCCCATTCCCCCCCACTCATTCCAGATGTGTGCATGTGGAATGCTACCTCCATATGGCATAAGGATATTGTAAAGCGATAGTCCTGTATTGTTTTGCCACATCCCCTCTGCTTCTTTTAGGCTGCTCTGATTTGGTGTACATTTGTCCTTAGTAAAACAAGATCCTTCATGTACTGTCTTGTTTTGAAGAAATGAAATGAAAATACAGACCATGAAAGGTTTTAGGAGGATTAATTTATTAAAATATGAAAACCTAGCAACAACTATATAAAATGGCTACAAAACAAAAACTACCAAAAAAGCTATCATGGAGTGTTTCCATAGCAACTTTCCCTCCTGGAGTCTTGTGGTGTGTGTGTGTGTGTGTGTGTGTGCGTGTGTGTGTGTGTGTGCGTGCACGTGTTTAAATCCTATCATACTCCTGTGCCTGTTCATTGATCTCCATTTTCTTTAGTCTACATTTGTACATAATTAACATTCAACATACAGAATCGAAGGTGCCTCCTTAATATTTACAATTGTCCTCAAATTACCCAAGAAGATGATGCATCAGGCTCAGTTGTGTATATAGAAGAAAATAAAATCACTGACTTGATGTTATTCTCCAAATAGATATGACATAGAAGAGAAGGTAGAAAAGGTAGTACATTATGGATGGGTAAATTTGAGTCTTGCTGTGGTTGTGTTCCTTAAAGATTAGGCTTTGCATGTGAATTACTTCAGGCCTCAGAGGGAGTTCACATCAGACCTGGGAATGTAATACATCTACTGATTTTCCACTGCAGTAGCTTTAACCAGGCAACTATTAGGCCAATTCACATTTGCTTTTTAAGCATGGAGATGGGGATAACTCTACTCAAAACAAGCATATGGTGAAGCAGCCATGTGCTTGCTTCACCGCATGGCCAGGTGTCAGTTCACCACATTTAGTGGGCCACCGTCAAACCACTTTTAGAAGCTTTATGACAGCACTCTCATGTACAGTGAGCTGTGGCCTGAACTTGTGAAGCCGGGCCAGTGCCAGACACCAGTGGGCCCTTGGCCCCCTGCTGCCACAGTCCCACCCACCACTGCCGCAGCCCCCCACATACCCACCACTGCCGAAGCCACCCACCACCACTGCTGAAGCTACCCCACTCACTGCCTCTGCCCTGCCAGCCAGCCAGCCATCCCGCTGGGTGGCTGCTCTTCTTCCTCTTCCTTACCTAGCCAGCCTCGCTGGCAATGCACCATGTCACCCAGTCAACCGGCTGAGCTGGCAGGCCCGGTACATGACATAAAGACTGCACTGTCTCTTCATTGGGTATGCCCCCCCCCAGGCATTGTCTGATTGCTTCAGATCATTGCTCCTCAAATTGTAAGAATTTTTTGGGGGTAAGAATTGTAAGAAATGGGGCACCATGGGGCCTTCAGGCTCCAGCATGGCCTTCCTTTTGCCAGCAGGGCCTTCCAGGTGAGGGAGGAGGAGGAGGATAGCAGCTGCAGCAGGCTCAGGCAGTGGATGGGCCCTTCTGAGTCTCTGGCACTTGGCAGCTGTCTACGCCTACTGACCCTCTGATGCCAGGCTCGTTGTGAAGAATCAGTCAAATGACTAATTAGTGTTGCCACCTCACAAGCCAGAACTTGAACATGTATATACCCTTGACTGCTTCCACCAGCCTCATCCCTGATCCTGCTGTCTACCCTCTACTAAACAGCCAAATTGACACAGCAGGTGAAGCGAGGAGGCCAGCAACACAACTGGAGAAGAGATCAATGAGGGGAGCCATATCTGTCTTGTCCAGTACTGCATTGGGGGATTTAATGGTATGCATCTGTTCTCTGGATTAACCCTACCCTAAGGACTCTTCATGGTGGGCTGAATGGCAACACTAGTTTAATGAACCTACCATTTGCTATTCTAAAAGACTTCTCCTGTCTCCCAGTATTTTTGAGCCACACACTGTGAACACATTTTCATGGAACTGCTGTTTTACCTAAAAGTAGAGGTTTCCCAAGAGATTGTTTTTACTGTTAGCTTGATTTACTTGGCAAAGGATGAGAGGGGAGAACACAGTAGAACATAATAGAAACCAGTGGCAAGCACTGACCTGTTTTATGGCAATACTGAAGCACAAAAACTGCAGACAGTTGAACCAAGCCAGGTGCAGCAAAACCTGAAGAGTTCAGAAAACAGGCTAAGGTTTCTACCAATTTCCGCCCCTCACACACAAATCCAGTGAAATTTTGCTGCAGCCCTTGTAAGGCTTAAGCGCAGCACCTCCTCATAGGTACTTCGAGAAGATGTGGGATTTGATTCTGACTCAGACAAGGAGGGGGAACAGGTGGCTGAGGCAGATGAGGCCTCAAGGCCACAGCAGCTGGAGATAGGTGGGAATGCCACTGATAGTCCAACAAGCCATTCTGAAACATTGGGAGCACTGACCCGAAATGAAGAAGAGAAGGAGGAGGGACCAGGCGTTAGAGATCCCAGGGTTAGACATCAAATTAAGAGGGACGAGCAGCGTAGGGTGGGATGGTGGTCCAAGTGGTTCACTGCCCAAGATACTCCTCAAGGAAAAGATCTGCCTTGAAGGTAGGGCTTTGTTAGCATGCCTAGTCTGAATTGGATTTCGAATTGGCTAACGATTTCCCAATAGTTTGGTTTCACCTCTCTAACTTGCCACCTTAGATTAAGAAACTGGCTTTCGCAGACCTAAAACAGCTTGACTCTTTTGTAGCTATTGTTTGTAACATGACCTACTGTGTAGCCTGAAGCAAGACTGGGTTGCTTGTACCTTTCCCCCATAATAAAAGCTAATTACTTAGAATTATGGATCAGTGACTTGTCTCTGATGCGAGGCAGGACTGCCTAACAACAACCGTTCATAAAACTCTCATCCAAAATGAAAATTATGACAACAAAAGGCACTAAATAGTTATACAAATGGCAGAGGGGAAAAAAAAGGATGTCAAGTATTACAGCAAGTACATCAAGAAAGAAAATCTCTTGGGAAGGAGAGAAAATGGAGCTATAATCCCTAAGAAATAGCTACAATGGAAGCTTTATAGAGTTGCTTTAAAAGTTCAGTAACAGAAGATAACACAAAGGCAACGATACAGTTTTGGACATTTCAACAAGATTGCCTGTCTATTCTTCACTGGAATCCAGATCTAGAATAGCTGGACTGTTGCTGGTTGTGACAAAGGTTACTTAGCAAATTTATTTTGGAGAGGGTTTCATGGTCTTGGAATACACTGCATTTCAGTTGTCTGAAAAAAAGTTGTCTAGTATATAGTGCAGTTGTCTAAAAAATGGATTCAGTCAGCTCTAAAGAAGCCTTTTTAAAAGTGAACATCTGTACTGTTCACAGATTAAAACCCTACCAGACTCTATTCACTTAGATTCTTCAATACTGATACTCATTCCTTTCTCAGTTCATTCTACTGAGTAACATCTTGGTGATAAACAAATGGTTTTCCTGGTTGCTTGCCTGAAATCTAAACATCACAATTAATTGCTCTCTCAAGGCTTAAGTGAAAGCTTTTTTAGATTTCTGACAGGATGATGATAGATCAGCAATTTGTCAGCTCCCCTTTGCCACCTTTCTTTTGTGGAAGAATGACAGGGCTCAAATGCCTTTTGTCATCAAGACACAGGGATGGGGACTCGGACTCGGGGACTCGACTCGTGAGTCTGACTGAGTCCCCCCTCTGACTCGAGTCCCACTCGAGTCCCAATAATTTATGTGGGACTCGAGACTCGACTCGGGACTCGAGCCCAAGGACTCCGCCGCCACCGCCGCCCTCGCCTCTGCCACCGCCGCCGCTGCCGCCGCCCTCACCTCCTCCTCCTCCTCCTCCTCCTCCGCCGCCGCCCTCGTCGCCATCGCACACAGCACGCCGCGTCACGCCGCCAGCGTCGTTGCTCTGTTTTTGGCGGGAGGAACCACAGCAACCCCGCCAAAAACAGAGCGACGACGCTGGCGGCGTGACGCGGCGTGCTGTATGCGATGGCGAGGGCGGCGGCGGAGGAGGAGGTGAGGGCGGCGGCGGCAGAGGCGAGGGCGGCGGTGGCAGAGGTGAGGTGAGGGCGGCGGCGGCGACGGCGGAGGTGAGGTGAGGGGTGGCGGAGGTGGAGGTGAGGGCGGCGGTGGTGAGGTGAGGGCGGCAGCGGGGCGGTGGAGAGGTGAGGTGTCGAGGCAGCTGCGACTCGAGCGGCGCAGAGAATGCTCCGCGCCGCTCAGAAGAGCGAGTTTGGGCCGCTCCGCCGCGGAGAACTATGAGCCCAGGGAGGGCTCGTAATACATCCCTGCCCCCGGCGGTGGCAGGAGTAGGGACGAGGGAAGGATGGTGAGTGGCGGCGGTGGCAGCGGCCCGTGGAGGGAGCAGGAGGGTCTCCGCAGGAGGAAGGGCAGCTCTTCTTCCTCTCGCGGAGACCCTCCCGCTCCCTCCATGGGCCGGTGCTTTGGGAGTGACTCGGGACTCGGGACTCGACTCGAGTCACCATTTTGGACCTCGGACTCTAGACTCGACTCTAGACTCGGGTCCAAAGACTCGGGACTCGACTTGGGACTCGGGACCAATGACTCTTCAACATCCCTGTCAAGACACGCATACATTTGAGTTACTTAACGGTTCCTTGCAGCTTTACATTGCCTCCCCACCCCCCACCTCTGTCATTTTATCTTGGAAATATGGCATGAACATCAAGCCACCCGGGAGTTCCAGCTGACTTGAACTGTCTGAAACCAGCTTTGTATGCATCTGAAATGAATAGATTAAAAAGGAAATCTGAGCAATAGCATCAACCATAACAGATATAATTTCTAAAAAAAGACTTGCATTGTAAAATGCATATATAACTATGACTTCTGGAGAATATTTTAGTCTATATAATGCAAGAGTCACTTCTAGAAGCAAGAGTGACACATTTCTGAACCAGTCCTCAGCTTCTGTTTCTGTGGATATGGAATAATTTTGGAACACCTTCCACTTAGCAACAATTGGAAGCATATTGTCCTTTGTGAACTAAAGAGAAGGGATTATTCTAATGCAGGCATTTTCTTAAATGGTCTCCTCTAAAATCCTATATAACTTGAAAAAAATGGCAGTACTTCATTCTGGTCTGGTTGTAGAAAAAAAAATTGGAAAACAAGTTTAACACATATTAGCTTGTTTGGTTCCATGACTTCAAATCACAGGGGTGTTTCCTTGCAATTTTCAATATCTGTCTACTTAAGCACTTCTTACTCTTGAGGGGGAAAGCTCAAGTTGATCATAGTCACACAGTAGCTAGAGATGAAGGAGGCCCTCATTAACTGGAAGAATAAGGGAGCCCTCTGGTGTTCAAATAATGCGTTCAATTATATTTGAAAGTACAAATTACAAAATTGTCAATGCACTCCTTTATGTCTACTCAAAAGTAAGTCCTATTGATTTCAATTGGGATTACTCCAAGGTAAGTGGGTCTAAGAATCTGTGTATTATAATTTAGTGTATTCAAATTCTATTAATCTTTTACTCTAATAATGCAATTAAAATTTATCTAAATATGCATGAACTTTCATCAAAATGTGGTCTAACTGGATTAAGTCTTTCAGTGATAAAGCATCTCTTTCCTGGAAAGAAAATATCTCATGTTTAACTCTTGATCAGTTAAGTAATTTAAGAAATGATTCCTTTCTTCAATTTGGTTTTCTGCAATTGTTGCATTGGGAAAGCTCTTCTAAGGTTTTATTTCCCAATCTTTCCTCACATAATTTTCCATTATATATTTTGCTACCCAGAAAAATATGGTTAGATTTCTGTTTTCACAGTTGAGGAACCACATCAACATAGGAGGATGAGCTTCTTTTTCTTTTACTTATACTGATATATGCAGCAAGCCTAATCAGGCAGGATAATCAGAAGTCTCCAAGCAATATGGCTTATGTTGACCATGAATTTCACGTCGGAGACCAGCGAAGGAAGCCTTTCCTGTACTTGATCATAGGGGTTATAAGTTGTTGTCACTGGCAGCACCCGGAGGCAGAGTGTGCCAATTTCAAAACAGTGCCAAGAGGCAGCACAGGACAGGTGTCCTTGGGTGGAGGGTAGGGTCTGCTACAAACACACATGTACACTGTCCACTTTTCCTCCCTTGGAAAACTTTGCCAAGCAGCAGATATAAAAGGCAAAGGTTTTGTATTCTCATTTATTTATTTATTTTATTATATTTATAGCCCGCCTTTTTTCCTGCAAGGAACCCAAGGCAGCTTACATAATCCTCCTCCTTCTCCTCTCCATTTTATCCTCACAAAACCCCTGTGAGGTAGGTTAGGCTGAGAGTCAGTGACTGGCCCAAAGTCACCCAGGTGAGTTCCATGGCCGAGTGGGGACTAGAACCCGGAACTCCCCGGTCCCAGTCGAACACTCTAACCACTATGCCACACTGGCTCCAGTTTCCCCAGATGCACTGACTGCACAGATGTGGCAGCATCATCATCATCATCATCAGGCGATCACTCGTGACCGAGTAAGATTGTCTTCCGGGATAAAAGGAGGAAATTCTAAAGAAGATTGTGTAGACTCTAGCGATGGGTCCGTAAGTGACTGTGGAGGCCAATTCTAGATCCACACAGCTTCCCACAGTGAGGACACAGGTTACCAGATAGGAGATGGTCCTGTAAAGGATTCATTTGACGTGCTTTTCACTTAGCACGTTTCTCCCTTTCACCTTGCACTCGGGCTTCTTCAAAGTCCATGGAACCTTTGTGAAAGGCCAACCTCCATTTAGATCGTTCATGGGCCAGAGCTTCCCAGTTTTCGATGTTTATATTGCATTTTTTTAGATTAGCCTTATGAACATCTTTAAACCTCTTATATTGACCACCGATATTCCGCTTTCCATTCTTGAGTTGGGAGTAAAGTAACTGCTTTGGGAGACGGCCACCCACTTCTAATAAGTAACACAAAGAACGATATCTTCTGATGTCCAGAATATAGCTCCAGGAGCTGGAGTCTTCAGGTCTGGTTAACCCAACTGCCGCCGCCCCCACTGTTAATCAGCACCAGTTGGCAACCTTTACAGACCCAAAGGACAGGTCTTGGTTTCCCTCTCCCTCCCTCCCTCTCTGTCTTTCTCATCTCATCAGTCCTGTTTCTCCCCATCCACTCACTGGCTCCCTTCCAGTGGTGCAGCTAGTTAATTTTAGACCCTGGACAAATGGACTTAATGGTCTTTTAGACCCTGGGCCTTAGGACCTTTAGATGCTCATGTGTATTATTTCATTTGTGAAGCACACAACTAACATTTCTCTCCCCCCGCCCACCACAACTGCCATTCTACGCTTTAAAACTGCTTCTACATTCCTGGTAGGTCAGAACAACAATGGTTTTGCCCACCTTGATTTCAAAACAAAACAATAACAATCTGAGGATATGCAGTTTTGCATTTTAAACTCACTTAAGTCATAGCACCGTCATGACTAGAGGAATAAAATGGAGCTTGCTTCTGTACCTGCTACTCTCTGGGTGGTCATTTGGGCTGCAGGGGCCTTGGATTATGGTCCCAAGGTCCAGCCTTTGCAGCACCAGTGCTCCCTTCCACTACTGCTGCCCCTTCGCCCACTTAATATGCTTAATAAGTTAATCATATTCTCACCACATAAGCGTAACTAAAATGCCTCACAGCTGGATGCCTGACACAGGAAGAGGCTGCACTTCTCTCTCAGGCAGCCAGCTGCAGGACCATGGTCAACTTTATGCAGATGCTGGTGGTGGTGGTGGTGGTGGTGGTGAGGAGGAGGCTACAGCAGCAGCAAAGGGTGTGGGGATGACTTTCGGGGTGAATCAAAGTTCAATATGTACTTGAATGCTCATTAGGTATTTCCCTTCAAAACCAAGTTCACTAAGCAGACGAAGTACATGCTGTGAGTCTTCTTGTTGTATTACATCTGCCTTCACTTAATTAAACTGAAGTCTGTATTTCAAATGGCTCCCTTCCAGTGGTGCAGCTACATAGTTCTCACATCTTTTTAAAAAATGAATACAACATATTATGGGTTCGATCCAGACATACTCATGCTTAGAGGAGACTCATTGAAATCAACAGATCATTACTAACTTGTCCCCATTGAGTTCAATGGGTCTGTTCTAAGCATGACTAAGTCAGTATCCAATCCTATGTGTTTTTGCTTATAGCCACAAAAAAAAGCTATACAGTTTCCACAATATAGCGCTTTCCAGGAATCCCTTTTCAATAACGGGTGGGCTAGCGATGTATGAGAATTTTGCATCTCTGAATGCAAACAAGTGCAAAAGCATTTTTTGGGGGAAAGCTTACATGTTCCCAAACTTGCATTTGCATTCTAAAAATACACACTTTAAAAATGTGCATTTAATAAATAGACTAAAGCACATTTTTGTGCTTTATTGGGGGAAATTGAACATTTGGGTGTGCACTTTTCCTGTTCAAAATGAGCACTTTCCCCATTCAAATGAAAAGAAAAACATCACAATAATCAAACAGAGAAGTGAGTTGATCCGAGCTTCCAGTTGGTGTTCAGAGTAACCACAATTCAGGAAATGAACATACATACATAAGGAATAAGAAAACAAGTAATATTATCAGCATGCCCCAAAACATAATCTTCTGTGTTTATATGATAAATTCCACTCCTTGTGCAGAAATTGAAAGCAAAAAAAAAATAACGACCTGCAGAACTGTGGGGACAATGAAAATGCCAGTAAAACATCACTGTATGTTAAAATATGAAGTCCCCAGTACACTAAAAATTCTCTTGACTAGAAGGTAAAAATTTAAGGGCCAGGGTTTTGCATGCAGTAACGAGACATGCAATTTAAATGGATTTTATTGGTATTTGGAGCCACAAGCAATCTTGCATGAGGGGGCAGTTTTAAACATAATAAAGGAAAGTCTTTTTAGAGCTCACATGTTCAGCATTATATAAGGGACTAGCTGTTGCCTGCGGCTGCGCTCGCATGGAATTTTCAGATTTGGTATAATTGTTTTTAAAAGAAACATGTATGGAAAAGATGCAGTGTCTCTGACTGAAAGTGTAATGTTTAGGCTGGGTGCTGGCAGCAGAAATCTTCTGTGACAGAAATATCTGTTCTTAAAGAAAAATCAGGTTAATCCTGAGAGTCTACAGGCGATGAAGAGTGAGCATGCCAAGTTTGGGGTATGCGACGATGCCCCCCACACAACAGTCAGTCAGTCATTTAAAAAGTTTCCCTCCATTTTCACCCCCTAATGTAAACTTTTCACCCCCTCAGAGAACATTCTAAATGGCCTAGGGGAGATTTGCATACCCAGCCCTATTGGCCCTTGCAGGAATTCATATGAACATTCTATGGGCTATTTGCATAACTTCTGCTATTGGCTCCTGCAGCAAGTTGGCTCCTGCAGCAATTATGAGGTGAGGCCTATTTGCAGAACTGCAGATATGAGAGTGGGGCAATTTTGCCCCCTTTTTTCACCCCCTTAGGGATGGAATTTCCCAAAATCCTTCCTTAGTGGGGGTCTACGTCATAAAAGCAATGTCCCTTCAAAATTTCACATTCCTGGATTAAACGGTTTGAGCTGGGCGTTGATGAGTCAGTCAATCAGTCAGGACACCTTCTTTTATATGTATAGATAGGCCTGCAAGATACTTAATCTATATGTTTTATAGATATCATATGACTGGGTTCACACAACACGATTAGCCATGGTGGCTTATAAACCATGTTGTTTCAGAGTGGCGTGTTGTGTTGTCTAAACCTGGCCAGAGTGCCTTGTGTGTGGCTAACAAACCATGCTGCTTGGTTCAGACAACACCACAAGCCATTCTGAAACAAACATGGCTTATAAGCCACTATGGCTTATTGTGTTGTGTGAACCATTGTTCCTTAGAAGTAAATTTATGATGTATTGTTTCAGCAGCATGTTCATGTGGGGGGGGGGATGTATTTCTGTCATTCAGCAGAAAAAGTTATAGCCAAAAGTATTCTCCCGAGGACCTTAAAACTGCAAGGGAGAAACCCAAATGTTTTTTAAAAAACAAAAAACAAAGGTGTGTGTAGGGTGGAAGTAGGCATGATACTTTGGGTTAGTGCTCCAAATGACTGCCCTCTGTTGAGCTCTTCCCTCTTTCCTCCAGGGATGGGGACTCGGACTCCAGGACTCGACTCGTGAGTCGGACTGAGTCCCCCCCCTGACTCGAGTCAGACTCGAGTCCCAATATTTTTAATGGGACTCGAGACTCAACTCGGGACTCGAGACCAAGGACTCGACTCAAGACTCGTGTTTCAAAATCGTGTTCCTCAAATGCAACATGGATAGGTTTTAGGAAGTACAGCAAGTTTATTTTTAAAAATCATTTTCCTAAAATGCAACCTTTCAGACATTTTGGGTTTGGCTGCCTCTGCCTGCCTGTTTGGGGTTCCCAGCCTCCTCTGCCTGCCTGGTCTCTTCTTAACCAGTTCCACAGTTTGAATTGTCCAAGACAAAGGCCTCTGCCTACCTGTTTTGGGGTTCCCTGCCTCCTCTGCCTGTCTGGTTATTTTGGGTTTGTCTGCCTGGTCTGTTCTTGCCAAAATCAGTTGCAGAGCTTTGAAATAAAAAGGCACACTTGTGCCTAGAATTTATTTAAGCCACACATCTGAAATAGCCTTATTTTGCTGGGAAACACCCCCCCCCCATTGATTTTAATAGGGACTCATGGAGTCAGCTTTGGGAGTGACTCGTGACTCGTGACTTGTGAGTCACCATTTTGGACCAAGGACTTGGACTCGGACTCGAGACTCGGGTCCAAAGACTCGTGACTCGACTCATGACTCGAAACCAAGGACTCTTCAACATCCCTGCTTTCCTCATAGATTCATAGATCATAGAGTTGGAAGGGGCCTGCAAGGCCATCGAGTCCAACCTCCTGCTCAATGCAGGAAACTAGAGGAGGGGTCTCCCATCCAAGTAACAACCAGGCCTGACCCTGCTTAGCTTTCCACATTCAGACAAGCTGAGCCAGCATTATGTTTTCCTACATTTTCCACATTGTCTGTAGCAGCCAATTATGTGGAGCAGGGGCAAGGAGATGCACAGTGTAATGACTTTACGACACAGGCCTGTACGTTATGGGGAGAGGGGGAAGAACTCAAGTTGAGGCTGCTGTTTCCAGTGGCTGCCCCATGTCAGGTGTCACAAACAGTGCCAGGAGGGAGTGATTTGGAGAAAAGAAGTAGTGGGGTATGTTCAACCCTATGACCCTTGCTGTCGCTTCTTTGTCCCAAATCACTCTCCTGTGCTGGTTTCCGTGTTCATAAATATATTTAGAGTGCCAACATGAGGAGGGACGCAGCTTGAAGAGAGCAGTTTGATGTGGAGAAGTGGCACCCCACCCCAATTTCTACCTTGTTTATGAATAAGTCAAAGCAGGGCCAACTACACGTCACATGCAAATTTGTGTAAGAGAGCCCTGAAGCCGGTTCTTAAAATGAGAAGCTGCTTAGGGGAAAGGGTCATTTACAGCACAAACCTATGTATGTTTACTCAGAAGTTCCACTGTGTTCAGTGGGGTTTACTCCCAGGCAAGTGTACATGGATTTGTGCTGTTAGAATGGAGGAGTGGCAAGAGTGGAGATGCACAACCCTTTCCCTTCCTGTTCCAGAATCCAGATGATCCCCAGCAGGATTCCAGGTGCATGTTCAATCTTGCAGCTGTCATATCAGTGGTGACCTAGACATTGCATGCACCTTGAAAGTATTTCGGCCTAAACAGTACCTGTTGAAGATGATGTGTCTGTTGTCTTGTATCAGAGATGTTTAGAAAGCTTATGAGAGAGAAAAAACACTACAGGAAACACAACAGAATTAGTCATTATTCACATAAGATTTAATGTGGGTCAAAAGCCATCTCGTGTTAGCCAGAGAAGAGCACAGCACCTTCTGACTTTTCAACTCACTTGAATACTGCAGGGTTTTCTTTTCCTCTTCTTGAAAAGAACTATTGATATTTTCCTCTGCTACATCTATTGTTCCCATAAAGCTCCAGTCTCATTTCTCTGCCCCAGAGCTCTATACCCTCTGCTAAGCCTGCAGAGGTGAATGCATCCTCTTATTATATTATCTCATCCTTCTGCTGTTTTCTTGCTCCTTCACTACTTATCCTTAGAAAATCTTCTTTACCATTTCCTTTCCATGATGCAATGCCTCCAACACATGTATTCCTCATTTTACAGACCCTATCTTTATTTGCTTTTAATCTCAGTCACAAATTGCTGAATCAAATAAGTTGACTGAAATGATATTGTGTGCCATGGAAATGTTCTATACTCTTAAGTATTGCACTACACCTGTGAAATGTACATAAGCTGCCATTACAGATCTCTGATCTAAGTGAACTTTCTGTTGTAATACTATTGTGATCTAATTAGCAAAACAGCACTTTATGTCATTTTGAACATTTCAGTTAATATTCAAAAATTGCATCTTGGGAAGTATCCTATGCTGCCCATGTACTAACAGGACCTGCTGCTAGTGCAACGGAAAGCTAGTAGTTCCTGAAACCACTGGAACGGGGCAGGTCAGCTTAGCTCACAGACGTTCTGTTTCTACTAGTTTCTGGGGTTGCTTTAGGCAGCACTGACACAACAGAATTCGTCGAAGTGCAGCAGCAGTATAGAATACTGCCCCTTGGAAATTATTTGCTATTAGAGGTAAAACAACAGTATTCTGTCAAAATGGCAAATGTTGTATGGAGGCTTAGTTCATACTTTGGACTTGGAGCTTCATACATATTAGTATTGTATAAATTAGGGAAGCACAAATCAAATCACCATAGGGGGCACTTCTACATTTTTATGGATCAAGAGGGCCACAATACATTAATGGCTGAAAATATTTTTACAGTTTTAACCAGTGGTTCCTTTTTTCTCACTACAGTGTCGAAGTATCAGATGGAGGTGTCTGTATAGCATGGTTGGCTGCCAGCTGTAATAGGCTAGAAAAACAGCACTAACTTTCCTTAAGTGCAGAGAAAGGAAAAGCAATGCAGATGTAGACTGGCAGCCTCCTATCCCCACTTTGGATGAGTTTGGGTGGACTTAGAGTAGACTATTAATTGAACAGGCAATTAATAATGATATATGTATATGATATAATTTCTAAAAAAAATTTTTTTTAATCCCATTAAAAAAATTTAAATGTTCCCAAAAGGAGGTGGAAAGGGCCCCACACAAGAATATTTGGAATTTCCCAAAGGGGGTACTAATAGGCAGAAGTCCTCAATTAGCTCACGGGTCTTATGTTGTACAGTTCTGGTTGAATAATAAAGTGTAGTCTTAAAATATGGCATATCACAAATTCTTATGATATATTCATGAAATGTTGACGCTTACCTAGAAAATGGGCAGGATAAGTGAGACATGTTAACGTAAAGTAACCTCCTATTAAAAACAGTAAGGGGTTGTTGGTTTATCCTAAACCCTCTTTTCACAACAGCACTGCCCCATTAGGGGGTACAGTGCTGAATTCTCATGACAAGTGGCTGCTGAGGCAGAGGAACAAGACAAGAACCTGGAGGCTTATTTTGAGGCAAGGCCTCTTTAAGCAATTGGCAGTGGTGGGGCCCAGCATTGGGAATGTAGAAAGGTAAGAAAACCATACAATTTTAAGGATGCAATCCTATGCATACACTTGGGAGTACTACTTTATTTATGTATGTATTTATTTATTTATTTATTATATTTATGAATCGCCCATATGGCCAGGCATCCGGCCACTCTGAGCGATGTACAATGCAATAAAATACAGGGGAGGGGGGGAACACACACACACAGTATAAAACAAAATTAAAAATCCTAACCCACCCCATATTCCCGCCTGAAAAGCCACGTTTTTAATGCCCGGCGGAAGCTAATCAAGGAAGGGGCATGGCGGAGGTCACTGGGGAGAGAGTTCCATAAATTGGGGGCTGCCACAGAAAAGGCCCTCCTCCTAGTCCCCACCAGCCTGGTTTCTCTGGCTGATGGGACAGGGAGAAGGCCATCCGTGGCGGATCTTGTTGAGCGGCCTACTTGATGTTGCTGGAGGCGCTCCTTGAGATATACTGGACCGGAGCTGTACAGGGTTTTAAAGGTCAACGCCAACACCTTGAATACTTAACACAATAGAAAAGACTTCCAAGTAAACGTGCATAGCACTGGGCTGCACACTAGTTCAGGAAGCCTTTGTCACCAATGGACCATAACCATACATTATGAATTAGCTAAAGTCGTTTCCTGGTGAGAGAGTATGGCTTTCAGGTAGATTTTAGCCCTAGCATTTAAGTGGGCGTGGGCATGTGGGAGAGAAATTGCAGTAGATGAGAAGCAGAGCATGGAAAATGTAGCAAGGTGCTGATTACAATTTCAGTATAGTCCAGTGAGTAGGAGGTTATTTATTATTTTGCAAGGGGCAGGATAGGAATCTCCTGAACGAAGGAAGTTTGAAGAAAGCAGATACCGGTAGTTAAATTCTATTGATCCAGTCAGAGATTGAGGCCTATTTAATTTTGCCTCAGTGGCATGACCTATTATATATAGTCAACTAGACATTAAAATGATTATTTAGCAGGGGCGGGGCAAGAGGAAATGTTCGCTGAGTCAAGTCTTGAGTGGATATGCAATTTTCATTATAGATAATACTAATTGCTATTTGGCTTCAGTGGAGAGTATTGCTATGTCTTCTGACATCTGACATGCTACATCTTTGCAAATGTATTAAGTCACATTGAATAACTTTCTGTCGTGCTTATAACTTGATGTGGCATTACTTAATAAAATGTTTCGGGGATTAATAACACAAGGTGGAGGATGAGGTGGGGGGGGGCCTCAGTCACAGTGGAAACTAGAAGAATGCCAATTTCACCCAAATGTCCTGTTAATGAGTACATAATGTATCTGCAATGGCCTGAATGTTTCAAGTTTTAATAGCTGGCTTTTTCAGTAACATTATTAGCTAGGCATTTTCCAACATGAATTAACACTCTTTAGAATTGTTTCTTTAAATCTATTTCTTCTCCAACAGCAGTCCCATCTATTATTCATCACCAGCCCTGTAGTCTAAGTACTTTCTGAATCCCCTATGAGAAGTCCTGTCTCCTGTAGAAGTGGACTGAGACTGGCATACAGCTTCCTTTAATGTTTTCAGAAAGAAAACTTTACCTGGATAAATTGTCTTCTGCCAAATTAAGTCTGTCAGGTGAGGACTGGATGCACAGGACTGCAGAGTGAGGTGAAGAGTTATGGCAGACATTTGGGCTAGTTTTCCTGTATCTGAATATGGATAAGGTCTTTAATAATTAAACTTATTTGCAGTGGATCATGAAGCCTGTGGGGGGGGGGGCTCCCTAAGGAGGTTCAGACAAGCTCCATGGATGGCACAAATCATTCAAAGCCCCCACGTATGTTCTAGGTCTTGACTGGGCTAGGAGGCAGAATGTTCATTCATTTATTACATTTCTATACCACCCAATAGCCAAAGCCCTCTGGGTGGTTTACAAGGATTAAAAACCTTAAAAATGCAATATTATACATAGTACAAAAACAATTTACATACAAACATGTAAACAGACAGAACACACATACACACACATACTCACACATCTAACCAATTTTAAACTCTTGGTTGGAGTATCTCCCTAGGCAGGTACTGGCTTGCCATTGGCTCTCCTCCAAAGGAAAGGCTATGAAGGCTTCCTGCTTAGGCTAGGACTTTGAGACCAGAGTACAGCAAACTCCCAGGACCATCAAGTTTATACGCACTGAGATCTGAGCTTTAAAGTATCCTTGTTTTTCTAACCACTTGCTGTTTGTTGTATTATCATACAGATTATATCTATGCTGCCTTTTTGGCTGAGATGACTCACAAAGCTTAACATACAAATACAAAATTCAAACAAAACAATAAAATATCAGGTTGTATGCAATACTGTCCATCCACCAGTGGAACAGACACTGCTGGTAGAATGGATTCCCCCTCCACCTGCAGCCTCCCGTGCACCCCCAAATCTGCTCTGGAAGGTTGGGGGGGTATGAGCACAAGTCCACATGTGGGATACTGGATGGAATCTCACAACTCATGCAGTGAGCACCATCACAGAGCCAACTCCACACAGAGCCATTGCCACCGACTGCCCTTACGGGTTGTTCTTTTTAAATATTGGTTTATAATGGGCTTTATTAATGTATTGTTGTTTTACTTGTAAGCTGCCTAGGTAGGATTTTATCCTGAAAGGCAGAATGTAAATACTTGAAATAAATAAATAAATAAATGCACTTAATTTCAAACTGCAATATATCAGTGGCACCTTAAAAAAAACACCACTGGATTGATATAAAACACCAAGTTTGAAAAGCTTCATGGGAAAAAGAATGGCCTTTACCATCCTTCAGGAGGAGGAAAGGTAGGAGGCCACACATGCCTCCTGGGTGAGGGAGCTGCAAAGCCTAAGTGCTGCCTAGGCTGGCTATTCAAGATGGGAAGTAGGATATCTAATCATGGAAGCAGCCCTTAGACCAGGGTGGACTCCAGGTGTGTGGGACATACTTCATTTTTGTTTTTTCTAGAAGCTCAAGATCCTCCAACTGGAGGCTGGTGCAAAAGACAGACATATAGGCCCAAAATATTTTTTTTACTCTATAGTAAGCACAGGAGGCCTGATCCAGACTGGGAACCTAGCATGGGGGTAGGGGGGCTTTAACCCTCCCCACAGACACACACACTATGGGCTGAATCCGGATCAGGGCCCCCAATGCCTGCAATTTCTATTACAAAATAGTGATCCATAAAGCAATATATCACTCTAAAGTAAAAGAGAGAGAGAAAGAGAGAGCTAGCAGCAGGGTCTGTTTTGGCCCTTAGAATTACAGAATTCTGAGCCTAGGAATTTATTTTGAGCACCAGAACTAAACTGAGCTCATAGTCCTTCCAAACAAAAATGCACTCCTCATCCACCCCACTTCCCAGCTTGCTGATCTACTCGAAATCACTGAGAAATCTACTAATAGATCGAGATCTACTTTCTGCCCACCCCTGTTTGAGAACCTTACCCTGTGGAAGAAGTTGTGTATTAATTTCTGTAGCACTTCTCAGTATACAAGCCCTTTGCAGTCCCTATTAATTCAGAACCTGAAAGAGAATTTTAAAAAGCTGCCCTGTGGGCTTTTTGCCAAGCAGGATTGTGAACCTGGGTTTCCTATTCCTACCCCCAGTACTCTGCAGATAGCAATATGCTGGCCCTTTATTTTGTAATGGAAGACAGTTAAACTTTAGTACAGTGATTGCTTGTAGACTTCCCTTTATGTTCATGAAACTCGCCTGTCTTCAAGGACTTCCCTGGTCGCTTCAGAGGTGGGCAACTTGTGGCCCTCTGGATGTTTTGGCCTACAGCTCCCATCAACCACAGCCAGCATAGCCAGTAGTGAGCAGGGATGGGGACTCGGACTCGAGGACTCGACTCGTGAGTCGGACTGAGTCCCCCCTCTGACTCGACTCGGACTCGAGTCCCAATATTTTTAATGGGACTCGAGACTCGACTCGGCACTCGAGACCAAGGACTCTTCAACATCCCTGGGCTGTGCCAGAAGGAGTGGAGAGGAGCGTGATTGCCAGCGAAGAGCGCATGGAAGCGAGGTGTGCCGCTGCTCGACCACTATGGACGGCTACCAGGAGTGCAGCCCCAACAGTGTGTCAAGATTTATTTTGATTGATGTGTTGCGTACTTGGGAGAGGCAGAAGAAGGACCTGAGATTACTCTGTGTGGCTGCTCTGAGTGTGTTTCTGGTTCCAGCAAGTTCATCACCAGTGGAGCGGGTGTTCAGTGAGGGTGGAATTATGATGAGATCTCACCGTTCCAGAATGGGGGCCAAACATTTAGAAAAAATCATGTTCCTCAAATGCAACATGGATAAGTTTTAGGAAGTACAGCAAGTTTATTTTTTAAAATCATTTTTCTAAAATGCAACCTTTCAGACATTTTGGGTTTGGCTGCCTCTGCCTGCCTGTTTGGGGTTCCCAGCCTCCTCTGCCTGCCTGGTCTCTTCTTGACCAGTTCAACAGTTGAATCGTCCAAGACAAAGGCCTCTGCCTGCCTGGGGTTCCCTGCCTCCTCTGCCTGTCTAGTTATTTTGGGTTTTTCTGTTTGGTCTGTTCTTGCCAAAATCAGTTGCAGAGTTTTGAAATAAAAAGGCACACTTGTGCCTAGAATTTATTTAAACCACACATCTGAAGTAGCCTTATTTTGTTGGGAAAACCCCCCATTGATTTTAATAGGGACTCGTGGAGTCAGCTTTGGGAGTGACTTGTGACTCGTGAGTCACCATTTTGGACCAAGGACCATGGACTTGGACTCGAGACTCGGGACCAAAGACTCGTGACTCGACGTGACTCGAGACCAAGGACTCCTCAACATCCCTGGTAGTGAGAGATGATGGGAGTTTTAGGCTAAAATATCCAGAGACCCACCATTTGCTCACCCTGCTTTAATGGAATGGACTTCTCCATGTCTGCAAAGGGATGCATGTATTGAGCTTCACTTTCCACTGAAGTGAATGGGGAGACCCATTTTCACTGGAGCTCTATGTGTATATAGAACTGTGGATCAGGGTCAGAGTGCACCATTTCTATTTGTTATTGGTATAATGTCTTGAAATATTTGCCACAATAATAATTAGTGTTTGAACAAAAACAGTTAGCAGTTACCTTCTTTATTTGGGCAAAAATACAGTAGAATAAACTAATTTGAATGAACTAATTCTAGATTTCTAGACTGTCTGGAACAGATTAATATGTAGTATGTACCTTTATAACAGATTACTTTTGCGAAATTTCCTAATACACTGATGTAGGAAATGTTAGTTATTACATTTCTTTCATCTCTGCATTTATGTATCCTTGACTCAAGGGAAATGAATATAATGGGCAGTATCAAATGCTGCCTCCCTGCATCTTCTGGTTCCATTGTGTTTGCACAACCCACTGTGAGAGCAACAGGAGCTAGCGCTTCTGCAGTAACCCCAGAAATGCTTGTTCCAGAATGGGACTGGCCTCAGAGCTCCCTTCTGCAAGTTCTGTTGACCTGTGCCATTCCAGAAACTAGCATTTCCACTTGTTTCTAATTGCTCCAGGAACCACTAGGTTCCCATTGCACTAGTGGTAGGTCTTGCTAGTGTGCAGGCAGTATTGTGTGCAACTACTAGGGATCTTGTGTGCAACTACTAGGAGTCATGCAGCCTGATCCTATACATGTTTATTAGGAGTTCCTATTGTGTTCAGTGAGGCTTACTCTCAGATAAGTGTTCATAGAATTGCAACCTTGAGCTCTGGCATCATCGGTTAGTGCTTTTGTGAAAGAAAGATAGGAAATACACAATTTGGATATCCAAATGTTTTTAGAATATTGGATTGGATCCAGACTTTGCTCCTGCTTGTAGGACCATCTTCTGAGCAGAGGCCCACTCAGGGGCTGCTCCCATAGGTGGAAAGGTGGAAACAATTTTCCCTTCTTCCTGCAGGCCTTCTCCTCTGCATCTTCCCCCTGTCCCTTCACTTCCTTGTACCCTCTGAAAGTCTGCTCTGGAGAGTTATGGACCCACTGAAACAGATTTTCAGGGGATGCAAAGTCACTTTCCCCCATTCTTCCACCAGTGGGATCCCTCTGCTGGATCACATACCTTCTGTGTGTGGACAGAAGGAGCCATTCTATTAATGGAATGCCAAGTCTGGCTCCAATCCATTGAGTACGACCATCTGAAAATTTGCTTGTTTATTCAATGACTAGGTGGTCCCAGATATATATGACTTCCTTGTTTTATCACTCTACTCTGTATTTACAAGATGCCAGTGGGAACTGCCGTTTTTAAAATGTGAGATTTCATCTCATAATAGGGATAATGAAAGTCTCATTCCAGCTGTTCAGTTTTTCTTCCCTCTGAGAGAAATCGCTTTGTTTACTAAAGATAAAAAGGTAGCAAAGTTATTTTTAGAAGCCAACCATTGAAAATCAGCCTTTATCTTAAATCATTCATACTTTTAAAGGAAAACTCTAAAGACTGTGCTCAGCCCAGTGGTTGAAAAATCAAAAGGTGATTCTCCTCTCCCTATGAATAAAGATAACCTAGTTGAAACTCATTGTTTTATTTGAAGTATTTATTGATTTTTTCCCCCAGAGAGAACATGTCAAATATACAGGAGATTAGAACATGATGCAATATATTAGATGTTACAAATATATGAAGGAGCAGGAGGGGGAGAATAAAGACTGCCAAAAACAATATACCGTAGTCTTTTTTTGCATCAGATTATAGCAGTGCTATATTTCTAAAATATAAATGTTCAGGTGCAAGCCTCCCTAGAAGCTGTCCCCTTACTAATAATAATAAGGGCTGGTATCAAACCATTAGGAAGGTTGAAGCAGCTCATCTGAGGTTACAGATTTATGACTTTAAGCAAATGGTTACTTGTTTAGCTCACAGGTGGCCAACCAATAACATGGGCAGTAGGGATTTGTGGCAGATTTGGGCAGCAGCTGGAGGGTTCATCATTAGGCCTGTACCCTTCCTGGCTTTTTCTGCCACACTCAGTAGAGCAGACTAGTAGCAAAGCCACCTTAAACCACACAGAGCTGAATACATAGCATCATCTGTACTATGGTGGCATTATATCATACTTAGGATTTGACTTGTGCTCTTGGCAAGTAGGTTGGACAGCACTGTTAGTTTGTTTTTTGTTTGTTTGTTTGTTTTTATTACATTTATATCCCACATTTTCCCTCCTCTGTATTGTCAGAGGAAATTGAAATGCAAAAAGTTCAAACAGTGATGATTACCTTAACAGTTGCCATTCACAAAACGTTGTTGGGTAATAGCACAGACAGCATTGCAATGGTGAGCTGAGTAACATCTGTAGTGTGATTTTTTTAAAAAATCCTTCCTTATCCTTAATAAAAGCACATGAAATAGAGTTGAATCTCTGTAGCGATGTACACATACCTGTTGGGGTGCTCACCTTGTGCTCGGCGAGCACCCCCACCGCTTGACTCCTCGCGCGGCGACATGAGGCTCCTGGTGAACTTTCCCAGGACTTTCCAGGAACTGACGCAACAGGACCCTGGTGCTGCTTTTTTCCAGGTAAATATAGGTAATAGAAAACCACCTTAAAATGGTCGTGCGCCCGTTTTAAGGTGGTTTTCTATGGTATTTACGCTAAAACCTGCAGTGCCAGGGACCCAGAAGTTCCTCTCCCCGGCTCCTCTCTGGGGAGATGTGCCAAGCTGGGGAGAAGGTAAGTGCCGCGGGGCTCAGGGGGGTCGAAAGGGGGTGAGTTCGCCCCCGCTTCCACCCCAATCGAGATTCGCGGACCTATATTTACACACGCAATCATTTTAATGGGTTGTACGTATGAAATTACAGCAGAAGTGCAATGCTGTGGACATAATATATCTTGACTTCTGCAAAGCTTTCGACAAAGTGCCTCATGATATCCTGATTAGCAAGCTAGCTCAAAGTGGGCTAGATGGAACAACTATCAGGTGGATCCACAATTGGCTACAGAATCGGACTCAAAGAGTGCTTATCAATGGTTCCTTCTCAAACTGGGGAGAGGTAATGAGCGGGGTACCACAGGGCTCGGTCCTGGGCCCAGTGCTCTTCAACATTTTTATTAATGACTTGGATGAGGAGGTGCAGGGGATGCTTATCAAGTCTGCAGATGACACAAAGTTGGGTGGAACAGCTAATACTCTGGAAGACAGAAACAAAATTCAAAGCGATCTCGATAGGCTGGAGCGCTGGGCCGAAAACAACAGAATGAAATTTAATAGGGATAAATGCCAAATGCTGCACCTAGGAAAAATAAACCAAATGTACAGTTACAGGATGGCGGATACTTGGCTCAACAATACTACAAGTGAGAAGGATCTTGGAATTGTGGTAGATCGCAAGCTGAATATGAGCCAGCAATGTGACACTGATGTGGCTGCAAAAAAAGGCAAATGCTATTTTGGGCTGCATTAATAGAAGTATAGCTTCCAAATCACATGAAGTACTAGTTCCCCTCTACTCAGCACTGGTTAGGCCTCATCTTGAGTACTGTGTCCAGTTCTGGGCACCACACTTTAAGAAGATGTAGACAAACTGGAAGGGGTTCAGAGGAGGGCAACAAAGATGATTAGGGGACTGGAAATAAAGCCCTATGAGGAGAGACTGAAAGAACTGGGCAGGTTTAGCCTTCAGAAGAGAAGACTGAGGGGAGATATGGCAGCACTCTTCAAGTACTTGAAAGGTTGTTACACAGAGGAGGGCCAGGATCTCTTCTCGATCATTCCAGATTGCAGGACACAGAATAATGGGCTCAAGTTACAGGAAGCCAGATTCTGCCTGGACATCAGGAAAAATTTCTTTACTGTTACAGCAATACGCCAATGGAACCAACTACCTAGGGAGGTTGTGGGCTCTCCAACACTGGAGGCATTCAAAGTGCTGCTGGACAGCCATCTGTCAGGGATGCTTTGACTTTGGTTCCTGCATTGAGCTGGGGTTGGACTCGATGGCCTTATAGGCCCCTTCCAACTCTATGATTCTATGATAGTTAAGAAATTGGAGACTTTTCCCCCCATGTAGCCTGTCATAAACCATGATGTAGGTATGTGGAGGCAGACCACAGTGGAGAGAGAAATAACAAAACTTGGCAGAAGTTCAGTCTCCTTCAAGGTCTCTGTGTAGATTACACACAGCTGACTCACAAAGAAAAGAAAAAAATGCTGAGAAGTGAAGCAGCAAAATTGCATTGGGGGGAGAGGAGGAAATATCCAGGGAGCACAAAGACTACAGCAGCGTAGTCTCTTGCTGGGCAGAGTTTGGGAATAGAGATCACTCACGAGCAAGTTTTTTTTCTGTTCTTGCCCAGCAAGTCTGTAGCCTTTTTCGACAACCCACAATGAAATTGCTTTCCTGGGTTCAGATGACACAACAACCCATCATGGGTCAAACAAGCCATGGGTTCTCAGGGAGGCTTGTTCACAAAGAACAACCCACCCTACTGGAAGTGGTCTGGGTTCAGATGACACAACAATCCCTCATGGGTCGTGTCATCCAGCCCAAGTCTTTATTTCTGCTGTTTTTTGTTTGTTTGTTTGTTTTTATTACATTTATATCCCACATTTTCCCTCCTCTGTATTGTCAGAGGAAATTGAAATGCAAAAAGTTCAAACAGTGATGATTACCTTAACAGTTGCCATTCACAAAACGTTGTTGGGTAATAGCACAGACATCATTGCAATGGTGAGCTGAGTAACATCTGTAGTGTGATTTTTTAAAAAAATCCTTCCTTATCCTTAATAAAAGCACATGAAATAGAGTTGAATCTCTGTAGCGATGTACACATACCTGTTGGGGTGCTCACCTTGTGCTCGGCGAGCACCCCCGCCGCTTGACTCCTCGCGCGGTGACATGAGGCTCCTGGTGAACTTTCCCAGGACTTTCCCGGAAGTGACATGGTGGGTCATGGCAGAGGACACAGCATTAGGCATGGTTAACCTTTGTCCATGTCAATGTTGTCAACTGATGTTTGGGGGCTTCAGTACACTTTGCAAACTTTGCACTGGATTGTGTTGCTTAAATCAAGACATCCACGGATCCCATGGGTTGTTTCCAGAGATGCCATGAAAAATTTCATTCATGGGTCAGTCCCACTGACAGAAGTTCAGTTTGCTGATCCCGCCTTCCCTTTGCAACCCCATTGTGCCCCCCAAATCTGCTCTGGCCTCTGGGGGACCCTTTGGGACAGCTTAAGAAATGGCATGGTGGGTTGTAGGAGGATGGGGGAATAGATACAAATCACCTTCCCCATCTTTTCACCAGCAGAAGCCTCCCCCAGATTAAAGGCCAATGGTTTTTATTGGAGTAACTTTGGCTGAGGTAGGAATATACAAGCTGAGGTAGGAATATAGGCTGGAGCGCTGGGCCGAAAACAACAGAATGAAATTTAATAGGGATAAATGCCAAGTGCTGCACCTAGGAAAAAGAAACCAAATGTACAGTTACAGGATGGCGGATACTTGGCTCAACAATACTACAAGTGAGAAGGATCTTGGAATTGTGGTAGATCACAAGCTGAATATGAGCCAGAATATATTTTCAGTCCTAAAGGCAGTTTTCACTCTGATTAATAAGGAACTCTGGTTAACTTGGAAGCTCACATACTCCTAAAGAAAAATGCATCACCTTTCCTATGATTTAAGATGGATAGAGAGAAGGCTGATAGCTCAGAATGAAATTAATATGCTAGTGGTTTCAGAATAAAATTAGAGAATTGTTCTCTGCTAGAAGAGAAAAATGAAAATTGAATGATTGCCTGTATATTGTTCTATGTTTGTTTTGTAATCAGCAAGTTCTGAAAGGTTAACAGCAGTATCCATTGGAACCTATACATGTTCAGTGATTAGAACATTTTTCCTTGGCAACATACAATGAATTTCATACTGATTATTGATCCTTTAGTTTTCCTGGCCAGTCTGCAGCAAGAACCCCAGATATTTGCACCTTGATTATACAAAATTCTTGGATTATGAAAACCCAGTCTATCAGAAGTGCTTGTGCCACTGCAGATCCTCAAAATACAAAATGTGCATGTCAGAACGTCTTGTTCCCCAGCCGCAACTGACCCTTTGTCTCCAAAGAAGACTCGGAGGCGGAGGAGACTCTCTCCACTAACCCAACCCCTGCTTCGCCAGGGCCTTCCAGGCCAGAAGACATGGCTCTACAGATTACAGCCTTCACCACCAACAACCTGTACGAGCCAGCATCTACAAAATCAGGGAATGGCCCTTTAAGAAACACACTGCTTCTCTGAGGGGGCGGGGCTAACTTCAGTTCTAGAGCTGCTGGCCTTGATAAGGTTTCAAAAAGCCTTTGACTGTTGCTGAGTCAACAGCTTTCCTTGATAGAATAGAATCTCGGTTAATTCGGAATTGCCCCAAAGTTCTGAAAGACCCTGCCTGGTCTAATCTTGCCTTATTATTCAGCAGACCTGACCTGACCTGACCTGATCTGATGCAACTAGACTTGACTTGACCCAGCTTAACCTGATGAGAGACCTGACCTGATTTGACTGGAACGGACTTGACTTGATATGACCTGACCTGACAAACTTGTCTTGACTCTGCTTTCTTGCTTCTTGCTGAAACCCTGCCTCACTGGTTTCAGCACTTCTGGGCCTGAGTCAGACAGGACAAAACCCGCTCTTCTTGCCCACCACAAGTCTTGGGCACTCCCTCACTATCTTCTGCATTGACTATTGCAATAGTCTTTTGCTTGGCTTTCCTGTCACTTCTCTCAAACCTTTGTTGTTGTTATCATTATTGCTGCATGGTGCTTTACAGAGTACAAGAAGACAGGTGCTTGCCCCAAGGAGCTTACAATATAATATTTGGTACAAGGAAAACTACTGAGAGAGGGGAAGGAGCTGGAGCTAGGGGTAAACAGGGAAGGAATATGCAGTTGTTTCAGTTGCACATGCTTAGACTAGTTACATACTAAGTTACAGTGGAGCATGGGAACTATTTCCTTCGTCTTTAATTCTTCAGGTTGCTTAATCTAGACCACTTGTCACTACGACCACTATTACTACAGTAATACCTTGGATTGCAAGTAACTTGGTCTGAGAGCGTTTTGCACGACAAGCAAAAAATTTTTTAAAAATTGACTTGATAAACGAGCAAGGTCTTGCAAGACAAGTAGTCGTAGGGATGTAATGTAACCGCTCGCCTCGAGCGGGCATAACAAGCCAAAATTGGCCGTGCTCACGCCCGCCAGAGACTCACTTTGATATGAGTGTTTTGGATTACAAGCACGGTTCCGGAACGAATTATACTTGCAATCCAAGGTATTACTGTACTGTTTTCTGCACTGACTCCCTCTTTCTTGTTGTATTGTACTAAATGTCTTCATCTCTATCTGCTCTTTTCTCTATTGGTATCCTATTGTTCTCTCTCTATTCTTCTTCTACCCTTGTTCCACATAACCCAAGATCACTCCCTCCATTCCTCAACTCCATTAATTTTCCCTTGTTGCCCCCTATCTTTGGAAGTCTTTACATTCCATTATCATCTGGCTCTTCACTGTGGCATTTTCTATTGATCTCACACTGGTGCCTTCTCCTCTTTTCCCCCTTCCCTTCCCCTCCCTTACATGTCTTGGCTTCAAATGTAAACTGGAGGGCGGAGATCCTGTGTTTCTGTGATTAGTTCAAAATAGAGCAGTGAGGCTGCTAACGGGGACTGGCCGACAAGAACACATTATGCCAGTCCTCTATGAACTACATTGGTTACCAATTGAAGTCCGGGCCCTATTCAAAGTGCTAACATTGACATTTAAAGCCCTAAACGGTTTGGGGCCAGGTTATCTGAAGGAACGCCTCGTCCCATACGTGCCTACCCGAACCCTGAGATCCTCTTCGGAGGTCCTTCTCAGAGATCCCCCTCCAAAAGATGCTAGGAGGGTGGCTACTAGGGGAAGGGCCTTCTCAGTTGTGGCACCCCATCTCTGGAATCAACTCCCCAAGGAGGTACGCCTGGCGCCTACTCTTTATTCCTTCAGGTGCCAGGTGAAGACTTTTTTATTTACCCAATATTTTAATGGTTAGATTTTTATTCCCATTTTTATTATCACTGCTGTACCTCCGGTCTGATTCATCTGGCTGCTTTATTTTATTGTATTATATTGTATTTATATTTCTATTTTAATGATGTAATGTTTTTGATTTTAAGATTGTTTTTATCCTGTTTTACTTGTAAACCACCAAGGGAGCCTTTGGGCTGATGGGCGGTAAATAAATATATTAAATAAAAATAAAATAAAAATAGTCAGTAAGCAGTGTCACTACTCTGTGGTATAGAAAGATAAAGAATGCATCATATATAACAGACTTGGTGTAAACCTTTTCCTTTCATCTGTTCTGTAGGAAAGGTTTTGCCATGACTCATGGGGGCATTGAGCAAAGTCAGTCGCAATATTATCTTAACCATAAATGTGCATGTCATCCCACTCACATATGAGAGTCACTCTCATTTAAGCATTTTTTTTGTAAAAAAGTTTGCGCTATTTTGGGGCATCCAATTTGACCACAAGTGGTCGTTTAGTATTATTGCATAAATGAGTACATGATATCCTGCTGTGTTTTTGAGGTTGCTTTTCCCATCAACAAAATAACAGAGACCAAGTTAGTGTAGAGTCATTTCTTGCTTTTGTTCCTTATTAACAAAAATAATTGGGCTTGAAGATGGACAATTTTCTAGGTACATTGACTAATTTATGTTGCACTACATTGCCCATTAAAGTACCTGGTGGAACTACAATAGAATTCTGTTGATCTTGCTCATCACTGGATTTTTCTATTTTGTAACATGCTGAGAGACTACAGGGGAGGTGGAGAGATTTGAAATACAAAAAATGTGGTGGCTGTGATCATTTCTCCATTTTTCATTTTTTGGTGTAACTACAATCAGCTTCCATATTTTCATACAGATATACCTGCAACTTTCTAATTCATGAACTGAAAAGTTTATCACAGAATAAGCATGCCTCTGTTGAAGGATGCTATATTTGCATGATGATAAATCCTCCTCCCTCTATGACTGCTGATCTGACATAGCTTTTTTCACAGCCAAGCAATCATGTGATAGCTGTAAGTAACATACGACAAATGTGGCTATGTAAAGCATTCCAAATCCATCAAGCATCAAAGAGCTTTAAACAGGCTAACTTTAGAAAGATAAGGAGAACAGTCCTATGGTCCCTGGGTGACCCTCCCAGGGACCATAGGATGGCTTGGAAAACCCCTTCCGAGGTCAGAGACAGCACTCCAACCTTGGAACGGGGAGTCAGAGATCCGACCCTGATCCCTTGCAACTGGCATGGAGAGAACTATGCTGGCTGCCTCTCCAAGGTCAGAAAATCGACCCAGGAGAGGGGGGGAAGGGAGCATTCCAGCGGAGAGGGAGGGGAGGAGATTGGAGAGGCCAGGATATGATTTATCCTGAGCCTCCTCCAGCCTCCTTCTCTCCCCCTTCTCTCCCCCTCCAAAGAACCCTTGCTAGCTGGGCTAAAATCAAGGAAATCAGAGGATAGGGAGGCAAAGATTGCCTCCACTGCTCCTCCTGCCCTACCTGCTCCAGCTTGTCAGGGCATAGGAATCTTGGAAGCTTCCATGTTCAGGGGCTTTCGAGCAGCGAGGGTGCAGTCAACAAGATTGCGCCCCTAAAACTACAAATTCTTGCAGACAACAGGAAATTAGTAGTAGACCATTGTCAACCCCCCTGGTCACTTTAGTGTGATCACATAATTAACTTCCTTCCCTTTTTATACCCCCTCCTAGGCACGGGAGGCTGGTGACTCCTGTGTCAGTGGGGCTCCTTATCCATTGCATCTTTTTGTTAGAGCTTTATAGGAGATATCCATGGTGCTGAACTCCATCCCCAAATAGGTTCACCACAAATAGGTTTAAGCCAAGTCTCAGTCAGGGATAGAAAATGAGCCATTCCAATTCTGCATATGTTTAAATGAATTAGTGTATGCTCAAAGCAGAGTGGTCTGCTTATGTACCCAAGGCGGCTTACATAATCCTCCTCCTCTCCATTTTATCTTCACAACAACCCTGTGAGGTAGGTTAGGCTGAGAGTCAGTGACTGGCCCAAAGTCACCCAGTGAGTTTCATGGCTGAGCGGGGACTAGAACCCGGATCTCCCGAGTCCCAGCCCAGCACTCTTACCACTACACTACACTGGCTCTCTCAGTTACACTCAGAAGAATAATATTGGGCTGATTACAAACCCCCCTAGTCCAAACTACTAAGTGCAAATTGGTTTAATAATATAGAAGGACCTTACAATCTAGAGCAGTGGTTCCCAACCTTGGGTCCCTAGATGTTGCTGGCCTACAGCTCCCAACATCCCTTGCCGTTAGCCATGCTGGCAGGGTATGCTGGGAGCTGTAGTCCAGCAACATCTGGGGATCCAAGGTTGGGAACCATTGCTCTAGAGGAAGGGCCATCCTGCTGTATAAAAACACAGACATACAGAGAGAAGCTAGATTAATAGATCCAGTGAAACATTATATACTCCACAGACGTAAAGCAGGAATAGGATCACTGTAGACTTGGCATAAGCTCCAGATTCAGGGCCACACAATTTTCATTTTTTTAAGTACCCTCACTACTTCACTTCTTTTACCAACCAATGCAATGCATGGTCAGACTATGCTTTTACTCTTCCTCTTGTTCTTTATGTATGATCTTAAACTCATACAAGTCTGTAGGGTAGGCTTGGCAAGTCACATGGTCAAACACAACCTCCAAGCAATGTATGGTAGCTCTCCAAGGTCTTGTTTAGATTTCATAGATCATAGAGTTGGAAGGAGCCTACAAGGCTATCGAGTCCAACCCCCTGCTCAATGCAGGAAACTAGAGGAGGGGTCTCCCATCCAAGTAATAACCAGGCTCGACCCTGCTTAGCTTTCCACACTCAGACAAGCTGAGCCAGCGTAAGCCACAGGTTGGCTTCTGTTAAACCTCCTGGGTTTTGTTGTCTTCCTGAGACTGCAACAGAAAGAATGAAGAGCTCCTTTGTATGTTTCCACATGGCTGGCTGCCTGTGTTTGTCTTGGTAAGTCACATCTTGTGCTAGCCTGTGTAGCCTGCATATGATTGAGAGTTCTGAGTGGGTGACTAGTTTGTATAACATTATACCACTGCTAAAGTGTGGCTTCTCAAATGATATTGGCAAGGTTGTTTTATGCATCTTTTAAGTTCACCAACTGGAAAAAAAATCTCACTAAAGGACTCTTCATCACTCCATTGTGCACACAGTTAATATGTCCAGTCTTTATTTATTTATTTTTGCTTCCCAGTTAATTTGGAAAATATCTATACAGTGATCAGCATAATAGAATGGCAAGCTGTTCAGCTTGAATTATTTAACTCACAAAAACAGCATCATAGACAGTGTATGACAAAAGTGTCATATAACTGAGATGACCCATACACAATTGTGATATTCTGGTGAAGTAAACCTTGAATCTGTCTTGTGCACTTATTTGCTAGGGAAGGTCATACTCATAATATTAGACCATCAATCATATGGTCCAGGAAATACCATTTAATAAACTGACTTCTATTGATTTTGACTTACAGTGGCATGAGTCAAACTAAGGGACACAAAGTAGACTTTGATTATTAGGAGTACTGTGTAATTAATGGGAATTGCATATTATGTAAACATCACGTATCTGTACAATAAAGTCAGCAGAAATTTGTATTCTGCTGGACAATTAAACCAAAAACTAGGACAAATCTCTGGGCAGTTTTCATCAACATCTTGACAACATTCTTTAACCTCATTTTTTTAAAAAAGACTTGCTGAATTGTTGGGAGAGTTAATATTTTAAAGGCAAACATAAGAGCAAATACATCCATAAATAACGGGAGGACAAAAATATTCTGCATCTGTATGTGCAGTGATAAGAAGTCATCACTGCTGATGGGTTTTAATTAAGACACAGTGTAGGTAATAGAAACAGAAAACAAAGAAACAGATAAATGGCTGTTCTTTTCACACAATATGCAGCACACAAATGACACAATACCTTAGATTAAGGAGAAGGAGCCTGCCTCCAGAGTAATAAAGGCTTCCTGGCTATAATATGGCATACACAAAAGCAGTACGCTAAGAACAAAGATGAAGAGCAGTTAAAAACAACAGGTGCTGCCAGCCTGAGAATAGGATGTGTTTACAGAGTTATGTGGAAGGGATGGCTGAATTGTGTTTGTTGGCATTTTCAATATAAACCTATCAGCTCAGGGGGGAAAGGCATGATTAAAACTCATCCTTTAATTATTTGTGGCACTGTACATCTCATAAAGCCTCAGATGAGAGCCTATTTGTGCAAGCCTATAGATGACAAACATTTCATTTACATATAACTATTTTCATCAAGGCAGCATCAAATATTTGTCTAGGTTCCCAGTGGTTTTCCCAATATACCTTCTTTTTCTTTTTACAGTGGGGACCTAGACTGACAGGCCTGGGCGGCCGCTAGGGATGGACGAACAGGTAATGTCCATGATCACTAAGGTTCTCCAAACATCGTCTTGCCACTCATCCCATGCCCAATTCCCATTCACCTTTGTGATTGCTACTTGCTTTGCATGAATGGGAAACTTGCAAAAATTGAGCCACGATTGAACGGGAGCAACAACAAAAAAATCTCATACATCCCTAGGCAAGCAGGACTGAAGAGCAGACTCTTCCTCCCCCAATGGTGACCAAAGTAACCATTATTTGCAAATCAGCCCTCCTCCTATTAATCCTGGAGGCCATTATCAGCAAGCCTGACAGAGGGAATGAGAATGACCCACTTTGGTTAACTCCCCAGCTCCAATTAGTGCCTAATGTACCCTTGAAAGTCTGGCACTCAGGCCAGCAACCCTCAGGATTCTCCTCTGGACCCCCAGCAATGATGGTAATTCATTTATGATGTATTATTAACATTTATATACTGTCGTATTTGCTAAAAAGCCATCAAGGCAGTATACAACAATTTAAAACAATAAAATGTTAATGCAATTTTAAAAAACACAAGAAGATGAGGTGCAGGGGGAGCGCAATCCTATTTCCCTGTCCCGGATGCACATAAGCCTCCGAACGTGGAGGCTTACATGCATCCAATGCATGGCGCGTGGTGCGCCGGCAGCGAACTTTGCCGTTGCCACACCTTGTGCCCTGCATTTCATCTAGACGGCAGGTTTTGGCCATCTAGATGAAGGTCTTTGGAGGGGGAGGGAAGGAGGCGGGGGCACCATTTGGATACAGCATAAGCCTTCGGCTCCAGCCTCCTCCCCTCCCTGCCCCCTGGCATGCCCCTTTCCCTCCTCTTCAAGGCCGATTTGCAACCACGGGGAGGCAGCTGGCGTGGTTCTTTCTGTGCCGGCTGCAAGGGGGGCAGGGTGGAGGCTTGGCGTTCAGAGTCCCATCTCCGAGCTCACAGAACCTCAGAGCTGGGGCTCCGAATAATCCTATGGCACCCCAGGCAAGGTCAGAGGGCACTGGATTGCACCCTCAAACATTAAAACATAATTTAAAGATTAAATTTAAAAGGTGTGTCTTCACACCCTTTCTAAAAGCCAAGAGAATGGGGGCCAATTGTACTCCTTCAGGAAGTGCATTCCACAGTTTGGAATTAACACAGGAAAGAGCCCTTTCACACATGCCCAACAAATGGGCGTCTGCAGGTAACGGTGTCCTCAAGAGGGTAATGGCAAATTCAGGTGGAGATGATTGCCCACAAGGGCATGTGCCTATGTTAAGTTACGTTTCGTGCTTTATTTATTTTCAGTATTTATATACTGTCCAATAACAAAAGTTTTCCGGATGATTTATAGGTTTTTTTAAAATATCAAAACTTGAAAATACGAAAATGCACATGAAAATAAATAGAATATAATAGAATGAAATCAGCAATAGCCTAGAACCAGAATAGCACTAGTGACTGAATGAACTCTTTCCCTTGGGCAACACAACTCTCAGAAGCAAAGAGGGCTAAAAAAGTTCCAGCAGAAATGGATACTGGAGTCACCTTAGTAGGTGGGCAGGGTTGACTGCTATCATGGCCAGGTTATTTAAGCCTTCAGTTGCACCTAGTTATAATGTCAGTTGTAGATGAGGTCTTGAGTCACTGCCTTTTTCTAGCCTGTATCACGTGCTGTGGCTTATTACTGGAGCGGGTGAAGAAAACCACAGAATTCCAGGGACAAGCAATGTTTTCCTGTATAATACCACCATCACCGCTTTGGACTGAGATCAGCTGAAGAGCCCTTGTGTAGGTGTTCTTATTAGGGAAGCCACTTAGTTTTCGCCAAAAGAAGAGGAAACACATGGCTAAAAAAAAGAGGACACATGCATTTTGCATATATGTAGAAATAATTGTTACAATTTAAACAGAAATACACTGCATCTCGTAGTAGGGACCTTGTGCCTGCTCAGTCTGCTGTCTAGGTGCTAACTGTCAGTACCAACTTAAAGACCCTTCTCTCCTTTCTTATTGTTCTTTATCTTCATACCTAACTTGGACTGGATAACCCATCAAGTAGAGGACTATCTTCTGTAAAGTAAGACACATGGCTTCCCTAGCCCTTATTTTATATAGGTGAGAACAGTGTCAAGGAAGAGCAGGATCATCACAGTTGTGGAGCTTCCAAGCTGAGGCCCCTCATCCATTATAATTTTTAGGAAGAAGAGTGTGTGTGTAGATATAGATATAGATATAGATATGAGCAAACATGACAATTTATTTAATATCTCTATGGTTGGTTGTTTTATTTGTTTTATTAATTGGGCTGAAAACAACAGAATGAAATTTAATAGGGATAAATGCCAAGTGCTGCACCTAGGAAAAAGAAACCAAATGTACAGTTACAGGATGGGGGATACTTGGCTCAACAATGCTACAAGTGAGAAGGATCTTGGAATTGTTGTAGATCACAAGCTGAAATATGAGCCAGCAATGTGATGTGGCTGCAAAAAAAGGCAAATGCTAATTTGGGCTGCATTAATAGAAAAGTATAGCTTCCAAATCGTGTCAAGTACTAGTTCTCCTCTACTCAGCACTGGTTAGGCCTCATCTTGAGTACTGCGTCCAGTTCTGGGCACCACACTTTAAGAAGATGTAGACAAACTAGAAAGAGTTCAGAGAAGAGCAACAAAGATGATCAGGGGACTGGAAACAAAGCCCTATGAGGAGAGACTGAAAGAACTGGGCAGGTTCTCTTCTCCATCATCCCAGATTGCAGGACACGGAATAATGGGCTTAAGTTACAGGAAGCCAGATTCCATCTGGATCTCAGGAAAAATTTCCTGACTGTTAGAGCAGTATGACAATGGAACCAACTACTTAGGGAGGTTGTGGGCTCTCCCACACTGGAGGCATTCAAGGTGCAGCTGGACAGCCATCTGTCAGGGATGCTTTAACTTGGATTTGTGCATTGAGCAGGGGGTTGGACTCGATGGCCTTACAGGCCCCTTCCAACTCTACTACTGTATGATTCTATGAATTGCTGTTTTTAAGAATGTTTGGTAATGTATTTCATTATTTTTTGTGTCAGACACAAGTGGTATAGAAATAAGACAAGGTATACATTTTTTAAAAATCCATAACACAGTTGGATGTCAGGTCAGCCACACATCTGAGATACAACCAAATCCACTAAATCAGAGTAAAGTTTCTTTAGAAGAAACCTGATCATATTTTTTAAGTGGCATATATTACTAATCTATATCAAGAAACCAAAAGGCAAATTAATATAAAATATTTTGAAAAATATTTAATCCCAGTCAACTTGGGGAGTGGGGGGACATGTATTGTATGCCATTGAATAAATACTGGAAATGTAATTTGAACAAAGCAGATGTTCAGCTTGGCTGGAACAGCAGTAAGATAAGAAAATATTAGGACCAAGATGTAAAAACTGTTTTAGCATATGGCTAAAACAGTTTATTTTATGATACTAAAACAGTATATTTTATGATACTCTGAAAATCCCGCTTTTAAAGGAATACAGTATAGTAAATAAATCAAACTTGGAACCATTTGTGAATGTATTAACTGCTGCAAAGGTTAGTTGGAAAATTTTGAAATGTCCCCAAATAAACATTCTTTAAAACATATGGAATGATGTATAGAGAATGTGCAATGCATTCCTAGGAGTGTTTACTAAGTCCCATTGATCTTTTAAAGAAATACACTGAAGAAATCAGATGTGGAACCAATTGTGGAGGTATTCCTAGGGATGTATGAAAGATTAATTTCAGTTCATTTTCTGATCAGGATTTATCCAGTTCACGCCATCAGGACTGAACATGGACTCGAACACAATCTGTGGTTGAAGTCCATACATTTATGAGTTCGCAATATGACTTGCAAAACCCCAGAAATATGTTTGACAGAATGCATACATTTGAAAAATGCACATGAAAAATGCATACTTTTGAAAAATGCATGCAAACAAACTTTAGTCAGTGGGAGAAGAATGCATACATTTCAAAGATGCGGACAACTGATGTCTACATTTGGAAAAACATACACAAATTTTCATGCAAAAAGAAAAAAAGCTCACAATGTGATATAGGTACAAGATGGCACGAGTTTCAAGGTGAGATTTGGAGAACTTCGATTAACTCAAGTTTTGCTTTTACTCCCATCCAAGTATTAACTTCTGTAAAGGTTAGTTGGGGAACTCTGGAATTTCAGTGGGACTTATTCCCAAGTAACTTAATACAAGTAAGCAGTTAATATAAGTAAGTTTGCAAAGGATTGCAGCCTAAGTTATCAAAAGCTGTACATATGTGTGGAGATGGATAAATATTAATTAATTTCTTTCAACAGTCATTTCTGTTCATTGTTTGATAGAGAACTATAAACTTCAGTCAACATATTTAATTGAAAACTTAGCATCAGTATTGTGTAGGCACGTACAACATGTGATTGTCCAAGATGAATGCATCCAACCAACCACATATATGTCTGGTCATATAATAATAATAATAATAATAATAATAATAATAATAATAATAATGGGCTCAAAATATGCATTTTCCCAGTTCTTAGTACTCAGTTGTATTGTGAGTTCAGCTGCCTTGCCCTGAAATTCTTACTCCATTTGTAATTAAAATTGTGATATATTAAAAACATACATGCCAATTTTTGGATCTGCTTGGTTGCCATTCATCAGACTAAATATCTAAAGCTGGTGGCAGAACATCTGATTACTTTAAACCCTTATTCAAGTGAGAATGTCCCAGATTATTGAAATTTACTTGAATGTCTTTACAGAACAATACGTTTGCTCCTGGACCATCAGTGGGTTAAATGTACTGTTTTTGGCTGGGGTGGTGTATATGTTCTGTACTGTCTTCTGCTGAAGCTTCAATACCCTTGAAATCAAATAGTTTTAGGAGTACTGAACTTTGTCTGGAACATGTCCAATTATTATTTGTTATGTTTTTAAAAATCAAATGGAAACAGAAGAGTCTGGCTTCTTCCAAACAATGCCAGAGCTCAGATTAAACACAATCGATCACTGGACCAAGGGATTAAAATTATATGGAGAGTAGGGATAATCAAGAGAAGTGGGGATATCAGAACACCCCCCCATTCTTTAATGCAACATTGCAAAAATGCCAATGACTAGACTTGAGAAAATGACCTGGTCCACACATCATGGCTAGGGATGTAACCACTCAGCTCGGGGAGGGGCGTTGCATGCCAAAATCGGCCCCGCTCATGCCCGCCCAAGACTTGTGGGCCTTACTGGGTCCCGGCCCCGCTCGCCACTCCATGACGAGCCGCCCACGCCGCGACGTCCAGCCGCGACGTGACCCTGCGCCAGCACGACAGGACCGCGCTGCATCTTTTCCGTAGAAACCACGGCAACAGGGCTTAAAACAGCCGTTTTAAGCCCTGTTGCTCTGGTTTCTATGGAAAAGACGCAGTGCGGGGTCCCATCGCGCCTGCACAAGGTCACGTCGCGGCGGGCACAGGTGGCTCAAGCGGCGTGGAGAATCGCTCCACGCTGCTGAGAATCAAGCGGCGGGGGGGGCAGCACGGAGAGGAGAGGCACCCCCCCAAGATACGTGATTCATCACTGATCATGGCCAGTTCCTGTATTGTTTAACCCAGGAATTGGCAGGGACGTACAGGAGCAAGCGAGCAAGTGCACTGCCACCCACCCACTTGCCACTTCCACTTTCAATTAACAATCCAAGAACACCCCGGTCCTGGGTTGTTCCAAGATGTGCAAACCCAGAATCTCTGGGTTGTTTAGAGGTTAAACAACCCAGAGTTAACCCAACAACAAACCATGGGTTAACTCTGGGTTGTTTAACCCCTAAACAACCTAGAGTTTCCAGGTTCACATTTCATGAAACAACCCGGGGACAGGGTGTTCCTGGGTTGTCCATTGAAAGTGGAAATGGGCGAGCAGGTGGGAACCAGCATGCATGCTCCCTTAAACACACTCATAGAAACCATGGGTTTGTTAACCATGGGTTGTTTGATCGTACAAACCAGGTCAACTCAATAAGAGCTAACAGACTGGGCATTCTTCAAACTGAAGTAGAAATATTCACCATTATTCTACTTGCAAAAATATTTTAACGTTCTTTTGTGATACTAAAATGTAGTGTCCCCCATTATCTCTAACTATTGGCTATTCTGGCTGGAGCTAATGGGAGCTGGAGTCCAACAACATTTTGAGGGCCGCAGCCCTCAAAATGTTCTCCACCCCTGTACTAAATTCTGTTAGAATTCTGCATCTTGTCATAGTTTTTTAAAAAATAAAAAAATCATGCATGAGTCAAAAGATGGAAGGTTTATGTTAAAAGCTGCACTTCACTTTGGTCGATAAACCATGATATATATATTTTTATAAGTGCTATAACCTGCTTTGTGGATGAACTTTGAAGTTGTCATTTTAATATCCTGGTTTGTGCAAAGAATACCTGAAGGCACTCTGGCACTCTTCCTCACCCCAAATATCAACACAGTGGGTAGAAGCAAGCTGTAGCAAGTTGACATTAAGGAGAGAAAAACGTGTCAGTAGAATGACAAATTTAGGTTGATTGGACTTTGCATGCAGTCAGTATAGGAAATTATGCTTCTAATTATCTTTTTCAAGATGGTTTGTTTTGCAGCGTGTAATACTCAGTGTAGCTTGAAATAATGTCCTTTCCACTGTAGCCAGGGTTGATGATTTGCTGGCTGATGTAGCTCAAAGCTGGCCTCTGTGCTTTGGTAATTTTTTGTTTTGTTTTGTTTCAACCTTTAAGCCTGCAGGTATTCGCACTGCATGATTTATAATTTCAAGGTCTGTTTATGTACAGAGTTAGAACACCTTTCTATAGAAGACAGTGGGGGGTTTTGCTCAACGTTAAAGATATTGCATCTATATGGCTGTGTATGCATGAAGAGCAAACACAGATGTATTTTGCTCAGCTCCTTGACTTGGGAATACATGATGCTTATCGGTTTGTCAGCAAACACTAAAATATCCAGTCTTGAGGACAAATATAGTATAAGGGCAATGGGATTATCATTCAAGCCTTCTCTCGTTCATTCACTCTTCTTTTCCTTTAAGTACCGGTATGTATTCTGTGAATTTCCCATGGCTTTCTTGATATCTTTTGTGCAAGTGCCCAGGGAGAAAATCAAAATAAGCTAGGAACTTAATGAAAAATAAATTGATTGATCTGGGTGATACTTTTTTTTTAATGAACTTAGCACCACATATTTAAGTGTTGACTGTTTAGCAAAGATTAACATACAAGTAATACAAGCATACAAGTAATATATTGAAATCAGTTTGATCAAACCACAATAGCACTGCAATAATTGCTGCCAATAATTATTTCAGTGCTTATTAGGGTTATCAGCATATGCATGTAATGCCTAAATTATTTTCCTTCTATCATGTCGAGATGAAACTTTTAAATTATTGTGGTCAAATTGTTCATTGGTGTCTACATATATGACTGCAAATGTCAATATTATGTTGAACAACAGTGCGCTTAGAATCTGGATAACCCTCAAAATATCCCTGGCACATAGATAATAAATGAACTCATTTTCATTCAATATAATTCTTTCCGTAGGAAGGAGTACCTGATTGAGTCACAACCTTTACACATGAATAAACAGGAGCAAAGGTGGCATGACTGAGTGAGCTCCACCAACAGCTGAGTGAGCTCAGTTACAGCTGAGAAGATAACTAAAGGATACTGACAACACTGATTCAAACTTCTGCAATAAGTTTCCAAGTCTTGTGGCAGACTAATACTGCCAGGAAAGACAGTGGCTTGGATCCTGAGTTACCTTGATACCTCACAGAAGAAAAGTTTCCTATCTCCTCCTCCCCCAACAGACTCTCCGCAACCCATCTCACATTGTTCAGGAGGGCCCCCCCCCAATCTTCCTTGCGTGAACTTCCTAAAGTTAACTTATCTTAAGATATACGCCAATGTATGTATATGAGAAATCTTTGAAAATTAAACCATGATCTACTATTTATACAAAAAAAGCTGCCCAAGGTCTGCCCAGTATGGGGCTATTCTTGCTAGTATGCATTGTCACAACCCAGTACTAGGAATACAATTCTTCTAGCTATCTTAAAAAGCCATTTAAATGGTTGCCCATTCTGTGCCTAAAAAATTGGGCAGCTTTGTTGGATATTAGACTCTAATCTCGGAGGTTTCTGAGTATCCAATGTCCTGCCAGGCTGCTGCCAGCAGGGCGGGAATAGCGAGCGACAGAGGTGATTTCCACCTGTCCATCCCCCTTCATGTGTTTTTTTCCCTCTAGAAGGGCCTCTGAGCCAGTCTAGCAGTGACGACGTGCTGCTGGGGCTGGGGCTGGGGCTGGGGCTGGAGCTGGAGGGGCCATATGATTTCTTGTGTCCTGGCCTCTCCTCTCTCCTCCCCTCCCTGGTTCTCTGCAGGGATGTTGAAGAGTCCTTGGTCTCGAGTCTCGAGTCGAGTCACGAGTCTTTAGACCCGAGTCTCGAGTCCGAGTCCTTGGTCCAAAATGGTGACTCACGAGTCCCGAGTCCGGAGTCACTCCCAAAACTGACTCCACGAGTCCCTATTAAAATCAATGGGGTTTCCCCCCAACAAAATAAGGCTATTTCAGATGTGTGGCTTAAATAAATTCTAGGCACAAGTGTGCCTTTTTATCTCAAAACTCTGCAACTGATTTTGGCAAGAACAGACAAGGCAGACAAACCCAAAATAACCAGGCAGGCAGAGAAGGCAGGGAACCCCAAAGCAGGCAGGCAGAGGCCTTTGTCTTGGACAATTCAAACTGTGGAACTGGTTAAGAAGAGACCAGGCAGGCAGAGGAGGCTGGGAACCCCAAACAGGCAGGCAGAGGCAGCCAAACCCAAAATGTCTGACCCTAACCCCCCACAACAACACATCAAAATAAATCTCAACACATCGTTGGGGCTGTGCTCCTGGTAGCTGTCCATAGTGGCCGAGCAGCGGCGTTCCTCACTTCCATGCGCTCTTCACCGGTGATCGCGCTCCTTCTGGCACAGCCAGAAGACTCGTCAACAGCCCAGGGACGTTGACGAGTCCTTGGTCTCGAGTCCCGAGTCGAGTCTCGAGTCCCATTAAAAATATTGGGACTCGAGTCCGAGTCGAGTCAGAGGGGGGACTCAGTCCGACTCACGAGTCGAGTCCTCGAGTCCGAGTCCCCATCCCTGGTTCTCTGAGGCCACTTTTGTGACATCATAATGCAGGTGAGGAGGCGAGTAAGGGGATGGGGGGGAGGGATCAGATTCCAAAGTCCCCCATAGTTATAGCAGTATCTACAGCCTTGGAGGGGGACTCCAAAGAATCCTATGGGACATTCTCCAGGGACCATAGTATTGCCAGAATATTTTCATATTCAGGTTTGCCTTCGAGGCAGAAAGCTAGCCTTGGAGACAGGTGCAGCTAAGTGTCCAGGGACGTAGCTGTTCTTTCACTCCACTGTGTGCCAGTTAACGTTTTTTCTATTGTGCTCCAAGGACACATAGATTAGTGGAGACTGGAGGTGTGTTAAATTACTTGCAGGTGTGCATAACCGCTTGTAAAGGATGGTCTTGTATATATTGTATATAAGTATGTAATGATGGTGATGATAGAGGCAGTCAGTCACTCTCTCTATCTGTCTGGCTCTGTATGCTATGCTCTGTTTTGCTCTCTGTATATGCTCTGTTCATGATCAAGCCAAAACCTTAGTAAATCTTTTACTAAAGAGTAATTTGGTTTGTGTTTTTTCCTTTACATGGACTGGCCTAATCCACGGGTCCAATATCCCTGCAACTCTGCTTCCTAGAGAGAATATTATTAATTTATTTCCCTGCTTCGACAAGTGTTGCTCTCCTTGTTGTTTTTAAGCTAATACTTTACTATACATTTACACTGGATGTGTATTGGTTGTGTTAAAGTACTGCAATTTCCATAAATTGCGTAAATACAACGTCACTTTTCAGTTGAGCAAAATAGAATCTAATTATGTGAATGCATTTTCCAAAAGCTGCAATATATATGGATAGTCTTCAGGATCTGAGTTTGATATGGAGGGGTTTGTAGAAAGATAGACTTTATTATAATTAGTGTCCAATGTTGTACAGACTTACCTGGGAGTAAACCCCAGTGAACTCAGTGGGGCTTACTTCTGAGTGAATACTTTTAGGATTGTACTGTTTACTAACTTTGACCTCATTTCACTCATTCTAAATATCAGTAAGAACTATATACTAGCACTAGCAGGATAATAGGGCAGATTCACCTGATCCCTTTTTAAAAAGAAAATGAAAATAGGTGTACATTTGGGGGTAATGATACCACAATCTACTTGGCAATGGATATGAAAAACAGTGCTAGTTCCTTGATAGCTGTGAATTTAAATGAAAACATAAATATTGAAAATGCACTGTCAATGGTACTTTACAACACATAGATTGGAAATACAAATTAGAAAATGATGATTGTTGGAGGCGTGCTGAACAAAACGTTGATTTAGTACACCTATTATGGAACTGCAACATCATGTAACACTTCTGGATAATTGTGCTTCTTCATATTGAACAGATTGCAGGATATAGGATACCAGAAGAACCCATAATTGTTCTGTTGAACTATCTGAATGGTCTCAGTGGAAAAGTTGATACTGATACGCAAATGTCCTCTGCAAACTGGTGAAACCTCATCCCAAATTCTCAGCTCTCCTGCTGACTTAAGATGGCTATTGAAGAGCATGGGAACAAGATAGGACTTTGCGGGACCCAATAGCATGAATGCCATATTGCCAAGCAGCGGTCCCCCAGTCTTGCCCTCTGGAAACAGCCCTCCAAATAGGCATGCAACCACCACAATGACATGCCTGCAACTTGGAAAGCCTATGCAGAAGGCTCTCATAATTCCCCCCAAAGCCTCTGACCTAGCATCAACCATGCAGAAGCATGCATGGTTGATAACTAAATCCTCTGGGAAGTCCAGAAGAGGAATCGTCATATCACATTAACTTCAGATAATCTTTTCCAACGAAGTGTGCAGAATCAGATGTATATTTATTATCTGAGGTGTAAATCACCTTGCAGCATTCTGTTCTAATATTGCATGCACCTGAACTGTAGATTGTTGTGTTAATATGAAGTAAAGCCAAGATTTATTTGTTACAGACAGGGCAGGGTCCAAGTTTGAAGGGGCCTGGGCAAAGTGTCTGATGGTGGGCCTTCTCCTATGTCACTGGGCCCTGATGGGCATACCTGGTTGTGGTAAGAGCACTCCAAGCAGTTATGGGCAGCTGGCTCTAGCTACCTTTTAAAATTTTCCATGATGTCCCAGAGCAATGCTTGGGGAATTAAAAGGGTGGCTAGTTTGGGCCACCTGGTGCTGCTTGGAGTATCAAGGCAGAAAAAATATAAGCAAAGGACTCAAGGTAGGCATCAGCAGTGGGCTACTGGGGCCCTGGAAGCTGCCCAGTTGCTGGTGCTGGACCTGGTAACTAGAAGATGCTTACATTTATGAGTAGACTACAGACAGCGGCTTTGCTCCAGTAAAAAAAGGGGGGGGATATAGATCAGCCTTTCGCAGGTAGGGATGGGGGAGACATACATATTGAAATGCAAACTTACCTAATTTAGCACTTTCAAACCAATATGCAAACTGACATGCAGTTATCTTTCAAAATTCACACGTTTCCAAATTCTGCAAAGGAGTTCTCCAATTAAAAAATGTGCAAAAAATATGCATATACAGTAATACCTTGGATTGCAAGTAACTTGGTTTGAGAGCGTTTTGCAAGACAAGCAAATTTTTAAATATTTAATTTTTTGTTTACTTAATATACAAGCGATGTCTTGCAATACTAGTACTGTAGTACGGCTTAAATTAAAAATCTCTTTACAATTTGGGGGGGGGATTTTGTTTTGATATAAGAGTGTTTTGGATTACAAACACGTTTCCGGAACGAATTATGCTCTCAATCCAAGGCATGATTGTATTGGGGAGGATAACATTCTAAAATGCATTATATTGGGGGGGGGGGATGCATCCTTAAAAGAAAAAGTCCAGGATGAACTGTAGTTAAGATCGGAGAACTCGGAATTCGAGTCCCAGTCCAACACTCTAACCCAGGGGTCCTCAAACTTTTTAAACAGGGGGCCAGTTCATTGTCCCTCAGATTGTTGGGGGGCCGGACTATAGTTTGAAAAAAATATGAATGAATGGATCAAGTAAAAAAAAAAGGACAGTCTAAAATTGAAATACATTAAAACGGCATAGAAAGGCTTGATTTGCATACTGAACATATTTATTTGTAGTGCAAAAAAAAACAGGAAAAAACAATACAATATTTATATTGTGTGATTTTAATTCAATTATTTTTTAATAAAAACATTACTATACTGCCTTTTGGCCCACAAGAGGGTCCCTAAAGGTAATGTACTACTATTTAAAATATTGTTATATTTTTTAAAAAAATTGAGAGCATTTAACACAAATAAAACAAAGCCAAGCAGTCAAGTTTAAAACACACCAAAAGCTCGGCAGAATAAAAATGTCTTGACCACCTGCCTGAAAGAGATCAGAGAGGGGGCCAATCTTCTTTGTTCTTATTCTTATTTTTAGATCTTGGTTTTAAAAAAAATTGTAACCTACCTTGAACTTCAATTTGAAAGGAAAGTGGGGTAAAAATATTCTAATGCTGCAATCCTGTTTCCTGGGAGTAAGCCCGATTGAACTCAGTAGGGCTTACTTTTGAGTAGACATGTCTGAGCGCTGGGAAGTGGGGCGGGAGCCATCCGCTTGCCCGGAGCCCTGCAGGGCAGGCGGCAGCGCCTGGGCCAGTGTCTCCTCCACTTTATCCTCCGGTAGAGGTGCGGTTGACCCGGTGGTGGGGCACGAGCCGCCCACCCGCCCGGAGCCCTGCAGGGCGGGCGGCAGCGTCACGGCCAGCGTCTCCGCTGGAGGAGGCACAGGTGAGTGCCGGGAAGTGGGGCACGAGCTGCCCGTCCGCCCGGAGCCCTGCAGGGCGGGTGGCAGCGTCACGGCCAGCGTCTCCACTGGAGCAGGTGCAGCTAAATAAAATGGGAAACTGAGAGAAAACAAAATTGATAGATTTATTCCATCCCTCTTTACAGGACAGGACTTTGCACATATAAGTATAGTGTACTCTAGGCATGACATTGGACAAACAAGAACTGTCAGGATAAATCAGCCATGCAAGTATTTTTAAAGTATAAAGATTCTCCTTATACAACATTTATTTATTTATTTATTTATTAAATTATACCCCGCCTTTTTTCCTGCAAGGAACCCAAGTCGGCTTACATAATCCTCCTCCTGCTCCTCTTCACTTTATCCTCACAACAACCCTGTGAGGTAGGTTAGGCTGAGAGGCAGTGACTGGCCCAAAGTCACCCCGTGAGCTCCATTGCCGAACAGGGACTCGAACCCAGATCTCCCAGGTCACAGTCCAACACTCTAACCACTACGCCACACTGGCTCAATATTAAGTGCTGGTGCTGCTTTCAATGACACCACATGACAAAAGTCCGGATATTCAATTCTGGAATACAGCCACCTATTCATAGATTTCATAGATCATAGAGTTGGAAGGAGCCTACAAGGCCATCGAGTCCAACCCCCTGCTCAATGCAGGAAACTAGAGGAGGGGTCTCCCATCCAAGTAACAACCAGGCTTGACCGTGCTTAGCTTTCCACGCTCAGCCAAGCTGAGCCAGCGTAAGCCACAGGCCTGTATAACAATATATGTCTGGTGGACAGCTTTTGCCTTGGTGGATAACAAGTTGTAGAGTCCGGTGTTCATTGCAGAATGAACGATTCCTCTGGCCAGGTATCCCTTTCCAGCTGCAGTGTTACATATCTACAACACACTTACAGAGCAATTCTGTTGAGGTTAAGGAGTGAGATTCCATGGCACAGAGACCACCAGTTCCTAAGCCCCGCTGGCTAGGTCATGCCAGCTAGGGCAGAAGATGGGGGGGGCAGCTTGTTCCTCCCCCCCTCCTGTGTACTGCTGCTTTTTAATTTCCTTCCCATTGACCACAGTGGGGATGGATTAACTACAACAGCTCCAGGGCTGCCATAGCGGTAGCATTTCAGTCCAAATGCCAGTCTTCTGGTGCACAACAATAAAATGCACTAAAAGACAGGGTGCAGTGTTTTCCAAATGGACAAACAAATGTTTGCCAAACAAGGGATGACTCCGTGCATAGAAAGAGCATTTAGTTCACTCTTAAGGAACAATATTCTGGAAAGGAAAAGGGAGCAGTTTTAAAGATTACGAATAGTACTTAAACTATTTCTCTTTAGGGCATACCATCTGAGTGCTGTCATTACAGCTTATAAAAGTTGTGAAAGTTACAGATGTAAAATGACAACCATTTTGTATTATGGAACCTATTTGAAATCATTAGAAAGCTTTTAATCAGCAGTCAGCAAGACTGACTTTGATTTTACAACGTTGCAAAGAGAGAAGTAGGAGTGAGGAAACTGGTCTTTTTTTCATTATCACAATTATCCTTTCTGAGTAGGAGCTTATCCAAAGATTTTTGTCCTCATACTATTTAGTGGTCCTATTTTGACACCAGTAGGTGTCCTGTGATAGTGAATGTTTAGAAGGATTATACAGAGATTACGGTATAATAAACATTAACTATGATTACTGACCATTTGTGATTGCCCTTTTCTTTTAATAAAGGTAGCCTTCTTATCATTTTGCAATGTTCTTATAATTCTGAGTTCTGCTAATACTAAGTCAGGCTGAACCAAAAATATAGTGTGGATGACCAGTAAATGTGGCTTTTTTTTCATTCCTCTCTAACCCAGATTCCCAGGTTTTGCAATAATGAGTCTCAGAAATGAAAGGGGGGGGGGTTGAATCTTCCCAACCTCAAGTAGTAGATGGTTTCAACAAGTTCTGGAGGAGGTAGCACTCCTCACAAAGGACCAAGTATGTAGTATGAAGGTTACTTTACGCTCAGCACTCTGTGGAAGCAGAGGTGGTGGTAGTGGCAAGTGTAAAGAAATGCATTTTTCTATTTGTTTATGCTTCCTAGTGTTTATCTATGGTAAATAACCTCAGAATGAGGGTATAATGTAACCAAGTAGGCCAGAAGCTGATCTCATCTCTGCTAATTTGGATTGGGCATAAGATGGTTGTGGCTATGTCGTCGTCGTCATTATTATTATTATTATTATTATTATTATTATTATTATTATTACATTACATTACAGTTATATCTATTCCCATCATTTTTCCTCTTGTGAGGAACCCAAGATGGCTTACATAGTCCTCCTCCTCTCCATTTTTTCCTTCTCTCCATTTTTTATCCTCACAACAACCCTGTGAGGTAGGGCAGGGCAGGCTGAGAGTCAGTGACTGGGCCAAAGTCACCCAGTGAGCTTCATGGCTGAGTGGGGACTAGAACCTGGATCTCCCATGTTCCAGTCCAACACTCTAATCACTACATCACTTGCTAAATTGGGGGTGGAGGAGGCTTCAAGCTGACAGTTTGAAAATTACTAGTGGAAGAAGCTGCCTTTGTTTTTATAAGGACCAGGTGGATAGTAAAATACAATTCAGATTGGTCAGGGGGTTAACAAATTTGATTGGTAATTAGAAGGTCCATATGCAATCACTGATTGATCACTAAGAAGGTGAGGGCTCTGTCAGGGCTATGAACATGATTGGTCAGAAATTAGTCAGAGACAGTTGACTGCTGGTTGATAGAGGACCTGAAAACCAGAGCTGGTGGTTGAACACAGCAGAGCTCAGAAAGGACCAAGCCTTCCAGTTTGAGAGAACCCTGCTGGGGAAAGACAAGATGACCAGAGCTTTTGGCTGAGGAGAGCAGAAAGCCATGCTGTGAGATTGTGGTGAAGCTACAAGCAGGCTGCAGAGCACAGCAGAGGAAGCCTTCATGTAGAGGTTTGACCATGTGGAAAACATCACCAGGCTGTCCTTGAAATGTCTGAACTATCCTAGAAGCCAGAAGGAGCAGTTAGAGCCTGAGGGAAAGGAAGACTGCTATACAGCATCTGTTCCTGGTTGTTAGTGATTGACTGGGGTAGGGTGAAGGTTAGCGAAATCTACTCTCAGAGAAAATATTAGTAACTAAGTATAGTTACAGTAAACCTGAGTAACTAAGAACAGCACAATGAAGGTGCTTCCAGATGGAGGGCTCCTAGCACTACTAATTAGAAGGCATGGTGCAGCTGCTCTGTATTTTTCTCCTTCATGGATTTTCTGCAGTAAGAGTAAAGACAGAAAAAGTGTTGGGAAAACATCAGAGGGAGTGGAAGATGTTGTCTAGACCTCTCCCCCCATAAAATTCCATTAATAAGGGCAGGTCGATAGCACAAGCTAGAGATGTATGAGAATTTCCTCTCAGCTCACAAATCACTCAAAAATGCCCCATTCATTATCCCGGATGTGAATGGGAGCACATTTTCTCTGAAAATGTTCGCAAATTCCCAGACTTTCCTTTACATTCACAATGTGTGTACTTGAAAAATGTGCAACTTTCTCAATGTACAACTTTCTCAAAATGTGCACATTTTAAATCACCCACACTGTAGTCTATGGAGAAAATTTGAGCAAATCTAGTAATTCTTTGCACAACTTTCACATTCGATAACTATTCATTTTGTGCAATTTTCCCATTTACATGGAACGAACAGCAATCACAAATGTGAGCGCAAATCCAGGAGAGGCAAGCAGTGATCGGAGAATCTTGGTGAGCTTGAACCTCACTCATTCATGCATCCCTGCAACAAATGCTTCATCTGGAAGCCCCCTTAAGCAATTTCATCCTACCATCTAAAAAGCAACATTTAATTTGCTCAACAACCCACTTAATGTTATTCATCTTATAAGCTTGTCCCTAGTGGTGTGCCAGTCCTATGCCTACCAAAATAGAAGATATTCTCAGGTGCCTGAAAAAATGTTTATTATGCCTTAATTACAGCCCCTGAGGTCTTTCCTTCCTCAGGGGCTGTAATTAAAATATAATTACAAAACATTATTAATGGTTTATAACACTCCTAAAATCTGTAAACATGTCTAAAAGGTTACAACAAATAATGTACCAAAATGCATCCACAATTTACAACACTTACAAGACATACATAACCATGATTTTTTATTTTATTTTTTGCTTTGCGTTATATTAGATAAAAGATCTGATTCATTGCCTTTACCTACTGATATGTTAAAACACACCCACATGTAGAAATATAAACGCTTCCCTTTCACAAGACTGCTTACATACACATCTAAAGTGAATCTGATATGGTAGACCAGGGGTCCTCAAACTTTTTAAACAGGGGGCCAGTTCATTGTCCTTCAGACTGTTGGGGGGCCGGACTATAGTTTGAAAAAAAATATGAACGAATGGATCAAGTTTTAAAAAAGGACCGGGGTCCTTTTTTTTTACTTGATTAACTGGAAAGTTATTATAAATTAATTATAAATTAATTTGCTGTCTAAAATTGAAATACATTAAATTTTAAAAAGGTATAGAAAGGCTTGATTTGCACCCTGCACATATCTTATTTGTAGTGCAAAAAAACAGGAAAAAACAATACAATATTTAAAATGAAGAACAATTTTAATCAACATAAGCTTATTAGTATTTCAATGGGAAGTATGGGCCTGCTTTTGGCTAATGACTTCCTGCATCTAATGCAGTGGACTCTGGTCCATGAAAGCTTGAGCCAAATTTGTTAGCCTTTAAGATGCCACAAGACTCTTGGTTTTGCTGCAACATGGACTAACCAAGGCTACCCCTCGCGAGATTAACACAGATTGGGATAGCTTTTCAGTTAAGGTTGCACTCTTGTTCTTTTTTTTAGGTTTGTTTGTTTTTAAATGGACCATGTGGATATTAGTAATAAAAAAAATAATCCCTGCAAGGATGAAGCCAGACTATCTCAGTTCCCGTGTGCCACGTTCAAGCTATCAGCTCTGTTCTTTTTTAGATGGTACAAGTTTTCTACACAGAAAGCAGTTCCACATAGGAAAAGCATGAGAACTATTGCCTTACCAAACTGACAGGCAACCGCATCCTAATGCATGCTTACTCACTGCACGCAATGGTGCTTACAGCCTTACAGTGCATAATCTTATACATATCTACTCAGAAGTAAAGTCTCTGCAGCTAGCGTGGGCCTACCTGGTTCCTCTCACCGTTTGCGGTGAGCCGCCCGCACTGGTTCCATCGCGTCACTTCCGGCACAACGGAAGTGACGCGACAGGACCCTGCTCCATCACGCTGGACCCCCGCGCTCTGTTTTTGGCGGGGGAAACCAGGGCAACAGGGCTTAAACAGCCCTGTTGCCCTGGTTCCCCCCGCCAAAAACAGAGCGCGGGGGTCCAGCGCGCCGGAGCAGCAGGATGTGACACGGCGGCAGCAGCTCCAGCGGCGGCGGCATCGGCAGCTCCAGCGGCAGCTCCAGCGGCGGTGGTGGCGGCTCCGGCGGCGGCAGCTCCAGTGGCATGGAGAATACTCCGTGCCGCTCAGAAGAGCAAGATTGGGCCGCCGCTGGAGGGGCATGGCCCAGCCGAGCCCCGTGACCCAGTCCTGCGAGGTGAAGGGTTCGCCTGAGGGAGAAGGCAAGGTGGGCGCACGCACGCCTGAAGCGCGGTGGTGGGGGCTGTTCTAACCCAGGAACTCAGCTTAACAGTGCGCAGTTTTACCCCACAGGGGGCCGGGGGGGCATGCCCCCCCAGCGGCTAAGCCGCCAATCCTCCCCTTCCCCCCCTAGGAGATGCTGGGCAGCCAATGGGCTGGATGAAAAGACCCACGGGCCGTAGATTGAGGACCCCGCGATAGACTCTCTTGACTGAGAAAACAACCCATTCCATTAACACTGACCCTTTATGGCCTTATTAACACATTCCTCTACAGAAACACTTTCTCCATGTGTTTCTGTAGGAAATAATTTTTACACACTGATACTTCTGCTAAAGACACTTTAGGTGGGGGTAGGGGTGGGCGATCCACCCAGCACTCAACATGCAGTGCGCAAGTTGAGTGCTCCTGCTGTGCAAGCACCAGCTGAGGTACTCACTGGACTTCTGGGTCCCCGGCTCTACGTTGTTTACGTAGAAAATAGCATAAGATACGTTAAAAACAGCCGTGATTTGCACAAATTACGCAAATCATGGCTGTTTTTAACGTATCTTATGCCATTTTCTACATAAACAATATAGCGCCGGAAACCAGAAGTCACTTCCCCAGCTCAGCTTGCGAAAACGCGAGTCGAGCCAGGGAAAAGGTAGGGTGAGCAGAGCTCAGGGGGGTCGAGCCCGGCGAGTTCGCTGGACTTCCACCCCTACGCCCCAGTCAAGCTCCGCACACATCCCTAGACTGGGGGGTATTTTTCACAAGGTCTGTTCTATGACACTTACCCGAGGTATGTTTGTATAGAGAGACTTCACATCTAAAGTAACTAATAAATCCTGTTCCAGTATCTTAAGAGTACTTATTCGGCATCTGATAGTTTTCATCCCAAACATGTAAAGCATGTTTCTATAAGGTACAGATTGTTTATTTTTGTGGCAGCAGTTCTAGATTTTATCATTAATACAGCATTCCCTACCTGAGATTAGTGGCATAGACCAAGTTGCTTGTTTGAAAAGAAGGAACATAGCTGGAATAGCCATGTTGTCTTGTTACACAGGGAGTGCCTTTTACTAGTTTGGGCTGGAACACCAACTGCGACCTACCTGGAGAAAGTGGGCAGCCTCAGTTGTGCATGCAGTAAGTAGTTACAGCCATGCTAGGTTATTGCACTGTGCATGGGGCTGCTTTTGAAGAAGGCTTAGGAACTTCAACTGGTACAGAATATGGCCACTTGGTTGCTTGCTGGGTCTAGAGAGTTAGAACATATTACACTGCTACAATACCATGTGTACTGGCTACCACTGTGTTTCCAAACCCAATTCAAAGTGCTGGTTTTGACCTTTAAAGTCCTAAATGGTTGGGGCCAGTTGATTTGATGGACCACCTGCATCCATTTTAACCTGCTGAACCCTAAAATGAGGATCAGAGGCCCTGGGTGCTTGGCTGCCATTAAGATGTTTGATATGCACAGGGATTCTATAGTCCCTAATCAACGGAACTCCAGGGATGTAAGATAGACCTCATAAATCTGACCTTCAAAAGGGTTTCAAAGACATATGTTTCAAGTGGCCTTAATTGAAATTATCCTATTGATTTTGCTGCAGGCTTACTGGCTTTTAGATTGCTATTTCACTGCTTTGAACTGGTTTTAAATGTTTTAATAACTGTATGTATTGTTGTTGGTTGTTTTTGAAATTTAATGTTTATAATTTGTGGTTTTAAATTATGTTGTATTATTGAAATTTTAATTTTGATGGGTGATATTTGTTGTAAGAGGCCTTCAGAGGACTCTGTTCTGAAAAGTAGCCTAAATATATTTTAAATAAATATAACTCAAGAGCAGGAACCTGTCTGTTGCTATTGGAATGGAGCTTCTAGACACTTCTCCATAAGGCAGGAGTGGGCACTGGGCAGCTTCAGGCACGCCGGGGGGCAATTTCCTTCCTCCTGGTCCTCCCCACCAGGCCATATTCCCACCACTGTGCAGCCAAAAGAACAGGGAAAGGGAAGAAAAAAAGTCACTATTTGCTGCAAAGGTTCACCAGCAAACCACCACAGAGGCTCAGAATGGACAAATCTAGCTTGTTTTCAAGCTTTGTATATTCTAAGCCTCTATAGCCATTTGCTGTTGAATTTTGGTGGCAAACTGTGACTTTTAAAAACTTTTCCCATTAAAAAGAAATAGGCATAGTGGGGAGGGGCAGACTGGGGGACGCAGGGGCTGCATGCAGCCTATGGGCTGCATGTTGCCCACCCCTACCATAGGGGAGCAGGCCTCATGCCTAAGAAAAGCCAAGAACCATTTGTGTAAGGACAGTTATAATAGTTTTTAAATTTATAGCTATAGATTTTATATGACAAAAAGGCATGTTTCATAGCTTAGTCTAGGAAAAGGCAAAGAAAATGTGTATTTATTTATTCATTTTTAATCTGCTCAATAACAAGTGTTCTCTGGACAGATTAGAAACAGACTTATGGCACTTCCAAAAGTACAAAAGAGTACCAATTCACATGTCAAGTACCATGGCCATAACCATGTTTCTGCAGGGCACATAGAATTTGCAGTTATTGCTCTTTTTGCCTGATGAAAATTGCACATATTAAGAAGATGTACAGTTATTTTTCTCAGTGGAATGTTGCTTTGTTTGTATCCCTTATTAATAGAACCAGTCACAGCATCTGGGTATTTTACTCTTGTGTCATGCTGGGCCGATATTGATATTGAGCTACCATGGTTTGTTCTAATTGCAGGCCTTAGTTTACTCATCTATGAAACTTGTATAATAATGTACTTATCTCCTTCACAGGGGTACTGTGAAGCTTAATGAATTAATTCTGGAGAGTGCTTGAGATCTCCAGATTATAGGTGTGCCACTAGTAGAAGCAATTAATTATTACTTTTATTCCCATTCTCTCTGAAGACGCTGTAAACTCTGAATCAGTCGTTGTACTGAAGGTTACATTTTAGTTTTGCACCAAGAGACCATTACATTTCTGCAGTGAAAACATATATCAGTGCCGACTTGGATGCCATAATTGATACAGGTCCAGTGCATGTAACTTTGGCTCCTGCTCGTCCAGTTATAATGCATACTTTTCTATTTGTACAGCCCAAGTGTTTGGGCAGGATCCTTGGAGAGCTGAGGCCTACCACTTGTGTGCTGGATCCGTCCCCTTCCTGACTTATAAAAGCAGCCAGAGAGGACTGGTTGAATGGGTAAGGATAGTGGTGAATGCCTCTTCATAGCAAGGTGTGATTCTATCTTGCCTAAAGGAGGTGCTGATAAGACATTTGTTTTTTGTTTTTGTAGCTGGGGGAAAAAACACCTCCCTGAACCGCAATGAATTGGATAATTTCCAGCCAGTCTCCAATATTACATTCTTGGGCAAGGTACTGATGTGTGTGTGCTGGCTTCTCAGCTCCAGGGATTTCTGGATGAGATAGATTATCTAGATCCATTTAAATCTGGTTTCAGGCCTGGTTATGGGACAGAGACTGCTTTGGTCACCTTGGTGGATGATCTACGCTGGGAATTGGACAGGGTGTGTGTGTTCCTGTTAGTTCCACTGGACTTCTCAGCAGCTTTCGATACCATCAATCATGAAATCCTTCTGGGGTTTCTGTCTGAGGGGGGACTAGGAGGCTCCAGTCCTTCTTGGAGGGCCAATCTCAGAAGGTGGTGCTGGGGGATTTCTGTTCAATGCCATTGACATTGGTTTGTGGTGTCCTTCAGGGTTCCATCTTATCTCTTATGTTATTTAACATATACATGAAACCACTGGGAGAGACTGTCCAGAGTTTTGGGGTTCAACACTATCAGTATGATGATAACACCCAACTCTATCTTTCCTTTCCATCTAAATCCAAGGAACCTGTTCTGGTTCTAAATCAGTGCCTGATGTCGGTATCGGTAATGGACTAGATGAGGGCAAACAATTTGAAGCTTAATCCAGGCAAGACAGAGGGACTTTTGGTCAGTTGAAAGGCAGATCAGGGAATAGGAATTCAAGCTGTGCTGGATGGAGTTGCACTCCCGCTGATTTTATTTTATTTATTTATTATATTTATACCCCACCTTTTTTCCTGCAAGGAACCCAAGGCGGTTTACATATAATCCTCCTCCTCTCCATTTTCTCCTCACATCAACCCTGTGAGGTAGGTTAGGTTGAGAGTCAGTGACTGGCCCAAAGTCACCCAGTGAGTTTCATGCCGAGCGGGGACAAGAACCCGGATCTCCAGAGTCCCAGTCCAGCCCTTGAACCTGGATGCCCAGGTCTCGGTGGTGGCCAGGAGTGCATTTGCACAGCTGAGGCTAGTGCACCAACTAGAGATGTCAGATCTGGCCACGGTCACACATGCCTTTGTTACATCCCACTTGGACTACAGTAATGCACCCTACATGGAGCCACTTTCAAAAACTGTTCAGAAACTTCAGCTGGTCCACAATGCTGCAGTCAAACTATTGACTGAGGCTGGTTACAGGGAGCACATGACTCCCTTGTTACAGCAACTTCACTGGCTACCAGTCTGTTTCTGGGCAGAATTCAAAGTGCTGCTTATGACCTATAAAGCCCTATACGGCTTGGGACCAGACTACCTGAAATGCCGCCTTCTCCCATACAAGCCTGCCCAGTTCTCAAGATCTTCTGAAGAGGCCCTTCTTCTGAGACTGCCACCTTTGGAGGCACTTTTGGTGGTGACACAAGAGAGGGCCTTTTCAGTGGGCGCTCCCAGGCTGTGGAACTCCCTACCGAAGGAGGCTAGGTTTGCTCCCTCTCTGCAGTCCTTCCACCAGCAGGCAATGCAAAGACCACTTTATTCAAGAAGGCCTTTGGCCTGTAAGTGAATCTGTTTGGTTCTGTTTTTAATTTTTTTCCTGTCATTAATATGTTTGTATTGTATTTTAATGTATTGTTTTTAATCAATTTTAATTGTACCTGTAAGCCACCTTGAGAGCCATTTTATGGTAGAAAGGTGGGGTACAAATCACATAAATAAATAAAATACATCCAGGCACATCAATAATGTGCAACAAAAATTACAACAACATGTGTTCCAGATATTCCTACCTTACTGTCATAATCTACATGTCCAGTGTGAACATCAGGCTGCTGCCAAGAAATTGGGCAGGATGTAGCTAAACATTTCAGCTGCAAGTCCCATTGATTTCAGTAGGTGAGAATTAAATTCTTAATTTTGGCCTGCTGTTCCATCAAGGGTGAGCTATTCCAGCTGTTCTGCCCCAGGCCCCTGTCTGGAGACCTCATAAGGCCTGGAGTTGCAGGTTGGGAGGCACTACTTCAGGGGAGAGATGGTGTTCCATCAAGGGTGAGCTATGCCATCTGCCCTGCCCTGCCCTGCCCTATCCCCACCCCCATTCCGGCCTGGGAAACCTGATAAGAAACTGGGGGTTGCTTTAGCTCAGGGCTCTCCAACCTTGGGTCCCCAGATGTTGCTGGCCTACAGCTCCCAGAATCCCTTGCCATTAGCCATGCTGGCTGGGTATGCTGGGAGTTGTAGGCCAGCAACATCTGGGGACCCAAGGTTGAAGAACCCTGCTCTAGCTCTCCTTTGTCATTTTTGTTGATTTGCTTTTTCTTTTGGCCGTGAAGAAGGCTGTACTTGGGCTTTAGGTTTTTCAGTATTAAGTAGTTGTTTTGATTTTGTTGCCTTTAAACTTGTATTATATTGTATTTATATACTTTTGTGAGCCACTTTGGGCCCTTTTGACCCAAAGGCGGCATGGAAATAAACTATAAAATAACATGTAAGCCACCAAGGTGAACACAGACCTAGTTATTTATTTGTGAGTCTGGGAAGCTTGATGCACCATCCCCCAATTTTTGTAGTCTTGGGCAGATAAGAAAAGCAGGAGACTTATCAAGCCTCTGGAGGGTACCATACAGTTCAGGCAAATCACACAGTGGGCAGGCCTGCATTTTCTGCAAGTAGAATGTTTTTTGAGTATTGCAATGTACGTGTTTTGTACATTTGCCATCTACTGCAAAAACAGGAGCCAGTGTGGCGCAATGGTGAGAGTGTTGGACTGGGACTCGGGAGATCCCGGGTTCTAGTCTCCACTCAGCCATGAAACTCACTGGGTGACTTTGGGCCAGTCACTGCCTCTCAGCCTAACCTACCTCACAGGGTTGTTGTGAGGATAAAATGGAGAGGAGGAGGAGGGTTATGTAAGCCGCCTTGGGTTCCTTGAAGGAAAAAAGGTGGGGTATAAAATAAATATAATAAATAAAATTAAATTTAAAAAAAAACAGGTTTATCTTTGAAGGTGAAATTTAGAATTGTGTCACAAATGTGTATACCCAATTTTATTGCTTTACTTGAATTCCAAGGTTGATGTTGAATTACAAACAGTTTCTGCCAAGAAGGTAAAGACTTGGGCCAGACAGCTAGAGTGAGAAGGGGAGAAGCAGAAGGCAGAAGCAGTGGTAGCAGGAAAGGGTGGTAGGCAAACAAGGGAGAGCAGCAACAGTGGAAAGGGGAATGAAGAAGTAGCAGCAGTTGCAGCCACCCAACATAAGGGTTTATATCCAATGTTAGTCTAACTTAGGTCCCATTCATTTCAATGGGTCTCCTCTAAGTGGGACTAAAATTGGATACAACCCAAGCACACACCCTTTACCAGGCAGGCCAGGAGCCCAGGAACACTTTTCTTTCATGCAGAGGGTCCCTGGGAGAAGCCACTGGGAGGAGGCAGATTGGAATGACCAAAGTGAGCTTGAGGAATTTGCACACCTGTGTCTGAAAACTCTTGTAACCCTGCAACTCCCTAACCTCTATGCTAGGGATGGACAGATCTTTTTTAAAAATTTTTAAAAAATCTCATGTTCTTTCTAGCCAGAATATGAAGGAATTTGTGAATTTTGGTAAATTATTTTCAAACCTGAACTTGAACGAAATTCTCACCCCTCTGTACTAGCCAAATTCAATAGGTGCCACTATTCCCAGTCAGCATGGAGAGGACCATGTTGTACTTGCCTGCCATGTAGCTGTTAAAGATGAAGAGCCTATCAGAAAGAAAAGAGGTGACAATCCTAATTCACCACCACAAATATATATGACTGAATCCACAGGGAATCAGACCCAGACTTTGAAGGGCTCTGCCTGGATGGATGAATCTATCAGTTTTGGTTTCTCTCACATTCAGTTTTCTTTAATCTCATGTTCTTTCTTTTAGGAAGTTAGTGAAATGTACACATGCTGTGCTATGTTTTGGGGTATAATTAAAGTTGTTTCTCTTTTGTACTTTTAATTGTGATGGTGATGATATATTTGGATTTATTGCTGCATTGGTTTCATTGTTTTATTATTTGGTTTGATTATGGTTTTATGTGTTGGCTGTATTGCCTCAGCTGCCTTCAAGAGCAACAGAGCAGATTATTAGAGTGTGCCACGTTCTAAAGCTGCTGACTATGGCTACCAGGATTCCTAGAAAACTGCCCTCGGGTGGAAGCATTTTGGGTGCTCTGCCTTGTGAATGAATGTGTGGACCTAGTCTAGAGATAGTGTAATGGTGTTGGCTTTGGATGATACATTGAAGTTCATTTAGATATATATGGAGGACTATACACTTGGAGATCAAATGTGGCGTGTCAAAACTGGACCTCTCTCAATTATGTGAAGAGTTTCTCTTCTCTCTGAGTTATACTATATATAATATCTTCAATGAATTAATCAAGCTGGTGTGTCACTATGCTAATATCCAGACATCCTCCTGAGCTACCAAGGAGACTGCTGTCAGAAAGAGAGATAATAAATTACCTTGTCTGTCCTTAGTAGTTCAGGGTTTGTGTGATGAAAAAACTTAAGTGCCAATGTCTCTGGTTAGAATTCTATATATATATATATATATATATATATATATACACACATACACACATACACACACACACACACACACACACACACACACAAAACCAGTCAGGCCAAACAGCTATGTGAAACACTTAGTAACTGCATGTTAAGTTAAACATTCTGATTTCTTATTCCTCTTGCAGGGGATATCACAGAAATCCAGATTCAACCAAATTTAATTGGTATGATTAGGGCTCCTGCTTGATGCATCTGGTGGATTCTAGTACACCCCAGATCCATTCTTGACCTCACCAAGGTGCATTTTATGTCTTGATTCCATAAGGGAGCAATCCCATGGGCCTCTAGACAGCATCCGAGGGGCCATCGGATATTTTGGATCCCAGCTCCAAGCTCGGACCTTGGAGCTGGGAATCAGAACGGGGAATCAGAGCTCTGACCCTCCTCCCCCTCCGCCTTGCAGCCAGCTTCCTCTCTGAGGTCAGGAACATGAGCTCGGAGAGGGTAAAAGGGAGCATCTTGGTGGGTGGGGAGGGGAGGAGATTGGAGAGGCCAGGATACGAGCTATCCTGAGGCCTCTCCACTGTCTCCAGTCTCCTTCCCTCCCCCTCCAAATGCTTTTGCTAGACAGGCAAAAAGCCCATCTAGCAAAAATGCAGGGCGGGAGGACAGGAAGGCAAAGATTACCTCCGCTGCTCCTCCTGCCCTGCATAGGATGCTGCCTTGTAAGCCTGCGGATTCAGGGGCTTATGTGAGCATCGAGGGCGCAACCATAGGATTGTGCCCTTATATATTTGTGTGCCTTGCTGGAGCCTTATGTGCATGATTGGCAAGGCCTAGCAGTTGTTTCAGAATTCACCAAATTCCAGTATCCTATCCAGACATCCAGTAGAATAAAGATAAACAAATTGTTTCCTCCATAGCATTTCTGGACCAGAACTGAGCAATTCCATCCTTCTCTGCATCCAGCTGTCTGATGGTATCACATTTAGCCTAATAGGTAAGATTTCAGGGCAAACTTTTGTCACAAAAAGACAGGTCTGTGTTAAATCATAAACCTGGATGTGATCAACAGGCCATCTTGACCATCCGCCAGTCCTATAAATCAAGCTGTAATATCCACACTGCTATAAACAGCGAGCTGGTGTACAACAGAAGGCACCTACAGAGCAAATAACTCCAGATGAAGGAGCAAGATAAACTAGCCTCATGATGTAGCAGAAAGAAGGGGGCAATGTTAGTGAGGATTCTAGCCATTATAATATGTGGCGGGGTGAGGGGGAGACTCACTTCAGTACCTCCAGATATGATGAATTAAAAATCTATCAGCATGTAGAAAACTGAAGCTGAAAGGCAGTTCCTAAGGTCATCGTTTTGAATCCCTGTATCCAATTATTTAAGGCTAGTGCTATCCACGGGCTCTCAGTGTAGAAATTATATTTCATAGACATCTCATAGGTCAATAAAATATGAAGAGGAAACTTGGCAGCCAGGATCCAAATAGCTACTTTAGGTGCACCCAAAAGTCCAGTGGTATGTTTGATTTCTTTCTTCTTTCTTTCTTTCTTTGAACAGACGACCATACCATGTCACAAATTGCTTTTGAAACTCCAATCGGTTTCCAAAGTGATTTGTCACTCCCTTATGAGGTTGGGCTGGTTTTTTTTGTGGTTCTTTTGATCCTAGCAGGAACGTTCTCTTCATTTATATTTTTACTTTAGCACTGGACAAAAGTCTGAGAAATAAGCTCTACATGGGTCGGATTTGTTTTATACCTTTTTATCTCCTTCTCCAACTTCACAGTCTTTATCTATGAGTCTTGAGTTGCCAATTAATCTGAAAATTGTCTGGATGCCACATACTCCTTATTTTACATTGAGGTTGAAATGATAGTTCCTCACGTGCATGTGTTTTCCTAGCATAAAATAACTCCTGCTAGTTCTGCAGCCAATGACAGATAACATTTCTTGGTAAAAGAGGCTGTGCTTTGAGGGAATCAAACTGCTATTCTTTTCTCACTTTGTATGAAATCCCAGTTCACAATTTCTGGTATCAACTACCAAATGTTGATGTGATGGGAATCTTAAGTTGTTGTTGTTGTTGTTGTTGTTGTTGTTAGTAGGTGTGTGTTTTGTTTTGTTTTTTGACAAGTGGTGCTCACTACACATCAGATGCTATGACATAATATAATATTGCTTATAATGTTGCCTTCTTGAGTTTCTGATCCTAGCATCTTTGAACTTGACACCTAAGAATTCTAGTTTTATGCCTCTTTGCAAATGCTGTGGTTTCCCACTGAAAAACATATGCAATTGCATAAAACAGTAGTTGGTTCACTTATAAAACTGAAAGGATCATCTTGGCTAGGGAAGGGAGAATCCGTGAGGTTTGAGCTTATTGAGATTATCCTGTTTTTCACCCCTGAGCTCAGTTCTTCTCACTCCTGTTTCCAAATGCAAGCTTTTTTTGTGTGTGTGTGAACCAAAAAAGTGCATATTTTGGAACTCATTTTTAAAGTGAGCAGCCAAAATGCACACTTCCCCTCCGCCCACCTGACTAAAGTGTGAAAGTGCAAATTGTTCAAATGTGACCACAAGTTTGGGAACTTGCGAACTTTTCTGGAAAACTGTGCTCCCATTCGCATTTGCGTACGTAGAGGAGAAATAACGACTCAGACACAGTTGTAGGGTACAATTGGTGGTAAAATGAAGAGACATGCCTTATCTCCCCAAAGCTGAGCTGTGAGGCATCAGGTGGCGAGAGCCTCGGGCATGCCTCTCACCTAAAAGGTGCCATAGGACGATCACTGAGCCCCTAAACTGCCTAATCCCACACTTGACCGCCACAGAGAGAGACAAGTTTACTTAGTCTACTCTCCCCCACCTGCCAGAAGAAATCCAAGCAGGGCCCTTCGCAGATCCTCCAAAAGTATGTCAAGCCCAATGATCGACAGGTGAACCCCATCCCCTCTATACAGCTCCCTCCTGGCCAAGGAAATGCTGGGATGAGGTGTCGTAAACAGCGGTGCTCACAAACCTGTGGGGGGGCTCGCCTCTCCGCCACCTCGCCTCTCCGCGGCAGCGGTCCCCCTGCCTCAATCTTCTGAGCGGCGCGGAGCAGTTCTCCACGCCGCTCGAGCCGCCGGCGGCTGGTCCCATCGCGTCACATCCGGCCCCGGAAGTGACGCGACGGGACCCTACGCAGGCGCAATACGTCACGCGTGGGTCCAGCGCACCTGCGCAGGGTCCCATCGCATCACTTCCGGGTCCAGATGTGACACGATGGGACCAGCGTGGGCGGCTCGCCGCTGAGAGGTAAGCCACCACTAGACAAAGGTAGGCCCACGCGAGCCCCGCATGGACGTGAGCGGGGCCGATTTTGGCCAGCTATGCCCGCGCGCGGCGACCCTCCAAGGCCCCTACCTATCTGCCCATTCACTTTGCGCACTGCCTTGTGCAGCTGCTGGTGAGACATGGCATAACGCCAATGAAAAGAGGCAGCATGTTAGACCAGAGCACCCAGACTCCTGGCCAATGATGCTGCACCAGAGCAAGGTCTGTCAACACTTGCTCAATCAAGGCCTTGCTCTTCAGCAAGCCTAATTATTCCCACCCAAATGCACGACCAGTACATGAGGGGGGTTGGCGCCAAGCCAGAGCCAAACAGCAGCGGGAGGAGGCCAGGAGCAGAATCGCCAGCAAGATGCCCCGCAGCAAGCAGAGGCTTGTTGCAGAGACGGCCTGAAATCATGGCAAGTAGAACTAAAAGTACACCCCCCTCCAGCCACACACACACACACACACACACAGTGCAACACTAATTAAAATGGCAAAAGAAAATAAAATGGAGTGAATGTAAATGAAAAGGAAAGCAATCTCTCTCCCCCTCTCGCACTCACACACTCAGCACAACAGCTATCCAAGTAACTTAGCCAGAAGCGACAACTCAGTACAGGCCCTTCTCCTCTGCAGCCGCTTTAGAAAAGAGGCAGAAAATGGTGGGTGCAAGCCTAATAATGGCTCTGCCGCCCCGCCCATTCTGCCTCCTGATTGGGTGATAGTAATCAGACCATTATGGTCTGATCGTAATTCTCCCCATCCGCAAATTTGCCCCCCCGCCACAGCTACGCGTGGCAAGGGAGGGGCTTTATGTTTGGGGTTGCAAACGGGGCTAATTCAAAGTAAAAACGAACGAACCCAAATGAAATTCTCATACATCCAAAGATTCACTCAATTGTCTACAACAGAGATCTCAGTGCCCTGGGGTAAAATACTTCAGAAGGGGCACAAACAATTTCTTTTGAGTATTGTAAAAGCTGATACCTATTTAACTGTTATATTGTGATAATCTCTTTAATCAGTCTTGCAGATTTATTTCAAGGCCCTCATGAAAAGGACTATTATCTGTTAAGCTACCATTACTGATAATTATTTGGCATTTTAATTATTCAAGTGTGGAAATTTACTTTACAGGATAGTATAAACTTTTTGATAAGTACCAAATCAACTGCCATCTGATGCAAAGCAAAAAGGACACTAATTAGATTTAGGTTTATTACCTGCTGAGATATTTTGAAAATATATTTATTCTGTACCATTTTGCATTCTTTATGCTAATGAAATAGTGGTTGCAGTGTAGACCTTGAACTAATTCAGAAGATGCTAGCTTATTATTGCAAAAAACTGTTTTCATTTAACATATGTCTAAATGATGGATTTTCATTGATTTTCTATGTAAATGAAAGCAATGTCTGATCAAATATCTGCCCATATTTCAAGGACAACAAAATATATACGGAGTTTCAATAAATATTCATTTAGGTTCTTTATTTGAATTGTCCTTTTAAAAATTATCTTTTTATATAACTTTAGTTTGTGTGCGTGTATCTGTGTGTGTGTGTGTGTGGAATCATTCTATTTGTTCTCCATAATTTTTGTTATGTTAGAAGGTAGGACTCACATGTACTCTATGTATTTCATATATATCCTGTATCTCCTGGAACAAATGTTGGAAAAACCCAGTTTTCATGATGGGATGAAGGATTACATAGAACCACCATTACCAGCCTACCTGAATTTCTGAGCAAACAATATGAAGAAGGAAAGCCATAGGGAACTTTCCCCAATAGCCCAAATTCACTAAGAAGCAATCACAGTGGATATAGGGGTATTTCCTGTGTCAGGAAATGTGTCAGTTGAAGAGGGTAGCAACAAGTAAGTAGACTGGTGGCATGGAGTCCAGTCTACACTGTACATTCACAGCAGTCTCTAGCAGCATGATGATATGAGAACTGATGATATTACTGGAAGCAGCCTGTGCCTTCCAATAATATCATCAGTTCACATCAGAGTTCTGCTTAGGATCATCTCCTGTTCATTTTTAGCAGGGTACTTTGAGAATGGATGATAACAGTGTCTGTATCCAGATGTGAATGGTTAGGGAAGGGACCAGATAGGTCATTGTTTGTTTCACTATTTTTATATCTCGTTTTACCACCAAGTTACTGGGTTTGAAGGAGAGAGGAGATCTTCTGAAGAAAGGATTAGAACAGGAGTGGGGAACATGTGACTCTCCGGGTGTTGTTGAACTACAATTCTGACTATCCCTGACCCTTGGCCATTCTGGCTGGACCTGTTAGGAATTGGAGTCCAACATCATCTAGAGGGCCACACATTCCCACCCCTGGATTAGAATCTGAGTTGAAGAACTCAAGGGACATTACACCTTTGTACTGAAGGTGACCATTATAAGTTGGTGTGGTTTGTATTCCAAACCAGGAATTACAAACTTTGGTGACACCATTACTCTTTTTCCGTTGGGTCAAGCAGGAACCAGTGATGGGGACTTGGACTCCAGGACTCAACTCGTGAGTCGGGATTGAGTCCCCCCTCTGACTCGAGTCAGACTCGAGTCCCAATATTTTTAATGGGACTCAAGACTTGACTCGGGACTCGAGTCCCAATATTTTTAATGGGACTCGAAACTCGACTCGGGAGTCGAGACCAAGGACTCGTGTTCCAAAATCGTGTTCCTCAAATGAAACATGGATAGGTTTTAGGAAGTACATCAAGTTTATTTTTTAAAATCATTTTCCTAAAATGCAACCTTTCAGTTTCAGACATTTTGGGTTTGGCTGCCTCTGCCTGCCTGTTTGGGGTTCCCAGCCTCCTCTGCCTGCCTGGTCTCTTCTTAACCAGTTCCACAGTTTGAATTGTCCAAGACAAAGGACTCTGCCTGCCTGTTTGGGGGTTCCCTGCCTCCTCTGCCTGTCTGGTTATTTTGGGTTTGTCTGCCTGGTCTGTTCTTGCCAAAATCAGTTGCAGAGTTTTGAAATAAAAAGGCACACTTGTGCCTAGAATTTATTTAAGCCACACATCTGAAGTAGCCTTATTTTGTTGGGGGGGAAACCCATCGATTTTAATAGGGACTCGTGGAGTCAGTTTTGGGAGTGGCTCGTGACTCGTGACTCGTGAGTCACAATTTTGGACCAAGGACTTGGACTCGGACTCGAGACTCGGGTCCAAAGACTCGTGACTCGACTCGTGACTCGAAACCAAGGACTCTTCAACATCCCTGGCAGGAACATGCAAAAGAAAACTCAATCTGTTCTATACCACCTCACACCATCTCTTCCCAGATACTACTTTTTCTAACTTCTCCCCTTTCGTGCATATTGAATTGAATCAGGGAGATTGCTGGTGGTGTGATTAGTTAACTTAATGCATGCCTACATCTATAAAACACATACAATATGGATACATTTTTATCGCCAAATAAATGCTAAAATGCAATGAGATAATGCTAGTGGGCAATAAAAGGGGATGCTGGAAGACAGGGTTGGGCAACTTCAAAGAGTTGGGAGGGCACGGCACATTGGACTCCCCAGAATCACCTGGGGGATTCATTCACCCCTCCCCCTGCTTCTGATACTAGAAGTGGTTGCAAGGCTGCATTCCCAGTGATTCTGCTGGGAAGCAAGGCATGTGTGGGGTGCATGTGCCTTATTTCCTAGGAGAATTGCGCTCCCATCAGCCCCATGGTGGGGTCTGTGCCACTGAGGCAGGGGACCCAGTGGGGGCAACAAAACTCTCTGGGGGGCACATGTTGCCCTCCCCTGCCATAAAAGGAAAGATTGTTTGTTTGCTTTTCTTTGGGTAAAAAACAACAACAACCCCACCTTTTTGAAGGATATGCATCCATTACATTTTACACTTACATTGTGCTCCATACTATGCACATATAAAGTTGGCTCTGGTACTGTATTGATTAAATAGCTCCTTCTCTTACTATCACGGGTTTGAAATTTTGCTACCTAATTTGCTAAATAATTGCAGTAGACGTGTCATTAATCATGCTGTTGGTATAATTAACATTATCAGTACACGTATTAGAAATGAAGAATAAAAGCATTTAGTAATTTCTAATTTGTGCTTGGATGCTTAGCAGATACTGCTTTAAATTGATTTATTATTTGGTCTTTTGCAGTTTTCCAATTGTAGGACTGCTAATCTACATTAGGCAATTCCGCTTTCACCCACCCTCCATCTCAAATTCCCACAGAAAGTGCCTGTTCATTAAAGGCTCCATTAAAGAAGCTGGGGCTTCTAAATTTTGCTGCTGCACATATTTGTGCTACTTGGATGGCTTTTCTGTACCAGAGCCTTCAGCAAAGCGGATTTGCTTCTTTTTTAGTTTAGCTGGGTTTACTTAACAGGTTTCTAATATGCAGTGAGAAGAAATATTGTCACCCTAAATTAATCGTTTTCAAACATTGATATTCCTCGGAAGCTTCTCGGTGGGTCCCAAAATGAGAAAATTGCTCATGCTGGACCAGCATCCTTGAAAATCAGCTTGTCAGCCACAAGTATTCCCACCATTACCTGTCTTTTCCTGCAGTGGAGAGAGACACGTGTTGCATGTGCTCCAGGGGATTCTCAGCTAGTTGAGGGCAATACCGAGGACCAATACACCTAGCCTACGCTGCCTACACTCTAGCCTACATCCTAGAACATGCCCCCAGAGTCATCTTAGCGTGGCAGCATAACCAATTTTTCACAATATCCTGTACTTCATGCACTTTTCCCGAAAAGCACCAAATTGATACCATTTGTAGACGAATGCATAATGATAATTTTTTGTACAAATAGGCATGCGTTATAGCATGTACGTGCTCATGCACAGCCAATTGAAATAATGTTTCTGTTTGAGCATGATATAAATCACAGTGACTCATATAACAAGCATACACTTTTCTGTAAAAGCACTAAATTTATACTATTTGTGGGCCAATACATACATACAATTCCTGCTGAAGAATCACTTTTTGTCACATATAGTGCAGCTCCTGCAGTCATGAGCTGGGAGCAGTTTGCAGTTGTACAACTTAAGTCACTCCTGTTGAAGATGGCGTCTGAAGCAGTAACAGCTTTTTTTAGAGCTTCGGCATGTTTTGCTTTTAACTGTTTTAACCGTTCTTAATTTTATCTTATTTTTTATTCCTGGGCTCAGAAACTCTGGTGCTCTGATTAGCCAGAGTTTGGGAGTATGTTTGGTGTCTGACTAGCTAGCTGCTACCTTTTATTTTATTTTATTTTATCTTGGAAACTAGCTAGCTCCGAGCCTTATCTGGCCACGAGGAGTAGTTTCTGAGATTTTTTGGGAGTTTCCCTTGGAAGGCTGTTAGCGGTTTCTACTTGGAGCCTTACCAGAGAGTATTTACTGGAGCTCCCTGTAAGATTGAATATGCTGCTATCTTTATTTTAGTGGATGTTTACTGCTACTGTGTGGAATATTCACCCTCCTTGCTTGAGGACTTGGACTGCAGCCTATCCTGATTATATAGAAGGAGATCACAGCAGCTCAGTGAATTATACTCTTCTGCTGTTATTCTATACGGTGTATACCTGGTAGAAATTGAGATCATTGTCTGGAGGAACCAAAAGGAGGAGTTTTTTGCTGAAAGGACAAGAAGTGTTAAGATAAACGAAAGCCTGTGGAGTGTGTCTCTGGGATCAGCCATCTCAAGTGGGAGGAGGAGAGAAATTTACTGCTAAGAAGACCTACCGCCAAGTAGACTGCTTTATAAACACCAGAAGATACTACAGAATCTGTTTTATCAAGCAGAATTCCCCCCTTTTTGGAAGACTTTGCTGCCCAGGATACACAATAAGTCCTTGTTTTGAGATGGGGAGACTGTCTAAGTTATTGTAGTTTTGTTCATGGGTTAACATTTTAATGTTTTTAAAATGTTTTGATTGATATTATTTTAATATTTTAATGTTTTGATTATATTATTTTATAAATTTTAACAAAATTCCCCCTTTCTTTTATGTTGTGTATACTAGGATTACATTTCTTCTCTTGGTGGGGTGGGGGTATAGATGATGACTATGAAGGGTAGAAAGAGACGTAGCTCTGTTAGCGATTCGGTATCCCAACCATTTTCTAAGCATCCCAAAATTGATGACTTTTTGTTTTCTAAAAGAGTGCAAATGAAAGAGAAGGGCTTTACTATCCCAGTCATGAATAGATACTCAGTATTTGCTGAGGAGAACGAGCCTCCCCCTGGTACTGAAGATGTCCCCATCATGCCTCCTAAGGTTGAGGCCATTATGCCTGAGTCTAATTCCACTGATTTATCCTTTATAGAACGTCTGGCAAAACAGTGTTTCTTGGCGGCTAATATGACACAAAATATCTACTCCCACCTCAGAGAAATAGAGAGAACTCTAAATCACCTAGTTTCCCTTGTCTCAGGTGGTGGTTCAGCTTCTGGGAATCCTACTGCTTCCAATCAGCTTTCAGTGCTGGCTGAGAAAGCTTCTTCAGTTCAATCCAAAGTAAGTAAGGAACAACCCTTATTGGACATAGGACACAATCTGGTTTTACAGGCAAACCAGGTTGTCTTAAATATCATGCCCTTTAAGGGAGGTATCCCATGCTGGGGCTCAGTTCAGATGGCAAAACATCACTTGAGGCAAATATTGGGGTCCAGATCTATTGATCTGAGAGCTGTTGATCCAGTGTTTTCTTCACTAACATATACTAGAGTTCTTCTTAGCTTTAGCAAAATAGATATCCCGACTCTTTTAATTAGAGAAAAGGTTTTGCTTAAGACTTTTGGTATCTTTCCTACGAGAGTTTTCAAAGATTTATCTCTCAGGCCTCTCATTCCTATTAGGAAACATAGTACCGCTATAAGAGGTTGCAGTGTAAGCTCTAATTTTAGAGATGCCAGCTGGGAGAGACCTGATAGTATAAAAAATGGGAAATATTTTACCTGGGGTACCCAGTCAGGCAGTGTAGATCTTATAGGCATTAAACATGCTCAACAGACCACCATGAACTTTTTATCCAATCAACATATAGCATCCAAATTACAACAAGACACATTCCTACTAAAAGGACATATAGATCCATGTAGACAGGATGATCTGGTATTTACTGAAAGGCCCTTGCCCACAGCTGACCTTATGGACCCTCCACGGCCGGAACAGGAGAAGAAAAAATATATACCTCCTATATCCCATTTACCTCAGGTTTGTGATGACTTCTGGGAACTGGAGGAGTCTCACCTCTTTGTCTCTTTCTCTGCACTTCCACAGGCAGAGCAGATTAGTATTTTAAAGAGACTAAATGGGGTAGAAAGCAGGCTTCTGAGTCTTTTCACAACTAGTGGGAACTTAGGTAAGTCCCATCATGAGGACTTATTGATTTCACCACCACCAACTACCAAAGTTCTTTCCCCGGTTTGTATAGTTAAGAAGCCAAAGCAAGATGGAGTATTTAAAACTATTGATCTTAATCCTGAGGAAGAACTGATGGTCAAGGCCAATGCGGGTATAGCAAATCCTGGCACTGCCGACTCAAAGGATTGGGCCAGTTTCCGGTTTCTGGAAACTCATGAACTAGGAGCACTTTTTATTTTTAACCCTCCTTCTGGGCCCTTAAATAAGCAGATGTCATCAACTAAGAGTGGCAGTGTCTTTTTTGACCCAGTAGGTGTGTTGGAGGAGCTAAACCCCATTGACTGACTCTCTAAGAGATGTATTGACTCTTCATCTTTGCTTAGATGTCTCTCATGGAACATAGCGGGTTGGAAGGGGAAGATTAGGGATAAATTATTTATCAATTATATCAAATCCTTTGATATTGTTTTGTTGCAGGAGACTTGGGTGAGTGATCAAATAATATTCAATGGGTATATTGCTACCTCCTTGGCAGCAGTTAAACCCCCCAGAGCAGGATTGTTATGTTTGGTCTCTGCATCCCTTGATGTGGAAGTAGTTGCACTTCCCAGTTGCGGGACCATTGCTATGGCAACCTTAATTAAGAATAGCCGCTTTCAAGTTTTATTGTTTAATATATATCTTCCTCCAACTAAATGCTATGCTGATAAGAAAGCTCAGTGGGAAGAGCTAGAACAATATACTATCCATATTGAGGCAAAGTACCCATTAGCACAGGTCCTTATGGCTGGTGACTTTAATGCCCGGTTAGGCCCTGAAGATTCTGCATTAGCAGAATCTCGACATCTTCAAGGAATTGACCATATGATAGGACAATCTCCATACACTAGACATTCTAAGGATGTTACAAAAAACTTTGCTGGTGTGTGTTTAGCTCTTTTCGCAAGTCGACATAACAAAATTATACTAAACGGAAGTACCCCAGGTGATATGCTGGGTGAGTTCACTTTTAGTTCTCTGCTAGGGAGCAGTGTTGTAGATTATGTTCTTGCTTCTCGGCCACTTAGGAGGGCAATTCAAGCTTTTTATATTGATGATCGCACAGATAGTGATCACTACCCATTAGTAGTATTAATCAAACCCTCCCTAAAGATTCATTTGCCTGCTAGACCCCTATTATCGGACTCTTCCTTGCTCCCTTGTGTGAGAGGGATCAAATGGACAAGTAAGACAGAGGGAAAGTTCACTTCCTTTACAGTATCTCCTGTCGGTAAGCAATTATATCAAAACATCTTAGCTTCTGCTGATGAAGAGAAATTGTATCATTATGAGACTCTAATTTCTAATATTCAAAGGACTCTAGTGGTAGATAGTCCCTCAATCGGTGATAAATACTATAGGAATAAAAGCTGGTTTGATCACGAGTGTTTGTCACTTAAGAACCAGATTACTCAGGTCTATTCCGTGTACCGGGATAAAGGAGCCAAATGTTTACCCGAAGTGTATTATAAATTGAAACGAGAATATAAAGCACTTATTAATCATAAGAAAAGAGCTAAAGTGAGAGATAACTGGGATTTACTAATATGTGCTACTCAAAAGAAGGATAGTAAACTATTTTGGCGACTTGTTATAGGTGCCTTATCGGAACGCCAAGAATATCCTGCTTGTTGCATTTCCAGTTATGAGTGGGAAAGACACTTTTCTGTAATTCTTCAGGATTCTAACAACCTTTCCTTGCCTAGTTCTTGTCTGTCCTCTGATGTTGCAGAATGGCAACCTGTAACTCCTGGTGAAATTATTGATCTGATTTCTGAACTTAAGTCTGGTAAAGCTCCTGGCCCTGATTCTGTACCTCCTGATCTTTTAAAATGTAACCCAGAATGGTGGGCTCCCTTACTTTCAGTTTTATTTACTTTCATTAATAAGTCTGGAAAGATCCCCAACATTTGGAGTAAAGCAATTATAGTTCCCATATTCAAAAAAGGCGATAGGACTAATCCAGCTAATTATCGTCCCATCAGCCTCCTTTCAGCTATTGGGAAACTCTATGCGAGGTATCTAAAACGTAAGCTTCTAATTTGGATGGAGGATAATAATATAATAGGTGAGGAACAGATTGGGTTTAAAGCTGGCCATTCAACTCTAGATCACTGTTGTGTGTTGGCCCATTTGGCAGAGAAATACACTGCAATTCCTGGAGGGAAGCTTTTCACTGCCTTCATTGATCTTAAATCTGCATTTGATCTGGTCTCAAGGGAATTGTTATGGACTAAATTACACAAAAGTTCTATGGACAAGCGTCTACTATTCCTCATCAGATGTTTGTATAATCGGACTTCTAGCCAAGTCAGATGTGGGCAGCAGGGACAAGTTTCTAATCCGATCCCTGTCACAAGGGGTGTAAAACAGGGCTGTATTTTGGGCCCTTTTCTTTTTAATTTATTTCTAAATGATTTGGCCTCTTATCTTTGTAATGTTGACTCTCATGCTCCCAAATTGTCCAGCATCAAGATACCTTTGCTTTTGTATGCCGATGATGCTGTGTTGCTGTCACTTTCCAGAATTGGGTTAAATCGTTTGCTGTCTGCATTTGGGACCTATTGCTCTGAAAACAGCTTGACTATTAATTACAGTAAATCTAAAGTTTTAGTGTTCTGTAAAGCTAGAAAACAATATAAATGGACTTTAAATGGTAATATCATTAAGCAAGTCTTCTCTATGAAATACCTGGGCATTCAATTGCAGAGCACTGGATTCTGGTCTGAACAACGTAGACAAGCAATTGAATCAGCAAACTTTAGCCAGCAGCTGATCTTAAGATATTTTTTTACCCAAGGTGGTCAGTTTATCCCCTCTGCAATTCAAATATATAAAGTAAAGACTTTGGCCCAACTTACCTATGGCATTCCTATTTGGATTTTGGGTTTCAATTCCCAAATGGAAAGTGTTCAGTCTGTGTTTCTTAGGAAGTTATTGGGCCTTCCTTCCTGTGCGGGGAAGGCAGCTATTTATCTGGAAGTGGGTATCCGATCAGTTGAGTGTAAGGCATGGATTAACGCCTTCAAATGGTGGCTACGTTTACACTTTTTAGCAGTTCCTGGTAGCTACCTTTCCTTACTGCTCACAGATACCTACGTCACCCGCTGGATGAGAGAGATGGAGAAGAAGTTGCATAAGCTTGGCTTCTCTGTGGAAGTTGTGGGCAATTATGGGCTTGTGAAGGCCCAGTTTCTTGTGGTTCAAAGATTAATAGACTTAGATCTGCAGCATTTGAGAACTGCCGTTAATAAATCTTGCTCTCCATTAGTCTATACTAACTGGGATAATTGTAATAACTATGGTGTTACTGTAGCCCCATACCTGTACTCATTAACTATTCCAAAGTACAGAAGAGCATTCACTCTTGCTCGCTTTAACGTGCTGCCATCAGCATTATTAAAAGGACGATTTAATAACATTCCAGTTAATGAACGGTTATGTCCATGTGGTGCTAGAGTAATAGAATCAGTTGAACATGTCCTTCTACATTGTATTTTTTATAAGGAATGTAGAGATAAGTTAATTTCCCCACTATTAACTGACTTTTCTGGAAGTAATCCTACCACCCTGGTATCAATCTGTGTAAGGGATGTATCTTCTTATGTTACTGGAAGAGTTGCCAGATTTTTTATGATTTTAATGCAAATTAGGAAAAAAATGTTGTTATCCTCCTGAGAGAATGAATCCTATATACTGTATTCTGCAATCTGTTGCTATAACAGTTTTAACTGGTCTTATATTTCACATCAATTTTGCTGGTCTGCGACCGTAATAAATAAATATATATATACATATAGTGCAGCGGGATAGTCCACAAATTGTGCACTTTTTCATAAAAGCACCAAATTCACACCTTTTGTGGATCATTTTCAGATAACGGGGCATGCAGTATTGTACACATGTTCACATGAAAATGTTCATTAAACATTAATCTACAAATGGAATAAATTTGGTGCTTTTCTGAAAAAGTGCATGATTGTTATATGAGTAGCTGTGATTTATACCATACACAATCAGTTGTGCATGCATGTACAGTATCACATGCCTCCATATCTTAAAATGAACCAAAACAGGTGTTTTTATGAAAAAGTCCACAATTTGTGGACTATCCTGCTGTACGATATGTGATTCCTCTGCAGGCAAGTCAGTATGGAAAGGGATACCTGAAGGAAGAAAGTTTGGAACCCACTGCCTGAAATCTTTAGGTCAAAATGTTTGATGAGAACTTTACACTTGCATAAGTTTAATTCTCATCCCACTCATCAAATGAAAGTGGAAACAAAATATTTTATAAACAAGTTGTGGTCAGATAAGTGGGTTAAGAACAGTTAAACAGAATGGAGATCTGTCAGTGCTACTTCATTATAGTACTATGTAACTCCCACTAAACAAAACTTCTCACTGTTCAATATTTTGTTATGTCCCCCCATGGTTATAATGAGAGTTGCCTTGAGCACTTTCCCCAGAAGTAGCTGATGGCAAGCTTCCCTTTGCTGAGCTCTGGACTTAAGGTCTATTGTGGGAACTTTTAAAACCAATGGAGAAGAGCTCAGTTACTTCAAAGGGATTTGAATCAGGCACCTGGGAGTGCAGGCTTTCTATCATAACTAGTGAATTTACCCAAGGCTATCCAGGATTTCTCAGAGTTTGGCAATATGTAAAACCTCTTGCTGCAGAACTGGCTAATTCTGATCAAGGCAACTAAAGCTAGGTGAATATGACCCCTAGCGGTCTTTTTAAGAGCTCAGCTACCTGGATAGGATGGGAAGATATTGATGTCAAAGTGTGCTAAACCTTCTGGGTTTATATTTCCCCCCTAGTCCCTCTGGGTAGTAGTGAAATACCTGTCATACTGCAGATATACTACTTCTATTGTTGCAACATCATAGCTCACAGCACTTACATGATTTTACACCCCCACTGACACCACATGTCCATATATCATAAAGGCACCCCACTGACACCCATGTGTCCGTGGACCGCAACTAGAACAAAGAAAGAATGGTGAGCAGGAAGTGTAAAAACATAAGAAGAGCTGTGCTGGATCAGACCAAAGGTCCATCTAGTCCAGCATTCTGTTCACACAGTGACCAGACAGCTGCCCACAGGATCCCACGGGCAGGACATCCCACAGGCAGGAGTGCAACAGCACCCTCCCAATTTGTCAGTAGGAATATTATCTTCATAATATTGTTCCAGTTGCTATAACAACTGTTTAGAGATCAGGGTATAAGATACTCTTATTACCAATGGTCTTCATTTATTTGATTGGATTAGAGATCTAACTACTGCAAGTGGAGGTTCATTTATGGAAGAGGGATTTCTTACTTCCTTTCACATTCCTGGTGCAGCCGCCATGCCCCCTTGGGGAAAAACAACACTCCAGAGGATCGGAGTATACTCCAGAGTGGTATGGCATATGGTGGTGGTGGGGACTTGTGGGATGGGGGAATTGGTGAAAAATGAGAAATCCTCTTCCACCTCACCCCCCATAAAGCCTATGTGGATACAAATTGTATATGCATAGGCTCTGTATAAAAGTTTGACTGAATACACAGAAGTCAGGGGCAGGGCACACTGCCATGATCTCACTCCCCAGCTTCATGCAGGTAATATATTCTCGGTCATCGAAACAGTGTGAATGGCAAACCGAAATTTCTCATCCCCGTGTAGCTAGAACACCTGGGGGGGTGGATGCCATTAGCACCAATAGAATTTTTCCCCTAAGCAATCTAGCTGTGCAGGAAGGGGTGACTTTGGGGAGGGAAAGCCTCCCCACTGCATGTGCTGCATCCCAGTATGGATCACACACAAACACACACGCACATACCTATGCACCTGTAATTTATTAAGAAAAAAGGTATATAGCTGCTTGCTACATATCAAGCAAACATCTGCTTTGAAGCTGAGGTTTTAAGATTGACATCTTCCTACAAGCTACTGAAGACAGAGGAGGAAATTTACCTTCCACTTAGATTATGTATGCGCCTTTCAATTGGCTCAAAATTGTTTTGTATAAACAACCATTAAGTCACTGTTGAAGAGAATGAACATACATGATGGGCAAGAGTATCTGCATTGGTGATCTCTAAATAGATAAATAAATCGTACAAATGCCTAATTGCTTGAAAACATATGTGAAAACACCATGTATGAATTGGCCATTGAGTGAATTAAAGATCTCCAACTATTTAGATCATGATTAGGTAAGCATTGTTTTGGTGAACAATTTAGAATGAGTTCTGATAATCTAGCCACCACATGGAAACTGCTTGAAACATCTCTGCATATTAGTTTCTCGCCTTGGTAAAGCATTTCATATTTGCCAACATACAGTAGATAACAGTAGATCCAAACCACCATTGTGAATGTTTAGTATTACTTAGGCCCATTTCAAACAGTGAAAATATATCCATGTAGATAATTCCTGCAATTAGTAATGGGTGAACTTACCCTGAGTGAGTTCATTATTTACTCAGAAAGTAACCAATTCATCCACGTGAGTTTGGATCAGAGTTCTCCTTTAATGGATCTCATTCCGTGTATATGAGTTTTTTGTGCATGCACAATGTCAAAGTGCATCTTGGGAGCTGTAGTTTGGAATTGCGTAGTGTGGCAAGATGTCATGCATCAGCATCATATGTACCTCCTTCCTGATTGGTTGTTTTTGCATGGCCTGCCTGCATGAGGTGATGTTTACTTGCTGATTGCCAATATATGGAGAGAAGGTGATGGACCCGCAGAGTCCTCCTCCTCCTCCTCCTTGCAGAGCCAGAGTTGCAGCGGCATCAAAGATGGGGAATACAGTGGCGGATGCACCAGATCATTTAAGGGTTACACCAACCAACCCAGCACATGCACAGAAATAGCATTATTTAGATGCAGACTGTGCATGCTCCAAAGCTCGCAAGCAATTCCAAACTTAATAACAATTTTTAAAAATACATTGATCTAGGCTCGCTACAAAGGTGAGCGTTATGGACAGGTGAGTTTTGACCAATGAACCAACAAATTCTTAAATTTGGCAGCATCACTAGTGGACGCAGTGTAAGGAACAACTGACTTGGAGTGCCACCATATCTTGGTGGGGGAGTCATATAAGCACAGTCAATAAAAATTAGACGCTCATTGTTGAAAGCAGCAAAGCAGGAGGGAACTCTGTGCTGTATTGTGGCTGCTCAAATACAAATACTGACTGTGAGTTCTTTTGCTTGGGGAAAAAAATCCTATAAATGCAACTGCCAACAATACAACTGCACTAGATAAAAATAGGCACAACACATATGTTAAAATAATGTTAAGCCTGGGTATAAATCACAAGTTTTGTCCTTATACTGGGTAGCATATGTTGGAATTTGGGAAATGTTCATTAATTTTGGTTTGGATGCCAAGAAATGTGTGACTAGTTCTGGATTTGTGTTTTCTCAAGCAGAAGCATTGCACCCCCAGCCCCATGCCCCCCAGATTAAAGTGACAAGACACAAGTTTGTTCGGGTTAAAAGGGAAGGAACATTCAAAAGCATTTTCTGATATATTCTGTGGGGTCTGCTGCTGAAAGAAAAAAAGTCAGGCACGTTGCCTAGCCCTTGAAGCAGCTATCTGGATCTCAACTCACTTGCTCTTAGACAGGAATCCAAGAATGAATTCCCAGGACTTCATAATGTGATATACTAGTCATTAAGTAGGGCAAGCTTTTATACACTTACCTGAAGTAAAGCCTCATTGAACTCAACTGGACTTACCTCTGAGCAGACATGCAAAGGGTTGTGCTGTAAGTGTCCATTTATTTCATTGGGCTTAAATGTACTCAGCTCTGTCTTGGATTGTGGCCATTCTATGCAATTGAATATTACACAGTGAAATATTTAGAAAATAACTATGAAACTCGGTTCTGAGCTATTATATGTAGTACTGCATTGCAGAAATACTCCAAAATAGAGAATAAAATTTGCCATACCTAATACAACCGCAAGCGGTTGTTCCTCTCCCTTACACAAGCACATACAATTATTTGAGTTACTTGTTTGGTTCCATCCTCCCCACTTTATTTATTTATTTATTTTTAGTTAGGCTTCCTTCCCTTATTGTTGTTTGCAAAATAATCTTCTATTTCAACAAGTGTGTCTCATGAAATCAATTCAACTTTGTGCATTAAAAACATGGCTTTTCAGGCGGGAATATGGGGTGGGTTAGGATTTTTAAGTTTTGTACTGTTTTTAATTGTGTTTTATACTGTGTGTGTGTGTGTTCCCCCCCCCTTGTATTTTATTGGATTGTACATCGCTCAGAGTGGCCGGTTGTCTGGCCAGATGGGCGATTCATAAATATAATAAATAAATAAATAAGTGATCGCTTAATGTGAGCATTGCCATTCCAGATTTTGAAATATTGGTTGTATGTTCATTGTAGGGTCTACAGTAATACCTTGGATTGCAAGTAACTTGGTTTGAGAGCGTTTTGCAAGACAAGCAAATTTTTAAATATTTATTTATTTATCTTTTACTTGATATACAAGCGACGAATTATGCTCTCAATCCAAGGCATGACTGTATATAGTTCTGTTTTATGTTATGAGTCTATAGGGAGGGTTAAAATGCTAAAAATAATATTTTTTTTCATATAACAGTATTTATGAGATGCATTATCAATCAAAAAGAGCTGCCTGAAATGAATTTTGAGGCATCACTTCAACTCCAACATGATTAGTACTGAACTGTTTGACATTCAGATGTAAGTCTGGGCTGCAGATTTCTACTTTTCAAATGTATGCTTCCCTTTTTCCTAAAGAAAAAATTATACCCTGGATACTTTGTTTATCAGGGCAGCTAATTTAAACAGACTTGTAACTCCTTTAAGTCAAGGGAGATGTGGAATGTTAATATTCAGTTGAATTATTTACAATAAATTAACAATGCTTCATTTCCCATGAGATGTTTATCTACAAAACTGGCATACGTGTCTCTGGCAGGGAGACAACAGCAGCAAAAGAAAATTCACAATATTTTTAGAACTTCAAGAGAAAATGCTCTTTCTGATTATTATGAATGACAACCTCTTTATAGACCTGTGTGTACAGGCTGAATGCATGGGCTCTCTCAAGGCAGATATTTCCAATAATCTTTTTAAAATCTGTGTTAAAAAGTCCCCCCCCCCATCGTAACGAGCACTAAAAACAGCAAATTAATCAAATGATTCTGACAAGTTGTGGGGTTTTTTTTTTGAAATTGTATGATTTTCTATGAACACTTGTCATTTGTTCATTGTTAATTTAAGCATAATCATCTGATCCGGTAGATCCCTGGGAAGGCAGGATCTCCAATATTCATGCAGAACTCCCATGCTCTGTTAACTTACTTATTATTTCATAGCATTTAGTTCAGAATCGCTTAACGTTTCAGAAGTATTTCTTCATTACATTTTTTACCTTTCCCAGGTTCCCATAAACACATATCTTATGCCCTTTCATAAAAGTATACTAAAAATGAGACTAAATTTATATTTTTAAACGCTCTGCGGCTCTGACACATTTAGGTTGATGTATTATGCATCTGTTAAATCTAACATTGTTTTAACATATTTACATTTTAACAATTGAACTAAAATGATTTTTTCCCCCTAAACGCAACCATTCCTTTCCAGATTGCTCTCGTCCTAAGGACTAGCCCCTACAGATTAATCGGCTAACAGTCAAAAACACTTAACACAGTAAAAATTGCCTGAAGTTGGTGACATTAACTGAGCTGCTGAGGTAATGAAAATATATGCCCTCTGTTGTTCTGGCTGCTGTTCTCTCTTTTTACCAAGAACACTGGGGACATTTTAATGGCTGATCTCCAAGACATAGTTAGAAGTGTGGTGCATTAGATATACTGTTGTGTTCTGCTCAGTAGAGACAGTGTAACACTTTCTCCTGTTGCCGTCTCCTTTCCAATGTAGCCATTCTGGTAAATGCTTGGAGGGAAATGCACAAAGGAGAATATACATAGGAGGTGGGGGGGGGAGGAAGGAGAGGATTGCTGCAGATCTTGCATGAAAGAGAAATGTTCACTACAAGCCAAAGAACTTGTCAGAAGTGCTGCCCCAGTGCGTGTGCAGAGATGACAAGAAGAAGGAGGTTCGTCAGCAAAATCCTTTACTGAGGTATTTAAGCATAACAACTATTTACAGAGCAGTTGCATAGAGCCCCATGCAACAGGCACAGTCTTCCACAAAGTAACACAGACAGAGAGCTGAGAGCTGAAACACTGACTGCTGAACGCTGACCAACGAGCCACCAGAAGAATAGCTCAGCTCACAGATAAGCGGCACCCTGCCTAGGAATTTGTCCTTGAGCAAATTAGCCTTATGCACTCACAGGTGCACAGCGCCAGGCTAACTTCTCGATTCTTTCTGCCACAAGGACAACTTAACACTTTCAGTCCTTGACAGAACTACGGTGGCCTGTAAGGGCCACATTCCAGATTTTATTGTCTATTATACTCCCAACAATCCTGAGGAATGGGGAGCTTGTTGCTCAAAGCAAGTTTTGAGCAAATCTAGTAAGGTTTATGGAAGGGGAACTTTGTCCTTGGGTCTTCTAATATGAAAGACAAGCTAGACCTGAAGCCACACACAAGCAAAATGGGACACTCTCCACCAGGAAAGGTGAGCTGCTTATCAGATGCCAGCCCCTCGCCCTGTTTGCTGCCTGCTGTGTGCCAGACTGTTGCTCCCGCTATCTGGGAGAGGCTGGCATAGCCGGCAAGAGAAGGAAAGCTCACCTGGGCCTGAATGAGAACATGAGCCAGCTGTGCTTGACTCTGGGAGAAGGCCTTTATCTCTCAGGCCGGAAGTGGGACAGTAACACCCCAGCAATGATGACGCTGAAGGGGATGCTGCTAAAGGAGCCCCTTTGGGGGGAGCCACTTTGGGGGGAACACAAAGGAAAAGGCCACCTCCCTATTGTCTTAGTCAATGAGTGTCCTTGGTGTGGGGTTGGTTTCCCTTCTTAGGGCCTGAGTATGTGCCTGGGAGAGAGGATATGGGGCTAAGTGGGGGTAAAGGGAAATATGGCATTGGGAGGAAGACTAGCCTGGTAAGGGGAATGCAGCCCAGACAGTTAATGGCTGTGCTGTGTTCCATTCCTGCCCCCACCTGCAGGTTTGGTGGTTGCCCTATCAGCCTGCCCTCGGGTCTCCAGATGCTGCTTTTAAATGCCAGATTGGTGCAGAATAAGACCTCCCTCATCCATGATCTAATAATGGATGAGGCGGCTGATCTGGCATGTATAACCGAGACCTGGGTAGGTGAACAGGGAGGAGTTAGTCTCTCCCAGTTGTGCCCACCAGGGTACTTGGTTCAGCATCAGGATAGACTTGAAGGCCGGGGAGGGCAGGGTTGCCGTGGTTTATAAGATCTCTCTCTCTCTCTCTCTCTCTCTCTCTCCCCCTCCCTCCAGGCTCCCTGTCCATCTGACTACTAGGCTGGAGTGTTTGCATCTTGTGTTGGCCCAGCAGGACAGATTGGGCATTCTGCTGGTGTGCCGCCCACCCCACTACCCAGCAGTCTCCCTACCTGAGCGGACAGAGGTGGTCTTGGATGTGATGCGGAGGTCCCCCATGGCTGTTGGGTTAGGGGGACATTGCAGATTTCTCTGACATCCCTAGGACTCCTGAAATGTTTTTGGCCCAACACATCTAGCAGAGCACACTCTAGACGTGGTTTTTTCCGGCTGGGCTGCATAGGGATGGGGATCTGAAGGTGGGGGACTTTGATTCAGTCCCTTTGTTATGGTCAGATCATTACATGTGGTTTTTGACTGATGGCAGCTTTTCCCCTCTGCAAGGGTGGGGGATCAATTGAGATGGTCCGCCCCAGAGGCTAATGGATCCAGATGGCTTCCACAGGGATCTGGGGGACCAGCTGATATGGCTGGTGTTCCTGTTGAAACCCTGGTCGATCTCTGGAACACAGAAATGACCTGGGTGGTTGACATGATTGCTCCTGAGCGCCCTCTCTGTAGTAGAGCTTGTACGGTTCCATGGTATACCGTGGAGCTGAGAACGATGAAACAATTAATTCTTGATGAAATGAGTTTTATGCTGCTTTTATCTGCTGTTTTTATTCTTGTTAGGTTTTTGTATTGCTGATATTCTGTTGATTTGTATAAATAGAGAGGGATTAAGAGCAGGTTAAAAATAAATAAATATTGGTTCAGACATTTTCTTTATGCACTGAGTGGGAACTTATGGATCTCAGTAATGGGAACTTTGTATGATCAGATACAGTTCATTGCTTTGGAGACTGCAGTAATTACCATGTTTGGCATTTGTGAGTTTCTGGCTCACATGTCAAAGGATGCTGCTCTGCTCATTCATACCAAAATAAGCAGGAGTTTGGGCGCAAGCTGAAGAAATAAGAGACCAAGAGGTGTCTCATTCTTTAAAATTGTGATGCCCATGTTACATACTGGGCAGCATATTATGTTCCTCAGGGAAGATCCAAATGAAAAGCCTGGAATACCCTTAATGCTATCAGCCTTAAAACAAGTAAAATCTCTCAGCCCAATTTACCTCACCCAATTATGAGGTTAAATTATGTGAGGTGCAGTCTCTTCTAGCCTGAGTCTGTGGTTACCCATGGAGCTCCCAATCCTATTATTTTGCTCCTGGGAAGAGATGTGGGGGTGGAGGCCGGGAAAGGAGCCAAAGGCCTACATGCTTGAGCATGCGCCTTTGCGAGCGCAAAGAAGGCCTCTGCTGCTCCTCCCCCCACCTTAAGCCCATAGGTGGTTTTAAAATTAAACAACTTTGCCTCTCATTCCTTCACGTACACAAATAGTCCTCCCACCAACAGCTACGCATTGGTAGGGGAAGGGTATTTCTTTTATAATCTCGCACTTTGCTACTTCTAAACCTTGGAGTGACAGAGTGGAGGAAGAAGCATAGCCTGCTAATAACAAACTGTGCAATCCAGTCTAAGTGAAGCACTTTGAAGCCCCATTGATTTTAAATGCGGAAGATTTAAGCACTATGCCACTGAAATCAATGAAACATAAATGAACTTACATTTAGCTGCTTTCTGCCCAGTATTCCCTTTGGCCAGAGGTGTCCCTGACCAACTCAACAATGCTCTAGAAAGAACACTCTGAATCATGACACAGTGACATTAGCTTCTGGGTTGTTTGTTTTATCAGAGTGGTTAATTTACAGGGTTGGTGTCAAAGGTTGGCATGACCAGGCAGCTGCCAAGGGCCCACACTCAGTAGGATCCCACTGAGAAGAACCCCCTACACTTGTTTCTCCTTTTCTCTCTTGTAACCTGCTCATTCACCTGCCACTGGCTCTGACCCTGCCCAGACAACAGTGATGGTGAGAAGGAGGAGGAGTTGATGCCACTGCCTACTTGTTCACTGGCTCTCTGCCTGTCAAGCAAGCAGGTGGTAGCAGTGATGAGAAAGAGGATGAGGAGTAATAGCAGCTAGTGACAATGGTGGTGAAAAGATAAACTTATTGAATGTGTCTTGCCCAGGGGCCATCAGAATCCTGGTGCTGGCACTGAATCTATATTTCTAACACTGGAGCTACTAGCATATGGGTTAGCACCATGCAATAAAGCACTGGCCTCTTTCAAATGTATGCAACTGAGAGAACAATCCTGTGCATGTCTAGTCAAAAGTAAATCCCATTGAGTTCAATGAGACTTATTCCCTAGTAAGTGGGTATTAAACTGCAACCATATATTATTAAACTTAAAACACAGATAGTGCATCGTTCAATTAAGCATTTCATTTTAAAAGAGTTATCTTGAACTAATTTATTGATGACAAATATTTTATTCTCTTTGTTCAACCTACCCCATTAAGGCAGCAATATTTTCAAATTATAGTTTAATGCATATAACAAATATTTTCTCTCATCTTTGTATGCCTGAAACTGGTTGAGTGGAGGTTTGGAAACAATTTATGCATATTTAAACATCATTAGTTGTGTGCACAGCTTTCAGATATCTGTATTTATAGTTTAATACCCTAATCAGTTTCATTGCTGGATTCTTGCTACAATAAAAAATAGCATTAATGCTTTAAAACATTAAATAGGAGTGATGCTGCATTTATTTAAATAAATAAAATTAGCCTGCTCTGGTTTTTCTGACTTTGTTTAAGATGAAAGCATAAGAGAGCCTTGCCTTGCTGTGCTTTAAGCCTATGTTCTTCCACTACATTTAAACAGAGATTTGATTTTAGAGCAAGAGGTGTCAGTTGGCAGTATACATATCAACCATGGATAAACACAATCAAGGAACATAGTATTATGCAGACAGGGAATTATCTACTTGTAGAACAGCAAATTAAGATAAATACAAATTATTCTGCATTTAAATCCTTTTTAGTCTGAAGCGCAAATTCTCTTAAAATTGTGAAGGAAAAAGAGAACTTCCAACCATAATTCCCTGGAATCTTCTGGAATGCATAAAGCATTGTGCACCAATTCTGCTATTGGTGACATCCCCAATACTCAGCAGCAGCCCATTGCCCTGACATATTTGGTGGGAGGGAACAGAAAAGAAAAGTCCCCATGCATTTAGTAGAGTAGCCTGCAAGACAGCCATAAAGTACATAGTCATATGTGGGTTTTTATATTAGTTTACATTTGATTTACATTGATTGCATCCCCTCTTCTTAATGCAGGTTTGTTAATATATATTAGTGGTGTGAACCAAAGACAAAATTCAGTATGGATCCTGCTTCGGAAGGAAGGTCAATTCAGCTTGGCCCACCTCAGCTCAGCTCTGAATCAGAATCTTGCTTCTGGAAATCTGACTCTTCAGGTTTTTCTACACTAGGCATTTATTGTGCTGTTAATCGCTGTATCTACTTTGGTTTCATCACAGCATTGATATTCGAGCTCTACACAAAGAGTTCTTCCTTTCCTGCTTTCCTGCTACACAGCCTCTAGGTGGAGCTGTGCTATAGTGGCCGGAAATACACGAGGAGATCAAGTGCCATTTTCCCTGTTGTAATTTAATAGCTCATTTCCCCATTCTAAAAAAACCCAGGAAAGTACTCTAAAAAAACAGAAGTGAAACTGGAGGATCACAACGTTGTCTAAAGAGCCTGTAAATGACCGTGAGTAAGGAATCACGAGTGCACAATAAATGCCTCATGTAGAAAAGTCCTTCATATCTTCCCATTGACTATAACAGGAAAATCCACCAATGGCTACAACTTTAAAAAAAATGTTTTTACATAATTGGAAAAAAAAATTGCAAACATAGTAGCCCCTTATGAGTGGAAGACGCCTGACAAATTTCAGGCAAATAGGTGTAAGCAGTAGCGATGCATCCAAAGCCAGGTCGCGCCCCCAACCCGATTCTCTGCAGGGGCGGCCGCCCGACTCGATCTTCTGAGCGGCGCGGAGAGGTTCTCCGCGCCGCTCGATCGGACTTCTCCAGCCCTGTCCGTCACTTCCGAGACCGGAACTGATGCAACGGAACTCTGCGAAGGTGCAGAACGTGCCACAGGGGTCCAGCGCACCTGCAGTGCCCAGGGTTCCATCGTGTCATTTCCAGTCCTGGAAGTGACGCGATGGGACGGAACGGGCTGTGCGGGTGGCTCGCCGCTCTGCGGCGAGCCGCCCCGAAGACAAGGTAAGGCCTCACGCGGGCATGAGCGGGGCCAATCTCAGCCCCATTCTGCCCGCGCGAGGCTCGATGTTACAAGCCTAGTAAGCAGCCTTTATTTATTTTTTTAAGGGAACTGCCTATTGTATCTATCTATCTATCTATTTGACAGAATTGGATGAAATTTGCAGGCCTTCTGAAGTCTGCCAAATTTCAGACAGAATGATGCAGGTTGGGTCTTGTGCAAGAATTTGTATGAAAATAGACTATATCACAGAAGTGCCTCTAGATATGTAAACTGCAAAATTTCAGATAGATAGGTGTGGGAGGGGAGGAAGGGAAGTCTTTAAAGTTTTGGGGAAATGGATTTGCTTTAAAAAAACCTTCTTGGGTTTGGGGCAATTTGTATTAAAATTGCATACAATGTAGAGGTATCCCTATTTAAGTAACATGGAAATAAGTGCAGGGGTTAGAGAGTTATTATGAATAAAAACAGTTTGAAGCTTTGTTTTTGTTTTCTGCCCAGTTGATCCCTCCCAAAAGTGCTGTGACTTGAAATAAAAGGGAGAGTTCTGGTAAAGTGATGCACTGGTTGGAAGCTAGAGCTGTCAGTCACAAAACTATACCCCTTCTTCTTCCTCCCTCTCCCTGGCATTTTCTGTTTATGGAGTGCTTAGGGGAAAACATATCAATTTTCATAGACACACGCTCTCTGTCTGTGTCCCTCCAAATTGGTGCAGAAGATTTGGGAAGAGCCCAGTTTGGTTTGGCCCACTTCAGAGAACACACACATTGCCTTGGAGAATCCTTTAATCTCTCTGGGATTCAAGATTCATTAGAACTGAATGCACACCTCTAGTATATATTTTATTTTATTTTATTTATTTATTTATTTATTATATTTATACCCCGCCTTTTCCCCCAGTGAGTCACCCAGTGAGTTTCATGGCCGAGCGGGGATTTGAACCCGGATCTCCCGAGTCCCAGTCCAACACTCTAACCACTACGTCACACTGGCTTGCACAACGTATGAGCCGCTAAACCAGATACTATTCAACATCCCTGTATTTTTGCCTTAACTGTACCAGGCAGGAAACAAAAGCATGGCATTTATTAAGTCCCTGGTAGAATGCAATATATGGCTAGTGAGTTGCATTCAGTTCGTGGGCCACACATTGTGCTGGCATAATATTTGTAAGGTTAGGATGGGCACATCCAATATATGATAAGGATAGTTTCAAACTAATGATCACTAGAAATAGTGTCATAACTGTAATTGTGCACAGAACTGGTTGTCTCTGGTGTCTTGGTAATAGGCTGTGTAATAAGGCAACTATTACCACAACCTGCTCTTTCCCACCCTCTACTGCCCTGTACAGTTATACCCGTGACATTTGTATCCATCCCTCAGTTTCAGAAAAACATTTCCCATCCACTAAAAGAAGTGGTTCTATTTGAAAAGTCCTCACAACTGAATTTATAACCTTCTTCTCAAAATGTGGAGATCCTTTCGTTTAGAACAGAAGATAATGACTGCTTTCTTGCCACCTAGAAAAAAAAGCATAGGTCACCAGTCTTTTCTGTAAAACCTTGCTCTTGGGGGAGATGAACAACTGGCTTTTTCTGTTCTGTTTCTGATGGTAACCTTTTGGGCTGGGCTAGATTAATAGTCATGTGAGGAATGCTGTAGTTGGAGGGCTTTTTATGCAGTACTTTAGAGAATGCTTCTATGAGAAGAATGTATCTGTTCTGTGCCCTTAGAATTTTCCACACCTTAAACAATATTGGCTGTTTCTTTATTACATGACAGAGCTTTGGTGTTTTGTCCTAGCTTCACTGCACGGTAATTAAATATACTTTTAGCCTGCTCTGGCATGAAGAGCAGAATGGCAGAATGAGAATGTCTTTGGGTCATATTCCATGACAGATTTCACCTGTGGAATAACCTGGATAAGGAAAGGTGTTTGGCACTGTGTTGCATGTATGATGGTTTCTGTAGTCATTTTCCTGGGTTCTTTGAAGGGAGTGGGCATGGGGCTCTCTATGCATACCCTGGGAATCCTCATCATGTGGATTGTATGTATGTAGCTCTGTTCTAATCTTCACACGACTGTGTGGAGGTTGGGAGTGGGGAAAGTGTTACCCCCTTCCTCGACATGTTCAAAGAAGGCCTGAAAAAAGTTTGTGTGTCCAAATTAGTTACATAGGCAGGGGATAGAACATGACTTATGTTTCTGTTCTAACCCTAACATTCACCATTGTCCATGTTACAGTTAGGAATGGATGGATCTGTCTCGCTTTCTGTACATTCAAATGTTTTTCAAACATAATATTGTTCCAACCCATTTCTGCATAAGTTTGTGAATGTTTTTGTATGCATATTTCCCTAATATACACATTTTGGCAAGCAATCTCCCCTAATATATGCCTTTTAGTATACAATTTCCCTAATGTACACATTTTTGTATGTAATGTTCCCTAATGTACACATTTTTGTATGTAATGTTCCCTGATGTATCATTTTGTATGCATTTTTCCTTGGAGAACTGCATCACAAATTATTTTGAGAAGTGCAAATTTGATTGGTTCATATTAAAATGTGAAGTAACAGAGCCATCCAATGGCCCCTAGACAGTGTCTAGAGGGCCGTAGGATTTTTCGGAGTCCTACCTCTGACGTCGGAAAACAGCCCAAATGTCGGAGCTGGGACTCTGCACTCAGAGTGCCCTCCACCCCACAGCTGGCATGGAAAGAACCATGCCAGCTGCTTCTCTGAGGTTGCAAAAGTGACCTCAGAGCAGGGGTGTAGTGGGTGGGGAGGGGGGCAGGGAGGGGAGGAGACCAGCACTGCACTACCAAGATATGAGGTATCCTGGTGGCACCTCACCCTTCTTCCCTCCCACTCTGAAGCACCACAGTTAGACAGCCAAAATCAGCCATCTAGTTGCTTTACAGGGCAAGAGGAGCGCAGAGGTGACCTTCACCTCTGCACTCCTCCCACCCTGCATAGGGTGCCCATAATCCTCCGAATTTGGAGGGTTACGAGCATCCCCATAGGATCGCTTCCTAAATGAATTTCTCCCCATCCCTAGCTATTCTGTATATCCTTAATATAAACAAAAAAGTCTTTGTTGTTGTTGTTGTTGTTTGACCATTGATGAATGGAGGTAGTATCAGGTTATATATTGGTGTTAGGCAGCAAAAAAAAACAAAAACAAAAAAAACCTTTAGAAAATTGTAGCATATGAAAAAGTCTCATTTGTTTGAATGGCAATGCATTTTAGATCTTTTCCCAATTCAAAATTTGCAATACTAAACTGAACTTTATGACAAATCCATTTCAGTTAGATTTTGATCAGAATTTCCCCGGCCAGTTCATTCCTCCAAACTGAACATAGACCCAAATGTAATCTGCTGCAGTCAAAGTCCATACAGTTCCAAGCTGGTGATGTGATTTGCTGAACAAAGAACGCATTCAAAAATGCATACATTTGAAAAAAATGTGCAGGAAAAATGTATACTTTTGAAAACGGGGCACAAACATGCTTTAATCAATGGGAGGAACATGTATTTTTCCAAAATGTGCACAATTGATGCATTCACATGGAAAAATACACATGAAAAGATGCATGTGTTTACGTTTCCACGTGATAAGGGGAAAAAACAAAGATCACAATCTGATATGGACATGAGTCAGAATGAGCTTCAAGGTAAAATTAGGAGAACTTCAACAAGCTCTATTAAATGAGGACTGAAATGTAAATTTCACATGGTCGCCTTCTTTAATTTGAATTGTGTATTGAGGAACATAGAATAGGCTGGTGAACTAATGGTCTCATCAAAAATATGACTTAATAATGCCCCATCTTTGAGAAAAATGGCACACTACAAATTAATCTTTCATTATTTTCCCAATTCCAAGGAAGGGATTGTGGTAAGGTGCTATGATGCCAACATCTTTCCTCCAAAATAGAAGGATGAGAAGCTCTGTCTAAAAAATAGCTTTTTGAACATTCACTAAACATGTGACTCAGATAGGATTTATCTATATAGCCACTCAATCAGATACTAGAGAGTAGTTGTGCAATGCAATCAGAAATAGATAAGAAAACCTTAATATGATATTTCTGCCACTAGAGAAGCCTGTTAAAGTTGTCTTAGGGAGTATGATCTCATTCTCATTTTTAGGTGGAACTAGTCTCTAGGTTTTCCCGTATCTGTAATGTCAACAGGATGTTTCAGAAGTAAATCTCTGACTAAACTGCAGGTCTTGACATAAAATATGCATAGGATGAAGTGTCTGATGAGATTGGAATTCTAAATTGCCTATTTTGGTCAATTCTTGTAAAAGACAAATAAGGAGCAGGTCTATTAACTTGGTATGCTATTCAAGCAAGTACATTATAGAAGCAATTTACATTAACATAGGAATAAGTGAGCCTGGCCTAATTCTTCTCTTTGCATGGAAAATAAAATAATTTCCCCTTGCTCAGTTGAAAATTGGAAGTAGTCAGAACAAGGACCAGGTAGCATGAAGACGGGCCCCAGAAACCTCTCAAGGTTTCATGGACTAGGCTACATCTATGTAAAGATGCGAATGAACCTCTCTGGACTTGGCCTGGATAAAAGTGCCAGGGGCTCTTAACGCTTGCCTCAAAAAGACAAACATTGTAAATCCCTGAATTCCTCTCCAGCTTTGATTAAAATCCAAGCCAGAGGAGAGTTCCCAGCTTACCATGCTCACATCACTCAGCCCCCAAAATGACAACTTTGTGCAGCCAGAAAAATCCCTGCTGGAACCTCTCCTGGCCATGGAAAGCTGTGAAAGGCAGCCAGAGATCAAAAAGTCTGGCTGGCCTCCCAAAATCCCTGGCTGACTTTGACAACTATACCAGCAAATGCCTGTGTGGGGGGCTCTTTCCTGGCTGGCTGAAGTTGTGATTGCACAGGGATTACGAGCCCATCCAATGGGAGCCATGGGTGGCTCGCCTCCCTGTACAGATAAGTGCGTGTAGTATCAGTCACTGACAACAAAGTAAGAATGAACAAATTTGTCAATTTTGGTTTCTGTCTGGTTCTTATTTTTCTTCCAATCTTAAGTTTGTTTCATCCTGAACATTAAGATTTAAAAACAAAAACAAAAAAGCAGTTTGCTTGAAAATTTGTAGAAAAATATTTTTGTGCCTTTCTCCTAATACATGCATTTTGGTATGCAATTTTGCCAAATATTCACATTTTTTTGCAAGCAGTTTTCCTAATATAACACATTTTTAAAGTTATTTTCACATATATTTTGACTGGAGAACTCCACTGAAAAATCCGGAGAAGTGCAAATTTTGAAAGATAACTGAGTTTCGGTTCACATATTGGTTTGAAAATGGAAAATTTTGGTAATTTCACATTAAAATGCAAATCAAACAAGTTTCTTCCCCATCCCTACAACAGAGTGAGCGTATAGTGCTATGCCTTTTGAAGCCACAGAACCTTTTGAAAACTAGAGTCTTGCTGTGGGCATGGGGGAGCAAGTTCAGACTCAGTCTGCATCTTGCCTGCAGATATATATATATATACGGTATATGTGTGTGTGTGTGTGTGACGTCAAATCACACTTTCCCCCTTGTGTCTTCAGCTTCAAATAAAAAATAGCTGCAGGCAGGACCGGTGCAGGGCAGTTTGGCGCCCCAGGCGAAAAAATAGTTAGCGCCCCCCCTCTCCAAAGCAAAAAAAAAAAAAACCCCTGCGCCGCCACCACCAACCTACCTTCCCCCCCCCGCCCTGGCTGCGGCGGCAGCGGCTGCTGCTGCGGCTGCTGCGACGAAGGTAGGTGACGGGGGGTGACGGGGGGGTTGGGGGGGGTGGCGATGGCGGTGGGAGGGCAGCGGCGGGCGGGCGAGCGAGCGAGCGGGTGGGCGGAGGCGCGGCGGCGGCTGCTGCTGCTGCGGCTGCTGCTGCTGCGGCTGCTGCGACGAAGGTAGGTGACGGGGGGTGACGGGGGGGTTGGGGGGGTGGCGATGGCGGTGGGAGGCGCAGCGGCGGGCGAGCGGGCGAGCGAGCGGGTGGGCGGAGGCGCGGCGGCGGCGGCAGGCAGGAGGGTGGGGAGGCGGAGGCCTAGCGGGGACGGCGCAGCGGCAGCGAAGAGGAGCGCAGCGTTTCGCGCCCTCTTCAGCCGCGCGCCCTCTTCAGCCGCGCGCCCTAGGCAACCGCCTAGTTGGCCTAGCGGTAGCGCCGGCCCTGGCTGCAGGGTATTCCTAGAAGCATCACCGCTGGCTAGTAAGCATAGCTCCTGACCAGGCCACTGAGAAGGCAAAGAGCAGGGTGGGACATGGGAAGAGAGTACTGATTGGTGTTATCCCTTAGTTGCAAGGAAGATGTATGCCCATTGTTATGGGAACTGATCAAACAAAATATAAATGAATTCTTGTGTGAGTAGGTATGCAGCTATCTATCAGTGTAAATGTGACGTGTACCTCCCAGTGTAATTCAGAACTATTCCCACAGTATCAAAGTGTTGGGAGAAACGGAGCTAAACCTAATGCAGCTTCTTGATAAGATATGTGCAGTCGCCGGCATCATATGACATACTTTCATATTTCATCTTAGGAGTTTGATTCTGACTAGTCAGACTCATGTATGGTTTCTTAGCAGCAAAATTTAATTGCTGGAATTACACATTATTCTTTCCTATCTACTGCTGTCATTTTTTTTAAAACAATCATGAATAATATAAGGAACAATCATTTAAAAGAAGCATTAAGAACTACATATGATTAAATGAAAAAAATGTGGTGTTTAAAATATTTTTTGCAGGTTTTTCAGGTCAGTTCTGTGAAAAAGCCAATATATGTGACTCCGGACCATGCTTGAACGGTGCAGTCTGTGTGGTTGATGTCAATGGATATGATTGTTTTTGCCCTGAAGGTAAGTTGTTCAACACAATGTATTTTTATTATAAGTGACAATTTGCCAAGATTGCCTGAAGATTGCAAGGTTGTCTTCTTGACAATCTTAAAAGCATTCAAAACATCCTTCCTAGCAAATAAGTTGTTCAGTCCTGAAGTTCCATTTGCATCTATGTCCGTCAAGGCAGCCTGTTCGCATGAAGGCTGTAAATAGTTATATCTGCAAGTGTGAATGTATGTCTGACACTCTGCTTCTGATTCTTAACTATGTTAGAACAGCAGCAGTAAAAAAGTAAAAACAAAACAAAGGTTGGTCAGTGAGCTTGTCTACAAGACCAGTTCGTTTCCTAAAAAAAATGCCCCCTGATGTTATAAGCATCTGGATGAAATGAATAATAAACTAACAAAAAATGAATAAGGAGTAATTATTTTGCAGCACAATGCCAAACATCTTCACTAAAAAAAACCAAATTCTCTATTTTTCCTATTGCTAGTAAAATTAATAATAAACTCTTTAACTGATGATTTGTTAGTCGATACATCTTTAGTCAATTAATGCCAGCTTTAATCAATGATGGACAGTTTTAACCAGTGAGGTTGAGAGTTAAGCCCACACATTTATTTTTGGAGACTGTTTTGTTTCTGGAGTTCTGCAACAGAAGGATTGAAAAACAGAAATATTGAAGATTGCCTTTTCTTTGAACAATGAAGTTGTCAAACTTCCCTTCCCATCCTTAAGTCTTTCTTCAGGACTTGCTTCTTTACAAAAGCCTTTCCATAGATTTTCATAGATCATAGAGTTGGAAGGAGCCTACAAGTCTATCGAGTCCGTCCACCCCCCTGTTCAGTGCAGGAAACTAGAGGAGGGGTCTCCCATCCAAGTAATAACCAGGCCTTACCCTGCTTAGCTTTCCACACTCAAGACAAGCTGAGCCAGCGAATGGGGCCTCATTTTTACCTGCTCATGAACTGTGACTCTCATGCTCCATCTCCATTACAAATTGTCAGTCCATAACCCACTGATATGACTCCCATCCACCTAATATTGGACATGTTCCACCCTCATTTAGCTGGCAGTACACATCGATAGGGATGGATGTTTGTTTCATGTTCTGTAACATTTGGGGATTTGAAAGGTATCTTACCTCTTCTGTAATGTCCTGGAATATTGCTTCATTGCATTGTGGTATGGGAGAAGCAGAGAAGCAAGGATCTGTTAGGTACTATGGGAATCCCTCCATATGTGGGTGCTGCATTCTCATGCGAATCAGCACCATATCATTGCTCGAGATCTTGGCTATTACTGAACAATTGTCTTCTTGCTTGGGGAAGGTGCTTGAGTGGGTAACAAACTCCAGATATTCCCAGATGAAACAGATTGTCTAGACCTATTTCAATCTGACTACTGACCCAGTTTAGAAGTGGAAACTTCAGTGGTTGCCTTGATGGTTAACCTATGCTGGGAGAAATGTGGGACAGTGTCCATTCCTCTGGACCTCTCAGCTTTCAAAACCATCAACTGCGGTATCCTTCTGTTCCCCTCCTACCCCACTGGTTTCAAGGTGATGCTAGGAAACAGTTGTTCTACTGTAGGGAAATTAGAATTTACTGGTGATTTTTCTCTCTCTCTCTCAAACCACCTGTTTAAAAGTATGACAGGTTCTCATTTCCTAGACTACTGTAAGCGGCTCTACGTGGGGTTACCCTTGAAGACGGTCCGAAGCTTCAGCTGGTACAGACGCGCGGCTCGCCTGATTAAGGGCAGCCGCCGGCGTGATCACATCACCCAGTGCTTAAAGAGTTGCACTGGCTACCAGTTGCTTGCCGGCCGAATTCAAGGGTGTTGTTTTGACCTTAAAAACCCTACGGCTCCGGCCCAGCTTATCTCAAGGAGCGCCTCCAGCAACATCAAGTAGGCCGCTCAACAAGGTCTGCCACGGACGGCCTTCTCCTTATCCCATCAGCCAGAGCAGCCAGGCTGGTGGGGACTAGAGAGGGCCTTCTCTGTGGCGCCCCCACATTATGGAACTCCCTCCCTAGTGACCTTCGCCATGCCCCCTCCGGATGAGCTTCCGCCGGGCATTAAAAACAGGCTGTTCAGGCGGGACATATGGGGGGGGTTAGGTTTTTAATGAGAATTTTTTCTATTGTTTTAATTATTATATTTTATTGTGTTTTATTGTATTTTAATGGTGTACACGCCCAGGGTGGCCGGGTGACCGGCCAATGGCGATTGATAATGTAATAAATAAATAAATAAATAAATACTAAAATTTGGTGTGGGCTAAAGAAGTGACTGTCTTGATGCTAAGCTTCACTGACTTCCACATTCACACAGACAACAGTTTAAAATGGAATAGAATGCTTTTATTAGAAAGAAAAAAAGGAAATGCATACACACCTCTCATACTTAACACTAGTGCTGTGCTGAAACCCTGCCTGCCCTTTTCCAGCCTCCTTTGTTCCCCTGCGAAAGGCCAGTCATTTTTTCTGCCTCTTTTGTTGGGATGTTGAGAATTTGGGAGAATTTCTCAGGGTGCAGGGCTTCAGTGCTTGCCTTACTGTAAAGAGGTAGTTGAGGGGTTTGTGTGTTCTTTCTTCTACCATTTTCCCTGGTTCTGTCCTTGCAGCCTTTCCAGCTGCTTGAGCTTCTTGGAAAGCCCCCTAGAGGACTTAGCCAGGACTTCCTCCCTTGGGACTTTCCAGTGCTGCTGAGTGCCAGTGAAAGCTGGGGGAGGCATTTTTGGTTTTGTCTGAAGAAGAAGGGGAAGGGGAAGGGGAAGTCCTTGCTCAGCTTTCAGGCCTCCCTTTACTTCCCAGGCTCTAAATCTCAGTTCAGATTTGTGCTAATTTAGAAACTGGGAGGTAAATAAGGGGGAAATTTCCACAAATTTAAAGACTGGGCAGTAAACGGAGGGGAAATTTGTGCAACAGCAGTAACTGCTCTGAGAAGGAGCTGCAGAAAGGGGGGGCAGAGTCAAAATCCGTCAAGTTTTCACACATCCCAATGGAATTCTCATACATCTCTGGACCGAATTCAAAGTGCTAGTTTTACCATTTAAAGCCCTAAGTCCAAGATCAGGATGTTTAAAGGACCACGACCACCTACTTCCTATCAGAATCTGCCTGGCTATTAAGATCAGCATCAGAGGTCTGGCTGTGAGTGACCCCATCTTCTGAGGTGAGGCACATAACTATCCAGAGATAGGAGCTTCCAGGTAGTGGTGACTTGGGAGCTCACTCTTCCCCGCTTGCCTGGCACCAAAATCGATGGGTTTTATGGGTTGTAAGGAGGTTCTAGTGGCATTTAGCAATTTAGTGGTTTTGAATATTTCTTGAGGATTCTGCTGCTTCAAAAATGTTGTTTTAATCATTCTAATTGTTTTACTCATTCTAACTGCTACATTAGTGCCATTTTGGGGGAGTATAAATAAAATAAACAAATAAACATTGTTTGATTATTGTTGGGATCTAAAATAAAACCATCTCAAAAACATTGTATTGCAAGGTGGGTTAAAATATTGCAAAATAAATTAATGACACTTAAAATTAAAGATATTACACATTGCCCTGTTCGTTCCTGTACCTTAACTATTGTACATTTTAAAAATAGCATTAGGTAACCCCTTTAATTTTAAACATGAAGGTATAGGGCCCATGTGTTGAGGCACTTGCAGAATGCAGCCTTCCCTAAACTCCAGATGTTTTGGACCACAAGTCCCATCATACTGGGCCATGAGCCTTCTGACTGGGACTGATGGGAGTTGTAGTCCAAAACATGTGGAAGGCACCAGCTTGGGGAAGGCTGCCATAGGGTATAACAGAACCCTTATCCTTTGGAACATATGCACATGCACAGGTACTCAGTAAACTAGGGTGTTTTGCAAAATGGGATGCCTGTGTGAACCTTCCACATCCTACAAGCATGCCAAAGCAAGCGGGGAGGGAATGGGGCTCTCATATGCCTTATGGGGATCTCTCCACGTGTCGGTGCTATGCAAGTGTGGGGAAGGATCATTCCCAAAATGTGCAATATTATTTAATATAAAAATTGATTGCATTTCCTCCTGGGATGCTGCATTGCAAGATATTATTCCACTTATTATAATATGAAATATAACCAATACTTGTTCCATACTTCTGTTATTAGTTTAGATTTGTGACTAAAATGCATAGAGTGCGGGATCTGAGAAAGAAGTTCAGACAGGATAACACAACTGTTTGTTCTGTTTTTAAACACCTTCCATCATTGGACGTGAGAAAATAACACTTGGTATTCATGGCGATAATTTTGTGGATTGGTTGTTATCAGGAAGGGGAGACATGGGTCTGATTAAAGTCTGTATGTGAATGAGATCTGTTACTGTATACATTATTAATGAACTCAGGGTAATTGTAAAGTTTTATGACTTAGGGATCAGTAGAAATTGGTTCCACGGTCATTTTGAGAAATTATGAGAATATGCCTTGCACTGTGGGTGCTGATAGCTTAGCATTAGTCATGGTCTTCCCGCAGCCATGGCCTGTGACAGCACTTAATGATAGTCATTTTGTAGCGTGACCATGCATTAGAATAGATTTACAAGAGCATAAAATGTCAGATACCAAAGTGCAGAGTTCTTTGTCAGTTCTTAGCACAAGTAACCCTCTATACTCCTAGCCGTTCAGATTGGTTGCAACTCGGGTGCAAGAGAAGCATTCTGCGGAAAGCAAATGAGAGTAACATATAAAGAAATAAAAACTCCATCACCAGGTAGCATTAAACCCTGTTGGCAAATTAGTCTGCAATCCTATACATACGTACCTATGAATAAGTCTCCTTGAATGCGGTGGGACTTACATCTAAGTAAACATGCACTGCATTGTGCTCAGAAACACAAATCAGAACAAAATGTTGCCTTTCATATGCAGATATACAATATTGGGGTGGGGACAGGAACCTTAGCTTCCCCCCCCCCCTCCATGAATTATTGAAGTGAAATGTACAACTCTGTGGGCCAATTTAAGTGATACATCATTTAATACTGGACTGTCCCAAATTTCATCTGGGGAGTCAGTTTGGAAAGTGCCACACATTTTATTGCCCTTCAAAAACATGAAAAAAGCATGCAAACCTTACACCAGTAGAGCCTTCTTTCCCCTCATTTTCCAGGGTTTCTCTGTTCCGTACACAGAGTGGAAAGCACAGTTAGGTAGAACTCTGGAAGTGTCAATATGAATGCAGCATCAGAAAGTTAAGCTTGGCCAAGACCAGAGGCTGACCTTTTATTTATTTTATTTATTACATTTATACCCCGCCTTTTTTCCTGCAAGGAACCCAAGGCGGCTTACATAATCCTCCTCCTCTTCTCCATTTTATCCTCACAACAGCCCTGTGAGGTAAGGTAGGTTAGGCTGAGAGGCAGTGACTGGCCCAAAGTCACCCAGTGAGTTTCATGGCCAAGCGGGGACTAGAACCCAGATCTCCCGAGTCCCAGTCCAACACTCTCACCACTACGTCACCCAAGTGTCTCCAATCCTAATCCAACACTGAATCTCAGAGTAGCACAGCAGATTAAAAAGTGAATGTTCAAAAATGTTTTAGTAAGATGGTACATTGCTCTGGCAGGAACTGTACAAGCTCAGATTTCATGTGACAAGCATTTGTTGGAAAGTGTCCTAAAAATGAGCAGTATCCAATGCTGCCTGTTCACAAGCGGGGTCCATTGCTGCTTCTGTTCCGTGAGCAGCCAGCCCCTTATGCAAGCTCTGCCAGCCTGCCCCATTCCAGAAATGAGGATTTCCACTCATTTCTTGTTGCCCCCAGAAGCACTAAATTTCCAGGGCTGGCTGCTCATGGGCGGTCATCATTGGATGCTGCCCAATAATTTATTTATTTATTTATATTTATATTCCATGGGCAGTATCCAACAGGACCACTCCACCTCCGCTGGTTCTCTTGTGCTCAATTTGAACCTGGATCTCCCCAGTTGTAGCCCAACACTCTAACTACCACACCATACTGACACCATCTATAAAAAAGCTTTATCTGGCCTTTGCTTTCTAACACAGTAAATGATGCAAAACTTAAATTATTACTCCTCTTTAGAGTGGTACCTGTATTTCTATTCCTACTTCACTGTACTGTGGGAACAATACAGAAGTTAAAGATTATTGTGGTGTTTCTCAGACAAAATTAACTCTTTATGTTGTGAACATGGCCAACAACTCGGCTCCCTTTCTGTAAATAAGAGCATTAGCCACATAACTCATTTGAGTTGTTGTGAAAATGAATCTTTTAAGCAGGAAATATGCTATAGAAATGATAATCATACAAATGATTATTTGTTTATCATCACAATCACAGGTCTAGTGTCATGTTCATGAAAAAGTGTTTGCAATGCATACAGCCTTTCCTAAACATTTACATGCTGGTGAACTGATGCAGCCTTTTGTTTGATGCTTTGTTCCTTTAAGCATTATCCCTGTTTAAAGAAAAAGGGGGATAATTTACTAATGACAGATGAGGAGCTAGGCAGCTTTTAGAAAGCATTCAGTGTGAGCCATAAAAGAGAATTATTTCAGTTTTATAGAGTAATTTGATAAGGATTGATTTATTATTTACAAAGAGAGGACTCAGAAAGGAGATATACTTGTAGATAAATAATATACTGCCCTCTTTTTTTCCCTTTTCTTTTAATCAATGAAGGATTTGAAGGTCTGAACTGTGAAATCAACTTTGATGACTGCTCCTACAGCTTCTGTAAAAACAATTCAACGTGTTTAGACCTGGTTGCAGACTATGCTTGTGTTTGTCCTCCAGGCTTCACCGGTAAGGCGTTGTCGAAGACTTTAAATGAAACAATAAATATTTAAAGGCTCCATTATATCTTGCAAAATTAAAAGTAAATAAATGGTCATGATCACATTTTATACATTGTCTTCTTGCTAATAAAAATAGAATAAGTACTGTGCTGCAATAAGTCTCATCAATTATGTCCCTTAATCCTCTGATCATAAGATGAAAGTTGGAAATGCTGACATTAATCTTTCAAAGTTAATTGACAGCAACTTTTAAAAGTACTCACAACTCAATAGTAACTTATCTACCTCCTAAGAAAGAAGAACTAGTTTAAGTACACACTACACATCAGGGGTAGGGAACCTTTTTTGTGGGGGTGGTCTAGGATCACATTCCCTTGGGGTAATCTATGAAGAGCTGCATGCTGGTGGTAGGCAGGGCCATAAGAACATAAGAAAAGCCATGCTGGATCAAACCAAGGGTCTATCCCATCCTGCATCCTGTTTCCAGAGTGGCCAACCAGCTTCCTGTTGGAAGCCTGCAAGTAGGAGATGAGTGAAATAGCACCCTCCTGCCCATGTTCCCCAACAACTGGTACTGAGAGACATAGGGTAATATATAGCAGTCCTCAATAGTAGCCATTGATAACCCTATCCTCTATGAATTTACCTAATCCCCTTTTAAAACTATCAAGTTGTTGGCCATCACTACTTCTTAGATTCATAGATTATAGAGTTGGAAGGGGCCTACAAGGCCATCGAGTCCAACCCGCTGCTCAATTCAGGAAACTAGAGGAGGGGTCTCCCATCCAAGTAATAACCAGGCCTGACCCTGCTTAGCTTTCCACGCTCAGACAAGCTGAGCCAGCATGAGCCACAGGCCTGTGGCAGCGAATTCCATAGCCACCCCTTTCCTCACTCTTTCTGATGCCCCCTTTTCTCTCTCTCTCTCTCTCTCTCTCTCTCTCTCTCTCTCTTTCTTTTTCTCTCACTCCCTCTTTCTCTCTGCCCAGCAGGCTCAGAGACATGTCACTTGTTCAAGAAACTAAGTACAAGGCAGAGATTGGATCAGAAACCCCAGATGCAAAACCACATATTTGATCCCACAAAGCACAACAAAATTTCAATTTCACAAAAGGAAATTCTCAGAGCATGCCCTGCCTCGCCACCCCAAAAATCCTTAGGCAGAACTGCCCCCACCCTCCCAAAATACACACACACAGTCAAAACTACCACCCCTGAAACACAGACAGAGGCAAAATTCACCACAAAAATGCACAAGGAGAACACCTCCCCCAAAAACAAACACACTGGCATAACATACAGAGGCAACACACACATACGAAACCCCAGGCAACCCACCCTACCAACACAAGCCCCTGCTCTACCCCCAACTCCCAAGCTTACCAGGCAGTGGTATGGTCCCTTCATTTCCTTATTTAACAAGAAGAAAACAGTTTTAGTTTTAGCTAGCTGGATGGTTGGCACACGGATGGAGGCTAGTGCTTTGCTTTCCAGATGCCCAAATAAACAATATTCGTTTTGGGGTTTTTTTAAGAGAGGGTCGGGCACTGGCTAGGCACTGGGCTTCATCATTCTTAAATAGCTCAGGCTTGAGCCATGGCACCCAAGGCTCAAGAGAGCCAGTGTGGCGTAGTGGTGAGAGTGTTGGACTGGGACTCGGGAGATCCGGGTTCTATTCCCCGCTCTGCCATGAAACTCACTGGGTGACTTTGGGCCAGTCACTGCCTCTCAGCCTAACCTATCTCACAGGGTTGTTGTGAGGATAAAATGGAGAAGAGGAGGATGAGGATAATGTAAGCTGCCTTGGGTTCCTTGCAGGAAAAAGGCAGGGTATAAATATTATAAATAAATAAACAAATAAACAAGGGGCAATTGCAGCTAGATAAACCAGACCATCCCAGATTGCAGGACACGGAATAATGGGCTCAAGTTACAGGATCATCCCAGATTGCAGGACACGGAATAATGGGCTCAAGTTACAGAAAGCCAGATTCCACCTGGACGTCAGGAAAAATTTCCTGACTGTTAGAGCAATACACCACTGGAACTAGCTACCTAGGGAGGTAGTGGGCTCTCCAACACTGGAGGCATTCAAGGTGCAGCTGGACAGTAATCTTTCAGGGATGCTTTGACATGGGTTCCTGCACTGAGCAGGGGGTTAGACTCAATGGCCTTATAGGCCCCTTCCAACTCCACTATTCTATGATTCTATGACCAGTTCCTCAGGCAAAGTCAACTAGACCTCTCTCTCACACACACTCACACACTCACACACACACACAGGCACTGATCCCAGTTAATCATTTATGCTGCAATCCTGTACACAGTTAACTGGGAGTAAGTGCTATTGAACTCAATGGGGCTCACTTCCAAGTAGTCACATATAGGATTGCATGGTTAATAGATGTAATGAATCAATAAAGTAGTGAGCATTTTGAATCCAATAATTGGTGTCCACCTCTTTCTGGTCAACCTCAAAGAGCCATAGGAACTGGAACAGTAAAGTGAAATGCCAAACAGTTATACAATATCATGGGCACCTGAAGACACAATCAACAAGAAAATGCAGTAGTGAATGCTTTCTATTGAAGGCCCCATCTTTCAAGATCCTTCATATACTAAACTAAACAGTTAATTTCTGCATAAAGAATAAAGAGTAGTGCTACCAGTGAGTTGCATAAAATTAAAGGGAAAATCAATTATGGTTCAACAACACAATTTTCTCTCCCCGTTAGAAATTAACCAAAGTGCCTTGTTTACATGAAATCAGAAGCATAATTTGCTGAAAGTTTCTCATCTGCAAATAATTAGCATGATTTCTTTAATTAGAACTAAAGCTTAAGAGTTGAAATCATCTGGAGAAAATGTGTTCATTCATCAACTAAGAATAAAATGAGATGGAATGAGAGTTATTCGTTCTTTTTGTGGTTGTGTTTAGGGAATGCTACTAAGTGTTTTTAATTTTATTTTCAGATTTCAGTTGGTGTCATTTATTTTGAAAACAAGTAAATGAGAACCATGTCTCCACTTGAGACATGGTTATAGTTTAATATATTTAGACATAGGTTAATGCTTTTATGATCATGATTGTAATGGGTCCTGAGATTAACTGATGATGATGATAGCAGCAGGACCCGTCAATTGGGGGTTTTAGACTGGTTTATAATTGAGTAACAACAACAACATCAAGCCAAGTATTCTGGTCTTGTAATTAAAATACAGACCTAAGAGTCATTTTTAAAAAATCTCCTTTGATTTATTCCTTCTTTGAAAGGAACAAAACTTTAGTGCTGTGGCTCTGTAAAATGGGAATAATAGAGATCACCCACCCAGGTCTTTTGCAGAGACATAATTGTGTTATGTACTTTACAGTCACTGAATTGGGTCCAGAATTTGGCTCCCACAGCAGAAGAACTCCTTCCATACACAGGGCAGGAGGCTTCTGATCTGACAGAGAAAACCCACTATTGGAATGGAGGAGAATGGTGGTGATCCCCCTCCTCCTGCAGACCCTTGTCCCACCTGCCCCCATCTGTTCTGGGGGCTCAAGAGACAGGTGCATTCTGAGTGGAACTCTGGGAATGTTCCTACTGACAGGAAGAAAAAAAAACAAGATCCAACCCACAGTTATGTGTGTGTTTTTGTGGAAGACTTGGGTAGCTGATCTCTATTATTCCCATTTTACAAATGGGAAAGTGAGATTGAGTACTAGTGATTTGAAAATAGATACTGGTCTTGTTAGCATGTTGCTCAAGTTTAGTGAGACTTGAGCAAGTCTAGGCTCACCTTGGGCTGACACACTCCCCTCTCATTCCTCCTCCCATGTGGCCAGGATGAATTCAAATGGTTTCACTTCTATTTTTGCTTAATCATGGTCTGTCGTTTCATCCAAACCAACAAACTGTGGTTAATATTAACTTTGGTTTGTTTGAAACAAGCCAACTTGAAACTATGGCTTCAGGCTCATTCTCATCACACTAAACCATAATGTGTGAATGTGGCCTCTCAGTGGATCCATGACTTAGGCCAAAAAATCAGTTCTCCCAAAACTTTAATATTTTCCATTGGACCACACTGGCTCTTTCATCTTAGCTTACTTTTAACTTTTTTTAAATCAGTTTGGTTGTTCTTGCAGGTCAAGAGGATTACTGAGAAATACAATCTTTTTTGGGTGAAATCCAACAAGTGCCCTACCAGGGGCAGAAGGCTCCTGTCAGTGGAAAAGGGAGGGCACCCCCTGCACCCCCTCTCAAAATCTGCTCTGGAGGGTTTGGGAAATAGGTTTGGGGGGCTACGAGGGGAAGAGAGGAAGGCAACATTCAGTTCATAGAATCATAGAAAAGTAGAGTTGGAAGGGGCCTATAAGGCCATCGAGTCCAACCCCCTGCTCAATGCAGAAGTCTACTTTTATGCTTTTTTTGATCATAAAAGCAAAAGTTTCATACAAAAGTTTGTATGAAACTTTTGTTTTTAAAAAAAAATTAATTTACTTTTCAAAACAAAATATAACAAAATACAAGAATAACACAAAAATATAACATAAACAACATACAATAAATCATAAAGTGCACCCCCCAACCTCCAAGGGACCAATTAATATACTTCCATCCCCTTGATCAAATGACTTCCAAATTCCAAATATAACATATCCTGACAAGGCATTCTCCCCTTCCCCTTTATTAATACATAGTCTAATAATTGATTCCATATATCCATACATTCCATATTATTCTTCATTAACTGTCCTTTTTTGCATTTGATACTACAAGTTAGTTTATCATTTAGGGCTATATCCCAAACTTCCTTATACCAGTCAGTTATTAGGAAAACGTTGTACTTTCCATTTCCTCGCTATCATTAGCCTAGCCGCAGTTAACAATTAATTCCTTCATATTTTGGTCGCAAATAAGTTTCTCCGTTATTGATAACAATGCTAGTTTTGGACAGACCTCTAAATTAATACCAGTAATTTCCAATATTTCTGTAAAAACCTCTTGCCAAAAAGCAGTACATTTTTACAACTCCACCACATATGAGCATATGTCCCTTTTTCCTGACATCCTCTCCAACAAAATGCAGAACAATTATTATCTAATCTATTTAATCTTACTGGAGTTAAGTACCAGTTAAGTCTCCAAATAAGTTTATAGAAATTATTTATCCTAGTTGACATCACCTTCACAATCCATCTATCCCATATATTGTTCCAACCCACCTTCGAGGTCACCTCTTCAAATTCATTATCCCATACTGCCTTTAGCTGGTCCTCTTGTTCTTCTGCTTTTTGAATCAATCTATATAAATCCCTTGTTATACCTCTTGTTGATGCATTACCTTGTAGACCATCTCTAGACGTAACAATCTTTTCAAAATTAGTTAAACTCTCATACTCAGTTTTCCTTTTCCACTTCTTCGACCACTGTTCTAACTGTAATAAATTTAACCACGACACTCTTCTTCTCCCAACAATTTCCATTATTTGGTCTCTAGTCCCCATCTTTTCCACCCAATCGGATAATCTAATAACCCTTTCTTCTCTTAGTTTACCCTCCAAATCCAATATTAAATTTTCAGGGAAATCATTTAGAGCCACCACTGGAGTTAATGGAGAAATCCCTGGTATAAATATGTTCCTCATAGTACTCCAAGTCACTAACAAACTTCTTAAAAAAGGGTTGTCTATGTTTTTTATCAATTCATATATATTTTTAGAAAAAGTATATTCTCCAAAGTATTTTGTAATTCAGATGCTTCTAACTCCAACCACATGATTTCTTTAGGCCGTGCTATAATATCCACTGTATGTCTTAGTTGAAACTTTTGCTTTTATGCTCCTATACCTTTGCCATTACTGTTATGCCCATCAATAATAGCAAGTGTGAATTGGATTTAAAATGTGGCATGCAAACAGGTATTCGAGCTGAGAGAAGGAAATTTCACCATCTACCAGAATAAGCGGTTGCTCACTTTTTCAGCTGTGCCTAATAGCACTTCTACCAGCTACTACAGCATGAGCAAGTTGCAGTGTGGCTACTGTTACCTGGCCCTTCAATTGTCATTGGAAAGGTCCTGGGAAAAGGAATGGGTTTAAGTCTTGGCAGCCATGCCGTTGTGATGTTGCTGTGTGTTCATGTTTTCTATTTCTGGTAGGATGGGGTGGACTTGTTCATGGGAAACGCTAGGATTAGCAGCAAGCTGCAAGGTTGCTACGGAAGCTATAAGAATGGTTGTTGATGTTCTTGCATTTCATATTACTTTAACATTGCAAGTTTGTTACTTAGTGACTGCTAAGCAAGAATAGGATTCAGACTAGCTTGAGATGGCGCAACTAATGGCAGACTGGCAGCTGTTTTCATATGCCTGTAGGATCAGGCTGTCTGTTCCACCTCTAGTTAGTTGGTCTTCACTGGGGTCCTTTATTGCCTGCCTACACTTTAAAGTCTGTTCATAATTTTTTTTTAATGCCTGGGCATATAAATAGCTTAGATTTTTAAGGTTATGCTAACACTATGCTAACTATAATTATACTGTGGCAAATGTGATTTTATAATGACTTTACAAAATATATATTTGTAAATATTCTTTATTTGCTTTCTGATCTTGCCACTAAAAGGGTTTAATTTATTTAACTACTATCTATGATCTATAAAAATCCCTTGCTTTAAAGCTGTCAGGCAAACATAAAATACAATGTTCCCAACCAGGAAAAGTTAAATTATGTAGTTGTCACTTGGATTATGAAGTAGCTTTTCTGCTATCCCAAACCCTACATGATTTATAGTTTTAACGTTTCATTTTCTTTTCTGTCAGACAAAAACTGTTCAATGGACATTGATGAATGTGCCTTCAAGCCCTGCAAAAATGGAGCTAGTTGCCATAACTTGATTGGTGAATTTTACTGCAACTGCTTGCCAGGTAGGTGCTCAGGTGGTACGTGGGTGAAGAGTTAGGACAAATGTTCAGGACAGAAATAGAACTAATTTCTTCAGATGCATTATTTTAGATTCAAATTTGCTTTGTGCTAGCCCATGCTGCACCCCTCCCCCCCCATCACCCACACATGGAAGCTGTACAAACGTTCCTGTAATGCACAGCACATTTATTATTAGGACAGCATCCTCTATTTTTATGAATTTGCTTGCAGACCATGTCGCTTGAATACCTATCTGAAAATGAGGTGTTGCATGCTAATGAAGAAAGGTTGTCGTATATGAAAATATCAGCTGCGTTCATAATATATCCTGCAGGGTGTCCCAATTTCTAAAACCTTTAAATATGAGGGTACACTGATTGTAGGACATAATTGTGGGAAAATTCTGCTGTTGTACATTGTCTCTGTAGGAGAAACAACCATACTTGGCCCTTAGCCTTTCAGGTCTTAGAAGGTTTTAGCTTGATGAGAAGTGTTTGCATTTCTACAATCATCTTTTCTTTCCTTCCCCGTTTTTAATGTCAGAAATGTACTTCAAACTGGTTTAGTGCGCAATCCTATGCATGTGTATCGGGGGGCCCTGTGGGGGGCCTTACAGGATCTCAGTTGATTCCCAGGAAACTATAAGTCAGCTCCAGGTTTGCTTACAAGCAGACAAGTTTATTGAGCAACTTTCAACATACACGTGTGCACCCAATAAAGCTGGAACGGGCGGCGGCGTGGCTGTCAGGCACTGCCTGAAGTCCGAACCACAAACAAAGCAGACAGTAGCTTCTTATACATTTTGCTGTTTACACTTAATGCTAGTAGCTGAGCTATACATCATGACTACTAGCGTTTGAAGCTGACAGCTAAGCAAAACATTACAGCTAAGCTAATAAGACAAGCACCTGTGATGGGGCCTGGCATCTGCACCTGGTACTGGTTCCCATCATAGCAAGCTATTGAGCAGTGATAAGCGCGCGTATCTCTCTTCACTTCGCATGCCAAGAATTCATTAAGGTAGCTTGACCATCCTTTGACCCAGCTCTTGTGCTTGAGAACCAAAGCAGCCTCCCAGGAGACAGGCATGCAGGCAAGAGAGAGATGCTAAGATGCTTTCTGGGCCTCTCTCAGGCCCAAGGAAAATGGAAGACGCTTTCAGGCTCAACAGTGGTTCTGACAGGCCCAACAGCATGTTAAGTCAGAAAAAAGTCCTACAACTCCCAGCATTCTGCAGCCACTTTTTTCTGTCTAAACAGACATAGAATTGCACCCTAAACTTTGTAAATCACAACCCTTACTGGCTATCTCTTTTGTGGTGGATAAACATAATGCCATGCTTTGGCCATGCAGTGTTTTCTATGAACTCTCAAAATATGGTAGAAGTCGGAAACTAGTCATCTCGCTAAACAGTACAAAACACAATAGAAAGAAGCAATTTACTGTAAATTCCTTGGGGCTTGGACCTTTCTTATATTTATCTAGGAAATAGGAGCAGGCAAGCAAGCAATGTTGCTGGGGGTGGATGGATTGTTTGTTTTTTGTTTGTTTGTTTTTAAATCTGGCAGGATAGGAAAGTATGAGCAAGCAAGCAAAAGGGGGAGGCTAAAGGCTAGGATGTAATTAAGGGCACAGGGCCAGCCCTGCCATGAAGCAGGGTGAAGTGACTACTTCACGTGGCACCATGGAGGGTGGTGTGTGTGTGTGTACATGATGTCAGGAATTGGTGTCTGAATTGTGTCTTGGCCCTAAAAATGCAGCTGGTGCATTCTCACTTGGTAGTGTTCTTCCCTCAACCTTCCCTGTAAAAACCTTTAAATGTCTTCCCCCCCTCCCCTTTATTATAAAATGTTCCTAAAATAAGTTTTGATTAAAAATAGGTTAGATTTGAAAGTACCCTTCTGGGCTTATGCTCCAGTGGAGACTGCTGTTACCAGAAGGCACAGGAGCTATTTTCACCAATTCCTCCCCTGTATCCCCCACCCTTCACCTACTTCCATGTCATTCTCCCAGACCTCCAGAAGAGATGGGGGGTGTTCTGTGGGGAGGGAGAATGAAATCACCTCCCCCTCTTCTGCTGGCAGGAGCTGTAAGAACAAAAGAAGAGCCCTGCTGGATTAGATCAAAGGCCTGCCTACTCCAGCATCCACTTATACACTGGCCAACCAGATTTGCATGGGAAGCCCACAAGCAGGACATGAATGCCATGATGACACCCTCCCACCCAAGCTCCCAGCAAGTGGCATTCAGAGGCATACTGCCTTGGATACTGGCGGTAACATATAGACTTCACGACTAGTAGTCATCAATAGTCCTTTCCTGCATTGAAAGGAGTGTTCTTTTAGTGAGCAGAACTTCACTCAGGGGATCCTAGGATCCAATGTTGTTATTGAAATGCTTATTATATTTAATTTATGGGGGGAAATGTAAATTTAATCGGTAGATTACTTAACAAAATTTTAAACTGGTTAAAAAAAAATCAGGTTGCTGCCAAGGAAAATATAAACTTGTCAAATTAACATTTGAAGTTGCAAGCTATGCATACAGTTCTCTTTTGGAATCAGCACACTGAATGTCCTTAACCCATCGCGCCTGATACTGCTAGCTCAGTATCTGAAATAAGGCAGTAACATCTTCATCCCAAAGTTAGCTGAAGCTGCTTGCAATTGCTTAGGATGGAACATTCAAACGGTTACATCAGTGCAATGTAAAACATGCTATTATAGTGATGTTTACTGTATTTATTTATTTATTTCATTTCATTTCTATACCACCAATAGCTGAAGCTCTCTGGGCAGTTCACAACCATTCATAAAACACAGTGCACAAATACAATAAAAAACAGCCATAAAAACAACATAAAAATGTTTCCAATATACACAATTTAAAGAACAATTTAACAGCTAGAACAATTTTAATACAACTAGCCCTGTAAAAGCAGCTGACATGAATGCCTCATCATGCCATTAAATACCCTTAAATTCCATTAAAGGACCTATGAGAAGAGGGTAGTCTTAACCTGGTGTCGAAAAGATGACAGAGTTAGTGCCAGGCAGGCTTCAGTGGGGAGATCATTCCATAGAACAGGGGGCCACCACTGAAAAGGCCCTCTCTCTTGTTGCTATCCTCTGAGCCTCCTTCAGAGGTAGCACTCAGAGGAAGGCCTCAGATGCTGATGGTAATGATCGGGTACACTCAGGTTGGGAGAGGCGCTCCGTCAGGTATTGCCATCCCAAGTTGCGTAAGGCTTTATAGATTAAAACCAGTTGTTGAAGCAACTTTGCTCCAGTATGATAAACTGAGAGGTCAGGGCTTGTTCAGGCTTGGTATGTGGATCACATCATCCGCATACGAGAACCAAGTTTATACCTGTGAAAGAATGAAACTTTCATCCATTTTGTATGTGGATCTTGAGGTTATAAAATGGTTGCCTTTTTTTTGGTTTTAGAGGCTGTTTGGAACAGAAGATTTTAAGGTTTAATCCAGGAATCTAAGTTTTAAGTGAGGATATGAACTCACAGGAAGTTTAAAAGTTCAGCATAGAAACTTAACTGTTAAAAAGGAAAACAGGCTCACGGAACGGTCGAAGGTTAAGCCTAGGAATCTGGCAGTTAAGGAGAAATAGACATTTAACCAGGACTATGGTCTCATTCTGATTTGCCAAATATTTTATTTGTGTGGGGGGGGCGGGGGGAAGTGAAAATACTGTATATAAGTAAAGATGGGAAATAGAATTAGTAGTTAAGAAAAGGAGTTACGTACGGAGCAGATCAACATACAGAAGAAGAGAGAATTTGAAAGAACCAGAATTAAAGTTAGAGCACTGTTGCAGAAAGAAGCCAGGTGAGAGGCCTGCAGTGAATCAAGATGGAAGAAGTTGAACTGAGAGAGCTGGGAACTGTTTCATTGATAAATATCGACTGGGGTAGGAAAACCATCTAGAATAGGTTCCCCTGGATGTGTTTATCTGTGCTTATTTTTTTATTTGCTCTTATAGTTAACTATTCAAACTGTTCTAAAATTAGGGTTGTTTTTTTTAAAAAAAATGTTTTCTCAACTGTGAAAATACATGACTTACTAAATCATCCAGTGAAAGCCAAGTTTCTTTTAGAAAAACCTTGTCTGAGTGCTGTGCCAGAGAGTGTTGGCTGGGTCAATAATTAAGCTCCAAAGGTTAAAGGGCTGTTTAGTGGAGACATCTAGGGAATAATGATATCCACTTGGTACTAGCAGTGGTGATGATAGAAGGAGGGGCTGGGTTATCTGGTTTGCTCTTCTCCCACACCATCCCAATTCCTTTCTTTCTGGAGCTAATTGCTAACCCAGTCCAAGCACAGCAAAGTAGACTGGCATTTGAAAAGCTGATAGAAAACCCTTTAGAAAAATGTAATGTCTGCATGCAGCATCTGTTTTGCCAAGACATAAAGGTATGTAACTCAACAAAGTCAAATATAAAATAATGCCTCTAGAAACTCTAAAAGCACTTCTCATTGGCAAACACTATTTCATATTCACATTCTGCACAATTGTTTCACTTCAGCTTTCTTGATTTGAAGTGGTTGCCATTGCCAAGTTATTGATGTGAATTCCTCGTAAAACCATTTCATGGGGAAAAGAGTATTTTTATCCTACTAGTTTGAGATGGCTGAACAACTTCTATTCACATTATAACAATAACCCATTTGCAATGCTGAAAGAATGAAAAATTACACTCTAATTTTGTAAAGGATTGAAGAAGAAATGGAGAGAATCTGAAAAGTGATTTGTCCTCTTCAGAATGTACAAGTACACTGTGGAACACACAGTGGTTCAATTCAGCAAACTAATATGGATTGGATCCAGGATCTGCCTTCCATGAAAGGAAGGCACTTTCTGTGAGAGGAAGAGCTCCTCTTGTGGTAGGTCCCAGTACTTGATTTTTGGGATCACCCCTCCCCACACACACCACAGCTCACCCCATTCAGCTGGGTCTCCTGTCTCTCAGTGTAGCATTTTCAAAGGGCTGGAGGGGCTGCCATGGGAAGAAGGACGTGGAGAAGTCCACTTCCATCAGTGCAGTTGATCCAGTGTGGATCTAGATCCAACCCTCAAATTGGAAACCATGATTTGAAGCAGTTAGCAAACAGTTATTTCTGTTAATTATAGTTTGGTGTGTCATGAAAGCCTGACCTGAACACATCAGTCCGGAAGCTAGAAAACAGTTTTGTCTTTCTCCAACAAAAACAAAGTGCTAACAGGAAATTCCTGACTCCACCCAGGTACAACTAAGGGCTAAGCTACACATTATTCTAATTGCATAGCATGTAGCTGATCCCAATAGTTTTATTTATTCTAGTGTAACTGGATGTGACCCTGATTTGGATTGGGACCAGCATGCTCCAGGAGGGAAGGAGTAAACCTTCCCTGTTTTTGCCCCTGAAATTCCACCCCCCCTGCCTATGGAGGGGGCAAGAGGAGGGGGTTAAAAAAGTAACCATTGGAGTCAACAGAGCGGCTCCCCCCACTTCTTAACTCTGCTCCCAAAGGGGGATTTCAGGAAAAAATGGGCAGAGGGAGGCTTAATCCTCCCATCACAGAATGTGTGAGTCCTGATCCAAATCTGGAATGTGTACAGTTTCTCTACAGTAAATAAAACTATACTAAGGCTTAGCTACACACTACACAATTACTTAGCATAATGTGTAGTTTGGCTTTAAGCCTAGTGCTACCTAATGGCTAGAAAGTTTTTTTTTCCATATTAAACATTTCGAGATATTGCTTTCATCTGTTTTGAATTGTGGGAGGGTTCGTTAAATGTAGCTATTTGTAACACAACATGCACACTGATTGTGACTCTGGATGGACCATACCCAATGTCTTTAAAGCCAAACAGGATCTCTCTCTCTCTCTCTCTCTCTGTCTCTCTCTCTCTCTCTCTTTCATATGCTATAATGCTGGTGTGAGACCTTGGCTCTCTTTCTTGTCAAGCTGTCAAGTCGTATTTCTAGTCAAAAGTTCCAGGCAGGTTTTGAATTACCCAGTACCTTGTAAGTTTCAGTTAGCTCCCTGGGTGAGAGCATCATGAGTTGTCACAAAAGTGACATTGACTGGGTTTGCATGACACGCTAAGCCTTAGTAGATTAATTACTACCGAGGCTTAGCATGTCGTGCGAACCCAGGAAGGGTTAGTCAGGGTGGTTAAGGAGAATCTTTGCGAGAAAAAACTAAATTCTCATGAAGTCTCAAGGCCAGTAACTTACTATTTAGCCTTCAGTCTTGCTCTGATCTCCTTGGAGCAACACACAGACAATGCTGTCTGGCATCCAGTCCCACTCAGAGCTTTCTGTGGTGCTGCTCTCTTTCTGCCTTGCTTCCTGAGAAACTTGACCCAACCTGATCCCTTCTCAAGATTTGATCCCTAGCAGAATCCTGCAACCCAAGCTATATCACAGGGCTTCATCAGAACCAACAGCCTGAAATTGTGCAAGAGATTGACTGGGTTCACACAACAGGAGAACCCACACACAAGGGCTGAGTATGTGTTTTTGTTGAAATGTGGATTGTTGTGTTGTCTGAACCCAGCTGCTGCACTAGCAAGCTATGACTTGTTAACCATAAACAACCCATGAAGAGAACCCATGGTTTGTTGTTGGGTTGTGAACTATGGGTTTGTCACACCATGGTTTGTCATCTCAGCTGGATTCAGACAACACGATAGCCCACATTTCATTGATTACCCCTCCTCCACCCTGCCCCTGCTAAGCTACAATTAAGAAAACCATATTCCAAACAGGGACGGACAAATCTTGGAAAGGTTCAGTGTACATCAACAAAAATGTGAAAGTACGTGAGTTAGTACAAAGCCATACAATTTGAAGCAGCAAAGCCAAACAAGAGAAGAATTAGAATAAATTAATCAGCATCTTAGGAAGAAAAATAAATATGAATTTAGAAAGCAGTCATATAAGGAAAGAGTGGGAGAACTGGGAATGTTTCATTTGGAATTTGTTTACCATGTTTTTAAAAAATGGATCTAACATCATATGCGCATGGAGTTGGTTTGGGTCATTGAAAGAAAGGTCTACAGTCCAGTCCTGCATTTGGATGTCAAAGTTGTACTTAAAACAAAGTGTTCCAGGAAGAGCTATTGCAGCACAATACCATGCTGGCACTGTTGACTTTACAATGCCATCACAAACAAATATTTAGGACTAGAGTTTTAGGTTGAATGAGAGAAGAGCAATACAAACAATGAGTACTTTTAATACAGGAAATTAGAACACATCAGGTCCTGGATTTTCTTATTGTCGATTGTTAAAATTGCATGTGTGTGCACGTATGCGTGCATGCTGTCTGTTTATATGATTGTATGTAGATGGTTTTTATACTATGTACAATAATATAGTTTAAAGGTTCTTAATATTTGTAAACCGCCCAGAGAGCTTTGGCTATTGGGCAGTATAGAAATGTAATCAATGAGATACCCTTCCCCCACCAACGCGTAGCTGTTGGTAGGAGGACTATTTGCGCGCGTGGAGGAATGAGAGGTGAGGCTGTTTAATTTTAAAACCACCTATGGGCTCAAGGCGGGGGGAGGAGCGGCGGAGGCCTTTATTAGGCAGCGTTGCTCCACCCTTTGCCTCTTTCTCGAAAGCAGCTCCCCCCTCCCTCCCAATTCACAGTGTGGGATTTCTGGTCGCCGGTTGACGGGGCCAAGTAGGAATTTTGGCTAACCATTGCTGATTGACCTGGTGGTGGTGTGCATGTTTCACCTACTCTGCACTGTGTTCTTGGGTTGGGTGCTTTTTTTTTTTTTTTTTTTTTAAATATTTTATTAAATTTTAAAACAATACAAAGAAAATAACATACACACATAACTAATATTGTGCTCCCATCACCATGGGACCAAACAATCCAATAACTCTATAATTGTTCATTATTCCAAAAATACAATATATCTTGACAGGGTAAACTCCCTTTCCCCCTTTTAAACACATATTCCAAAAATAAACCCCAAATATCCTTAAAATTATTTTTCTTTAATTGACCCCTTTTGCATTTAATATTACAAGTCAACATATCATTCAAAGCCATATCCCATACTTCCTTATACCATTCAGTAATAGTGAAAACTTGCTGGATTTTCCATTTCCTTGCTATCATTAGTCTACCTGCCGTTAACAAATTTATGATTAATTCTTTAACATTTTGAGAACCGATCACCTTTTCCGTTATTGTTAGCAAAGCTAGTTTAGGGCATACCTCTAAATCAACTCCAACAATTTCTGATATTTCCTCAAAAATCATTTTCCAAAAATCCATTACATTTTTACAACTCCACCACATATGAGCATATGTACCCAATTCCTGACATCCTCGCCAACACATTGGAGAACATTTATTATCTATTCTATTTAATCTCACTGGGGTCAAATACCATCTCCAAATTAGCTTATAAAAATTCTCTTTAATTCTTATAGACATATTTTTCAATATTCGCCTATCCCAAATCTTATTCCACTCATCCTTTGATATTTCCTCTTCAAACTCTGTATCCCAAACTATTTTAAGATTTTCTGCTTGCTCTTCTGATTTCTGCAACATTTTATATAACATCTTTGTAAGACCCCTAGCTGATGCATTTCCTTCTACAAGTTCTCTAGACATAACCACCTGCTCAAATGCAGTGAAATCCCTTTCATGCTCATGTCTCCTCTTCCATTTCTTACCCCATTGTACTAATTGAATTAAATTTAACCAAGAAATTCTTCCTGCCCCAACCCTATCAATTATTTGCTGTCTTGTCTCCATTTTTTCCAGCCAATCCATTAAAGTTATCACCTTTTTCTCTCTAAAAATTCGTTCTAAATGTCTAACATTCTCGGGAAAATCTTCCATAACCACCACTGGAGTAAGCGGGGATATACCTGGTAAAAATATTTCCTTATTTCTACCCCAAATTTCTAACATATTTTTTAAAAAGGGATTTTCTAATCTTTTTGTCATAATATGTCCTTGTTTTGTAAATAAGAATTTATCCACCCTATTACCCAATTCAAATGCTTCTATTTCCCACCACATAAAATCTTTTCTAACAATAATATCCATAATATATCTAAGTTGATTAGCTATATAATACCATTTTAAATTAGGGAGACCAAGTCCCCCTATTTTTGAGCTTTATACCATCTATTCTTAGTAATCCTTGATTTTTTCCCCCCATTACAATAGCTATTTAACATTACTTGCCACTCTTTAATTTCTTTCTCTGATATCTTATATGGTATCATTCTAAATAAAAAATTAAACTTCGGTAAAATCTTCATTTTAATCAAAGCTATCCTACCAAACCACGATAATCCCAATTTTTTATAATCCTCTATTTGATTTTTAACTTCATCTTTTAGTTTTTTAAAATTACATTCCCCTATTTTATCCAAATCTTTTAATATATCAATACCTAAATATTTAATTATATTTTTTATCTTTATATCCACTCCCCTTTGTTTAAATCCCCTTTCCTCCAGTTTACTATAATTAAATGTCATTATCTCCGATTTATCCCAATTAACTTTTAACCCTGTTACTTCTCTAAATTCATCTAAATGTTTCTCTATCCAATCCCAATTTTCTATAGGCCTTTCTAATGTTAACAAGATATCATCTGCAAAAAGGTTTATCTTACATTTGGTCTCTATTCCTATCCCCAGTAATTTCTTCTCCTGTCTTATCGAATTCGCTAACAATTCCATAACTAACACAAATAATACTGGGGAAAGGGGACAACCCTGTCTAGTTCCCCGTCCTAGGCTAATAGTTTCTGTTATTCCATTGTTTACAATTACCGACGTGACATTATGAGTATATAATTGGTTAGTAATACCTATAAATTTTTCTCCAAACCCCATAGTCTTTATTAACATCTTTAATGCAGGCCATTCCACACAATGAAAGGCTTTAAAAATATCCAATGCAAGAACCCCCGCTTTCAAATTATTTTTCTTTATTAAATAAATTATATTCAGAACCCTTCTTGTTAAATCTGCCATTTGTCTTCCTTGAATAAACCCACATTGATCTATCCCTATATACTTATTTAGAAAACTATTCATTCTTCTAGCTAAAATTGCTGTCAATAGTTTAGCATCTTGATTAATTAATGATATTGGTCTATAAGAACCTGGTTCTGCTAAATCCTTCCTTGGTTTCGGGATTAAAATGGTCAAGGACTGTTTCCATGACGGGGGGATCTCTCCCCCCTGTAAAATATCATTAAACAACCGTTTTAACTTCGGAATTAACATTTTTTTAAAGACTTTATAATATTCCGCCCCCAGACCATCCAGTCCTGGCGTTTTCCCCTGTTTTAATTTATTTATAGCACTTTCTATTTCAATTTCTGTGAATGGTTGCTCCATTTTCTCTCTATCTTCATCCTGGATTTTTATTTTTAAATTTTTCTCGATATATCTTCTACTCTCAGCTTCCGACCAATTTCCTGCCTTATATAACTCCGTGTAATATTCATGAAAAATTTTCAATTTATCCTTTACTAGATTATATTCTTTACCCCTCTTATCTTTAATCATCCCCACTAAGCTTTTTTCTTTTTTTTTTGTGCTAATCTAGCCAACATTTTAGAGTTTTTATTACTATTCTCAAAATACTCCCTTTTTGTGTAAATCAAATCCCTTTGTACCCTGTCCAGTTCTTTATTCTCCAATTCTTTCCTTTTACCCTGTAATTCTGCAAAAATCTTTTTATCCCTCTTCTCTAAATACTTCTTTTCCAAATCCCTAATCTCCCCCTCTAGCTTTTGATAAAAAACTTCTTGTTGTTTCCTCAAATTTATTGCCTCTCTCAATCCTATTCCTCTCATTACACTCTTCATTGTATCCCATATTATCGCTTCAGTACATTCTTCTGTTTGATTAAATTCCCAAATTTCCCTCAATTCCTTCTCTATTTTCTCTGTTAAATGTTTATAACGAAAAATATTACAATTCAATCTCCATCTTTTCGCTTCTCTATAATCGTTATGTATCTTCAAATCCATGTTAACCAAAGCATGATCTGTAACTTTTATCACTCCTATCTCTGTGCCCAGGACCCTTGAAAACAGTGTCCTAGACACAAAAATAAAATCTATCCTAGAATAATTCTTATTTGCTGATGAGTAAAATGTATATCTTTCCTCATTCCCCTTGACCCCTCTCCAAACATCTAGCAACCCTTCCTTACTAATTAACTTATTCAAGATCGTTAGATTATTTCTCTGATCTTCTCTCGTCGGATTGGATTTGTCTTTTCTTCTATCCAATACCATGTTAAAGTCCCCAGCCATAATAACCCTTTGATTTTGAAAATTACCCATTTCTTTAAACACATGTTGATAAAATTGTCCTTGATTTTGATTGGGAGCATAAACATTAACAATAACATATTCTTCCCCTCCCAAGGTCCCATACATTATAATATATCTACCTGTATCATCCTTTTTCACCTTTAAAACATTAAAACCACAATTCTTTGAAATTATAATTGCTACTCCTCGCGATTTAGATGATCCACATGCTATCTCATATATTCTAGACCACCTCAATTTCAATTCATTGACTCCTTTCCTTGCCTGGTGCGTTTCTTGCAAGAATATAATATCTGCCTTATCCTTCTTTAGAAGTGCTTCTATTCGCCTTCTCTTAGTAACTGAACCTAGCCCCTTAACATTTAAAGTTGAAATTCTTAACTTATAATCCATCTATTAACATCATTTTTTCTTTTTTGGTCCCCAAAAGTGAAAATAATACACAATAACATACCCCTTAACCCACCCCCACATTCATCTAAACTATCCCCCCTGCTTAGCCAGGGCAACTTGCCCCACCCTAAACCTACCCACCTATCCCAGGGGGGGGGGAGGACCCATCACCAGCCCGAACAGCAGCCCCTCATTCCCTCCCGGATAACTTCTTTATAAAACATTTTCTATTTCTTTTTTCTTCTCGTGTTGAAACGACCTCTTATACAATTCCTCCACTGGCTCCTTCTTCTTCCAGTTGACCCATCGATTCTGGACCCTCCGCATCATCATGAAGCCCCAACTCTCCCAGCAGGCCCATGCCTTGATCACATGATGAGATCTTGTATCTCTTACTGTTCCACACAAAAGTAAGAAAAACTGGGTAACCCCAATTGTATTGTAATCCCTTTCTGATCAAGACTGCTGTACACGGTTTAACACTTCGCCTCCACTTTATTGTTTGCTGACAAAGATCATTGTAGATTTGCAAAGTAGCCCCCTTAAAAGCTACTTGACCTTTCTTTCTAATCTCTTTCATGAAGACATCCTTCTTGTATAAATTTGCAAATTTCAGTACAACATCTCTGGATGTCATACCACGCCTTAATGCTCCCACTCTATGCACAATCTCAATGTCCATATCATCCCAAAAAATTGTTTCTCCAGAGACAGCTTCATTCATCCATTCCAAAATACTGCCTCTTAACTTATATCCAGTCTCCCCCATCTCCATGGGGAAGCCTCTGATCCGAATATTGGAACGACGTTGCCTGTCTTGCATGTTAATCATCTGTATTTCCATCTCATTAAATTTCATTTCATACTTTTCAAAACTTTTTTCATCCTTCACCTGGAGTTTTTCCACCTTATCCACTCTAACTTGCAGCTCTTTAACTTGAACCCCTAAATGATCTATGGTCTTTCGCATGTGCTTCATATCCTCTTGATGCAGATTTTGAAATTTCTCAATTGCTTCTATTTGTTTCTGCTGGCCTGCTTCCATAGAGCTTTGAAACTGTAATAGAATTTTCTCCCAATCTGGTGCTGCCCCTTTAAGCTTGGCTGGAGATGTTGATTTTGGCTTGGCACCAGCAGGGAATTTGCCAGCTGAATCCGCCATTTTTCCGCCCTTCCCCCTCGCTGTCTCGGAACTTTCACTACCTCGTAGCTTCTTATCAGGACCCAGTTGCTCAGTTTGATAAGAACATTCAATATCTTTAGTGTCAAGGATCCTAATTAGCCTTTTCAAACTGTTATCCGAGGGATGCGCCCGATCGCGTTTCCAAAGAGGGGGTAGGGACTTTTTCACCCGTCTGGAGCTCATAAACAATCCAGGGCGAAGCACATCAAAAGAAAGCTATTCCTTTTATTTCTTTATTAGCTCTATATCTGCATACCTTCCAGAAAGTAAACAGCAAAGGAGTTTAAACTCACGATTTGTCTTTCCTGTGTATTTGCAGATGTTTTCAAATCATTCCGGGAGCTCGGCAGAAAAGCTACTGCTCCATAGCCAGCGAAGGCTCCTCCCCCCGGTTGGGTGCTTTTTATTTTGCGTAATTTCCCTAATTCGGTCACATTGGCGGTAAGTGCAGGTTTAGACAGTGGGGTGAGGTTCGGCGATCATCCCACGGCACCTTTCAGGTGACTGGCGATACCTGAGGCTTCCCTGAGCCCGGTTTCACAGCTCGGCAAGGGGAGATAGGGTCCACCTTTGAGGCCAATTCCTCTCACCCGCATGGCGTTTCACGGCCCCGTGAGGAGGTGACATGGAGGAGGCTTCTGACACCGCATGGTGTAAAACGGGAGTGGCGAGTTACAGCGCCACTTCCTCGGATTGGGATGCTTCACCCACTTAAGGGTATACTGGCCGCCGGCCGGTTTAGCTAGCACCTGCACTCGTCCCTTCCCAGATCCTCGAATCAATAAATGCGGCCCTAATTTGCACCATCATTCTGTGTCTCAGCTCTTATTTCCTTCTTTGTGCGCACAATAATAAATCAGCCATGAAATGGTCAAAGTAAACTCTCTCTTCCTGTTCTTGTTTTAATTGTACTTGGATCTCTGAATGAATAAAGCACCCTTCATTCAGTGGGGTGAACTAATAACCTTTTGACAGGTGATTGCTAAGAGAAGACTGGTTTTAGAGCAGGAGATCCTATTGCTTTAGATACCAGCTTGACTGAGTTCAGCCTAAAATCCATTTTTCAAAAAGGCAGTAATTTTGATCAAGCTCAGTTGCATTTCCAGTGCTTCCTTGCTGCTAGATACTGTTTGCTGAACCCAAACTAGACATTTGGCAGCAGACCCAGGCTTAACATTTTCTGTTAACTTAACATTTTCTGTTACTTCAACCCCTTATCTCTGAGCATCTTGGTTCAAGTTGTCCAATAAATTGTACACAAAACTTACTAAGGCAAAGAAAAGTGGTACAGTTTGTTCTAGTGCCTCATAACTCTACCACCTCATTCTGCTGCATGTGTAGACCACGTCTTAGACTTTGAAGGTTAAGGGCAGGGTGGGGGAGATATAGGAAAGAGAGAGGACATCTCCTTACAAGAAAAAGAATGCTAGGGTATGTACTGGGAATGTAGGTCTCTGCCAAATAATTGTAAGGTGCTTACAGGAGACTACAATTTACAGCAGAGAATGGTAGATGTGGGGCATGGAGCTTAGCCAGCCTACCAATTTTATTTCTTTGTATTTATTTATTTATTACATTTATACCCCGCCTTTTTTCCTGCAAGGAACCCAAGGCGGCTTACATAATCCTCCTCATCCTCCTCTCCATTTTATCCTCACAACAACCCTGTGAGGTAGGTTAGGCTGAGAGTCAGTGACTGGCCCAAAGTCACCCAGTGAGTTTCATGGCCAAGCGGGGACTAGAACCCGGATGTCCTGATTCCCAGTCCAACACTCTCACCACTACACTTTAAAATTTATAAATACAGAGAAGTTGTTCATACAGAGTAGTAACACCAATCTAAATCCACTGCCCACATACACCTCACTAAAATGACCCCTCCCCTCAACAAATATTTCTGTTGATCAGCATCTATAGTTCAACCACATGTACAGACTTACTCCTCTTCAAATGGAAACAAGTACAGGCAGTCCCTGGCTTACAAACGAGATCCGTTCGTAAGTCTGTCTTTAAGTTGAATGTGTACGTAAGTCGGAACAGAAGCTTCACAATGTTTTCAAAGTGTTGCAAAGTGTTGCAAAGTATAGTGCGTTCGTTCGTAAGTACAAACCATTGTATTTAACTCAGATTTTTACATATATGGTGGTCCGTTCTTAAGTATGAGTTGTCCGTAAGTCAGGACATTCATAACCCGGGGACTGCCTGTACATGAGAGACAAAAGTCAAGTGGGGATAAGGAAAAGGGGAAAAATGAGGGGTCGGGGAATAGCAGCAGCAGGAGGAAGGGAATAGGGGGAAAAGAAGGTGACTTCTAAGTAATGACTTTATATTTGTTTGTATTTATAGATGGAGGGTTGAATCCAGATTTCAGCATGTTTAGAGTAGACCCATTGAAACCAGGTTAGTTATGACAAATTTGTTCCATTGATTTCAATGGATCTACTGTAAGCATGGCTAACCCTGGATGCAACCTGAAAGGAATTCATATTCTGCCCTTCAAAGGAGTTGCTTTCCCCTGCAGCCCCACCCCACCTGGCCACTTTCCCTCTGGCTGAGGTTCTAGGTACAAATCACTTGGTTGGGGAGGGAAGGCTGGGGGGGGGAGCTGCAGGGGTAAAGCAGAGCAGTGAATGGAGGAAAGGTTTTAAGAGCACCCAGCCATTCTTACCATTTTGCTGCTGTTCGAAACAAAACAAGGTCTCCAATCTGGGTCTGCCACCAAATATCTCACTCAACCTATGTCTTAAATCTCATTGTACCATGAAATAAGGCTGCCAAAGTACCCTCCCCCACAATTAACTCTATCAACTTCTGTGCCAGAAATTTTGTGTAAAGGACAATGTATCCTTTACAAAAAAAAAAAAAAAGTTTCACAAAAAGTCAAGAAGAGCAAAAATTATGAAGTTATCCCCCATGAAGCAATTAATGTGCATATTCACGATTTAGACAAGGCAGTGAGCAGAGAAGTAGAATTTGCATTTCTGACACAGCTTTTATAGGTTGTTTTGGCCTACAGAGGACTGACTGATTTTCAGAAGTAAACAATGTTGGAGAAATCAAATGGGCAAATTGATTTCAAAGCTGACTAATGCAAAGTAATACACGTTGCAGAATTATCTCCCCTCCAGTGCCTTGGTGACTTACTTTTTTAAAAAACTAGAGTATCAAATTGCAAAGTAGAGCCTTGTTTCTTTGCTATATCCTCTAAGGTCTATCTTGCTGTTTCTCATTATCACTGTTCTCCAAGGCTACAATCCTGCACACAGCTCTGCACAATGACAGCAATATGATTTAAGCAGCCTAGCTGTGTGCAGAATTGCAGGCCACAGGGGCATAAAGTAAGATCCCTAGCCTAGTTCTGCTTCCTTATAGCCTAGATGATATATGTTTTGATAGCACTTAACATTTTCTGTTACTTCAACCCCTTATCTCTGAGCATCTTGGTTCAAGTTGTCCAATAAATTGTACACAAAACTTACCAAGGCAAAGAAAAGTGGTACAGTTTGTTCTAGTGCCTCATAACTCTACCACCTCATTCTGCTACATGTGTAGACCACGTCTTAGACTTTACAAGTTAAAGGCGGGGTGGTGGAGATATAGGAAAGAGAGAGGACATCTCCTTACAAGAAAAAGAATGCTAGGGTATGTACCAGGTCGGGGTGGCTGGTAGCAGTAACTGTTATCCTGGCTGTGAGGATTACCAACAAGGAATACTGACCTGGCTGGCAGCTCCAAAAGGCCCTTCCTTATACTTCCATCTGCCTGTAAAAGCAAGAGAAGTTGTGTAAATAAGAGTCTATTGGCAGACAGATACTCTCTGCCCAGGGAGGACTTCTGTTAGGTAGTTCATGTCACTCAGGGGCATAAACCTCAATTTCTGGGGGGGGGCATGGGGCTAAACAGCTGGTTGCCTGGAGGGGGCTTTGCCAATTCTGGGAAATCCCAGAGGGGGCTTGAGCCCCCCCCATAGTTTACGCCCCTGTTCTCCCCCTTCTCTTTCCCCCTCTTTCCTACACACTTTCTTCCATCCCTTCCCTCTCTCTCTCTCTCTCTCTCTCTCTCTCTCCTTGGAGGTAATTTAGATTGCCCCCCAAACACGTAACAGCTGGTTGCCTGGAGGGGGCTTTGCCAATTCTGGGAAATTCCGGGGGGTGGCTTGAGGGCCCCCCCCATAGTTGCCACTTATGCCCTGGGCAGGCCAGTATGTATAGTTGACATAGTTCCCATCCCATCCACAGTGACTAGCCTCACTTGGCTTACAGTAGTTGTGCATATTTCTCAGTACGGTTGTGCCTGTTAAAATTCTGTGTCTATGTATTGCAGGGGTGCAGAACCTCAGGCTCTGGGGGCCAAATCCAGCTTCCAGAGGTCCCAATTTGGCCTTCCAAGGTTCCCCATAAGCCTATGCCCTTTTCCCGAACCACCAATTGTTTAGTGGTTTCCTGGATTTCTCCCCATTCTAAAGGGTTGAAATGCCCCTCCTAAGGCTTGGTTACAGGCAGTGAGAGCTTTAAGCTAAAATGTGCTGGTGTTCTTGTCCCCACCCCCTTTTTCCTTTGGCCCCGCCCACCACCAGAAGGTGGCTCCCGTGAGCTTCTCTAAAATATAATATGTCTTTAGGCTGAAAGAGCTTCTGCGCCCCTGATGTATTGCATCCACCAGTCTAAGCAATCAAACAGCATCCAGCAAAAGCCAAATGAAAAAGCCCTGATCATCTCACTACTATGGTAAAACCTTTTAGCAAGCCAAAAAGTAGGTATGAGACAGCATCACTCAAGTCTAGAGTAAACTGTGGTGCACTCATGACATGCAGCCCCATGTGCATTGAGGTGAATTTGCCTTTAGTCTGTTGAGCTCCCAACAGGCCCCAAGACGGTGTTAGGAGAGGCAAGCCAGAGTGGAGGCCTGCTCTTGGCCATAGCGTTGTAGATGGCACTTCTTACTTCTGAATGCCCAGGCTCTAACTGCTTGTGCCACTTGTGGTGCCCGTGGAGCTCACTGTGCATGCATGATTTAGGTGGTAAGCCTGTTGAACAGAACGGCTACAATCCAACACAGAGGTCAACAATGCATATACAGCCTCTGTTCTGCGATTTAAAAATTTAATAAATAAATAAATAAAAAACATGGCTGATACTCAATAAATGTTAAAATGGCAATGAAACAGCCTACCTTAAGGGGAATATATATATATATATATATATATATATCACAAAGAAATAAAAAGTATAAAATTAAATTTGAAATATAACCTAACAGCAAACCAAACTAATTCTAGTGGAGTAATATATAAAATGACAAAGTTGTAAATGAACTCACTATAGCCAGACCTCAAAAAAAAAGTGAGATGTAAAAGGGTCAATAATAAATTAATGACATTCATTTTATATTTAGTTTTTCTCATGTACAAAATATGATATTTACAGGTTGTATGCAAGCAGACTGACAGCGCAACCCTATGCATGTCTACTCAGAAGTAAGTCCCATTGAATTCCATGGAGCTTGTTCCCAAGTAAAATGGTTATAGGCTTGCACCCTGAATGGATCTATTCAAAGGCATCCCCTTCATCAACACACAGTACTCTTTAGAAATTTCCCAGGTGTTCTGTAAATTGGTTGATAATGTTGTCTCAGCTCTTTTCATCCTTCAAAGCCATTTTTTGTAAAAATAAAATAAAATAAATAAATAAATAAAAATAAAACACCTCATAATGTTTGTTTTCAGTGCCATTCCCCCAGAAAATGCACAGTGTGGTATGGTTCATAAATCTAATTCATGGCACATTTTAGAAATGCATACAGCTCTATAAAAGCAGTTAAAATAGCAATACGCTTGGTGTTAGAGACCTGGATTTTCTAATGGATCTCTCCATTAGTCATTTATGCAACTATTTATTGTTCAGAATAGTTGGCAGCCCTATATTCCTATGCATCCTCACAGCTGCCCCATGAGACAAATTGTTATCTCCTTCTTACAGATAAGGAACTCAAGCTAAAAGTTCTGCGACACTAGCAGACAGGTTGCTCTAAGGCCTAGGGATCTGAATGCAATTCTCTTAAGGATAAACTTCCAGCCACTGGACTGCACTCTCTTCTTTTTCACTCATTTGTATTCTATTTCACCATATACATCATGCTTAATGAGGGCTGGAGCAGTTTAACATGTGTTCAAATATACTTACTTCAGTCAAATCAGTCTTCACAGATCTCCCTCATGCCAAGGCAAGTTTGTTTTCCCTCTTGCAGGACCCATTAATTCTATAGCATTCCAACTTATTTAAATGTTTAGGATACAAACATTTAAATGAAGATACAAGTATTTATTAATTACATTTTCTGTATATGCTGCCTTTTCCTCCAAGGAGCCCGAAGGGGCATACATGTTCCTTCTCCTCTCCATTTTATCCTCACAACAACCAGGGCCGGTGCTACCATTAGGCCAAATAGGCAGCTGCCTAGGGCGCAGGGCTAAAGGGGGCGCCAGAAACGCCTTGGGAAAAAATACAGTGCTAAAGGGGGCACTAAATATCTGATCTTGCCTAGGGCACCAAACTGCCTTGCACTGCCTTGCACTGGCCCTGACAAGAACCCTGTGAGGTAGGTTAGGCTGAGAGTCAGTGACTGGCCCAAAGTCATGCATGGCTGAGTGGGGGCTAGAACCCAGATCTCCTGAGTCCCAGTCCAACACTCTAACCACTACACCATACTGGCATTGATATTATCATGTTATCAGAAATGATAGAATGGTATTAATACATGCAAAACATGTGGTGTTTTGCATGTATTAATACATGCACCTCCACCCTTCATTGGTGGAGTCCACCTCCACCCTTCATTGGTGGAGTCCAACACCCTTCATTGGTGTTGGACTCAGTTATCTGTCATTCCTTTTTATTAGAATATATTGGGTAAATAAGTTTCATTAAAAAAAAAAAAAGACGAAAAATTATGGCCTTCTCTGAAAGTGATTTTATCACCAATTAATTGTCCATATTTATTGTCTTGGGTGTAGTTCTAGCATCCTTAGATGCCAATGTTCATCAAGAAGAAATTAAAATCATTCTTTTCTCTCTCTCTCTCTCTCTTTTTTAAAGAAACAACTGTAATAAAATTCCATTTGCACCCAAATCCAGTGTGAGAGCCAAGAGACAATAGTTGGGATTTAAATGAGCAACAAAGTTTATTAATATTACAAAGTGGGATAGGCATATTTACACATTAAACTTGATAACTAGCTAGCTTCCCCCCTTCAGTGTGGTGCCCTAACAGGCTGTAGGAAGGGATAATATTACTTCCAGTTTACCTGAGCCTTTTCCGGTTGAGCTCCTCTGGCTCAAGGTCAATGGTTACCCTTTCTTCTAACCAGGACCCTTCACAGCTCTCACCTTTAATTGCTGAGGAGGGTTCACCAGCCTCACCCTGGCACAGGCCTTATGATTTTGTGAAAACGAATCAGGCATATGCTAGGGTGGCCATATGTCCTCTTTACAGAGGATACTCCTCTATTTGAAGGGCTACCAGAGGACTCTCCTCTATTTTGAAGGCATCCCCTATTCAAAGGGCTGTCCTGTTCATATCTGGTTGAAAGATAAGGAACCATCAGAAGAAAGAGCTGGGCCCTGAGTTCCCCATCAACAGCACCTAGACAGCAGACGGAGCAGGCACACAGGTCACCTGGTCACAGACTTCCATACTATGGTGAAATGTACTCTATTTCTATTTAAAGTATAATCATTATTTCTACATTTGCGTCTATACCCATGAATTAACATATGCAAATTTTATGCAAGTTTGTGTCCTGTTTTGTCCTCGTATTTGGTGATACGTTTCTTCTTTCTTGGCCATTCTTAAGTGTCTGTCCTAAGCATTTCTCGGGTAGAAGGTTCTGCCCCCCCCCCATTCCCTAGCAATACCACCTTTAAGGAGTAGATGCCTCCTTTCACCTAAAAGGGAACCCTGGCATACTCATCAAACTGATATTTTCAGTCTGTCCCCAGATCCTGCACTGGACCTGCCACAGGAGAGGACTAGGCCCTGCTGATGTTATTTATTTATTTATGTATTTATTAAAACATTTTGAAACCACCCTTCATCCTTGTGGATACCAGGGAGATGTGTAAATATAAATCAAAAGAATACATAATCCAATAAAAGTTCATTTCTACCACAAACACCACTTGGAGAAAAACTGCATTAAACTCTCCTCCGGAGCTGAGTTTTTGCTGGGTAGTTGTTTAGTTGCTTCTAGGGACTCTCATCATCTGAATTTCTCCCCAGATTATAGAGAACTCCCTAAGTTCTACTGAAGGAAGTTGCGTACAGCAGTTAGATCAATTCATGTTTACTTAAAAGAAAAACCCATTGAGTTCAATGGGGCTTACTCAGAAGTAATTTTAATGTTGCAATTTTAATTTTGCAGCTGCTAGAGCAAGCATGGAATTGATATGCAGAAACCACAGATCAGTAGAAAGGTGAAACATTAACTTGTATATTTTTAGGTGGAAGGAATTTTTTATATATATACGGTATATATATATATATATATAGAGAGAGAGAGAGAGTTTTATCTTCCCCAGGTCAGAAGTGAAAGCAAAGGATAGAAATCCAGGATTTAAATGGACTCTTTCTTGCTCAGTTCTTATTTTCTTTGAAGGGATGGGGGAGAATCACCACACATTAATCTCTCCACCTATATCTCTATGGGCACACCAGAAAACCAAGAAAGCAGGGCTATGGCCTTGCAGGAATACCTAGAATTCATGACGAGTGTAAACAGCAAGACATTTCTTGCTATGGCAACTAATAGACTTTCATTCAGCTACTCTCTCCAGCCCATCTTGCTACCACCACTGCATTCTCACAGTGGTACTTGTTTGGGAAAAAAGAAATAAAAAGTTTAGAAGCAAAGACAAGCCCTGCAACTGAGTTGTGGACTAGTTAGAAGAAGTAGTAACTCTCCCCACCTTTGAAATTGATCCCAAAGTCTTAAGACTTTGAAGACTTAAGTCTTCAGCACCCTCACAGTTTTTTTGTCCTCCTCCCCAGCCGCATGTACTGTTAAGGTTTGTTAAAGAACATTCGGATCAGCCCTAAACTAAGACGCTAATTAACTGAAGGAACTATGCATAGCCCAGATCTAGAATTAATTGAGAAATTCCTCAAGTTAAACTGGAATTTGGGAGGAGTGGAATGCAGGGCAGAGTGAAGCAGAGGGAATAAGGCCAGAGGGAAGGGCCTTCTCAGTTGGGGCACCCCATCTTTGGAATCAACTTCCCAAGGAGGTGTGCCTGGCGCCTATTCTTTATTCCTTCAGGTGCCAGGTGAAGATTTTTTTATTTACCCAATATTTTAATGGTTAGATTTTTATTCCCATTTTTATTATCACTGCTGTACCTCCAGTCTGATTCATCTGGCTGCTTTCTTTTATTGTATTTTATTGTATTTATATTTCTATTTTAATGATGTTTTTGGTTTTAAGATTGTTTTTATCCTGTTTTTCTTGTAAACCGCCCAGGGAGCCTTTTGGCTGATGGGCAGTAAATAAATATATTAAATAAATAAATAAGGATGGGGGAAATCCTCTCATCTCTAGTTGCTTCATTAAGTGCCCAGATTGCAATACAATTCTTATTTACTGCAGCACCACAAAGCTGTTGAAAGCGGTTTTGATCACTGACATCATAAATGCTGGCTGATTGAGTTTGGTGCAAAATATATTTGAGCCTATCTCAGATGTTATGCTTTTCCTCTAAAGCGGAAGGTATTACAACTGTTTTGTTTTTCTATTTTTGTCCAGCTGACTAAACCGTATCTGCTATTCCTTTTTAGTTAGGCTATGACCCTGGCCTAACAACAAAAGCCAGCTGTTCCATACCCACCTACTGGCAATGATGTTTCTTTCTCTCTGATTATCATTGGTTTCAGGTCCTTGGGCAAGAGGCAAACAATAATGTTGTTGTGTTTTTGTTTTTTGTCTAGATAATAATTCACAGAGCCCAATAATCACTGAAGATCATGAATCACCCTTTGCTTGGAAATTCCAGGGTGTGTTGAAATGGTGCAGGGCCACTTTTAATATATAAGGTGCTTTTTCAATAGAATGAAATTGCCAGTGGAAAAGAACATCTTTATTGCATATTCTTTTAGTTGCATAGAATTGGATAGAAGATATGAAAGTAGCATAGACAGGCTGTCTAGATGCAATGAGCTGGAGGATCTGAGGTAGGAGAAATGTGTGTCGTCTGGAATGTGGATTTTCATCAAAAGATTTTATTAGCTTCAGGTCCTTTAGGCTCATATGCCCCGTTGCATTGCTCTCATATTGGATACACTGCAACATAAAAGAATATGATAAAAACAAAGCACTACCTCTGCTGTTCATCAATATCACTTTTACATCCAGTTACCTTGTACATTAATTATTGTGAATGAAATTATCACCCCCCCCCCCCAAAGAATTACAAGGGCAGTGTGACAAATTATCCTATTTTCAACAAGACAATGGGATGTACGATCACCTTTTTCTAACAGCATTTCATGGTGAACTTTGCAAAAAGTAGGTATGAATGTCATTTTAGAGTTCTATTGCTAAACTTAAAATGGATAGCTAACATTAGGCTTTAGGCTCTCAAAATGTGGAGGTGTAACCAAGTTTTAGAACCTGTAATCCTGGATCAGATCATAAGTGACAATGAAATGACGACAATACTACAGGGAAACAAACACCTTTGGGATAAAGAGACGTTTGGGTAACCATTTATAGTAGCTGAAGGTTATCAAGAGAAGCAGTGTATCTTTGGTTATCTTCTGTACAGCCATAATTCAAATATATGATATAATAACCACATCTCTATTTCTACAGACAGACTTAGCCCTTAATGAAACACCAAACTACCAATTCTAGCTCCCCTTCAAATCAGGACTGAGCATCCACTGTTCTTTAATGGCAGCTAGATGGTGCACAACATGTCCCTATCTGTCCCTATTACTAGACCAGACCTTCTTCTTAAATGGCAATAGCTTTTAAGGCATCGGTAAATCAGACTAATTGAACACTTTTGCTTGAAATACCAAAGAGTGCAAGACAAACACTGTTTTCTATGTGGCTGCCAACAAACAGCACTGGCATAGATCCTTAGGCTGGCAGTACACTAGTCCCTTTCACTAGTAGGGTGAAGGGAAATAAATTGTGGCAAAAGGATGTAGTCAGAATGTCTCAAAAGGGTTAGTATTAGTAATCTAAAATTGTAGGTCAAGCCTTTAGAAAACAAGTTGGCTGTGCTTATTACAATGTATAGTTCTTGTGCTAAAAATACATTTTATTGAGTTTCTTATTGTGTCCTGGAGTATTTTAGGAAAAGTTTAGACAGAGAGCAAACTACACATCATACACAAAGGCATGTAAGAAGACCCCAACTGTTTTCCCGAAATGAAAAGTGTTACCACACTGGACATGTGTCTCTAAACACATCTGCAGACTACTTCTGTATGTTGTGGGGATAAGCCTGTCAAGACATGAATGACTGGGGGGGGGGATTTAGCTCAGTTGTGTTAAGGGAGCTATTTCTTATTTTCAGAGGTGTAGCGTGGGGGGTGCAGGGGGGCCGGGCGCACCGGGCGCAACATCTGGGGGGGCGCGCTTGCACTCGCAGCGCTCTGCCCCTGCCTGGCTCACTCACTCTCTCTGCAGTGCTGGCTGTGCGAATCCGATCCGAGCCGCCGGGTCGCCGCCCACTGTGGAGGGGGGGGTGCCAGGCGTGCGGTGCGGTGGGTGCTTCGGCGGGGAGGGGGCAGCTCTTCCTCCTCCTGCTCCCCCCCCGAGAGGCTGCTGCCCTTGGAGAAAGGGGCGGATCAGCCGCCGCCCCCCCTCGCTGCTGCTGCCGCCGCCGCCGCACCTGCCGGGTCGTGCACCTCGGAGATGTGCGCGGGCGGGGCGGGAGGCGAGGAAGGAGGCGCCGGCCGGTGCGTCGCGGGCCGGGCAGGCGGCGGAGGGCAGCCGCGCGCGGCGCGTGGGCCACGGAGCGCTGGAAGGGGCGCGGTGGCGCTGGTGACCGGCCCTCGGTGGGCATCGGGGCGGCCGTGGCCCGCACCCTGTTGCAGCGCGCATGAAGGTGGTGGGCTGCGCCGGAGCGTGGACAAGATCGAATATGGAGGAGAGAGGAGAGAGAGGAAGGAAGGAAGAAAGAAAGGAGGAGGGAAGAGAGGAGAGAAGAGAGAGAGAAGGGGAGGTAAGGAGAAGGGGGAGGGAGGAAGAGAGAAAGAAAGGAAAAGAAAGAGGAAGGGAGGAAAAGAGAGAGAGAGAGAGGAGGAGGAAAAGAGAGAGAGAAAGAAGGGGAAGGAAGAGAAGGGGGAGAAGGGAGAGGAAGGAAGAGAGAAAGAAAGGAAAAGAAAGAGGAAGGGAGGAAAAGAGAGAGAGAAAGAAGGGAAGGAAGGAAGGAGAAGGGGGAGGGGGAGGAAGAGAGAAAGAAAGGAAAGAAGAGGAAGGAGGAAAAAGGAGAGAGAGATGAAGGGAAAGAGGAAAGATGGGGAATGAGAAAGGGGTAAAGAAAGTTGGGGAGACGAGAAAAGGAAGGATGAAGGCAGATAGAAAGAAAGAGAAAGGGAGGGAGGCAGGAAAGGAAGATGAGGAAGGAGAGGAAAAAGAGTGACCGGGGAAAGGAGAGAAAGAAGGAAGGAAGGAAGAAGAAAGAGAAAGAGAGAGAGAAAAAGGAAGGACAAAGGAGAGAGAACAGCAAAGGAAGAGAAAGGAACTGGGGGAAAGGCGAAAAGCGTAATGGAAAAAGGATGCGAAGAAAACTGAGTACGAGAGAAATGGGAGAGGGTGGGAGGTTAAGGGATGAGGTAGAAAGGGGATCACGGAAAGTGAGGGCAAAGTAAAAGAATAGGTTAACATTTTTAAAAAGCCAGGGAAAGGAGGAGGTAGAAAGGAATGGGCTAGAAAAAGAAGGGAAAGGGGCGGTGGGGAAATGGATCGGGGACGGATGAAGAAGAAATGGGGAGGCAGGAAGTTGAGTAAGGGACAGGTGGAAAGCGGAGGAGCCGAGCCGAGCAGAGCAGCGCGGTGTGTGTCTTCGTCTCTTCTTCTTCTTCTTCTTCTTCTTCTTCTTCTTCATCTCTTCTTCGTCTTCTCCTCCTCCTCCTCCTCCTCCCCTCCCCTCCTCCTCCTCCTCCTCCTCTCCTCCTCTGGGAGTCTCCCTTATTGCTTCTCCCTCTTTCTAGACCTCTGTGTGACCTCCCCGAATTAAATAATCTGTATATTATATACAGATTGATATCTTGCACTTCTATTAAAGAATTACAATTAGAGGTACAGGATTGAGGAAGTTGGCTCCATCTAGCCCAGTCTTGGATCATCTCCAGGGTATGGTTCCATTTTGATGTTTAGTTTTTGTTCTTGATATTTTTTGTCATTTACGATGGTTGTGAGATGACATATAATAGCATGGCCCATGCTAGGTTACTACATTTGTAGATTTGTATTCATAGACCTGCTGAAAATGTGGAGAATGTGTAATGCATGTTCGCACTCAATAAAGTTTTTGAAAATAAACTTGTATTTAGATGCATTTTACTTTAATTACATCAGTATTTTCATAACAAACAATACATGTGCTTAGGGGGTAAGGGTTTCTTTAACTAATCTAGTGGAAGAGACTAGAGTGCTAAAATCCACGGGTTAGGGGGCGCAAATTACTTGCCTTGCCCCGGGTGCTGACAACCCACGCTACGCCACTGCTTATTTTGACCCTCTGCTGGAGAGTAGGCTACTGTTTGCCTGGAAGAGCTGGTCCAGAAGCAAGCACATTTGCCAAATACAAAGGAGCATGGTGTGAGCAACTTCAGATCATTTAATCAAGGTAGCAGAGTGACCAACAGAGGAGCAACAGAGATGGGATCAGAATTTTTCCAGAAGTTGAGGGGTTTTTTTTTGGAAAAAAGTAAAGAGAGATGATTTCCTTGTTCCTGCTTAACCAAAGAAAGGGTTCTAGGCTTTATATGGAGTTTACACACTTCTTGTAAAGAGCACTCAATCTTAGGACCTTTTATAGCAGGGATGGGGACCCTCCAGTTTCCCAGATTGGGGATAACAGATTCAGTTCGGCTTTATGCACTATTCATTGTTCCGGTTGGGATGATGAGCAGTCCGTAAAGCCAACAACTCAGCTAGCACTTGGAGGAGTGGTTCCTCCAAGTGCTGGTTGAGTCATGCCACATCCTGTCCCAATCAGGGTGACGAGCAGCCAGCTTGTGAACCTGGGGAGTGGGCTGGTGCATGGAGAAGCCACTCCTCCAAGAGCTGGCTGAGAACTTTTCTCTGTGCAGAGAGAAGCATGGAGCCAGTGTGGCATAGTGGTTAGAGTGTTGGACTAGGACTCAGGAGATCTGGGTTCTCTAGTCCCCACTGGGCCATGAAGCTCACTGGGTGACGTTGGGCCAGTCACTGACTCTCAGCCTAACTTAACTCACAGGGTTGTTGTGTGAGGATAAAATGGAAAGGAGGAAGATTATGTAAGCTGCTTTGGGTTCCTTGCAGGAAAAAAAGGTGGGATATAAATATAATAAATAAATACAATAAAAATAAATAAATAGAACTAGATGATGTCAGGAAGGGGGTGGGTCTTTGGGAACAGGGCTCCACCCCCTGATATCATCCAGCCTGTTGGATTGGTCCAGGGGGAAGTCCAGGCCCCAGTCCAAATTTGGTCCAACACCCTAGCTTTATAACCAATTGATAGGTGACGCAGTGTTTGTTATCTAATTAGATCAGGAACCTTTGGGATGTTGGCTGTTGAACAATTTCAGGAGGCCCCACTCCAGTGTACAGAGGGTGTGCAGCAGCCACTTCCTTGTCCTCTTCAATAGAGGGCTTTTCAATTTTCAATGGTACTTTCCCCTAGTTTTCTAGATCCTTACTAGCTCACCTTCCCAGACCCCCCCCCCAAATAGCCTTTTTAGTCAAGGTGCTTGTGAGGGGACCCACAAAATGGTGGAGGAATAGTGGTCTCTGACAACAGCAGCCTCAGGAGGCTGCAGTTTTGAGCATTATAGGCTTGTTTAACCCTTTCCCACCAGCCATTCCCACCATTTGATCCTCCACATAAGATTCAGATACAGGTTTATCCTCATGAATTATGAATTTTCCACCGACTGGGAATAGCAGTTCTGTTGGTGATTCTGTGTGGATAAGAACCAGTTCGAAGGGTTAAGCAGCCCCTCCCCCTATTGAGGCTTCTTCTCATTTTCAGAACCTGCAGGCTTTGTTAATGATGCAATTTTAATCTTAAAAATTGGGATTACACCCTTGTTATATAGATGTACACAATGCAATTAATGGAAGGCATTTATCAATGATGTTCCAGTGTTCTTCTTGTTCTGAGGGGTTTGTTGATGTTTCAGAATACCCACTTGGGAATTTTTCATACACTCTAGTCCCGTTGAAAGGGTTCCTGTGAGATTTCCCAAAATGCAAACAGCAGCTGAACCCTTCCTACTCATTAATTCCTAAGGGACGTGGACGTTTAACTGCTACTTGTGCCAAAGAAACTACAAGGTTTTTGCAATGCCTGTGAAAGCTTTATTTTCTGAGCTTTAAAGACAGTCAGTAAAAAGAAAAGAAAAAAGAAACCTGGATGAATGCATGTCAAATCCTTGTGGTTCTGACAAAAGCTTTTACTGTGAGTGAGGCTCTAGTGAAATAGATTCAGATGTATATGCCATTCGGGATATGAGGAATGGTGTTATGAAATTCCCACAAGGCCTTGTGAGGTTCTCCCCAGAGGGTTCAATGTCAATTTCTGTCTAGCAGGAATTGCTTCTCTTCATGGATTGTCAGATTCCTGCATCCTGGCTTACAGTGGCAGTATGGTCTCATTTCTCTCCATTCTATAGCATCTCCCTCTAGACTCTGCATCCCTATTTAGACCATATTGTTAATAAAATTCCCTCCCTAGCCACACGCAGCTGTGTGTGTGGGGGAAATTTGCGAGTGTGGGGGAATAAAAGTCAGACCATAGTGGTCTGATCTTTAATGACCAATCGGGAGGCAGAGTGGGCGGGGCAGCAGAACCATTATTAGGCTCGCACCCCGCTCCCTCCCATCCCTGTTTACAGTGTAGGTTTTACTGGTTGCCTGTTTCAAGGGGACAAGTAGGAATTTTGGTTCATTGTCCTAATTGGCCGGGGGCGATGTTCGTGTTTCGCCTACTCTACACTGCATTTCAGGTTTTGGGTGCTTAGTAGCATTTCTGATTTGGTCACATTGGCAGTCAAGTGCGAGATTAGGCAGTTTTAGGGGCTTAGTGATCATCCTATGGCACCTTTCAGGTGAGAGGCGTGCCTGAGGCTCCCACCGCCACCGATGCCTCACGGCTCGGTTTTGGGGAGATAAGGCATATCTTCCTTCCTCGCCTGTATCGGCACCTCATGGCCCATATGTAGAGGTGTTCACATATTTTTTGGGGGGCTGTCTCACCGCCACCTCGTCTCTCCGTGGTGGCGGCCCCCCCACCTTGATTTTCCGCGCGGCACGGAGCATTTTTTCGTGCTACTCAAGCCCGCCGCGCCGCCTGCGCTGGTCCCAGAAGTGACGCGATGGGACCCTGCGCAGGTGCACTGGGCATTCCCAACTTAAGCTCATACTTTGAAGCATTTCATATCAAACCAATGGTGCATATTATGTCTAATGATGCCAACAAAACTTGGATTTGTATGGAAGTACCTCTGAATAAGAAAAAGGAATTAAGGAACATACCATTCCATAAAATAGGGAAATGTATATAGCTTTACCTCCAGGTAATCCCCTTTTGACTGCTATAATGGAGGCATGGAAAAAATGGGGGGTTGAAATTAATAACATATCCTTCACCCCTGATGCCTTTCCTGAGTCATCCCTTTTTTTTCTAGTGCTGATAAAGTAACACACTTTTGGAACTGGGAGACAAAGGCTTGCACACAGTGAAAGATTAATGACCTAGAACCAAAAAGTGGACCTCAATTAAAAGAAGAATTGCAGGAAATTAAAAGCAACTGGTTCCAATCAGCCCAAATTACACATTTTACCTCAATTCCTGAAGTGAAAGCACAGGTGGTATGACCTCTGACCCAGTTTGAACTTCTTCTTTTTTTAAAAAATATATGTTTTATTAAATGTTTTCAAATCTTACAGCTACTAATGAATACAACAAAAAATACAACATAAACATTGTGCACCCCCCCCACCTCTTGGGACCAATTTATATTTCTCCCCCAATATATATATATATATATATATATATATATAACATTGTGGAGGAAGAGGGGGGGCTGGCTGGCCCGCCAGACCTCCACCCTTTCCTCCTTCAAAGGAAACCCAGCACTTGCCACCATGTGGCCCGGAAGGGGGGGCTGGCTGACCCGCCACCACCCCACCCTTGCCTACTGGCAAAGGAACCAAGACCCTCAGAGATCTCAAGGTACCAGATTGCCAGCCTCAGCTGTCTGCAATCCTACTTGAATCTCTGTTGAGGGACTCGCCTTCAATTCTGTAACCTGGATTTAGATACTGAACTCACAGAGTACTACAAAACCCATTTGGGGTGAAACCAAGACAAGGTTTATTTCTGGTAGCATCTTACAACAAGATTAGGCAAATAAGAGAAGCACACAAAATAGAGAGACACTTTGGTACACAGTAAAGCTATAAAACAAGAAAACCTGATTCCTTAAGATCTCTCAGGCACACACACCTGTTACCTGGGGGTGTCTTATTCAAAGGGTTAGATCCAGCACAGCCTTGCTGCCCGATGGAGAATTACCACACCTACCCGAAGGTCCAAGATGGGTAAACGCCTACAAGGCTTGCTTTCACCAGTGCCTTCAAACCAGCCAATTTTACCAGGGGCTGCCTGGGGTCGATTCTTGAGGGGGGCCCCCCCTAAAGGCTCAGGCCCCTCGCTGGCGTGCTGCCATGCCGGGCACGCTACCAAAAGGACTGACCAAGACTGACCAAGAACAAAGGCTTACACGTGGGGAAATAGCTCTTTCCCCCTCCCCCTTTTCTGTAGCCTTCTTGCTTCAGCCAATCAATTTGAACTTCACCTGGCCAGGCAGGGGGAAGGGAACTCCTGAGTCATGGCTTGAACTATGCATATGAATGCCCTCAGCCTGGCTCCTCCAGACCTCTAGACGCCAAGCCCCATCTCATGTTCTATGCACTCTTTGCTTCTTCCCAGCCCCCACCTGGTTTACTCATGAGGAGGCGTGTGTGTGTGTGTTTGTTCCTGCATGCATGCATGCAGGAACCCTAAAAACTCTTTTCTCTACACGCTAACTATGCACACCCCACCCCAGCCGGTTCACACATGAGGTGTGTGTGTGTGTACCCCCAAAGGCTCGTTTCTCCACAAAGATATTATTCTATACTCCAAAAATATAACAAATCTTGACAAGGTTTGTTCCCCTTCCCCTTCACCAACACATAATCCAAAAATTTACCCCAAATGTTCACAAAACAAAAGTGTCTTTCTCCAATTGTCCTTTTTGACACTTGATATTACAAGTTAATTTATCATTTAGCGCGATATCCCATACCTCTTCATACCATTCAGTAATTGAAAAGACATGTTGAACCTTCCAATTCCTAGCTATCATTAATTTAGCTGCTGTTAACAAATTCGCAATCAATTCTTTTGTATTTTTAAAACAAACTAACTTTTCTGTAATTGTTAACAATGCTAATTTTGTGCAGACTTCTAATTCCATTCCAATTATTTCTGATATCTCTGCAAATACTTTCTGCCAAAATTCCAGAACATTTTTACAACTCCACCACATGTGGGCATATGTACCTTTTACATTACATCCTCTCCAACACAATGTGGAGCAATTGTTATCTATCCAATTTAATCTTACTGGAGTTAAATACCATCTCCATACCACTTTATAAAAGTTCTCTTTTATCCTAGTTGACATAACTCTTACAATACGTCTATCCCAAATATTTATTTTTATTTTTTTCAAATCCAAAACACATCAGGATCATCCCCGCAGGCAACTGGTGGTAGATGGCCCATGTGTGTGTTTTTTATTTTGTTTTTTTTATTGAATTTTCCAAAACAACATTTGGCTTCCGCCTCATTGTCTGACAAACATTACCAATCCTTATCCAATCTAAGTTTCTTCTATTTTCACAAAAAGAATTTCTATCACCTTACCAATATTCAGAAATCAAAACCAAAAGTTATTAATTCACTTTCCCTCCTCCCCAAGAATTCCACCAGAGGTTTCCAGTCTTTCTTGAATGAAGTTAAAAAAATTTCTCTAATTAAACAAGTCAATTTTGCCATCTCTGCTAAGTCCAACATTTTCAACAGCCAGTCTTCTATAGTTGGTATAGTTGCTTCTTTCCATTTTTGAGCATAGATTATTCTTTCTGCCATCATCATATATTGTAATAATGTTCCATGGTCTTTCTCAAGTTGTAAATCCATTATACCCAATAAAAACATTTCTGGTTTCAGTTTAATATTCACTTTTAAAATCTTGTGTATCCATGTGTGTATTTGTACCCAATATGTTTTCGCTTTTTTACATGTCCACCAAACATGATAAAATGTTCCTTCATGACTTTGACATTTCCAACATACATTTGACACATTATTATACATCTTAGCCAATTTCATAGGAGTTAGGTACCAACGATACATCATCTTGTAAAAATTATCTGTAAGATCAGAACACAATGTAAATTTTATACCTTTAGTCCACATGCGTTCCCATTGTTCCAGCATTATATTATATCCAAAGTTCCTTGCCCATTTAACCATACAGTCTTTAACTTGTTCTTCTTCTGTCCCAAACTTCAACAAAAATTTATACATTTTTGCAATTACATGATCATCACCTGTACACAATTGTATTTCAAATTCAGACTTATCCTGTTCTATATCATACATTCTTTTATCCACTTTAAATCTCTCTAATAATTGCATGTATGAGAACCAGTGTAAGTTATAACCTTCTGTTACTAAACAATCCCGTGTTTTAATCCAGTGTGTTCCCTGATGCAATTCCAATATTTCTCGGTATTTTAACCAGTTCTCATTGCTTGTCATTTCTTTCCTGTATAATGCCTCTTGGGGTGATATCCATAAGGGTAATTTTGGGCATAACCTAGGCTTGTATTTGTTCCAAACTCTTAATAACGCACTTCTGATATAGTGGTTCTTAAAATCTACATTAACCTTAGCTTTGTCATACCACAAATATCCATGCCATCCAAACCTTACATCATGCCCTTCTAATTCTAGCAGTCTGTTATTTCTCAATGTCACCCATTCCTTCAACCAAACAAAACAGCAAGCATTAAAATACAATTTCAAATCAGGTACACCCAATCCACCCCTTTCTTTCGCATCCTGTAAAACTACATATTTAACACGTGGTTTCTTTCTTTGCCATATAAATTTAGATAAGTCCTTTTGCCATTCTTTAAAGGGCACATCATTAGTTAAAATCGGCAGTGTTTGATATAAAAACATCATTCTTGGTAAAACATTCATTTTTATCACCGAAATCCTACCCAACAAAGACAATTTTAGTTTCTCCCATTTCAACATATCATTTTTAATTCCTAACCATATCTTAACATAATTGTTTTGAAACAATGTGGAATTCAAATGTGTCATTATGATACCATTATGATTTTACTCTTTTTTCAATTTTAAAACCTGATGTTTGCATCAATATCTGTTGGTCTTCCGCTCTCATATTCTTCACCAACATTTTTGTTTTTTCATGATTTACCTTGCATCCTGCCAACCCTCCAAACTCATTTAATTTATCCAACAGAGTTTGCACTCCTTGTCGTGGATTTTCCAAGACTATCATCAAATCATCTGCAAAAGCTCTCAACTTGTATGATTCTTTTTAAATTTTTATTCCCGGGATTCTTCCATCTTGCCTAATATCTCTAAGCAAAACTTCTAGAACTAAAATAAACAGTAGTGGAGATAATGGACAGCCTTGTCTTGTTCCCTTTTGTATCATACAGGGCTTTGTCAATTCACCGTTAACAATTATTTGTGCTTTTTGTGTCAAATATATCGATTTTACTCCTTTAATAAAATTCTCTCCAAAATCCATTTCATTCATTACTCCAAATAAAAAAACTCCAGTTCACGTTGTCAAAAGCTTTTTCAGCATCCAAAAAAATCAGTGCTGGTTGTTTTTCATTATGACAATTTAAATATTCCAACACATCCAACGCAGTTCTAATGTTATCTCTTAATTGTCTTTTAGGCAGAAAACCACATTGATCCTGATGAATAAACTCTTGTAAAATGTTCTTTAATCTTTCCGATAGAATCATTGTAAATAATTTGTAATCATTATTCAATAGTGAAATTGGCCTGTAATTTTTAACAGAAGTCAAGTCTTGTCCTTCTTTAGGTATCAATGCAATATTAGCCTCTCTCCATGTATCTGGTAACTTCCCATTTTGTAGGATATTATTCATAGTCCTTTGTAGTGGTTGTAACAACTCATCTTCAAAACATTTGTAATAAATTACTGACAATCCATCAGGGCCCGGTGTTTTCCCTTTTTCAGATTTTTTAATTGCTTCAGATAATTCTTGTATAGTTATAGGGCCATTCATAATTTGTCTTTGATATTCTGTAATCTTTGGTAAATTTTGCCATTGCAAATAATCTTCTATTCTTTTTTCACAATTTTTTCCCCTTTATATAATTGTGAATAAAATTGAAAAAATGCTCTTTTCATACCCAAATTATCCGTTATTTCAGTGTTGTCCTCCAACAGCTTAAGTATTACTCTCTTCTCTCTCTCTTTCCTTATTTTATATGCCAACCATTTCCCTGGTTTATTAGCAAATTCAAAGTTCCTTTGCTTGGCATAACTCAATTTCATTTCCACTTCTTATGTCATCAACATAGATAACTGCCTCTGCAGTGCTTTAATTTGCCATGAAATATTAGTATTATTTGGAGATCTTTCTAATTCCTTCTCTTTCTGCTCTAATTTCCCATAAAATCTTTTATGTCTTTTCTTGCCTCTTTTTTTTAAGAAAGGAGTTATATCGTATAAATTGTCCTCTGATGAAGGCTTTACTTGTATCCCAAACTATTTGTAAGTCCACACCTTTGTCTAAGTTATTTTCAAAAAATTCTCTCAGTTTATGCTTACAGTCTTGGACCACCCTTTCTTGTTTCAATAGTGATTCATTAAATCTCCATCTAAATGAACCCTCCTTCCTTTTGAAAGTCACAGAAACTGGATTATGGTCAGAAAACGTTTTTGGCAATATTTCAGCTTTATAAATTTCCATAGCCATAGCTTTCGACAACCAAATCATATCAAGCCTTGCATGTGATTTATGTCTATCAGAAAAAAAAATGTAAATTCTCTGGAGTCTCCATTTTTAGTTCTCCAAATGTCCACCAACTCCAGATTTTCTATTAATTCAAAAAAACTTTTTGGCAATTTTCCCTGATTTTTTCTTATATCTTTTTCCGAACGTCTATCTTGTATTGGTGACACCACTCCATTCCAATCTCCCATTAAACACCAGTTTTCGTATGTAGATTCCAAAAGTCTATCCATAAGACCTTTATAAAACATAGATTTGTTTTCATTTGGTGCATAAACCCCTACTACCAATATTTTCTTTCCAGAAATATTAACTTCTACTGCGACGTATCTACCTTGTTCATCTGAAAAGATCAATATTGGAGAAAGTTTATTCTTTACATATAAAACCACATCATTTTTTTTCTTTGTGCTAGCTGAAATAAATTCTTCTCCAAGTTTCTTTTGTATCAAGTATTTTGAATCTCTTTTATTTATATGTGTCTCTTGTAAACAAATCAAATCCATCTTCAATTTATTCAAATAATGAAATATTTTTCTTCTCTTTTGTGATGCATTCGCACCATTTATATTCCAGGACAAAAATTTGTAATCCATTTTTAATCAGATTAATTTGTAGTCCACATAGGAGTTTCTAAACTGCACCTCCAGTCTCATCCCGAGACCCTTGTGGTTTTATTTCCCACTTTTCCACAAAATTTCTCGCCTCCTCCACCGTACTGAACTTATATCTCCTTTGGTTCATGGTAAAACTAACTCCTCCTGGCAATTCCCATCTATATCGAATATTTTGCTGTTTAAGCTTCTCAGTCAAAAATATATATTCTTTCCTTTTTTGCAAAATCCTTGATGGAATTTCCTTCTAAACAATTATTTCCACGTCTGTCCCCTCTTCATTCTGCAGCATTTTCTCCTTATAGTGTTGTTGAAGGACTTGATCTCTTAAACTTTTCCTGCACAAACCAAATCAAGACATCTCTCGGGACTTTATTTTTAAGAGCAAAACGAGAGTTAATTCTGTAAACTCTATCAATTTCTGCTTGCATGTCTTTCATTTCCATACTCAAAATATCTGCTAACAGTTCAATGATCCTCTTTGTAATGTCTTCTGATTGTTGTTCTGGAATTGATCTCAATCTTAAACAACACTCATTTCGTCTTAACTCCATCAGTGCCAGATCATGTAGACATTTTTCAAGATGTTGTTCTGTCTCTTGACATTTGGCTTCTAAGGTCAAGACTTTGTGATTTGTGTGACCCAACTCCTGTGAAATTTGCTCATGTGATGTTTGCATTTTATTAATTGTTACTTCTAAACTTGTCAATCTTTCATCAAGTTTTTTTCTCTAAGCTCTCAAAGGATTGTTTTTGTTCATTAAAAAATTTAGCTTGCTCTTCTGAAGACTTTTGACATTGATCCATCATGTTTGTCATTTTTAACATCATTAAATTAAAACTCTCAGCCATTGTTTGATTTTCTTCCACATGGGAAGATTTCCTTCTTTCTTCCAATTGCTTTATGTCCTTTTTTGGTGGCATCATGCAATATATATGTTCTTTTTAACACTGCTACAGCTTCTGTCTGATTTACAGCAGCACTCGCCTAATCTTATCTTGTTCTTGGTATTTCAAAACAAGCAGAGTTTCTTTCCCATAACATAACAGCAAAAATAGTTCACATTTAGCAACCGCCCATTCGACATTGTCCCCCCAAAAAATACACAGTCCAATTAATTCTTCTGAAACTCCCCTCCTGTATATACTCCTTATTTCTTAATTACTTCTTGACCATTTATTTATTTCGGTTTTGGTTTAAGCAGTTTTATTTCTTCACCCCCCTTCTTCTCCGATACAGAAAATAGAAACTGACCTGGGAATGGTGAGTCTGCCAGACGCTGGGGTCTTTAAGTCATAAATTTTTCTTCTTAAAAAGATGTTACAAGGAGGCTTGTGAATCTTGTCTCATAAATCAAAGCATAAGCCCTAATTCAGAGATACGGAGCCTGGTTCGAGGACGTTGTTAACTCCTGCCACTCCCCTGCCGCTCAAAACTTGCCGGAGGAAGAATCTCTCTATCGAAAAATCCCGCCTCTGACAAGGAGCTTGCATTTACGGAGCATATGAGGTTAATCATTCGATCTGTCTCTTATCCGAGGCAGATTGATAGCCAGAAGTTTTATCTGGTTATCACGAAAACCAGGCTGCTTCTTTTCCCTGGGCGAGAGCCCTGCGAAAAAGCTTCAAACCGCCATTCCTGTTCTTCCGGAAGCTGATCCCAAATATTTTTCCAACTTTGTTTCGATACTTCCTCATCAAATTCATTATCCCATAACACTTTAAGAGAATCTTTATGCTCTTCTTCTTTTTGTAACATCATATATAAAACCTTTGTTATACCTCTTGTTGAAACATTACCTTCTATAGCTTCTCTAGTCAAAACTGTCTTTTCAAAATTGGTTAGTTCTCTTTCGCTGTCCATTCTTGTCCTCCACTTCTTTAACCACAGTTCCAATTGCATTGAATTTAACCATGAAATTCTCTCTCTTCCCACTATTTCTATTATATGTTCTCTAGTCTTCAATTTTTCCACCCAATCCATTAATTTAATCACCTTTTTTCTCCTTAGTATAGCTTCTATATGTCTTACATTTTCTGGAAAGTGCTCCATGACCACTACCGGAGTTAACGGGGATACCTCTGGTGTAAAAAATTTCCTCGTGCTATTCCAACTCTCTAACATACTCCTCAAAAAGGGATTTTCTAGTCCTTTTATAATATTATTTATACTTTTCTTAAATAATATATTCACCATCATGTTTCCTAATTCTCGTGATTCTAATTCCAACCACATTTTTTCTTTCCCTACTATAATGTCCAAAATATGAGAGCCAGTGTATTCCCTACTATAATGTCCAAAATATGAGAGTGGTGAGAGCGTTGGACTGGGACTCGGGAGATCCAGGTTCTAGTCCCCGCTCGACATGAAACTCACTGGGTGACTTTGGGCCAGTCACTGACTCTCAGCCTAACCTACCTCACAGCACAGGGTTGTTGTAAGGATAAAATGGAGAGGAGGAGGAGGATTATGTAAGCCGCTTGGGTTCCTTGCAGGAAAAAAGGTGGGGTATAAATATAATAAATAAATAAAATAAATAAAATATGTCTTACTTGGTTGGCTAAATAATACCACTTTAAGTTTGAACTTCTACTGACAGAAGAAATTAAACCCAACTCAAAAGGTCTAGTCTCACAAATATACAAATTCTTATAGAAATATCAGTGGGAGACAGTAATGTCATCTGGCAGGTATGGGGAAAAGATTTAGTTATCACCACTGAAGATGGTCAGTGGAATTTATTTTGGGCACTATCCCCGTACAAATCAATTTCATCTAAGCTGAGGCATTTAAAATAATATATATGTGGCATCTCACACCAGTAAAAATCAGCTATATTTAAAAGGGGAGCAGCCTACAATGCTGAAGAGGCTGTGCTCAGAGAGGGACTTATAAACGCATTTGGTAGGATTACAAAGTCATAGGGAGATTCTGGGTAGAGATTTTTCATTTGGCAAGAAAAGTTACAGATAGGGGCATATGTAAAACAGCACAACTGGGACTACTCTCCCTCTTTGTGGGAAACAACAAGCACCTACTGCATAAAGATTTACTAACATTCTTCTGGACTGTGGCAAGAATGGAAATCACATCAGTCTGGAAATCTACATGCGGACCGTCAATTGAAAGCTGGAAAAGGAGACTTTGGGATATTGCCTTACTAGAAAAATTAACCAAAGAACTAAGGGCTAAGCGCAATAATGCAATTCGCAATAACTTTTACAGATGCTGGCAACCCTGGATTTCTTTAGTCAACCGGAGCGATGGGGGGGGGGGTTAAAACCTTCACAATCACATGTAACCATCTGGAAAGACCTAATTCATATCCAGGTCACTGTTGATGATAGCTTATTTCATGCTTGGTGTCAGTCATGTTTTCATGTTGCATTGTTTGTTAAAATAATAATGAGAAAAAACTGGGGGGGGAAGCAGCATGCATTGGCCTCTCCATTCTGGAAGCACAGCCAGCCCCCATACATTTGAGATTGGGGTGGTTGGACTTCTCAGGGACTATGGTAATTGCAACTAGGGATGCTTGAGATATTCAGTCTTTGTGGATTCTGACCAAACTGACCTGATCCACACCTCCCAGACCAATGTGTGGACAAGGATGTAGTTATCTCCCAGATGTCACACTTCCTTGAATTTTGCGATATAATTCTTAGCTCAAAAAAATGTATCAAAATATGTTTTAAAGTTTGTATTTTGAGATGGAGTACTTTTAGAGATTTGTTTTATTTAAAATTATTTTTAGGCTGCCTTTAAGGGTAGAACCCTCTCATGTATATTTTATGAGAAAATTGTGAGAAAACATTCAAAAATATGCATTTAAATGGGAATTTTCTTGTGGATTTCTTTTTTTTTAAAAAATCACAGATTAATGCAGAAATGGGATAGAAGAGACTTATGAAATTTAGGAATGGGAGAAACAGGGATGCTCGAGCTCACTGAGATTCTCCAAACCCTACTTTGAAGCTCAGTTCACCTCACTCCCATTCTGGGTTCACAGCCTGTTTTACTTTTCATTGGAGTAGGGAAAGTGCACAATTTCAAACAGGAAAAGTGAGCATTTCCGTGCACATATTTCAAAAGTGCGCACTTTCCCCCTATTGACTATAGCATGAAAATGCTTGTTGTTTAATGGAAATCACCCCGTCGCCTCTTGCAACTGGGTGTGAGGACCCAGGGGTTGGCCTAGAACAGGTGCTGGGGCCGGAAATACACAGGGAGCTTTTGGTTCAACTCCGTCAAAAGGGGCCCACCCCAATTAATTTACTATACTTTGATTGATTGTTGGCCATATACCCACGTCGTGAAGATGCAATAAGTCTCCATGAGGGGTTTCATTTTGGTTTTCATATTCCCTATCAAGGCCCCAGACTGCACAAGATGGCTTGGAACCAGTCTTCCGTGGCTGCCTTTCACTCCGTTGCCCTTCAAAAATTTCTGAGGAGGTGGAGGCCAACTGGGCCCTGGGACCCTTTCCGGCTTTGCCTCTCCCCAATCTCAAGGTTTTCTCCTTTGGATGCTGTCCCAGAGAAGGCACCTGGTGAATTCCGCCTTGTACATAATTTACCTTTACCTAGGGGTGAGTCAGTCAATGATGCTATCCTGAGCATCTCTTTTTAAAATATATATATATATATATATATATTATTTACTTTTCAAAACAAATTATAACAAAAAATATATATAACAGAATACAAGAATATCACACATATATAACATAAACAACATACAATAAATCATGAAGTGCTCCCCCCCACCCTCCAAGGGACCAATTAATATACTTCTATCCTCTTGATAAAATAAATTCTAAATTACAAAAATATAACATATCTTGACAAGGCATGTTACCCTTCCCCTTTATTAATACATAGTCTAGTAATTGATTCCATACATCCATAGAATTATTCTTCTTTAACAATCCTTTTTTGCATTTGATACTACTAGTTAGTTTATCATTTAGGGCTATGTCCCAAACTTCCTTATACCAGTCTGTTATTAGGAAAACATGTTGTACTTTCCAATTTCTTGCTATCATTAGCCTGGCCGCAGTTAACAAGTTTACAATTAACTCCTTCATATTTTGGTCACAAATAAGCTTCTCCGTTATTGATAACAATGCTAATTTTGGACAGACCTCTAAATTAGTACCAATAATTTTCGATATTTCCGTCTCTGCTCAGTGCGTTACGCATCATTCGGCTGTTGCTATAGTCCGTGCCTGTGGGCCTGGCACTCTCATGGGGAGGTGTGATATCAAGGCGGCATTCTGTCTGCTTCCAGGTTCATCTGGATGTTGTAGACTTGTTAGGTTTTGTCTTTCAAGGACAATTCTATGTTGATAGGGCAATGCCAATGGGATGTTCAATTTCCTATTCGGCATTTGAGTGTTCTAACACACGTTTGGATTGTGCTCTCTGTGCAAGGATTGGACTTTCCCAGGTTGTGCATCACCTAGATGCTTTCTTGTTCACTGGAACAACCACTTCTGGTCATTGTGATACCTGATGGACCAATTTCAGGCTTTGGCTGATGAGTTAGGTGTCCCTTTAGCTGGTGAGAAGACCGAACTAGAGATGGACAGATCAGCTATTTCCAGTCTACATCACATTCATACTGTATATGTGTTCATTCTTAACAGGGATGTAGAAGAATTTCATTTGTGCGTGTAGAGGAGAAATAACGACTCAGACACGGTTGTAGGGTACAAATAGTGGTAAAATAAAGGGCCACATTTATTGAATACATCAATAGATCTACAAAGGGGAAAAGTGCAGGTACTAATTACACCGGCTATCAGCCGGTCACCATTGCGATAGGGTGAAACATCCAGCATGGAGGGTGGCAGCATCCAAGTCATCCCCTCCTTGCTAAACACCACACGGTGCTGTGAGGTCTTTCCTGTAGTCAGCCTCAACCAGACTGTGAGGTACTGGTAGGTGAAGTAGGAGGACCTCAGAGACGGCCTTATCTCCGCAGTCCCGAGCCAGTGAGGCAGTTGGCGGAAGGAACCTCGGGCATGCCTCTCACCTGAAAGGTGCCATAGGATGATCACTGAGCCCCTAAAACTGCCTAATCCCGCACTTAACCGCCACAGAGAGAGACAAGGTTACTTAGTCTCCTCTCCCCCACCTGCCAGAAGAAATCCCAGCAGGGCCCTTCGCAGATCCTCCAAATAGATGTCCAGCCCAATGATCAACAGGTGAACCCCATCCTCTCTATACAGCTCCCTCCTGGCCAAGGAAATGCCGGGATGAGGTATCGTAAAGCCTCTCCCTCCAAGGCCACTGCCTATCTGCCCATTCACCTTGCGCACTGCCTTGTGCAGCTGCTGGTGAGACATGGTATAATGCCAATGAAAATGTGGCAGCATGTTAGACCAGAGCACCCAGACTCCTGGCCAACGATGCTGCACCACAGCAAGGTCAGACAACACTTGCTCAAACTAGGTCTTGCTCTTCAGGAAGCCTAAATCATTTCCTCCCAAATGTACGACCAGTATATGAGGGGGCTGGCGCTAGGCTTGTAAAATCGAGCCTCGCCGGGCAGAACGAGGCCAAAATTGGCCCCGCTCACGCCCGGAGAGGCCTTACCTTTTTCTTCGGGGCAGCTCCCCCTCTCCATGGCGAGCCGCCCGCGCGGCCCGTTCCGTCCCATCCCGTCACTTCCGGGACCGGAAATGATGCGATAGAACCCTGTGCAGCCTGCGCAGGGTCCCGTCGCGTCATTTCCGGTCTCAGAAGTGCCAGGACGGGGCCGGAGAAGCCTGATCAAGCGGCGCGGAGAACCTCTCCATGCCGCTCAGAAAATCGAGTCGGGTCGGCGCCCCCGCAGAAGATCAGGTCGGGGGCGCGACCCGGCCTTGGAGCCATGCCTAGCTGGTGCACCACGCCAGAGCCAAACAGCAGCGGGAGGAGGCTGTGCCACCGCAAGCCACGCCGACCCAGCCATTGGATGTCGGCCATGTGACTGATGATACCCAAGTTCGGTCCGAAACCGGACGTAGCTGCTTTCCGAGCCGCCCAGAAGACGAAGCTGTGTCCACAGACCAAGATTCTAGCACGCCTTCATCCCCAGTTGGCACCTGAAAAGACAAGGAAGGAAAGCAGCAGTACCGCTCATGGTAGCTTTCAGACATAGACTCGATATGCCCGTGAATGCCACCAAACCCAAGGCAACTGCCATGGAAGCGGCTCCTATCCTGGAGGAATGCGACCCAAAGCGTAAGTGCCCCAAGCCCAAGGCTTTCAATGCACCTGCTGTCACAGTCCAGTACTGGAATTTTGTAAGAGGGAACGCATCCCCATGAACGAATAAGGGGCTGGGAGCGGACCCTTGCAACCTCACATAAGCATTCGAAGCTGACACTGGGCACAACAATTCCATCGCTGGCATGGCGAAAGAGACCAAAGAGCCCCGGGCGGCCTGGTCAGACTTGGATCGCCGCAGATGCAATGAAGCTGCGGCAGGTAACAGAGATGGATCAGAAAATTGGAGGGCATGGTCAAACTTCGACCTTGCCACGAGTTCAGATAAGCAAAATGCCCCAAAAAAGGCCGTCAACGCAGCCGCCTGAAACAAAACAACATTGTATGTCGTATTTCATTTCATTTCATTTCATTTCATTTATTTCATTTATATACCGCCCCATAGCCGAAGCTCTCTGGGCGGTTCACAACACTCGGCGCACAGCACAGGCCATTGGTCGCGAAGACCAAGTAAAATGTCATGCGATACGGGAATGCGGGAGTCAGGAATGGGTGGGCAGTTACATTCCCAGCCCAGCAACATCTGACGAACCCTGAAATCTCCCGTAAATTCCACGCAACCTTTGGCCTTAGACAAAAAGGCCAAGGCAGCCAACTTACCACGAATGGTCCTGACTGACCTTCCTTGCTCATGGGAAAAGACACAATAGTGGAGGAAGTGCTCCACCAGCACGGGCCAGAGGCCGGGCAGCTCACATGCCAAACGGAAATAAGAGAATTCCCTCCCTGCTCTTGTGTAGGCAAGGTGCGTAGCAGGAGCTAAAGACTGCTAGATGGCTCAGTCAGCTGCCAGCCGCCAATCTGCCAAAGACAACCCGGGATCACCACCTGATGCTGACATGCCCTGGGCCAGGGCATGAAATCTATCTGGTTGGTTACGAGACAAAGCATCGGCGATGCTGTTGTCCATACCGGGGACGTGACATGCCCTGAACAAAATGTTATGGCGGAGGCACAACAAACAAAGTCATAATGCGAACAAGCCTCATGACTCTGTCATTCCGAGAAGACAGAGCATTTACCACTTGGACCGTGGCCTGATTATCGCACCAAAAGTGCGTCACGGCATCAGAGAGCTCTTGCGTCCACAGGTGGACTATTCACAGAATCTAGTTCAATCCCCCCAAAATGTCAGCCGAGCGGATGGACCTTCTGGAAATAGCTGATCTGTCCATCTCTAGTTGTGGCAATGGGAATCTTTGCATTCCACACACTCACAGGTATGGAGAATTTCTACATTCCCCAACATAATCCAGGAAGAAGAAACCATTTCTGAGGAGGCTCCACCATTGGACATTCTGGACCCTGCAATGTACCAGCTCTGCTTCCACCATCAGCCTTAATGAAAGGCATTTGATAAATGCCTAGCATATGATGAACTTGTATATCAACCGTCGTTGCTATCAACTGACTGTTGTAACTTACCATGCTAGCAAATACAATGACTGCAGCTTGAGACATGCAACTGGCACGTCTACTTACAGATAAGAAAAAATGTTCCATTGCTGGAAAATAACCATCACTCTACTTATTTCATTTGATGCCATTTACATTGCACCAGTTTTAATTAAGTGGTTACTGAACTGTACTTAAAGAAAAATTGCTAGCATAGGGATGAGCAGATCTGTCAAATATAATTCCATGAATTCCCTCTTTTTCCTCTCTCCAAGTCGGTTCCGTGCCAGTTCCATGCAGATGTTTTGGGCATTGTTTAATGGGGAAAAAACTGCACTGATTTCCCCTGAATTTTTTTTTTTTTAAATGGGTGCATTTTTCAGTGCATTTTTCAAATTGTATGCATATTTGTATACATCCTCCCATTGACTAAAGCATGTTCAAATGCAGTTTTGAAATGTACACATTTTGCTTTGCACACTGTTCACATGTGTACATTTTATCGTATGATTTTTTCCTCTTCCATGGAATGCATCGCAAGTCCTGAAATGACTTGCAATGGGTCTACATTCATTTCTGAGTGGGGTGGACTGGTAATTCCACACAAAAGATCCAACAGAGCAGATTCCTCACACACCCCTAAAAGTTGTTATGAATTTAACTTAAAGCACACACACACGAGAAATGAAACATATTGCTTGCTACAGAAAAGTTCTTTAAAAGAAGTTCATTAAGAATTAATGGTGCTGGGTATCTCTAATAGACTCTGCTAGCAAACTGATCACAACGTTTCACTTATAAATCCTATTGTCTGTGCTGGTTTTGTTGTTTAAAAATAAAGCAAAGCACAGAAATGTCATTCAAGAGCAAGTATAAAATCAGTGTTGTTGCTTGTGCTCACAGAATTATAATGGACACTTATTTCCAGAGCTTTCACATTCTAGTTCTGCTGGCATCAACAATTCCTTCTTCAAACACTTGCTCTGGAAATAAGATTCTTTACAGAAGTTGAAACACTAATAAACTGCACTGCCAACAGCAGTGACAGCATTCAGATTTTCTGGAATTCAGGGAATTATATGCCTTTTGCATCTATTGTAGGGTTTCAAAACAAAACAAAACAAAACATGATGTGTGCCAAAGTAGCTAAATATGTTAGATTAGATTTGAAAATATTTAAACCTAAAACTGTAAGCCAATTTTTAAAAAGTTAATTTAGATTTGAAGAAAATGCACATTTTAAACCTTCATGAGGCTATTCTGACTTGTCAAGAGGAACACATCATTTTTCAGAAACTAGAGAAGAGACTGCTTGTTTCCTTCTCTACAGTCTCTTGTTCTTCTAGACCTTTACATTTGTATTGAGGATTCTTGATTTAAATTGGGCAGCATTGCCACTCCTAGTTTGCACAAGATACCTTTTCCACCTAAACAAAACTGTTACTTTCTAGCAAATAAAAAGGTGAACATCACCATTGTGCCACTGCATGGAGCTCAGAGCTTCAGGGAAAAGTAAAATGAGATGATCCCCAATTGTCCTAAAGTAATAATATTCATATTTGTATTTGGGGTGATGCTGCAGGTAAATCCAATATGTCCATCTGAGGGACAGAAAGGTATTTCTTCTCACCAGATAAGGCTTAAGCTGGAGAACCTTCCAAGCAGCATTCAAGAACAACATCTCATGATGTTAATGTTACTGTATTTTCATGATATCTGCCACCAAAAAGCAGCTGCGTTGATTGTTGCAGATGTAGAAATCTACCTTGAGTCTGATGTGGCCCATCTGATAACCAATTAAGTACAGGTGAGTTTTTCATACTAAGAACATATCATCTAACTGTGGAAGGACCACAATCCTTGTTAGTGATGCCATAGATGATTGAAGAGTACTTCCTGTGGGACAGATTTTGCAGTGATGCCTAAACAACTGTGTATGAAGTGTCCTGATACTGTAGACTGTGGCATTTTTGCATATACCAAGGACCCCAACACAAATGATGGAGACAGGAAGCAGAGAAGGATGCCATTTCAATTTTCAGTAAGGAGAGGTAGATATCAGGGACAAGATTCATAGTAAGGTTCAAAAGCTAGCTTTTGAATATATTCTTTTTTTAAAAAAAAATTATTTCTATGTCAAACAAACACATAATATCAAACATATAACAATTAACAAAACAAAATAGACTTCCGATTTTCTTCTACAGCAAATATAGGTAACAATAATTTTTCTTACTCGATAATCAGAATGAGAAATCTCTTTCTTCCCATTGTCCCAAATTCACTTATTTTTCCATGAACCCACAAACAAACAAATCATTATTTTCCAGTCTCTGCAAAAAGTCAATTAGAGGTTTCCACTCAACAATAAATGTGGATGTTGTCCTTTCTCTGATTAATGATGTGAGTGAGTTCGGCCATCTCTGCCAGCTCCAGCATCTTGACCAACCATTCTTCTGTCGTAGGCACTGCTGGACCTTTCCATTTCTAGGCATATAGTAGTCTCGCTGCCATTGTTATGTATTAAAAATAAAGTTCCATACCTTCCTTCTAGCTGACTGTCTATTGTTCCCAATAGAAAAGCCTCTGGTTTCAATTGAAAAGTTAGCTTTAAAACCTTTTGCATTAATAAATGAATTTCAACCCATTTTTTTTTTAGCTTTCTTACATGTCCACCACATATGATAAAAGGTTCCTTCCCGCTGTTCACATTTCCAACATATATCTGATGTACCGTTATACATTCTAGCCAATTTCTACGGAGACAAATACCAACAGTACATCATTTGATAAAAAATCTCTTTAAGACTAGAACATAATGTAAATTTCAAACCTTTTAATCACATCTTTTCCCATTGTGTCATTAATATATTATAGCCAAAATTTTGAGCCCATTTTATCATGCATTCCTTCACTTGCTCTTCCTCAATTTCAAATTTCAACAAAAGCTTATACATTCTTGAAATAAGATATTCATCATTTAGATATACTTCCCTTTCAAAGTCAGATACACTTTGTTCAAAATCATACAACCTTTTATCAACTTTAAACCTTTCTACAATCTGTAAATAGGAAAACCATTGACATGTATGACCTTCTTTTATCAGTTCTCTTGATTTTATTTTACATTCATCTTGGGAGAATTCCAACAAATCACGATATGTCAGCCAATTGTATTTACTTAGCATTTCTCTTCTATGATGGGCTTCTTGTGCTGATAACCACAGTGGTACTCTCTGACAAAACCTAGGTTTATATTTATTCCAAATTTTCAAAATGGCACGTCTAACACAGTGATTATTAAATTCTGCATTCACTTTAATTTTATCATACCACATGTACCCATGCCATCCAAATCTCAAATCATATCCCTCTAAGTCTAATAATCGACTATTTTTCAACAGAATCCATTCTTCGATCCATACTAAACAACAAGCAGCAAAATATAACTTCAGATCAGGTAGACCCAGCCCTCCTCTTTCTTTTGCATCCTGTAAAATCTTAAACTTAACCCGTGGTTTTTTCCCTTGCCATATAAATCTGGATATATCCTTCTGCCATTGTTTAAATGGTATTTGCGATGTCATAATAGGAATAGTCTGAAACAAAAATAACATTCTAGGTAATACATTCATCTTGATTGTGGCTATTCTCCCCATAAGTGACAATTGAGCTTTATCCCATCTTACAGCTTTTGGATATATTCAAGATCAGTTTGTGAGGGGGGGGGGGAAGCTGTGCATTAGCAGAGCATTTGTCACTTTTTCAAATAGCCCACACAGTAAAGAATATTGGTGCTCTGCTGAATAATTATGAAACATGGGGTAGGTGACTGCCTCCTTCCCTCCTTAAATAACAGGTCTCGAGTATGGGGAAGGTGGGAGGAGAAGTGTGGCCAAACTGGGAGCAGAAGGACCCCCCCCAAAATGAGGAGAGATGGAGCTATCAATTACTGTTCTCCCATTAAACTTCCTGATGAACTGCTCTGAGGGAACCTGGGCATGACATTCACCTGCATTACAAAAAAATTTTTTAAGGTGTGTGTGAAAAGTTCATGTCACGACAACCCACCCTGGCAACACGCCACAGTAGGTTGGTTGTTCTGTGATTCAAGAGATAGGAATTTAAGGCAAAGGAGAGCAAGAAACCACCTGTTTGGTGGGTAGAGGAAGGAGCAGGCTATATTTAAAGATATAAAAGCCTGAGGCAGAAGGGCAGAAATTTGGAGAAAGGGAGAGGAGGATCAGATCAGAAGAGAAGCACAGAAGCCAAAAGTCCTAGAGGAACTGAAAGAGATGCTGTAACTGTAGAACTGGCTAAGGAATGCTGGAACCATGACAGTAATACTGTATATTGCTGGGAAGTGACTTGGATAAAATAGGGACAAACTCTAGTTAGATTAGCTGGATGTGGTTATTCCTGATTATTTTATTACCTTGTTGCCCTTATGGTGTTTTTGTAAGTTGTATGAGTGTATCCATTCAGAGGTTAAAACATTTCCCTCTTAACAATTTTTTTCATTAAACTTTTAAACTTTGTTGTTTGAAACTCTGTGGTCTCTTTCTTGCTGGGTTACCAAGCCAACCCCCATGATACCTAAAAGTGGATATTTGAGATCCAAGGAATTTTAAGGCTGGTTTGGTGGAGGCAGCCAGGAAGAAAGAAAAAAAAGTAAAGATTTCTGCCTGGTAGCAGCAGAAAAGGCCACAGGAAGGGCAGGGCAAAAAGGTGTGGGGCACACTTTAGCCTGGTTTCCCTTCCACATATGGTACGGGGCATCAATGGTCCATGACAGCGTGTGACAGCTGAGCAAAGTAGCCATGTCAGTGATGAAATGAGTGCTTGCAGTTACTTTGCTGGTGTGTAAGTCTGGACCGTAGCCTATGTCTGGACCGTAGCCTATGTCTGGACTGTAGCCTATGAATCATGCCTGTTCCCCATCTGGACTGGACACAAAAAGTGTGAACCCACCCCCCTTTCTCCCTTAATTCTAGGTAACTGTTGTGTGTGTGTCTCTCTCTCCTACTCCCCTCTCCAGCCAGAATGTCAAACGCAGCTCACAGGTTTCTTTGTAGAGTTTTATTAAGCAAAAGTAGGGCAACTCAGGTGGTTGCAGAAAAGTGTTACACAAAAGTAAAGAAAGTGATTCAAGACCCTTTATCCCCTCAATGGGAGGTCAGGAATGTTAAACAGTTGATTCTGCACTGAGGTGTTTCACGCTTCCTCACCCTCAAACTAGAGAACCGACTCCGCCCCTAAGGCAGGTCAAAAGCCTTGTTAGCCAACCGACGAAGAGACATCAGCTGTTCTTGCCTACGTAATTTACGCTGCTCTCGAGCATCAGTTACAGAGGCTGGTTTCGCCCCCTTCCCCCGCCTCTGCCTTCCCTGTTCCCAGAGATTCTTCTCCCCCCCGCTTCCCCAGCCTCTAGCTCTAACCTTGATAGCGCAGCTGGGTCCTGGTTATTTTCACAGAGAGGCATCTCTGCGGCCTCCTCTTCCCCCTCCCCTCCCCCTCCCCATCTGTTCCAGAGTCCATTCCCACGGAATCTGACCAGTGCTGTTTTGGAGTTAGGGAATCAGAGCTGGAGGGGCTAGGAGAGCTAGCCTTGACAGTTACGTCCTCTGGCAACTTAGATGTCAAGAATACTTAATCAATCATTTGAAAAAGAAGCCAGAAAAATGCTGAGAGTGATTTTGTCATTTATTTTTTGTGAAAAGATTTCAACTTAAAAATGCTATTACAATGTTAACAATTAAACACTTGGAAAAGTAATATTGGTGGTGGTTTTCTCTTCTCTTTATCTTACTGAACATTTCTTACAAGATTTTGCTACAGATTTCGCTGTTCCCCCCCCCCCTCTGTGTTGAACAGGTTTTACTGGTGAATTCTGTGAAACAAACATCAGCAGCTGCCTATCACAACCTTGCGGGGCTCTCAGTCTCTGTAAGGATGAATTTGATGGTTATCGTTGTTTCTGTGCGCCTGGTTTTATAGGTAGGTTTGAATCTAAATTTATTTTAAATCTATTTATCAGGCTAAAAAAAAATGCTCTTCATCAATTTTGCTATCTTTCCGGTATATTTTTAGAAGTACCAAAGCCCTATTGCGCAGGCAGTGGGTCCCATGAGCAAACAGGCACAATAGGATACTACCCACACTGTTTGAACTGGAGCTAGGATTGCCAGAGGACCGTCCTTTATTTGAATGTTACAGAGGTGTTATTTTTTCTCCAGTCCCAAACCACACCCTACTGTCATGAGAGAATGGCCAGCATTATATCATCTCCTTTAAAAGGGACTGTGAGATCTTAATTTGAACCGTTTATTCATCTATGTACTGCTTGAGTAGGACCATGGGAGGAAACAGCTCAAACTCTCAGTAGTTAATCTGGGTCTTGATGTTAGGAAGAAGAAGGATAGCAAAGTCTGCAATAGAATTCTCTCTCTTCTTTCTCCATCACTCTGCATACAGGATTCTCTGTCAAAATTCCCTTGTAGATGGAAATGCATAATACTCAGTCCTTTCTCTGTGCCAGTTCTATCCTGTCAATCAGAAGTCAGGTGGAAGGGTCGGATGATCTTGTTCCCCTGTCCACTAGAGTTTTTCTTTCACTGTCTATTTTTGCTTCAATATTATTGATTAGCGTTAACCGTAATGTGTTCCTATGAAAACTAATGTACTTCCTAGTTGCAGATACTTGGAAGCAAAACTATTGGTGTCATTTTAAAGGGCCTATGCATTTAGACAGTAATCCAGTTTGGAATTTCAGAAGCTGAAGGATTAGTTCTTCTGTAACAAAGACTTGTCCTGCCTGTTGTTTGCTGTAGAGCCACTGAACACCACTTCCTAATAAAATTATAACGCTACCAAAAAGTGTATACAGGCAGTCCCCGAATTAAAACATCTGACTTGCGGACAACCCATACTTAAGAACGGACTTCTGGGTTCCCCGGCGCTATGTTGTTTACGTAGAGTACGTAGCGTAGTGTACTACGCAATTTGCGTAATTTGCGTAAATGCCGATTTTAATGTATAGAACACTATGCTGTTCTGACTTACATACAAATTCGACTTAAAGACATTCTTAAGAACTGAACTCGTTCGTAACCTGGGTACTGCCTGTAGTTAAAGTAGATGGTCTACTACCATTCCTTTTTCCTTGTGTGTCGTGTCTTTTTAGATGGTAAGCCTGCGGGCAGGGACTGTCTTGTTAATTGTTGTAAACCGCCCAGAGAGCTTCGGCTATTGGGCGGTATAAAAATGAAATAAATAAATAAAATGTCTTGTTTCTTCTCTTTTTTTGTTTTTGTTTTCTTGTTTTGTTTGTTTTCAATTGATGTAAGTCAATTGAGATTTATTTTTTAAGGGAATTCTCAGTAATTTATATTATTCATACAAGATTTTGATTTTGTATGCCTTATTTTCACAGAAAATTACTCCTTTGGAAGGAAATGGAAGGCCTATTTTACTTTAAAATGAATACTAGGTGAAATCCTAAACATGCTTACTAGGTAGAGAGAAAGTCCCACTGAACACAACAGGACTTACTCCTGAGTAAACATGCACAGGATTGCACTGTCAGTTTTAGTAAATCTCATTGATATCAGTGGGAGAGTTAAGCACATACTTAACTCTCACACTGAAATCAGTTTGGGCTTAAATTTACTTTGACTTTGGTTGAATCATTTCCTATGGTTGCAAAATAGTAAAAAAAATATATATAATCCACCATCTTTACAACTCTTGCAGCTGATTTTAAAAGATATATTCAGAATGGTAATGGGTCATTGATTCATTTTGCCATTGACCAACTTCTTTCTTTAGAAGATTATTTACAGAGGGAAGTTCTTATATTTCCATATTCCAAAGCAGCCTTCCCCAACTTGATGCCTTCCAGATGTTTTGGACCGCAACCCCCATCAGCCCCACCCAGCATGGCCAACAGCCAGGAATGCTGGGCATTGCAGTCCAAACATCTGGAGGGAACCAGATTGGGAAAGGCTGTTCTAGATCATTAAAGGCAGGTTTCTAAATATCTCGTATGGGTCTGAGTTTTACCCTTGAATGAAAATGCTGAAAGAAAATGTTTTCTTGGCTTAATAAATCACTACAACTGCCTCAAGAAACATATATGGCATTCCTCTACTTTGTTAAGGAGAACTTTTCAAACCTCCCACTAAAGAGTCTATTAATGAGTCCAACGAAACAAAATGGACACCATTCAAAAAAGCACAGGTATGCTTAAGCACTACTGTAAACAGTGAACATGATCTAGCCATGTTAATTTTTGCAGTTCACACTTCTATGCTTTCTTACCCACCAAGTTCAGTGAGATTAAGGCTGCAATCCTATACACATTAACCTGGAAGTAAGCCCCATTGAACTCAATGGAACTTAATTCTGAGGATTTCACTGTTACTAACAAGTAACTGTGCATAATCTAGGATTGTAGCTTTAGTCCCACTGATTTCAGTGTGAGCATTAAACATGTGCCTAACTTTGGCTAGATGAAGTCCAAAAATGAGACCTCGACATAGATGCTTAAAGCCATTTTCTCTAAAAGGTGGTCTACAAATATCTTGCATAAATGAAACATTGCTGGAAAGAGGTCTTAGAAAAGCTTAACATTCTCTGATTTGCACTCAGAGAAGAAAATATTGCAAGGAGGAATATCTTGGACTACCAAAGTTATACCCAGTTGTAGAGCAAATGGGAGTACTCCCTCTTCATGTGCTATTACTTGAATGGCTTAAAAAGACACTGACATAGCAAAATAGAAGATTCCCTGCATGCAAATTAAAACTCATATTAGTTGAATTCTGTGTACATTGCTTATCTGTCTGGTTCTGTTTGTTCCCACCTGTGCTGTCCCATGACATGTTTCTCATGAACTGAATCCTTCACTTATTTCCAGGTAATAACTGTGACACAGAAGTGGATGAGTGCCTAAGTGACCCGTGTCACAATGGTGCTACATGTGTTGAAGAGCTTAATAGCTTCACCTGCCTGTGTACTAATGGATTCCAAGGTAACCAAAACAACAACAAAACCCCAATTTGTTCAAATGTTGATTTCAAAGGCCATCCTATAATAATCAGGGATGGGGACTCGGACTCAAGGACTCGACTCGTGAGTCGGACTGAGTCCCCCCTCTGACTCAACTCGGACTCGAGTCCCAATATTTTTAATGGGACTCGAGACTCGACTCGGGACTCGAGACCAAGGACTCTTCAACATCCCTGGGCTGTGCCAGAAGGAGTGGAGAGGAGCGTGATTGCCGGCGAAGAGCGCAGGGAAGCGAGGCGTGCCGCTGCTCGGCCACTATGGACGGCTACCAGGAGTGCAGCCCCAACAGTGTGTCAAGATTTATTTTGATTGATGTGTTGCGTACTTGGGAGAGGCAGAAGAAGGACCTGAGATTACTCTGTGTGGCTGCTCTGAGTGTGTTTCTGGTTCCAGCAAGTTCATCACCAGTGGAGCGGGTGTTCAGTGAGGGTGGAATTGTGATGAGATCTCACCGTTCCAGAATGGGGGGCCAAATATTTAGAAAAAATCATGTTCCTCAAATGCAACATGGATAAGTTTTAGGAAGTACAGCAAGTTTATTTTTTAAAATCATTTTTCTAAAATGCAACCTTTCAGACATTTTGGGTTTGGCTGCCTCTGCCTGCCTGTTTGGGGTTCCCAGCCTCCTCTGCCTGCCTGGTCTCCTCTTGACCAGTTCAACGGTTGAATTGTCCAAGACAAATGCCTCTGCCTGCCTGCTTTGGGGTTCCCTGCCTCCTCTGCCTGCCTGGTTATTTTGGATTTGTCTGCCTGGTCTGTTCTTGCTAAAATCAGTTGCAGAGTTTTGAAATAAAAAGGCACACTTGTGCCTAGAATTTATTTAAACCACACATCTGAAGTAGCCTTATTTTGTTGGGAAAACCCCCCATTGATTTTAATAGGGACTCGTGGAGTCAGCTTTGGGAGTGACTCGTGACTCATGAGTCACCATTTTGGACCAAGGACTCGGACTCGGACTCGAGACTCGGGTCCAAAGACTCATGACTCGACTCGTGACTCGAGACCAAGGACTCTTCAACATCCCTGATAATAATCAGTCTTTAAAATACAATTCATACTAATTATTATCCAGGAAATTTAAGCACAATCCCATGCATGATTATTCACAAGTCCCGTTGAATTCAGTTACTTTCAGGTAAGTGTGCATAGGATTGTGCTGTTAACTTCATTTCAGACTAGAATTGTAGAAGCATTTCTTCTACCGTTAATCCTAAAAATGACTACAGTCTGCTAATAAGAGCTTTTTATAAACCAATTTTTTAAAAACAAACAAACACACAAATAATAATAGTTCAGGTACCTGGCTACTTCAGTCTAGTGCTGGGGCAATGGCTATTATTAATTTTTATCGCAGGGATGGAGTGCAAACCATACTGAAATATGAAGATACCTAACTTAACACAGTGTAGCAATGCTTATCAATTCCTGTTTATTGAATCCAACAAAAGCCTCCCGCAGACAGAAGGTCTCCTTCCATCAGTGGGAGACTTTTGATCCAGCAGAGCTTTCATTGCCTTCATTGCACTTTTCTTTCCCACAAAGGTGGCAGGAGGAAAAATTTAGGGATATTTGTGGGGAGGTACAAAAATCCCTAGTCCGATTTGGACACCCCCTTGTGTGAAGGACAGACATTCATATCATGCATGTTTGGACCCTTCACACTGATGCTGAATGCACAGCTACTGGGGGGTGAGGCCGGTGCATGTATTGGCATGAAGGGATGTGGCTAGTGAGTGTGATCCTGCTCGCTGACTCAGTGTATGAGGAGTGTTCATTTGAACACCTCTTTGGTCACACATTGCCCTGTCATGAGCTTAGAGAATGAAGGAAGGAGAAGCTGCAGTAGAAGTTGTAATGGGGGCAGAAATTATGTTAATTTAAGAAAGAAGAACTGGAGTGCTCTCCCTTAAAAGCATCCTCTAACAAAGCCTCCCCCCAACCTGGTACTTTCCAAACCTTTTGGACTTCAACTCCCATCAGACCCAGCCAGTATGACCAATGGTCAGGAATGCTGGGACTCATAATTCAAAACATCTAGAGGGCACCAGGTTGGACAAAGTTGCCCCAAGATCTGCTGCCCATGAAATTTCACAGTCTTTTAACTAGTATAAGATATTTTCTTGTTTGAAATTTCCTTTATATTTTGTGCTAGCACATTTACTGCCTTATCAAGAACAGAAGGAAGATTTCCCTTCATGCCATGGCAAATGTAGTCTATTGTATTTCAATGTCATTTCTTTTCTCTTCTCTTTTTATTGATACAAATTGATAAGGAAATTGCCTGCCATAAGCCTTAAGAATCAATTCAGTGTCAGTGAAGATGGCGTTCTTTTCGTGCTTTCTTAGAAAACCAGTGAAATAGCTCAAATAATAAAATATCTATTGAATACTTTAGAGCGACAGGTTGAAGGTATAATAGCATTACTGACAGAACGTTCTCAGAAGTGAGCTACTTTACATGAAAATGCAAAATAAAACTAGTCACATGATCAAACGTCTGGATGGTGCAAAATGTTGTCTTCCTTCTCCTTCCACATTATAGGCACACTGTGTGAAATCAACATAAATGAATGTCACTCAAATCCCTGTCTCCATAATGCAACCTGTACAGACATGATTGCTGGATATGACTGTGCCTGCCTATCTGGCTTCACTGGTGAGTGGCATCAATACTGGACCTTGTTTCCTATGGAAGAGTAGCCTCCAAGACATTCATTAAGACATTATTGACTCATTTCCTGCTGCTTTCTTCCATCTTGTTTCTCTTTATCTGCCCCAGCTTAATGTTATATTTCCATTCCTAAGTAACTGGATCAGTGGCCCTATCTGTGGATGTTAGCCGAGTAAGATGAACAAGGTCATTCCTAGAATAAGACCATGAATATTTCCACACCTAGAGAGGATAAATCTGAGCTTAATTATTGTTGCCAGAGAGTATTTCTCCCCTCCCCCCTCCATTTTGTGTGCCCCTGCATGAGCACCTTGGCCCAAAAGGTTCCATTTTGTCTGGAAGGAAAGGCTGGAGAAATCTACCAAGCTAGGAAAAAAGACACTTGAAATTTCCTGCTGAAACCCTCTATTGAAATGGACAGCGGGTGTCTCCACCCTCTACATGCTGGCAGGAGACCTCATGAAATTGTTAATGCTCTGTCTTCTTCCAGTTCCTAATCTAATCAAAACAACTCTGTATCACCTATAGATTAGCTGTGGAAAGCCCTGGGATTTCAAGTGTCATTTACAAGAAGTACTTTAAACTCCACCAAAAGCCTAGACCCCCCCCTCTCCATTTTTAAGGGAGCTTGACTTCCTTTTCTGCACGTTGACTTCCTTTTGTGCACTTTGAAATTGCCATTCTAGGGCCACCCCCTACCTTTTTGAGAATCTTCATAATCAAAGGCTGTGACTTCCTTAGAATCCTTGAATTCACTGTTTCTGGGCCAGCTCTACTGGACAAACTACAGCCTGTCTTCTGGCCGAATAGAACCATGATCACAATGGGAAATGGTCCACCAGCACATGACCTACATTTTTCCCAGTCCTTCATGTTCCAGGTGGGCTTATTACCTGAATGTGGAGAAGTAATTTGCAGACGTGTATAGAGACACGTGTTCCTGGGAAATGCGGGTAACATAATTCAGGGCAGGGGGAGGGGAATGTTGCTTGTGATAAAGTGAAACAAATAGACTCTGACAGTAATATATGTAACGTCCTTATTTGCCTGATTTAGACTGACTTCTCAGCACAAAATGCATTTGAAATCTTGAGGTACAAATTGAACAATTATCAATTGGCACCTGCTTGTCTTATTAAATTGCTGCATCTTCAATTATCTTTTCAAAGGTGTGCACTGTGAAACTGATATAGATGAGTGTGCGTCTTTTCCCTGCAAGAATGGAGGCACCTGCATTGACCAACCTGGTAATTACTACTGCCAATGTGTGGCTCCATTTAAAGGTAATGAACACCGAGGGAGAAGGGAAAGTAAACATAATTAACTTTAGAAAGCATTTCTGTCACTTGTCTGAACTCATTTCACTCTTCCAAGCAGCATTATTAGTCCTTTATTTTCTCAAAGCAAGCTTCAAAAGTGACCAGCCAATTATCTCTTAGATTGTGAGTAATGTGAAATAAACTTTGTTTATCATCTACTCAAATAGTTTATTTATTAGAAGAGATGCTAACAAATAAAACAAACATAAAAGAAGAATTTGGTAGAACATGGCCTCCTGGAAAAAAATATCATAATGTCCTCAGTCTGGTGCAATCAGCGGTTAAATTTGTACCAATCCATTTTCAGAAGGATGCTTTATTAGCATATATCAATGCATTGTATTACTAATTATCAGATATGCCTATGTGTTAAAATTTTTCCATACTAGATAAATTTAGTCTTCTATAATTATTCTGGCTACAAGCCATTTATTCTAGAGTAGTGCTGATACTATCCACGTTTCTGATCCCAAACAAAAGTAGCACTGGTCAAAGCATGAGCTTTGCTAATTGCTAGCTATTAATAATAATAATAATAATAATAATAATAATAATAATAATAATAATAATATTTATTTATTACCCGCCTCTCCATCTAGATCGAGGCGGGGAACAACAGAAAATATAAAATACCTAAACTAAAACAACACAATATATACTATTAAACATCTTAAAACATCCTAAAAACATCTTAAAACATCTTTAAAACATCTTTAAAACATCTTTAAAACATCCTAAAACATCCTATTAGCAGGAAGATGAGGGGTGGCACATATTTTTAGGGATATGGCACTGATTTCTACACTGTATTAAAAAAACAACCCTTAAAATTCACCCACCCAAGAAAAATGTCAAGTTTTCTACATTTTAGAATCCTCCTTTTCCAGTTCTCTTCTGGGCATTACTCTGCTTTTCCATCCCCAAAGAAGAGCCTTATAAGTACAGTTCATCTTTTATATGGAGAAGACTGAGAAAAACGACCTTCAAAATGATGGGGTTATAAAGCTGTCACCTCCTTTAATCTTGAGAACAACAAAAAGAAAATGGATTACCACATTTTTCCTACCCAGTGACTACCTAATTGAGCTGTGCAGGTTTTTCAGGTACTTCCTTTGGGGGCAATTAGCCTTTCTCACTCTTGATGTAAGCCACTCACCTTTGCTTCTACCACTTCTTTTCCTTCTCCTTTACATTCTTTGCTGCTTTGTTCAAGGATATCTTGAGGGTATCTCATGTGAGGATATTTTATAAATCTTCCTTCATCTTACCTTTGTTCACAATATTTTTGATACCACCTGTCTCCAGTTTCCCACACCATGGATTGCTTGACTTTCTGTCTGTCTTACTACCCTTACTTTCTCCCCAAACTCAAAACTGATTCATAGATTTCATAGATTTCATAGATCATAGAGTTGGAAGGAGCCTACAAGGCTATCGAGTCCAACCCCCTGCTCAATGCAGGAAACTACAGGAGGGGTCTCCCATCCAAGTAATAACCAGGCCTGACCCTGCTTAGCTTTCCACACTCGGACAAGCTGAGCCAGCGTAAGCCACATTGGATGGAGCCCTCTTGATAAGTAGTATTTTCATTTTTCATAAGACCAGCTCAAACCTAGCCCCTAGCCAGGTAGGTTTTACACCTGGAGCAGGCAACTTGATGCCCTCCAGATGTTTTGGAGTATAACTTCCATAAGCCCCAAACAGCTTGGTCAATGGCTTGGCTAGGGATTGTGGGTGCTGTGGTCCAGAACTCTGGAGGGCACCAGGTTGCGTACTGCTGTTTTACACATAATGGGTCCCAGGAATGAACCAAATAAGCACCTCCAGTGTAGTCCCAACTCATGCAATCCATCCACCATGGAAAAGGAGCATTGCTTCAGCATTCAGGAACTTCTTCATCCCAAAGGCACATTCTTCATCCCAAAGGCAGTTTGGGTTCTTCATCCCAAATGAAGCAGAATAGAACCTTATATAGCGAGAGCAGCTAGTAATCTCCACCCAGAAAGAGTGACTGCCTGGTTCTGGCTGATTAACAGTAGAAAGGATGTCAAAACAACTAGTCAATGTGGCAAAATCACTGCAAAACCTCTTGATACAGAATGTCATGCAGCCAAGAAACAACTGAGAGAGGTGTACAATCAGTATCGGAAGGAAAATTGTGGTGCCTTACTCCAAGAATATTATCTGGCTAAAAGCCACTATACAATATTGCTAGCTCAAAAGAAAAACAAGCAGTACAAAATGGGTGGAAGATTTTGATAGATTCCTTGTTAAATAAAAACTCTAAATTATTTTGGACACTGGTGGTCACTGGTGCTTTGGGTGATTCTTCAGGCTCAATTAGTTGTAATATCCCAGCTGACATATGGAAACATTACTTCTCTAAAATGTTCATGGAATATAGGGAGAAGCCAATGGAAAATCTACCCTCCCTGGAATTAAACTATTTACAAGAATGGGACCTGGTTTCCCAGTCTGAAATAAAGACTTTGATCACCTGTCTTAAGTCAGGAAAGGCCCCAGGATTAGATTTAATAACTGCTGAAATCCTGAAGGCTGATATAGACTGGTGGGCTCCCCTTTCAGTATTTGTTTTTACACTTATTAATAACACTGGCCAATTCCCCCTGGCATGGCTGGAGGCTGTTGTGGTCCCAATATTTTAAAAAAGGAGTTAGAGAAGATCCATCATATTACAGGCCCATTCGTTTATTATTGGTAGTGGGCAAGCGATATGCTAGCTACAGTCATGCCTTGGATTGAGAGCATAATTCGTTTCGGAAACGTGCTTGTAATCCAAAACACTCTTATATCAAAACGAAATCCCAGCAAAAAAAATTGTACAGAGATTTTTAATTTAAGCCGTACTACAGTACTTGTATTGCAAGACGTCACTTGTATATCAAGTCAAAAAAAAATTAAATAAATATTTAAAAATTTGCTTGTCTTGCAAAATGCTCTCAAACTAAGTTACTTGCAATCCAAGGTATTACTGTACTTAAATTCGAGGTTTACCACCTGGATAGAGGAGGAAAATATCTTGGGGAATGAACAAATAGGTTTCAGGAAGGGCAGGTCAACCTTTTAACATTGCCTTAGAACTAGAGAAATATATGAACTCTTTTGGCAATGGTCTGTTTGTTGCCTTTATAGACCTGAAATCTGCCTTTGATACAATGTTAAGAGACAGATAATGGGTGAAATTATATCACTCATCTATTGATAAAAGACTGCTCTATCTTATTGAATGTCTCTACCAATGCTCTACGCACTGAGTAAAGTGTGAATTGGGGAGAAACCTGACAAAACCTATTCTAGCCAATAAAGGAGTCTGACAGGGTTGTATATTAGCCCCTACACTATTTAATCTTTATTTAAATGACTTGTCTGGGAACTGTTTAGCATCTGACTTTCATATACCAAAACTGGCTGAAACTAAAGTCCCTCTGTTGTTATATTCAGATGGTGATGTCCTAATGTCAATGCCCAAAATAGATCTTAAACATTTATTACGTGTTTTTATGACTTCTTGTATGGTTAATCTGTTGAATTTCAATTATAGTAAAACAAAGACCATGGTATTTTTCTAGACGTGAACCAACAAATAATTGGATAATAGATGAACAGCATATAGAGCAAGTCAAGAAGTTTAGATATCTTGGTATTATATTTTCTTCTACACTTTCTTGGGCCATACACAGACAGTCTGCAGTCCAGGCTGCTCAGAATACTACCAAGGTAGTTCTTAGATTTTTCTATACTAAGGGGGCCCAGTTTATTCCTTCTGCCCTACAAGTATTTAGGGCAAAAATCTTGTCTCAATTGTTATATTGTGTACAAATATGGATCTAGGGATTTAATTCAACTGTTGAGAGTGTCTTTTCAAACTTCTTGTATATGCTTTTTGGGATGCCAAGATGTGTACCATCTGCTGGTTTATGGTTAGAGGCTGGCCTTGCCACTATGGAATGCAGAGCTTGGTCCCTTGCTTTTCGATACTGGCTAAAGGTTACATTGACCTACCTTTAAGTTACCTTAATCTTTTACAAAAAGATGTTTTTACCAGATTATGGTTTAAAAGATTTACCAATAAACTGCATTTCTTAGGCCTTCTATGGATTTTCTCAGCACATGCGATTATTCTGCTATAAAATCTATTTTAGAACAGTGGATGTAAATAATAATATTCTATATCAAATGCTTGTAGAACATATTCTCCATTGCACTCTGGCTTAACTTTTGAATTTCCTAACTATGCCAGATATCTGGATAATCTGCCTATTCCCAAATATCATGTCTTTTCCAGGACTAGATTCAATTACCTTCCTTCTTCAATATTGGAAGGCCATTATCAGGGTGTCCCTTATGAGGAATGTTTGTGTCCCTGTGGAAATAAAATGCTCAAAACTTTAGGCCATGGCTTTTTTGAATGTAGTCTTTATAGAGAAGAACGTAATAGACTACTTTCCCCTATTATGGAAGAATGCCCTGGAAAAACACCGGAACAATATCTGGAACATTTATTGGTTTGTACAAATCAGTCAAGGACTGAGTCAGTGGCCAAGTTTCTCTTTTCTGCTCAGAGGTCTCACAAGTTGATTTCTTCATTTTAATTGTAATGGACACATTTTTATGTCTCTGTGGTGCAGTTTGTTTTTGCTTTTTTAAATCTGTCTGTGACTGCATAATAAATTGATTGATTGATTGATTGATTACAAAACCTCAACTGGGTTTAAAAGAAGAACTGACTACAGAGAAAACAGACTTCCACTGGCCCCTCACCTGGGGCCAGGGAGAAGATTTGCGAGTGGGGGAGGAGAGAGGAGTCAGGTAACAGGTCAGGTTGGCCACAGATACTGAGCCAATGGCTCAACTAGGGCGGGGACACAGGAAAGGGCTTAATTAGGGAAGTGCGGGATTAGGCAGTATGGCTTAGGGTTATGGTGATCATCCAGTGGCACCTTTCAAGGTGACTGACATTTACCCAAGGCTGCCCTCGCTAACGCCCTGAGGCTTGGCAGGAGGGAGATTGGGACGTCTTTGGGGTTTTGCCTTTCTCGCCTACATTGGGTGCCTGGAGGCATCAAAGTAAGGCGACGATGGTAAGGCCCTCCAGCTCCACATGGAGGGCAACTGGCCAGGGGCAGACCAACCCGCCTCCAGTGCGGTTAGGATGTATTCGCCAAAAATATTGTTTTTTTCCCGGCCAATGGCTGGGCTAGGTTAGTACCGCACTTCGCCCTTCACAGATTTTCAATTCAATAAATGTGGCCCTGATTTGAAACCATATACTCCATGTCTGACTCTTCTTTATCTCACCCATACACTCGCAATATTAAACTTAAGAGTACATGACTAATGTCTAAGCTGAATCCTGTAAATTTGGGACATGGCAGAATTAGAACATAGAATTTTGCTATATGTAAGGCAGATCATACCTGGAATAATTTTTTTCTATTCCATTAGTCAGTCAGGTTGCTGAAAGCAGACAAAGATGCCTAGCATGCTACAAGATTGGCTACAGACTAACTCATCATTATTTAACATTCAACAGCTGTAGGATGGTTGAGTGATTTGAGGTGGTATTCATTTAATTATTTCCGTGGAGGAGGACAAAGAATACTGTTCTTTGATCCAAACTGTTTCATGACTCAGTCAAAAATTTAGCTGTGCTTCATTTGAAAGGCAATGTGTTCTTGTTTGTTGCAGCACTAATGACACATGTCCCCAAATGTATAGCAATTAAGATTAAAGCTGAAATGCTAATTGACCATTACATGTTTTGTGACAAAAGTAAGCCAACAAGAACAGCTCAGAACCAAATTGGGGAATAACTAGAATAGTAATGAGTGCTTTTCAGTATAGGACACTGTTTAGGGTAGTGGTAAGTAGAAATCAGATTATAAGTAAAGGGTTTTTAAGAGCTTATGAAGGAGGCAAGAGAGGAGAGTACAGATAATGGACTAAATGAACAATTAGTTTCCAGTGATCACAGGCTACATATTTTGTGATGTGGCTCAGTGGAGAGTTGCGGCTATAAAACCAATATCTCTCAGATCTGGGACTCTGCTGAAATATGAAAGCAATATCTCCCAATTTAAAACACTTTATCTCTGGTTGCTTCTGTTCTGACATAGAATCAGCAAATGCTTCTGTTAAATCTATACCACTGTAGAATCTCCTGCAAGTTTTCAGCATGACATCACTTAAGTCATGCTGCTGAAATTTGCAGATTATAAAGCCTAGTTGGGCAGGGACAGACATGCCAAAATTGGCTCACAGGTATTTTGAGTTCCTTTGTAATATTTGGGCTTTTGGAAGATGATCAAAGCTGGAGCAATGGCATAGGCCTGGGAAACAATATAGATTAGGATACCAGAGACCAGGAGCTATAAGGACAGCCAAATATTTATGCAGGAACTCTGCTCCAAGTCTTCTTTTGGTTCCTGAACTTTCCGTAGACTTTGTCCACACATGTTCATGTGAAATAAAGACTGGCTTTTAAAATAAAGCTAAGATTCCCAGGTGGCCATAATCTGCTTGGCCTTTACTGGCCCCTGATAGAACGCTTGATCTCCATGAAAATAGCTCCACTATGATGTGCCTTCAGTCAAAGAAAGACAGGAAAATGTCATCTAATTATAACATGAATTATAATTATAAGAAGCAGCAGGATCTAAAGCTACAGGATATTTGAAACAGAATTAATTCAAGCTCCCCAGTCAACTTGGTCCCTGGATGCTGTTTCATCAATACAACTAATATTTCCTGATTGTATATAATTCCCTAGTTGATCTTTGACATAACAGCACTCAAACATCCCTCCTGGAAGCTCCAAATTCACTCTGAAACAGTTGACATTGTTAAAGGACCAATGTTAGGGAAAGGGTGACAAAGTGAGAATATGAAGGTAAACTGATGGTATATTTTTATGATAGACCCTACCTTCTTCTACAGCAGGGGTGGGGAACCCCAACCCTAAGGTCCTAATCCAGCCATCTGAGGTTCCACAGAGGGCCATGTCCCCTTTGCCTGGCTCCACCCCCTTTCCCCCAACCAGTGATTCTTTGGTGGTTTCCCAGATGTGGGCAGTGCTATATCTATCCATCCTGAAAGGTTGAAATGCCTCTCTTAAGGCTTAGTTACTGGCAGTAAGAACTTTAAAATACAATATGCTGTGTGGTGGTTTGTTTTTGTTGCAGTTGTTGTGGTTTTGAATTTTGGGCACAGTCCTTTGTCTTTGGCCCTGGCCCTTTGTCTTTGGTTGCCACCCACCACTGGAATGCAGCCTCCAGGAGCTTCTCTGAAATTGAATTTGGCCTTTTGGATGAAAGAGGTTCCCCATCCCTGTTCTACAGTAATGGCTAAACAAAGGAACATCAAAAATTCCACATTTTCAGCTAAATGATTAACAATGTATAGTTTTACAGATAAGACTGTTGGTAGCACAGGGAAAAGCGAGACATTTTTCTACTTTCCTACCAAATCAGTAGGCAGACTTCAAATATGGATATATTTATTTTTTTCTGTTCTTTACTGTGGAATTTGTTCATTCCAAATACACTCCCTTGTGAAGACTGGCCAAAAGGCATATAAATACATTCTGGAAGCACATCTAGATTAATCAGTTGTTTATTCTAGTCCATTATACCTTCTAATACTATTCTCTAATTAAAATATACTGTATGCTGTAAGTGAGGTATAAAACCTCACTACTATTGCACCATTATTTATAGTCTGTCCACAGTGTTCAATGTAAAGAGATTTAGTCAAACCATCAGCAATGTCATTGACTAGATCTGGTGAGAGAAATGAAGGCTCAAATGAAGATAAGTAGCTCCTGTTTAACTGAGGTTCAGAGAAAGGAAGGTCCAGGGGTTGACTCACTCTTTCCTGGGTGTTCTTTTTCTCAGGACCCTCAAGACTGTTGCTGTCTGGACCTAGCCTTTCCAGGTCTCCTAGCCAGACTCTGTCCTGATTAATTTCTTCCTCAGAAAAGTCACCAGGGTCCACTGATGGGGAAAAAAAATCTCCATTAATTTTTGTTGCAGTACACACACATTCAGCAGTAGACATTCCTTTCTTGTTCTGGTCACATTAAACAACTATTCAATGCTTCTGCAAGCAGCTTGACAATTCCAACTCCTCAAGTGTCACTGCAAAAGTTATAAGATATAGGGGAAAGTGCCTCCATTGCGACACCAAGTGCTGCACATGGCACCAAGCCAAGACACCTGCTCAGGCGGCCCCACCCATGCATACCTTGGAACAAACAGAAAAGGCAGGCTCAGAGTCAATTGAAGAAGAATGTGTGTGGGGGGAATCAAACTCAGTCTTCAGGCCCAACACTTTCCCCAGCCCCAGCCAACTGCTGTTGAGATTTGTGTGTTCTAATAAATGTATATAGACACCTTCTAAATGTTAAATCAGAAAGGATCAGCTCACAGCCTGATTGTAGAAAATTCTTCTAGACTAGTGCTCATGGATTTTACCGCATGAACAAAGATGCAGGAAGTGATAAGCTTATAATTACAGTGCAGCCCTATACGTGTCTACTCAAAGCTACGTCCCATTGAGTTCAATGAGGCTTACTCCCAGGTACGTGAGAGTGCCGTTTAGTCATGAAATAATATCTATGTAGTGCAGGCTTGGTTCCTTATATAGAGATACAGTATGCTACGACTTTAGAAAAGTTTTATTTCTTGGAAATAATAAGCTCATATCTGTTCTTTTCAGAACTTTATGCAGGTATGGCATACAATTTCTAGTCTTTCTGTGTGATGTCAAAGAGCATTCTGTTTGCATTCAGCATGTCTGCATGGCCTCACTGATGTTATTGATTTGTGACTCTCCCGTGTGTGTTTTGAATGTGCTAAGTGCTGCTTTTTCTAACTAATGTTTTGGGGCATTTTTGTTTTTGGTGGAGGTAGTTTATGGTGTTGTCTAAATGTCTGAAAGAAAATATCATTTGATATCTGCCATGAACCATGGCTACAGTGCTTTTTTCATGGCATATTTAATAGGAACCCTCAATTCCAAAAGCATCTTCAGCTTGCGACTGGATAAGCTTTTGAAAATTTAATGCACAAGAGGCAGGTTATGATCCAGACCTCCTCCTGCTTCCACAAAGCAATGCATATTCATTGGACTGCCTGGATTAGGGGAGTGACTGTTTACATGAAATGTATGTATGTATGTATGTATTTATTACATTTCAATACCACCCAATAGCCAAAGCTCCCTGGGTGTTTAAAGAAAAGACGCCCAAAAAAACACAAAAAACAGCATGTAGAAAAAGCAACACTATTCTTGTCAAGTGTAATTATTGTATGCATGTTTCTACAACATTACTGTATTTCACCCCTTCTGTAATTCAACACTGTTTCAAGCCTCTCTATGCACTACTCTTTAATAATCACTGTTTTGTGTTTATATTGTAATGGATGGAACTAATCATCTAGCTGATTCAACTGATGAAAAGCTTGCAGCTGCATCTAACCTCTGTGAAAGTCATCAGAAAACGTTTTATACAATGGGCTGAGCAATCCTAAGGAGCAGTAGGAGAATCTATGGCAGAGGAGTCACTACTCTCTTAGCCCTGTTGGTTTGAGTCAGCCTGGGCAGAAACTGGGGTGGATTTTTGCTCCCCACATTCTATTTTTAAACTCCTCCCATTGGCACCAATGAGAAGGAAAATCACTAGGCTAGCTCCACACCCTTGTTGTTGGGAGGGGGCGTGTTTGGGGAATGAGGGGCCTTTGGATCCTGTAGATCCAAGGCCTCCCTCAATCCACCCTGGCATGCCTTGGAATGTCTTCTCCCCACCCAGCAAAAAAAATGGCTTGCGGGAAATCTACACAGGCAGAACTTACCGGGAATGTACCAGGGGCTCTTCTGGGGTCATAAGGGCCATCCTGATGGTAGAGCAGCATTTCTGCTATGTCCTGCAGCCCATCAGAAGCAAGGTGATGGGTTGAGGGATTGCAGCCTTAGCCAGGGCAATAAAAGGAAATTCCTAGGAGTGTTATTATTTAGCTTGAAAATAAATAAATAAACAAACAAAAACAAATAAAATTCCAGCTTAAATATTGTACTGATGCATTACTAAAAATCTGTTACTTAGAGCTAAATCAAGATTGATTAGAAATTATGGCACAGATTTCTTACATGTGGGCAGATAGTAATAATTGTGGTCAAACAGTAAAGTCAAGTCAATTACTTTAAAGAAGCTGAAAAATCCATGCTAGGGAAAGTAGATGCTTTTTGCACAAATCAAGGCCTTCTCTTTCGGTAGTTGTAAAGTCTCGGCTGCATGTCGTATTAGCCTACATCTTCCAGTCATCCAGTGTTTTGTTTTGTTTTTCAAGTGGATTGTAATAGAAAACATTTCCTACAAAATCATTTTCATTAGATTTGTTCTGGAAAACCTTGAAATGATTCACAGTAACCTTGAAAAGCCTTTTAGCCCTGTTATTAGAAATGCAGCGATAGGAACAAAAAGAGGGGTAAGGTGGCAAATGTGGTGGCACAAGTATTTCAGTACCAGAAATGATGGAGTGCAAACACAGAAAACATTTGGGAAGGAGCGAAAAAAATGTTGCTGCTGAAATGTGGTGCTATTTTTACATTGCACAACAATGATTTATATTCCCTGCCACCCCACCCCCCCAATCTTGGCCACCAGAGGAAATATAAACTGAATGTGACTTTAAATGCCAGTCTCCCTAAAGAAAAACTAATAGAGCTTTTATGACAGCTAACACTTTAAAAAAAAAAAAAAAAAAAAGGCAACAGCTCTATCCAGTGCTAGTTTTGCATAGCTTACTCTATCATGCAAAAGGGAGTTTGTCTTAAGTTGTGAGATTTCACACATCCGTCAGGCTGAATTTGGTTAATGCATTTGTTCCTCATGAGCAGTAAGGTAACACCTTTTTTTTTTTAAATCATGCTGTGCTCGAACACCTGTTGCAATTTTGCTAATTTCTTGTGAAGTGAGATGCCATATTTACAGGTACACAATGTGCTGACACACTTTAGAAATTGTGTGTTTAAGTATTATTTGTACGTGTTTGACATATATACAAAAAAGAAGTGTAATCGTGTTTAAGTGAATCTGCAAAATATTCCCAGTGCTATCTAGTGAAGTATTGTTCCTTTTGCTATCTTAGCACAATGGCTTGATAAAGATGTTGCTTTAAAAAAAGAAAAGGGGGGAAAAGCAAACAATTGCTGAAGAGATTATAGGACTTGACACAGTAGAGAAGAGATAGGAAGTGACAGTGTCTGTAATTTCAGGTGCAACATGCCCCTGAAGAAATTCTCACCATAGGCATAGTCCAGGGAGTTTCATATTTTTGAACAGCAGCCCTGTGAAGGGAGCACCTCGAAGCAGGAGAGAGATCAGCTGTTTACCCTTCACTCTTGATTGCTTTGGTGCTTGAATCTCTTTGAAAACAGCTGACACAAGTCCTTCCCAGCCCCCAGAGGTGAAGAATTATGACATCATTTTCTATGGCTCCAATTCAGAGCACCACAAGCACAGAGAAGAAGCTTTTCACTGGCTGCTGCGTTTGTTAGGTCCCAAAAGCAAAAGCAAATTGGTCTAGAGCAAGCCCTATTTTATCGACCCTAGTTAGCATAGCTGATGGTGATGGATGATGGGAATTGCAGTCCAGCAACATCTTGAGGGCCACACATTCCCCATCCCTGGTCTAAAGAGAAGAAGCCTGACCAAACTCCAACCACCTCTCAAGCAAGGCACAAAGTAGGAGAAGAGGCACATAGGTTCGACTAAGATGCCTATTTCCATCATATCAGCTCTATACAGGGTTAGCTACTGAGAGAAGCTGATCACCTGTTTGGAAGGAGAGAGGATGAAAAAGGTGCCCAGGCTGAGTTCAAGCATCCTCTTCCTCTCCCTCCAAACTGCTGAGTGGTGCTTTGAGAGGCTCACAGCACTGATCTGGTCCAAAGATCTGGTTTAGAGAGGGTCCTGGCATGCATGTTTTTTATACAATGGATGGAGCATGTGGGTGGGTGCGACGACACTGTCCCTTACACTTTAGGACCAGGCGGATAAACCCTTCTCAGGCTAAGCATCAACACTTAAAAACCTGAGGGGAGGGTCAAATGAAACCTTTCCCCTACTAATGGGGAAAATATTAATTCTGGTTATTAAGGATCTATTTTTAAATTTATGATGCTGTGGGTACAAAGGTGTGTGTATAGATTTCAAAGTAAAGCAGGTTAATAACGCCAAGCTGACACACAGGATTTGGGTAGCAAACACAATAAAAATAAGTTTATTTTAATTATCAAAATCTTAGTTCCAGAAAATAAACCTGCCTACACCAAACACTTTATAATTAACCTAAGTCCCTATAATTCCAAATACTCTCACTCCTCATACAATCACTGATTCCTCTTAAAACTCCTGACAAGACACAAATAACCCACCTAACTCTCTAACACTCCCAATACACTACAACCAATTCCCTTAACTAACTTAAACCTAACTGACTCTGACATCACTCAAACATTCCTTATATACTCCTCCCCCCACCCTTTCCAAGACATCACAAACCACACCCACTCAGTTCAACATTCTATACTCACTAAACATACTAATGCAGACATACACCAGGAAACTGAATTGTGGGGTTGCACCACAGTGGGATGTCAGTTCATGCTAAATATTTAGGTGTGTATATGTGAATGTATGCATACTGGTGGTGGGGATGGGGGGGAGGTTTGGACCCAAGGCTTATTCCTATTTTCTATGTATAATGCTCATGCTAAGGCCAAGTGTGAATCACACAGGCCTGTGGCTTACGCTGGCTCGGCTTGTCTGAGTGTGGAAAGCTAAGCAGGGTCAGGCCTGGTTATTACTTGGATGGGAGACCCCTCCTCTAGTTTCCTGCATTGAGCAGGGGGTTGGACTTGATAGCCTTGTAGGCTCCTTCCAACTCTATGATCTATGAAATCTATGTGAAACCAGGGATGGGGACTCGGACTCCAGGACTCAACGTGAGTTGGACTGAGTCCCCCTCTGACTCGAGTCAGACTCGAGTCCCAATATTTTTAATGGGACTCGAAACTCGACTTGGGACTCGAGACCAAGGACTCGTGTTCCAAAATCGTGTTCCTCAAATGCAACATGGATAGATTTTAGGAAGTACAGCAAGTTTATTTTTTAAAATCATTTTCCTAAAATGCAACCTTTCAGACATTTTGGGTTTGGCTGCCTCTGCCTGCCTGCTTTGGGGTTCCCTGCCTCCTCTGCCTGCCTGGTTATTTTGGGTTTGTCTGCCTGGTCTGTTCTTGCCAAAATCAGTTGCAGAGTTTTGAAATAAAAAGGCACACTTGTGCCTAGAATTTATTTAAGCCACACATCTGAAATAGCCTTATTTTGTTGGGAAAACCCCCCATTGATTTTAATAGGGACTCGTGGAGTCAGCTTTGGGAGTGACTCGTGACTCGTCTAGGGATGTGGCCGAGAATCTCAGCAGACACAAGTCGAGCGAGGCCCGAACTGGGCCTGCTCGTGTCCGCCGCGATTCTCAGCCACCCGCGCGGACTTACCAGAAGCTCTCCGCAGAGCGGAGAGCCTGCTTCCCTGTCCGCCGGGTCCCGTCGTGTCACTTCCGGCGTGGAGGAAGTGACGCGACGGGACCCTGCGCTCTGTTTTGGCGGGGGGAGCCATGGCAACAGGGCTGTTTAAGCCCTGTTGCCATGGTTCCCCGTGCCAAAACAGGGCGGAGGCGGCACGGAGGCGGTGCGGAGGTGGCACTGAGGCGGTGGAGCACAGGACCAGGTATGACGACGGAGGGGGGGCAGGGGGTCCTCCGGCGGCAGCAGCAGCAGTGGGGAGGGCTGGGGGGGTCCTCCGGTGGCAGCGGCGGCTCGAGCGGTGCAGAGAATGCTCCGCGCCGCTCTGAAGAGCGAGATCGGGCCGCCGCCACCGCGGAGGTCCGAGCCGCGGAGAACTTCGGGCCCTATTTCTACTCGTGACTCATAAGTCACAATTTTGGACCAAGGACTCGGACTAGGACTTGAGACTCGGGTCCAAAGACTCGTGACTTGACTCATGACTCGAAACCAAGGACTCTTCAACATCCCTGTATGAAACACCATAGACTTGTGTTCCCATATTGTTGTCCCAAGCCAGTAGCTGGATGTAAGGGTTTTCTTTATTGTGCAGCAGGCTTCTAAGCTTCTGGAAAAGCATGTATGTGCTGTTGCCATCCATCATCTTTCACAGAGACACATAACTGCTGTGTATACATGTATGATTACCAATCCAGTTCTAAAGGGGCCTTCAAGCTGAAGTGTGGTGCATACACAACAGACTTATGCACTATGCTCTTACTAAATGGAGAATACCTGAAACACTAATTCAAAGTTCAAGAAAGGTGTCTGGTGAGCAAGGATTGGGAGACCAAATGGAGGATAAGCCATTATTAGGGATCCACAATTTTTGATAACAGATTTAGAGTGATAGAATTTACCCCAAATGAATTTATGTCCTCAGAAAGTAACAAAGTCATCTGTGTAATCTTGGATGGGAGTTCTCCTTTGATTCAAGATCTCTGGGCTTCCCGTGGGACCAATTCTAACCTTTGAGGCTCAGAACCAACAGTACATGCATAAGCCTCAGTCCCCACACCAGGTACCAGAAGGCTGGCAGGCTGTGTTATGCATTGAATCCAGCCCTGGATTCAGTGGGGTGCTTTACCAGTTGGCATAGCTTTCTCTCTGGGTATACAGTCAAATGAATCTATCTAGTTCAAATGGAGCAGACATGTGGGGGACTCTGGCCCCGGAAACATGGGACAAGCATCAGAGTAGAGTGGAGAATCGTGCTAGGAACGAGTAATCACAAACTATATTAAAAGATAATCGGACTCAAGCTTTATTATTCTTAGAGCTGAGACACAACAACATGAAGGATAATGCCCAAGTAGAAAGAGTGAACATTGACCACCTGAACTCCAAGGCAGTTAAAGGGTTTGCAACAAAGAGCTCAATGGCTCAGAGGCTGGACCCAGGAGGAGTTAAAACAAAGAGAAAACAAGTTTGTTCTCAGCATTGAATAGAAGGCTCAGGGAGGTCTCTTGCCTCTTGGTTAATTTTTCATCTAGTTTACTATACAGAGTAGCTGCATATATACTCTAGTAGCTGTACTATACTCTAATATTCAAAACAAAACTTGGTTGTTAAGGAAGTTCAGGTAGTGATTGACTTGTCTGAGAGGTGGGGACACTTCAGGATTGGACCATTTCCCCCCAGGGCTTTTGATTGATTGGCCAATTAAAAGGTATTCTCATGAGTTAGAGAATAGTGGCATGGTTAGTGGCATAGCAATAAGGCAGATATTTGCATGTTTTTCTCAGATGTAGGGATTTTTAATTTAACCAAGGAGGAAACAAATACTTCTATGGCTCCTGTGTCTCTGCAGCAGCAGTTCCAGAACCTTAACAGCATTCTTGGCAGCTCCCAGCTATGCCTTTCAGAATAAAATGGATTCTTGAGCCAAGGTGTCTGGGTAATGCCAGTAAAATATATACTGTACACTACATGTGTCAGAGAACCAGTACATCCTCTGTAATAGTGCTAACAAAATAGCTGAACTAAAAATGATTAAGCATACTAAATAAATAAAGACTAAATAATACATATTTAGTGACCCTGATCCAACTAAAGAGATCAGCATGCATATTGCTTGCTGGATCAGGAACTGCAGGTCACTGCATAACACATGAACATCCAGCTTATTTGCCCTGCATTGCTTTCGATAGGATGTGCATTTGGATGAACATTCCCAAGCACATCTTGAACATGGAAAGGAAGGCACACCCTACTAAAAGCAATACAGTGCAGTTATACAGTATTCATATTCAAAGGCACCTGTGACTCAACAGCTGCTTTATGCCCACTGTTCCTCATTCAGCAATTGATACATGTGTGGAAACCTGTTTACATGCACATATCTTCTTTACTGGATAAGGGCAATATAGCTTAGTTAGTAGAAAGATTATGGCCATGATGCAGAGGAGCATGTAGTCAGCTCCTCAAGAACTATTCATAAAATAAATGGGACATTAGTAATTTGTCCAAGCAGTACCTGATCCTTAATATTAGAATCATCTTCTAGAATGCTAGAATATTGAATCATAATACTAGAATCAATCCCAGAAACATCTTCCTAAATATATGTTTTTGAGATTAAGGGTCATGATCCAAAACTCTTCTGTGCTACATTGACATGACCTGTTTGTCAGCACAGGGAGCCATGAAGTGTGAGGGCAACACATGGCTCAGGCAGTCTTCATCAGTCACTGATGCATTCATACTATTGCACTCATTTCCTGCATAGGCAGCTAGTTGGCCACTGTGTAAACAGAATGCTGGACTAGATAGGCCTTTGGTCTGATCCAGTACAGTCCTTATGTTCTTATGATGCTGATGTGAATGACTGCTCATGACTGGGAACTGTTGCAGCATTGATGGTTGTTGCAGGTCTGGCATTGACAGGAAGTTCTGTTTTCTCATCAAAACCTATGAGAGAAGAGGTTGGGAGACTCCTAGGTCCCCTCTTTTCAGCAGATCTACTAAAGCTATATCCAAGGACATTTCAGCAAGCAGACATCTCTCCAGGGTATGTATTGCCTTACAAGTACATCAGCTTGGCACACATGGGCATATCCAAGCATATTTTTTCCACCCTGGCTGGCTGACTTCCAGAAGCAGATTGACTCCTTTATCATGCATTTGGCTTATGCTTTGTGAAATCAATATTAATAGCCAATGTTGCTAATATACATGTTGTTAGGGTGATGGGTTGCAATCTTAGACCTAGTTCTCATTGACCTGGTAAACCTGTATTCAGGCTGTATCACTTCAGACTGAGGTGGGGGTTCATATATCCAGTTTCTTCAGAACAACCAACTTCTTCCAATAAGTCCATACAGCAAAGGTTGACAGCAATTGAACTCATGCTGTTTTGATACTTGACTAGTTTATTAATCTAACACTGTCTTCTTCTTTATTCCCATATATGTTCACAGCACAATTGCTTGACTGTTGGATAATCATTCACTCATATGCATTACAAATCAAAGAAAATAAAGTAGGGGTAATTAAGGAGCACATGAGGTGCAAGTAATATATATTATACATAATAGATGCAATGTCTGTTAGTAATACTTTTAAAAAATCAAATTATTTTCTTAAGCTACTGTTATTAACATAGAGCTCCATGCTACTTGACCTTTTTCCTGGGGAAAATGGGCTGATCTTTAGGTCAAGGAGAACATAAATTACTACACATAGCCCTTTAGACTAGTATGTGGTCAGCAGTTGATTTTTTTAAAAGCTTAAGAGTTTGACATTCTGATAAGATTGAATATTAGTCAAGGCAAAGCAGTCAGTCAAAACCATAAGACCAGAAATAGCAGTGAAAAAATTGCAATGCTGAACAAGTGGGGAAATGAGGCTAAATAGACTTATTTTAACAGCAAGTCTATATTGTAGAAAGCTATGCGGACAGAGGATGTTAATAGCTGCATTCATTGCTCTTGATTCTACATTCTATTATTTAAATGATATAATTTCTTTGGATTGTGTATGTAGAATGAAGTAAACATAAAGCTCTTATTTATAAGGAAAAATAGAACTATTCTGTTTCCAGCTCTAGACCAGTACCTAAAGAACTGCCTCTTATGAGCCTGACTGACTTTTTATGTTCTTCTTAGTCTGTCCTTTTATACTCTGTGCCTTTAAATTCATTTTATTATTATACTCTGTATTGTTTTTATTATATTTTATGATTATATGACCACATTTGGATCTCATTATTGTATACCACCCTGTAAATGGGCAGTTTAAATATCTTTTACTCAAATCAATAAAAATAAATAAATCTGAGACTGAAATCCTATACACCCTCACCTGGGAATAAGTCCTATTGAAATTCATAGGACTTACTTCTCAGTAGACATGTTATAGGATTGTGCTGTCAATCTCCTAAAATGTTCTAGAAACTGACTAGATCCATCTCTCTCCCTGGGTGGCCCATATCATTAATCTGTCATCCTAATAGAGAGATTGAGATGTAAGAAGCTGATCTTTCACCAGGTAAAGATCAAGCCATGTCAGAGATCAAGCCCCCATTTCTTTATTGCTTGAATCCAGGATACTTCAGAAGAACAAATCCTAGTGTGTGTTCTGTGGAAATTTCCACACCAAAAATGGGCTAAATTGCGGTATTTGTGGATTTTAAAAAGTTAGCCATTAGCATGTTGCTCTCTTAGAAACTTAAAATGGTTTAGCCATCAAGTATACTACCCTAGAAACCTTGAAAGCTGTATTTCTGTCAGAAGACTGGAGGCCACTAACAAGGAATCTAACAAGTGCCTTCATAAAACTACACATTCTAGGGTTCCTTGTGAGAACCCCACAACAATTATACTAAAACAAGTTTAGTTTATAGTGCAGATGCAACCTTAAAAGTGCTAAAAGATAATAAAAGATGTCTCATTGAAGCAAAATATGAGATAATATCATGAACATGAAGTTAATGGTATTCTAGTAATAAGTAGTACCCAGAGATTTGGTGGTATTAACTTTTTTTCCTATTAAAATTATTTTGCTAAATAATAACAAACAGAGTTCACTAGGGAGTATGTCAGCCTCTTTTTAATTAGGTTTTTTATCCACCAGGAGTGCTTTGATTCTTGATTTCCTCCTCTATGTATTATGCTTTCTGACTAAAGTGAAAATCTAATTTACTTATTTCCTATAACTCATAAATCATAGAGATTCTGAGGGTTGGGGGGTGTTATTTTGTTTTATTTTTTAAGTTTGAGGCTCATTAAAAATGCTGCAAGAAAACTGAAGTTGTGAGAGATATCTCATTAGATCTCTTAAATCTGTTTCCTTAGGTAGATCAATCTTTATTGTAGTTAAAATCCTAGTGGACAGAATGATGTATCTCACAAATCCTTTGTCTTCTCTCCAAATCTGAACCTGGGTCGAGCTATGCCTAACAGTTTAGAGTACAATGGAATGACCCAAAAATAATGTGATTTCTGCACATTCAGGGGATCCCTGGATACTCAAGCATATTTGTTTTTATATTAAAAGAAAAAGAACATTAAAAAAAGGTTCATAGTATCCTAGTGGGAGGAATTAGCAGATATTTGTTGTGATGTTGAAAATCTCCCCCCTTCATGGTATATGATGAGTTTTCAGGAGGGAGGAAAATGGGGGGGGGGGAGAATATGTTTGCCCTCTTTCCACGCTCCCAACGCTCCCCCTCCCCCAGTATATAGCAATAAAGAATTCAGTATTGGGATTGGCAGCCAGCCTTGAACCTGAGCCCTTTAGCATAGGCAAGCCAAATCAACTGTAAGACACATTGATGGAGAAGGCCCTGAATACTTGCTCAATAACCTCAAAGTAAAATCCTAAGAAAGCACAGGGAGCTGCATATGTATTGTACTGTGGATTAGCATGGCATTATCTAAGCATAATTTAGGCTTGATTTCTGGCATGCTTGCTGAAAAAGGTTCATGATCACTGTGTTATACAGTTGATGTAAAAAGAGAGCCTACTACAAGTCATCTGGTACTGGCAAATAGTGTTGAGAATTAGACTTGAGGTGGCAACCCTGGGGGCCCAGTCTTATAAATCTTCTTATCAGCAAACCTTCACACATATGTTCAACAAAGTGCATGTCAGAAAGCAATCTGGTTACCACATTTTGTGCTACCTGCAGTTTCCAAACATTCTTCAGAGACAGCCCCACGCAGAGCATGTATTACCACCCCTAAACATTTTTTTGTCGATTTTAACCAACACAGATCCCTTCACTTTTTAGAAAAACGAATGGCCATTTCTTGGTTACAAAACTGAGAAGCAAAGAAATTTCTGGGCATATTTCATATTTTATTGTTTAAAAAAATGGTGGAGGAGGAGGAATAGAAAACATTTCATGCTGATAGTCTTAAACTAGGAGAAATTATCCTGGAACAATTTATGGCACAGGACAGGCAACAGGAATGGATTAATTAGTTAAGTGGTGCTAGCTTTTTCTTTTCTTTTTCTTTTCAGGTTTTAACTGCGAATTCAGGCCCTGTGAGGGCGGGAATCCCTGTGAGAATGGAGCTGTGTGTCTGAAAGAGATGGATTTGGCGGCCTTTCCCCTTGGATTCCAATGCCAGTGTATAAAGGGCTTTGCGGGCCCACGCTGTGAGATCAACATCAATGAGTGCAGTTCCAACCCTTGCCTCCATGGGTATTGCTATGATGGTGAGTTCAGTGTCTGTTACTCCTTTTCACGTAAAGCACTCTCATAGCCGAATTTGATCCATATCAGGGAGATCAGCAAAGATGCTCTCACTAGTGTGCATGCCCTGGCTACAGCTCTGCATCCTATTCCTGACGGGAGGAGAGTTTGCCAGAATGTCTCATTTTCTGGCACAGAGGTTTACGTTTCCAGAGGTCACAATTGCAGCTAATGAGAAATTCTAATGAGTTGTCTCTTTCAATGCTTCAATTAGCCCAAATGTCTACCGTGCAATATATTTGATGGTGAGTAATTTTCAGGTGCTAAAAAGATGCTCCTCTGAGCAACGAAGCACTGTTTGCAGTGAGTTTAACTAATATGTATGACTGTTGTGTTGAAATGAGATCATGCCGATGAAAGACAGGTGCCTGTTCAGTGTCACCAGGTGGGGAGAAAGCGCTGTACCATGGCTAACTTCTTATTCTTTTTATGCCTATCAGGCCTCACATTTTTAAAAAACCATAGAATGCAGAGATCATATATACTACTGTTAAATCTACATAAGCAAGAACATGCCAAATATGCAGGGTAATGCTGTAAATTTCCCTTCAGTAATTAGTGGGTAATGACAGTGGAGGGTTTTTTTTAATTCCCTGATGCATTTTCAACGGGCAAATCCACACTCCAGTTAGATCCAAGCAGGGAGGCCACTCATACCAGTTACCCCCCCATCTCCCCTGATCCCATCAGCTGCATCTTCAGATCTTCACACATGGGGTGGGAAGATTTGAAGGGGGATTCTTTCAGCTGGACATACTTAGAATCACTCCATGTGATCAGGAACCGATTGCATGGAGTAGTCTAAGCATGTTCAGCCAAGTCTCCCTGAACCTACCTGCTCAGTCTTTCTGCTCCTCACAATGTTTCAATTCCAGCTGGCCATTATAAGAAAGAACCAGGGCCGGTTAGGCCAACTAGGCAGCTGCCTAGGGCGCAGGGCTAAAGGGGGTGCCAGAAATAGGGAGGGAGGGCTCAAGTGGGAAGGGGTGTGTGCTAAATTTCTGATCTTGCCTAGGGCACCAAACTGCACCAAACTGCCTTGCACCGGCCCTGGAAAGAACTACGGTCTAGTGCCCGATTTTGCTTTATTCCTCCTTCCTTCCTCCCGATCCCTTTTCCTTTTGTCTCTTAGATTATAAACTTGAGGCTTGTGGTGGAGGGTGTTATTACTGAGCTTTGTGAGCTGCTCTGGAAGGCTTTTCCAGCTGAAGAGCAGGGTAAAATGCTTCAAATAAATAAATAAATGTGTGTTGCATTGCATTTGGTACAGCAGCAGCACATCTGGCTGAATGGGTTAGCAATGGGACAAGGAAGAAGAGGCTTCAGGAGAAGCCTATGGGGGATCGCCACTGTGTGTGTAGAGCTGCACACATGCACAATCCCCCCCATTTATATGATTCATGATTTAATAGCATGATCCTTCCTCTCTCATGTATATGATTCATAGATAATTGAGCAGACAGTGTTTGTTTTTTAATGACATCTTCAAACGTCTGTGTGTGTGTAGCGTAGTGTTCTTGGACCAATTTAAAGGCATCCTTGCTTATTAAAGACCACAGCTCTGGATGGATGTTATATCTGTCATGGTTGAGTTTGGACTTGTATATATTGGGCCATTTTGTTTAACTATACAAACACACACACACACACACACACACATACTTGCTTAAATTTCCATAGAATTGCACATTCAACACATAAATTTAAATTATTAGAGGTATATCCCTAGAATCAGGTTCAGATCTGTTGAAGTAAATAACTATTGAGATTTGCAACTTAAAAGGGAGGGAGGGAAAGTGCTCTGTTTCAGCTCCAGTTTAAAACCATGAATTAAGAAAAATCCAAGCATCTCCTAGTAGTTGAGGGGGGGCGGAATAGTATTGGAACAAAGGCCTCCAAGCATTTAATGAGAGTAATAGCAGTTACATGTGCAGAGAGTGAGTGACAGGATAGATTACATGGTAAATCTTAGAGATAATGAAGAACCCAGGGACCTGTGTGAGGCTATAATAAATCTATGCCTGTAAGAACTGCAATCATTGCTGTCACTGGGTCCCTTGTATAGATGTAACTCTCTAAAGATACTCCTCTCTTTACATCACTAATGATGAAAAAGAGGAAGGACTGATTGTTAGCTCAGGGGGCTTGAAATGAAACATGGAAGCACATGAGAGGAGCTGATCAAGGCTGTCAAACGTCAGCTCTTGAGCAGTTTCTTTTTAATAAAGTAGCACAGTGTGAAAATTGCACATCCAGAAAATGAATGTTTCTTTCTCTGGCTATTGCTGTTTTAAAAATAACAGAGGCAAAACATCCAGGGTGCATGTATCTTTTCCCCTATAGGGGAAAGGCACCTTTGGGGAGAATTTTAAGGGGAGGGGGGAAAGAATCTCACTCTTCCCATGCTGGTGCAGAATGCAGCCTTTTAAATGAAAATTTAAAAAAAGCAAAGAAAAATCTGGGGGTGGGGGATTCTGCCACTGAGCACCACCTTCTGTAAAACATGGGTGGGCAGACTTTAGGCTTGCAGAACTTACTTTAGTTTTGTTTGATTTTTTATTTGAATGCCATGATCTACTAGCCAGAGCCATGTGCAAAAGTCACACATTTAGAATGAAAGAACAGGGTGCCTCTGAGTACGTTTTGATCCTAGGAATTTGTTCCCAGTACCAGAACTTCACCAGAACTGAACTGAGCTCACAGTTCTTTCACACAAAGTTCACTCCTGTTTACCCCACGCTTTCTTCAATTCAGTACCCTTAGTCATGTGGGAAAAGTCATTTTGTTGTTGTGTTTGTTAAACAATTGGGAATCAGAAACCCTTGCTAATCTACTGCAAATCCCTCAGAAATATACCAGAGATCTCGGTCAGCCTTCTTCTCAACCCTGCTGCAAAGCAATTTATTTCTTTGTATGCAAATCTACAAGCTGCTTACATCAGGGGTCTCCAACCATTTTGGGCCCAGGGGCACATTTAGCGTTTCCTTCCTTTCTTCCGCCCATCTGTCTCTCTGATTCATCTTCTCTCTCTGTCTCTGGCTCCTCTTTCTTTCTTTCTTTCTTTCTTTCTTCCCTTCCTTCCTTCTCTCTGTCTGACTTCTTCTTTCCTTCCATCTCTCTGGCTCCTCTTTCCCCCTCACTCTCTTGCTCTCTCTGGCTCCTTTCTCTCTCTCTTTCTCTCTCTCTTTCTCTCTCTGGTCCCTCTTTCTCCCCCAGTCTCTCTGGTCCCTCTTTCTTCTTCTCCTCTATCCTTCTGTTTTTCTTTCTCTCCATCCCCATGCAAGCGAATTTTTCCATTCATTTGCATGTGGCAAGAAAAAGCCCCCCAGCTGAAAATAAGCTACACACTACACTTGATCTTAGCCAAAAGGCAGAGAAGCAATTGAAAATAAGCTAGAGAGGAGGTAAAGGTCACCCTGCTCCAAGGACCCTGTTGAACTTCACCTGCCCCCCCTTCATTCACTTGCAGAGGGGGAAAATAGATTGGAGGGTGCCTCAGTCTGGTCTTGCATTGGGAACCCCTGGCTTACATAGTAAGCTCAGTGAAGTTGTCTACAATATTGACCGCAAACCTTTTTCCCTTTCTTTCACATACTTCCTTATGATATGGAAAGCTCAGAACTACTTCTCCCAAATCACTTTCCTTTCATGAAGACTGCTCAAGAAAATTACATGAACTGTATTAGGGATGCTACAGGAATTCAATCTTGGTTGAAATTCCATACAAACTGAACTGGTCCATTCCACGCCTTCAGACTGACATGCAGATCAGAATTTAGTTATCCATCAGCTTTCACACTTCCTGAAAATTTCTGTGTTCTCACCTAAAAAGAAGGGTCATTTTGAAATGTGCATTTTGAGGTAAAATATGTTTAGAAATTGGTATTTTGAGAGAAAATAGTTTAAAATATGTATTTAAATGCAAATTTAATGCATTTTTTTAAAAAATTGCAGATTAGCATGGAAGTAGGACAAAATGGATTTATAGGAAATGAACTGATTTGACCATCTCTACTGTCTATAAAATGTTGTTTGTTTATAGGCTAGCAAAAAAAATTGCCATTATGTCAGGTGGGCTTTGTATCCCCTATGTCGGATACAAAGCATCTCTGTGTACTCTCTCCTCTATGAGGCCACTGTGAGGGTGGTAGAGGATGGGCATTGTCCCCAATGTTTCTCTATATGGGTGAATTCACTTATATGGGAGATGTAAAGTGATGTATTTGGGAATATCATTGGTGTGGAGCTAGAGATGAATGACTCAGTCTATTTCCAGTCCATGCCATTTTTGCTTGTGTTCATTCATAACTCCATCCCATTTTGTTTCTGCATTAATCTGCCATTTAAAAAACAATATCTGCATTTACACATGTATTTGTGAGTTGATTTTCTCACAAAATATGCATTTCTGAATATTTTCTCTCCAAGTACATGTTTTAAATGCATTTTGATGTTTTTGAGATGGGAACTACTTTATTGCAAAATTGAAGAAGTGTGAAATCCAAAGGATAACTACATCCTGTTCTGCATATTAGACCAGAAGGTGTAGATCAGATCAGTTCATATCAAAATTCACAAAGATCAAATTCCTCAAGCATCCCTATGTGGGGCTAAATTGCTATAATCACTAATCCCCCCCCCCCGGTCCTGTGGGGAAGGATGTTATCCCTTTCTCAACTAAAACAGATCAAGGATAAATGATTACTTGATTAATATAGATTACCCTCAGTGGCTCTTGTCTTGTGCATTGTATCCTGCACCTCCTTTTCATTTTAATGATGCTCATGCAAGACAACTTCCTACTGGATTGTGCTCTTTTTCCAGTTGCATTTTAGATGCCCTGTCCATTTTTGGAGAAGAGAATTGTATTTATATTATTAATGTTTTAGCTTCATTAACTTGTTTTGTTCTGCCAATTACAATGTAACTCTGTACAAATGTGATTAACATTTTTTTTTAAATTGCAGTTGTTGATGGCTTCTACTGTTTGTGCAACCCTGGGTACGCTGGGAAAAAATGTGACCAGGACATTGATGACTGCATCATTAATGCATGCAAACATAATTCTAGTTGTGTGGATCTGCATCTGGTTAGTACACAATATGCGTTTAATTTTCATTTATTTTTTGTATGTCGCAGTGGTGCCCATTGTACTGATTTCTGTACAAAAACTACACTCCCTCCCTGAGGAGTAAAGGTCCTTTCAAGTGATTGTGGGGAAAACATTTTCCTTTATTCTTATAATTTTGCTGACCCTGATTCAGATAGAAGGAAATCAGTTTGGAATATAATATATTGCAGTAACATACAAATGTCTTTTTTTAAAAAAAAATGAAGATTCAATAGTATTGAGGAAATTGGCGGGGGATGCCATTGACTCCAGTTGTCAACTGACCAAAGGTATCCTTAAAGGAAAATAGTATGTTAGGTTTTGATACAAACTAGGAAGAATATCATCCTTTTAAAATCAGTGGGGCAGCAGGAGCATACTCTCCCAAACAAGTCCATTCCAATGTATGTAAGACCAGGACCAAATTCCTGGTCTTTAGAAGTGCTTTCGGGGTGGCTGTCGATTTATTCTTCATTGGCATTGTTATTAAAGTATCTCAACTGTGGTATTTATTTTGGGCAATGCTGTGCAATTTGATCTGTTTCATTCTGATTAATTTTGTATTGTTAGCTGATGGTTGTACTACCTAAATTGTTGTTGGCCATCTCGAGGAACAGAATTGGTACAAAGGCAGAATATAAATTCTTCCAATAAATACATACATAGCAATATATGTTGACTTCTACTACTGATGTATTAATTAGAACAAGTGACCATACTATCAAGAGATGTACAACACGTAAAATGATGACATGCAGGACCAAGCTGAGTAAAACCTTTAGAGAATAAGTGGCAAACCAGCAGCATTAAATGCCACAACTGGGGTTTACAACACTCCTGGACAAGAGCAGGAGGGCCCATGGACCTGGTTATAGCTGATGCATTCAGACCTCAACAAAACCATTTGCTACAATGCCAGAGACACTATGTATTTTTCATACCAATGAATAAGATCACCCAGGGGCAAAATGACTGTGTATGGTGAGACTTCCAGCCTGATTCCATGTAGAGTTAGACATACATAAGCCCACTGAAATCAATAAGGATAGATGTACCAGATTATTCATAGGTGTTTAGAACAGCAGCTGAAGATGCAAACCTGAGAGAATGCCTCCTCCCTTACCAACCTGCCCAGTCACTGAGGTCATTGGAGGACATTCTCCTGGTGGTTCCACATGGACCTGTGGCCTGATTGGAGTCCACCAGGAGAAGAGCATTAGTGTGGAGACTCCACTTCTATGGAACTCCCTGCCTCTGGAAGTCAGGCAGGCTCCAACACTGTGTTGTTTTGGGGGCCTGCTGAAGACACCTTTGTTCTGGGAAGTCTTCCTTGCTGACCAGCCACAGTTTTAATGTAATCCTGTTTTTAATGTATTGCTTTTATTTTTTTATCTGTTTTATCTTTTGATTGTTCACCCCTCCAGAATCTGTCTAGATATGGAGCAGTATACAAATGCTGTAAATTAATTAATTAATTAATTAACCTACCACAAAGTGTAAGGGGCTGCATATGTACTATGCAGTACACAGCAGAGTATGACTATATAAGACTTTAGTATAAATATGTGTAAAAAACCAAAAGTATAAGACACAAATTAACATAAGTGAGTAATATAAATAGTTATGGTCAGGTATCATAAGTCAAACTGTTAACTTCAATGTATACTAGGAATTATTATAAACAATACCACACAGAAAGAATTGTTGTGCACAAAGATAGTTGAACCCACTGCAAGGATTATACTGATGTGTTAAGTATAATCAGGTGCAGATAATGAAAAAGCGTATTATAGCAATGGCATGTAAGGTGGTGAGTAACAGGTAACGAAATATAATGATGACACCTGAATAACAGCAGCAAATACCAAATTATATAATGAAATAATGGTATATACAGTAACAAGAGCCAAAATACATGGTCAATAACAAGGTACAAACAGGTACAGGGTAGTGAACAAGACTTCAATAGCAGATGGTGTATAACATAGAAACAGTTTACTGTAATGACAGTAACAAACAGAGTACCACAGAATGTGAAACAGAAAAAATACAGCTGAATATAGAGTAGTATGTAAATAACAAGAGTCGAAGCAAAAGTGGCATAAATGAAAACAATGACAAACAAGTGCAGGCAAGTATTAAGCAGTTGAAAAAACTGCTGTAAACAGACTGAGTGTGATGTTGTTACAGGAATCCGGTTCAAAGATGTAATAATACTTAACAATCCTGTGTTTGCAGGCAGCAAAGACTTTCCTTCCAGCCCAGGATTATTAAGTCCAGATAGAATTTCTGCTACAGGTTCAGTCTAAATGATAAGATTTATATGTGGAATCAGTGTTATTCTTTACTCCCACGGAAGTGCTCGTAAGCAGCAACTTGAAGAAGTTTTTTCTGATGAAGTCATTAATGACGAAACAGGATTTTGAACCGGATTCCTGTAACAACATCACACTCAGTCTGTTTACAGCAGTTTTTTCAACTGCTTAATACTTGCCTGCACTTGTTTGTCATTGTTTTCATTTATGCCACTTTTGCTTCGACTCTTGTTATTTACATACTACTCTATATTCAGTTGTATTTTTTCTGTTTCACATTCTGTGGCACTCTGTTTGTTACTGTCATTACAGTAAACTGTCCGCGTGTGCAGAGGAGAAATAACGACTCAGACATGGTTGTAGGGTACAATTGGTGGTAAAATGAAGGGCCACATTTATTGAATAACATCAATTGGAGATCTACGAAGGGATAAAAAGTGCGGGTATTAATTACACCAGCTATCCGCTGGTCGCCCATTGTTGCTATAGGGTGAAACATCCAGCAAAGGAGGGTGACGGCATCAAAGTCATCCCCTCCTTGCTTAACACCACACGGTGCTGGAAGGTCTTTCCTGCAGTCAGTCTCGCACAGGCGGTGAGGCGCCGATACAGGTGAGGAAGGAAGACCTCAGAGACATGCCTTATCTCCCCAAAGCCGAGCTGTGAGGCATCGGTGGTAACAGCCTCGGGCACGCCTCTCACCTAAAAGGTGATATAGGATGATCACCGAGCTCCTAAACTGCCTAATCCTGCACTTGACCGCCAATGTGGCCAAATCAAAAATGCAACTAAGCACCCAAAACCTGAAATGCATTGTAGAGTAGGCGAAACACGAACATTGCCCCTGGCCAATTAGGACAATGAACCAAAATTCCTACTCGGCCCCTTGAAACAAGCGACCAGTAAAAACCTACACTGTAAATAGTGGTGTTCACGTACCTGTGGGGGGGCTCGCCTCTCCGCCGCCGTGATTCTCTGCGGCGGCGGCCCCCTCGCCTCATTCTTCTGAGCGGTGCGGAGCGTTCTCCACGCCGCTTGAGCTGCCGCCGACGGGCATGCCGGTCCTGTCACGTCACTTCCGGCGCAGCGATAATGACGCGACGGGATCCTGCTCGGGCACACTGGACAGCCCTGTTGCCCTGGTTTCCCCCACCAAAAACATAGCGCGGGGGTCCAGCGCGCCGGGGCAGGGTCCCGTTGCGTCACTTCCGCCGTGCCGGAAGTGACACGACAGGACCGGCACAGGTGGCGCGCCTCTCCACGGTGAGCCACCAGAAGAAAAAGGTGAGCCTCGCGCGAGCGTTAGTGGGCCCGATTTCGGCCCGCTACGCTCGTGCAAGGCGATCAGAGACATCAGGGAGGGAGGGAGGGAGCCGCTATAGAAAGGAGGCAGAAAATGGTGGGTGCAAGCCTAATAACGGCTCTGCCACCCCGCCCATTCTGCCTCCTGATTGGGTGATAGTAATCAGACCATTATGGTCTGATCGTAATTCTCCCCGCCCGCAAATTTGTCCACCCGCAACAGCTACGCGTGGCAAGGGAGGGGCTTTCTACATTATACACCGTCTGTTATTGAAGTCTTGTTCACTGCCCTGTACCTATTTGTACCTTGTTACTGACCATGTCTTTTGGCTCTTGTTACTGTATATACCATTATTTCATTATATAATTTGGTATTTGCTGCTGTTATTCAGGTGTCATATTTTGTTACCTGTTACTCACCACCTTACATGCCGTTGCTATAATACGCTTTTTCATTATCTGCACCTGATTATACTTAACACGTCAGTATAATCCTTGCAGTGGGTTCAACTATCTTTGTGCACAACAGTTCTTTCTGTGTGGTATTGTTTATAATAATTCCTAGTAAACATTGAAGTTAACAGTTTGACATGATACCTGACCTTGACTATTTATATTACACACTTATGTTGATTTGTGTCTTATACTTTTGGTTTTTTACACATATTTATACTTGAATCTTTTTGCAGTTGTGTGCATTGTGGCACTCCTGTTTATTGGTTACTTAGTATCAACTGCAGCCTTTGTTGTTTTTGGGTTTATATAAGACTTTAGACAGGACTTATGACCATTGTGCCAAGAAAGGTTGGTTTGGCTACCACTGCAACACAAAATGATGCAGGCCTACTTTATCTTCTCTCTTGGTAACAACATCCCCTTTAGAATCCACAAAAAGAGAAATACTGAAAAAGTACTTGCATGACTGCTGCTTACCTCTGTCCTGGGAGTCACTGTGCCTGCGATCTCTGCTTTCTTCTACAACTAAATCCTGTCATAAAAAGCCTAATTCACTCCCATTCACAGCATCATATTTTAGATTTGTTTTCTTCATATGTCCTGAGAGGCTTTTTGTTGTTGTTTTGTTACCATCACTCAAGTCTATCCCTTTGCCTTCTACAGTAATTTGACATTTTCCCCTGTCAAAAACATATACCATTTTGTTTTAAATGGACTGTGACATAGTTAGCAAATCAATAAAATCCCCACTGGGTCAGAAAGCCAGGCCAGAACACCGTCCCCTCGGAGAATTCATTCACTATAGAAATAAAAACACACACGTACCTACAGAAAGTGTTGGGTTTCATTGGGAATATGTTGTTTATGAGTCTTCAGGTTAGCTTTTCAGCAAATAGTGCTGTTTTTTTACAGAATGCATAAACTGTCTATCTCTTGTAGTATAACATCATATTGTGTGATATAAACATTTTTTGAAAATAATGATCTTTGACAAAACAATATTTACTTTTGTTACTATTTGTTATCTTCTTTTCGCTCTCTGGTTTACCCAGAAGTAAAATTCTGAGACAACTTCAGTTAATAGTTGAAAAACATAGACCAGATAAATATCAAAACAGAGCCATCTCTTAGATCCACTTCAGCATTACTCATTTATGGACATAATTTCTATGCACAAATAATATATGCATTTTGCATGTATATCATAACATGTTATAAAAGAACACATATCTGTATTGCCATGTGTGTACACTCAGGATGAAGCCTCACCCGGGACCATTCAGGGGTAAGGAGCTTCCCCGCAGGACTCTGCTATGCTCAAATATGGTGACTTCTGACTTTTGGCTACATAAGGAATGGCACTTGGAGAATTGACATAGCTAATAGTTTATATGATGATGATAGCTAATTGGAAGCTCCTTGTTCAGGGCCAGTAATATCCAACAGAAGAGTGCTATAGCAGTCATGCACTGCTTGTGTGCTTCCCACAAACATTTGTCTAGCCAATGCAGGAAAGAGGTTGTTCAACTGAATGGTGCTTTGGTCTGATCCAGGAGGGCTCACTGCGATGCTAGGGTTGTGCGATGGAGCCTCGCCGGGCAGAAACGAGGCCGAAATTGGCCCCGCTCACGCCCGGCGAGGCCTTACCTTGGTCTTCGGGGTGGCTCGCCCTCTCTGCGGCGAACCGCCTGCACGGTCCGTTCCATCGCGTCACTTCCGGGACCGAAAATGACGCGACGGAACCCTGCGCAGGCGCGCTGGACCCCTGTGGCGCGTTCTGCCCCTGCGCAGGGTCCCGTCGTGTCATTTCCGGTCTCGGAAGTGACGGATGGGGCAGAAGATGCCCGATCGAGCGGCGCGAAGAACCTCTCCGCGCTGCTCAGAAGATCGGGTCGGGTCGGCGCCCCCGCAGAGAATCGGGTCGGGGGCGCGACCCGGCCTTGGAGGCAAGTCTAGCGATGACACGGCCCTTTTCACTTTAGGACCATGCGCATAAACCCTTCTCAGGCTAAGCATCAACACTTAAAAATCTGAGTGGAGGGTCATATAAAACCTTTCTCCTACTAATGAGGGAAAAGATTAATACTGGATATTAAAGATCTAGTTTAGATTTAAGATACTGTGGGTACAAAGGTGTGTGTGTAGATTTAAAAGTAATGCAGGTTAATAACACCAAGCTGACACGTAGGATTTGGGTAGCAAACAAAATAAAAATAAGTTTATTTTAATTCTCAAAATCTTAGTTCCAGAAAATAACTTTAAACCTTCCTACCCCAAACACTTTGTAATTAACCTAAGTCCCTATAATTCTAAATACTTTCACTCCTCATACAATCACTGATTCCTCTTAAAACTCCTGACAAGACACAAATAATCCAACCTAACTCCCAACTCTCCCCACACTCCAAACACTCTCCCATAACACACTAACCCGACTAACTCTGACATCACTCAAACACTCCTTATATACTCCTCCCCCCACCTTTTTCAAGACATCACAAACCACACCCACTCGGCTCAATGTTCTAGACACACTAAACATACTAATGCAGACATACACCAGAGGGAACTGAATTGTGAGGTTACGCCACACTCACCTTATATTCATATGGCCTGACACAGCTACCTGGATTATTTATTTATTTATTTATAAATTATTTACATTTATATGCTGCCTTATCTGCTGAAAATCCATTGAGGTGGTGTACAACAATTTAAAACCATAAAGGCAAGAACATTAAAAACAGTCTAAACATTAAAACTACATCTTTTGAAAGGCTAAATAGAAAAGATGCATCTTCACACCCTTTCTAAAGGCCAAGAGACAGTGGGGCAACCGTAGTTCTTGCGAGGGAGCGCCTTCATTTCATTAATTTTCATGATTTATTACATTTCTATATGGCCCAATGGTCGAAGCTCTCTGGGCAGTTTACAAAGATTAAAAACCATTAAAACTACATTATACATAGTATAAAAAACCATTTACATACAAACATATAAGCGGACACACACAAAGACACACATCTATCTAAAGAATTTTAAACAATCAACAATAAGAAAAATCCCGGACCAGATTAGTAGTTATCCAAAACTATCCACTCCACAAGCCCTTTGTAGTGATACTTCTTTCTTTTTTATTTTATTTTTTAATTTTTGCAAAACAAAATATGACAACATATAACAAAACACAAAATTTAAACTAAAACTACATACAATAAATCATACAGTGCTCCCCCCACCCTCCTAGGGACCAATTAATATGCTTCCGTCCCAATGAATAAACCATTAACTATTCCATATTCCAAAAATATAGCATATCCTGACAAGGCATATTCCCTTTCCCCTTTATTAACACATAATCTAGGAACTGACCCCAAATATCCTTAAAATTATTTATCTTTGGCTGTCCCTTTTTACATTTTATACTACAAAATCAATTTATGATTAAGAGCTATATCCCATATCTCCTTATACCAATCAGTAATTAGAAATTCATGCTGAACCTTCCACTTCCTCGCAGTCATTAACCTAGCCGCCGTTAACAAATTTACAATTAATTCCTTCATATTTTGTGAACACATAACTTTCTCCATTATTGATAACAGTGCTAATTTTGGACAGACCTCTAAATTAATACCAATAATTTCCGAAATTTAAAAAAAAACACCTTCTGCCAAAATTCCAGTACGTTTTTACAACCACCACATATGAGCATATGTACCTAATTCTTGACATCCTCTCCAACACAATGCAGAGCAATTCATATCTATTTGGTTTAATCTTACTGGAGTTAAATGCCTTCTCCAAATCAATTTATAAAAGTTTTCCTTTATCCTTATTGACATAACTCTCAGAATACGTCTGTCCCAAATACTCTTCCAGCCCTCCTTTGAAATCTCCTCCTCGAATTCAATATCCCAAACTGTCTTAAGATGATCATTTTGCTCTTCCACTTTTTGAATCATTATGTATAGATCCTTTGTTATACCTCTTGTTGACGCATCCCCTGTGTGGTACTTCTTGTTGTTCATGTGGTCTAATAATAATACTTAATGCTCTGAATTGATCTATGGCAGCGGTGGGCAACTTGTTGTCCTCCAGATGTTTTGGCCTACAACTCTCATCATCCTTCACCATTGACTATGCTGGCTAGGGCTAATGTATGTTGCATCCCAGAGCATCTGGAGGGTCACAAGTTGCCCACCCTCTTATCCATGAAATACTGGAATGTGGATTTGTTTGACTTGCAGTGAGGAAATAATCCTAATAGCTTTTAGGTGCCCAAATGTGTGTCATCAGTAGTGCTTAGGATTAGAAGCTGGTTCTATTTTAGTAGAAGGCAAAGCTTGGCATTTGGCTGGAACGTATTGGCTGAAATTGTTATTCTTGGAGGACACTTCTAATTTATTATGCCTAATGTGTGAAGAGAAGATTCCTATGGGAGTGATTGGAAGAATTCTCTAGAAAATAAATGTTGTACTTACAGTATCGCAGTAGCTCCCCCCCCCTGCCCTTGGGCTACAACAAGGAGGAACCAGGTCAAAGGTATTGACTATCAAAGTTCTATAACATATCTGCCATGAAAATCTGTGCTCCATTACATTTGGATTTGGAGGTTGCTATGGTTCCACAAAGAGGCTGTGCTAATTTCTTGAAGTCATTATCTGTCCCAAAATGTAAGAAAAACTTTACACTAATTTGCTTAATCTTCTCTCCTCAGCTATTGTAAAAGGAAGATTTAATGGCATCCATATGCAAATAGTGTATGCCCATGTGGTAGTGAAGAGTAGAAAATGTACTAAAACCTTTAAAACCCTGTACGGCTCCGGTTCAGTTTATCTCAAGGAGCGCCTCCAGCAACATCAAGCAGACCGCTCAACAAGATCTGCCACGGACGGCCTTCTCCCTGTCCCATCAGCCAGAGAAACCAGGCTGGTGGGGACTAGGAGGAGGGCCTTTTCTGTGGCAGCCCCCAATTTATGGAACTCTCTCCCCAGTGACCTCCGCCATGCCCCTTCCTTGATTAGCTTCCGCCGTGCATTAAAAACATGGCTTTTCAGGCGGGAATATGGGGTGGGTTAGGATTTTAAAGTTTTGTACTGTTTTTAATTGTGTTTTATACTGTGTGTGTGTGTTCCCCCTCCCCCCTGTATTTTATTGGATTGTACATCACTCAGAGTGGCCGGATGTCTGGCCAGATGGGCAATTCATAAATATAATAAATAAATAAATAAATGTTACCATTATGTAACTTCCATAGAGATGAAAGAATCAGATTTATTTGTCCTTTGATTGCTCCCTTCCCAGGAAGGTCTTCAGAGTGGTATCCAGCCATCCTTGACATGGGTACACAATGTTATGTAACTGAATCAGTTGCAAAGTTTGTATTCCAAACTATGAAGTTTCATAAGCAACTTCTGCAAAATGTACTGGAGTCCCCGCCCCCCAATTGTCTTAATCTTGTTTATATTTTTAACAATGCAAACTGAATTCTTAGTGGGTGTTCTTGTATTTTTGAGGGGGGGGGCAGCTGTCTGCCATGGTATGGAATCAAATATTTGTTTTTCAATTAAAAGGTCTATGGACCATTAATAAACTTGATACTGATAGTTGGTACTATTCAGCTCTGTGATTCTTAAGGGGACGGTAACTGGTGATGCTTAGCTTGCAAGACTTATCAGCTCTCATCTGTGCATATGATAAATAAGTGGTAAATCAGAATGAGAGACTGGAAACACTAGAGGTACATTCTGCTGAGGAGGAGGAGTCACTCTTTGGGGGCTCATGTCATTATTTTTAGTGCAAAGGTTCTATGCTTTTCTATACAAGGCTGTTAATCGGCTGTATCTACTTTCGGTTTCATCACAGAATTGCGATCTGAGCACTACACAAAGAGTGTTTCCTTTCCTGCATTTCCACAACACAGCATCTAGGTTGCACTGGGGTATAGCAGAATAGTGCAATTATGCAAGTGAAAAAAGTGGTTTCTTTTGCTTTTACAATTAAATACCTCTTTTTATTTGCTCTAAAAAAAACCTTGCTGAAAGTGCTCTCTAGATACAGAAGCGAAACTGGAGGGTCATAATGTTGTCTAAGGAACCTATAAGCAACAGTGAGTAGGGAATGATGAGCACACAATAAATACCTTGTGCAGAAAAGCCGTCTCTGTATGAAAGTAATCACTGGTAATTTTGAATTTTTCTCCCTAACTTTGTCCTGTAGGCCTATAGAAATATAAAAGTTTGTCAACAGGAAAAAAGAAGAAAAAACTGTAGGTTTCTAACAACTCAGTCCTATGTATGTTTACTCAGAAGTAAAGCATGCTGTATTCTGTGAGGCTTACTTCTAAGAAAGGATTGCAGGATTCTAGCCTAACAATTGTACATGGAATCATTCATCAAGAATATACATGACCATTGTCTTTACGCTGTATTGGATACTAAAGCCTGACTACAAGGGTAAAGGAAGAAGATGGATCCCTGCCACTGAGATCAGTAGTGTACTATACAAGTTCACCTATATGAATGGGTCAAGTGCATAAAAGTGGGATGGTGTTATTTTTGCAGCAGTAAGAACCATTCGTCTAACACCTTTTAAAACAATGTATGGCATCTTGTATGTATGTGAAGTGCATAGTGTTCACCTGTACTGTCAGTGTGATGGATTAAGGCAGTGCCATAGCTGAAGTATGAAAGCAGATTAAAGGGATGTGGAAAATAGAGGAGTGGTCACCTCAAAGCAAGCTACTACATCATCATGTGATACAAGGCTATATGGGACAGGCTGACTTTGGTGTGTTTATTATCACCCTCTCTGAAAAGATAATTTTAAAAAATCTGAAATATATAAAACACTGAATAGGTGAAGCTAAATGCAAATAGGCTTCTCTAAGCCAACCAAAGCGTGATATAAAGACTAAGCCAAAAGAGAAAACAATTTTGGGGGGGACATTGTCAGCATCAAAAAGAGCTCTTCCCTTCAATAATTTTTGGCAATGTTGAAATGACTTACCTGTTAAAGATGCATTGCCCTCACTGAAAATGTTCTTCTTTTACTGTACGTTATGTCCACATGTACGAAAATCTGACTATATAGCATTGTTCACTATGGGATTGCAGATAGGCTAGAGCTATTTGTGTAAATAATCCAGGAAGCCTAGCCTTCACTCCAAATGAGTGCCTTTAGTGACATCAGCATATAGTCTAATCTGATTGGCTTTGTAGCATTGTGATGTCATAACATCCACTATTTTATCCCCGATTGGCAGGGATGATTCTAGCCCTTATCATGGGAAAATGGTGCCAAAGCAGAATGGTGTCATATAAAGGAAACAAATGGCAGAGATCAGGATCACAAAAGCTGAATGTTCTTTAAATTAAGTTTTCCCATAAGAATTTCTTTTACTCCCCACCTCCCCAAGAAATACTTTCAACCTAAAACATAAATGGAAGATCATATGGCACAGACCTAAACCTAAATTACAGAAATAAACATGTTGTGGAGTGGGAGTGGGGAAACATAGCACAACCACTATATATGGTCATCAGTCAGAACTTTACTTAAATTGGAGTTTGCAGTTCAGTTGGAACTTTATTTATTTATTTATTTAAGAGTGGAATTTTATTTATTTATTTATTTATTTAGTTGTATTTTTAAACTGACCAATAACCAACATACTCCAGGTGGTGTACAATAATTAAAAACAAGGTACAAACATTGAAACAAAATAAAAACAGCGCAGACGCAATGCATGACATAGAGCTGCCAATAAAAACAGCAGGTCCATGTTTATTTTTCCCCACCTTAACATCCAGCTCAGCCTTCCCTAACCTAGTGCCCTCCGGATGTGTTGGACTACAGTTATGGGAGTGGTAGCCCAACATATCATAGTCCTCATTTCCTTTGAAAAGCAGGCCAGAGTGCTAGCATTTGGGATTTTTCTAATTCCTGCCTTAATCAGCTTTATTTGTTTGTTTTAATTTTCTAGTTCTATAGTTACAGTATACGCCTCAATTCAAAATGGTCAGTCTTCATATAAAAGCAGGTTTCTTCATGTGAATCAGCCCTCTCTTACCAGCGCAAAATACTTTTTTCAGGCTGTATCCAGAACCAGATTATGCATGCAGTATTCTTACAGTCTGCAGCTTCGGAGAGCAGCAATCGTGTCAATGTGCTGGAGTGATCTGTGCTCAGTCGCTGATAGCGCTCATTACTTATTATGTAGGAGGAGAAGGAGAGAGGACTTACGATAGTACAGATTCCCCCCATTGGGCTTTGGAAGAAGGCAGGCTGAGGTCAGGTTCCCTTTCCTCCCTCCCATGTTCTTACCCTCCATAATCAGAGATTGTCACTGTCAGTGACAGTGTTCAGTACCTCTTTGGCACGGAAATATAACATCAACAGTGTGTGCGCGCAGCCTTCTAATATTCTGCAGTGTTTAAGTGGAGCATAAATGTACTTGAACATTGGGTTGCATTCACAGCATTTTGAATGCTATGAATTCACTGGGGGAGGAGGGGGGAGAAGAGAGAATAGGTTATCTCGAGGGTTCAGAGGAGGGCATCAAGGATGATAAAGGGACTGGAAACAAGGCCCTGTGAGGAGAGACTGAAAGAACTGGGCATGTTTAGCCTTCAGAAGAGGAGACTGGAGATCTGATCGCACTCTTCCAGTACTTGAAGGGTTGTCACAAAGAGGAAGGTCAGGATCTCTTCTCGGTCATCCCAGTTTGCAGGACACGGAATAATGGGCTCAAGTTACAGGAACCCAGATTCCACCTAAACATCAGGAAAAATTTCCTGACTGTTAGAGCAATAAGACAATGGAACCAATTACCTAGGAAGGTGGTGGGCTCTCCCACTCTGGACAGCCATCTGTCAGGGATGCTTTGACCTGGATTCCTGCGTTGCACAGGGGGCTGGACTCAGTGGCCTTGTAGGCCCCTTCCAATTCTACTTTTCTATGATTCTATGATCTTTGGACACCAGTGTTGTGACACACATTTTGATGTTGTACCGGAATCTGGGTACTTAAGATCCATGCTAGGAATTTCAAAAGCAACGTTTCAAGTCATGTGACAAGGCCATAAAATATCCAATGGATATAAACAAAGGATGTTGGCAAGGTATAATAACCTTTGAAACAACAGATAAGTACGTCGAATCCCCTTGTTGGCAGCTATCATTTTTTTAAATAATGACCCTCTTTTGAAATGAGCAAGAGATGATCGACCCCCGAGTATTAGCTCTACCCCTTGACTAACTCTTTCATACACCAAGAGAAATGCAAATTACTAGTTAATTCCCTTCTTCCAGTGTGCATAAGAGAGTACTTGGTAGAATTCTTCCCTTATCTCTACTGTGGAGTAGGGAGTCAAAGAACCCTTTGCCTTTGATTGTGTGGGAGAAAGTGACTGAAGTACCAGACCACTGGGCCAGATTGAGTGCCCAGGTTGCCAGTTGCCTATCCCTAGTCAAAACGACATATGGCTCAAGCAAGTGAGCTATGATATATCCTTATTGCTTAGCATGCAACTACACTTGTACTCTAAGCAATATATCCTTATTGCTTAGAGTTTAGACGTAATGGAAGTTTCTAAGTGGTTGCTTTGTCATTGTACCACGGTCACTTTTTTCGTTCTTCCACCTAAAACACTTTATGCTGAAATACCAGTTAGCTAGCTCTTCTTTCCTTTCCTGTATTGTTTGCATCTGACATATTTTTATATATATGCTACATTTTTTTAAATTGTGTTCCATTTTAGCCACATGACTCCCAGACACTCCTGAAAAACTGCACAGCTCTTTGGAATTTATCTCATGTAGTTCATTTTTAGCAAGAGCTGTTTTTGAAGACTTGGTGCTGGTGAGTTGTTGAATAGCAATGCCTCAAGGTGCCTTTATCTTACTCAGTACTCTGGATTTATTTCACCCATCTAAACCGAAGCAAAAGGATCCATAGGCTCTTAAGACTAACATTGGAACACATTTTCTGTGACATCCAAAATAGTGTTTTTCTGATTTATTAGTTATAGTGATGATATTTTATTCTATAGCAAACTGTGCGATAAATGGAAAAAGAAATTGCATAAAATGCACATAGAAATCTAACAGATGACAGAATAACAGAGGAAAATAACAGAAAAATCAGATGGGAGTCTTGAAACTTTGCCCTGTCCTCAAACTGCAGTATCCCATACATCAAATTACTCATAAATAATACAGGGGAAAATTCTGCTGTTTGGCCACTTTATTTCTAGTTATAGTCTCTCTGCTAAAACAGTCATACCCATTCTCTAATATGTGGCATTTTCCTGGCCTAATGTATAGCTCAAGCATAAAGTCATAGACAGTCTGGCTATGGAGCAGCCAGGCAAATATGAGGTTACTGGGTTAGGTGGGTTAGTTGATTTTATCTTTTAAAAAAATTCAAATACAAGTACACACATTGTCCCAGCATGAACTTAGTTAAGTTACTTCAAGATCACAATACAATTCAGATATGAAGTGCCATACATGTCATCGTATTAAGGGAGAATGTCTTCACATATGGTGGTTATGCCCCAAATTGCAGAGATTTGGTGAGGATATTTGGATTGTGAGAAATCCCTACTTCCAATGTAGCTCAACAGTGCCCCCTAGAGCATCTGATTTATTTATTTATTTATTTATTTATTTATTTATTTATTACATTTATATCCCACCTTGCTTCCATAGTGGAACTCAAGGTGGCTACATGTAGTTCACAGATGGTCTTCCCTCCAAGCACTGACAAGACCCAGACCTGCTTAGCCTCAGCATGGTGGCTGCCTTATGTGCCTTCAGTTCAGACCATACCCTGGGACTAACATATCTGATAAGTTAGCACCCTGCTGAGCAACCTGAATAGTCTTATCTCACCTAATCCTACTTTTTTTGTCCTCCAAAATGCAACTGAAACCTTAAGCTCTTTTTAAAAAATAGGCTATCTTTTTCAAACTGAGTGGGTGTTTTGAGATGCAAATTACAGTTGCTGAAAAGGTGGGCCCAGCCACCAAGTAATATTCTGATTTGCTGGCTGAACCACTGACATCAGAAATGGAGGATATTGCAGTATTAGACAAAACAGCCATCAGTCTCTGCTAAGGAGGCAGCTTTTACTGAACTCAGATTTCCATAGAAGTAAGAGTTCACTCACTCCTTCAGGAGTATTCCATGTATGCCATCTAGCCAGAGGTGAAGATGCTCTGTCTAAGGCCATTCGCTCTGCAATGAACTCTGAATATGCACTGGAACCCAAGACTCTAATCAAGTAGGTAACATGTAACTAGATTAGTTAGACTGACATATTGATTTCATTTGGAATTCTGTATGTGTGTGTGTGTGTGTGTGTGATTATTGTCCTTCCTTGTTTTTTTTCTCCTTTCCCAACTTTCCCCCCAAATAAATTCCTTTTAAAATTTGGACATTTGCCTGTGTTGTTTTAAAAGAGAATTCTCACTAAACTGTTCTGCACTTGAAGGACTCATCATCATCATCATCAGGCGATCACTCGTGACCGAGTAAGATTGTCTTCTGGGATAAAAGGAGGAAATTCTAAAGAAGATTGTGTAGACTCTAGCGATGGGTCCGTAAGTGACTGTGGAGGCCAATTCTAGATCCACACAGCTTCCCACAGTGAGGACACAGGTTACCAGATAGAAGATGGTCCTGTAAAGGATTCATTTGACGTGCTTTTCGCCTAGCACGTTTCTCCCTTTCACCTTGCACTCAGGCTTCTTCAAAGTCCATGGAACCTTTGTGAAAGGCCAACCTCCATTTAGATCGTTCATGGGCCAGAGCTTCCCAGTTTTCGATGTTTATATTGCATTTTTTTAGATTAGCCTTATGAACATCTTTAAACCTCTTATATTGACCACCGATATTCCGCTTTCCATCCTTGAGTTGGGAGTAAAGTAACTGCTTTGGGAGACGGCAGTCAGGCATTCGAACAACATGACCGGTCCACTGAAGTTGGCGTTGAAGGATCATTTTTTCAATGCTAGTAGTCTTTGCTTCTTCCAGTACACTGACATTTGTTCGCCTATCTTCCCAAGTAATTTGCAGGATTTTCCGGAGGCAACGTTGATGAAACCTTTCAAGGAGGTGGAAGTGACGTTTATAGATAGTCCATGTTTCGCAGGCATACAATAAAGTTGGTAATACAATGGCTTCATAAACCAGTGTTTTGGTCTTCTTACAAATATCCCGATCCTCGAACACTCTATGTTTCATTCGAGAAAATGCGGCACTTGCGGAGCTCAAACGATGCTGGATTTCACTGTCGATGTTAGCTGTAACAGAAAGATAGCTGCCAAGATAGAGAAAATGATCGACATTTTCCAGTATTGTCCCGCCAAGCTGGATAGATGGCATCACCAAAGGATTGGCTTGCACTTGCACTTGCACTTGCTGCATGGTTACAAAGCTACCAGTATTTTAGGATATTAGGATTTTTAAAAAAGCTATGTTAAGTTCTATGTTTCTTGGCTTTGGGAAACAAAATCCAAGGCTGGGCTGAAGGGAAGGGCGATGGGCGATTAACAAATATAATAAATAAATAAATAAATAAATAAGGGACCTTGGCAACAGGGCTCAGAAACTGCCCAAGGAGCTGGACAGACTTGGGTGTGTCAGAAGGTTCATACTGACTGGTGGCGGCCTATAAGAAATTATTTTTCCTGGGGAACCCTTGTAAAGAAGGGTTCCACCAGGAGGAAATGTTATCACCCTTTCCAATCCGTAAGGGGTGAGAAAAGAAATTTTTAGATATTGATCTGCCAGAAACCTGACAGTAATTTTCATAGCAAAACTTGGTTAGAAGGGAGTTGTGGAGAACATTCTATGGCTGAAGTGATTCTCCAGTGATTAGCAGTGCGGGTGGGGGGGAAGATTTATTGTGAACATAAGAGGGAAATGAAGAGCCGAGACACTTATTTGGTGTTTAACTGGGCCACGTTTATTTACATACAATGAACTGCAAAGGGATGGAGTGCGGGTTATTCTACTCCGGCCTCCTAGGCCGCTCAATTGTGCCATTGGGCTGAGCATCCAAAACCGGGAGGTGGTGATGAATCCGCCGCCGCCTCATTTTCCACTTTACAGTGATGGGAGCCTTTGTTGCGTCGCCCCCTCTCAGAGTCTCACGACAACAAGCTTGGCGAGAACAAAGGCATCACAGGCGTTCCTGATCTTCAGCTGTCTGAGCCTACTGACCCATCAACCTGAGGCATCCTGAAACCGCCTGTCACCTGAATGGTGCCAGTGATGCTCACCTCACCCTATCAATACCCTAACCCACACTTACCTGCCTACTATCCAAATGTGACCATTTTGACTTGCTATGTACACTGATTGCAAACACCCCCAACCCTGCAGCAGTATGGAGTAGGCGAAACGCGCTCATCCCCCTAATAGAGCTGAGCCAAAATTCCTACTTGGCTCCTTAACGGCGACCAGAGGAGCCCATACTGTATACAGGGTGGGAGGGAGGGAGCTGCAGGAAACAAAGAGGGTGTGGGATGGGGCTGCCAGGCCTAATATTGGCTCCTGTAGCCCCGCCCCCTTTACGACTGAATACCTGTGTCAACAGGTAAGTCTCGCCTCTCTTCCCTCACGTCCACAAAGTTTCTCCCCGCCCACAGCTGTGCGTGATCCGGGTGAAGGTCCTTGCCAGATTCTAGGAGACTTTTACAGCTCAGAATGAAAGGGTATTTGACTCACACCCTTTGTTTTCTAGTTCAAAGTTTTTATTTTAGTGAAACAACAGTGTACAGGCAAGGGGAAAAAAACACCTGGCACAGTCTGTTTCTGGCGTCAGAGTTTGGCTGCTCTGCAGGAGTCTAAAAACCTCTCACCCTACTGGACGACGGATCTGCATGTTGACAACATACCTTAGCCAGATTTCTTTATAGCCTGGGGAAATGGTTTCCCCATGCTTTAAAATAATGGTGACAATGAAATTTTAGATCAGGTTGAACACTCACAAAGCCCCATGGCAATGCTCCCAAAGCTTTTCTTTTTCAAAACATGTTTGAATCTCAGCAGTTAAACCTCCACGCAAGGAGAGATTGCAAATCAGAATCACCATAGAAAGCTGGGAACAGGAATCAGTTTTTCTCTGTACCCTTGCCTTTCCTTACCTCAATCCTGCTGAAGAATTAATGTGTAGAGAGAGAGGTTCATTTATTCTCCCTTTCTTCCTCATGAAGCAGCAGCAAGCGGACAATGCTGTGTTGTTAAGCAGCCTGCATTTTGTTAAGCATCCCCCAGTCACTTGGCACCTTTTCTATGCCTTTGTTAAATGGGCCAGTGATTTTTCAGTCGGCACCAAACCAGCTGAGCATATGGAGGAAATTCTGGGCCCATCAGTAGACTATCAGGAAATCTGAACATCCGAACTGATTAATGAGGGAGGGAATTACAGCCAGCATATTCCATACTGCTGTGCAGCAAGTATGTTGTCCCTCCGAGGCCATCTATCCAGCTTGGTGGGACAATACTGGAAAATGTCGATCATTTTCTCTATCTTGGCAGCTATCTTTCTGTTACAGCTAACATCGACAGTGAAATCCAGCATCGTTTGAGCTCCGCAAGTGCCGCATTTTCTCGAATGAAACATAGAGTGTTCGAGGATCGGGATATTTGTAAGAAGACCAAAACACTGGTTTATGAAGCCATTGTATTACCAACTTTATTGTATGCCTGCGAAACATGGACTATCTATAAACGTCACTTCCACCTCCTTGAAAGGTTTCATCAACGTTGCCTCCGGAAAATCCTGCGAATTACTTGGGAAGATAGACGAACAAATGTCAGTGTACTGGAAGAAGCAAAGACTACTAGCATTGAAAAAATGATCCTTCAACGCCAACTTCAGTGGACCGGTCATGTTGTTCGAATGCCTGACTGCCGTCTCCCAAAGCAGTTACTTTACTCCCAACTCAAGAATGGAAAGCGGAATATCGGTGGTCAATATAAGAGGTTTAAAGATGTTCATAAGGCTAATCTAAAAAAATGCAATATAAACATCGAAAACTGGGAAGCTCTGGCCCATGAACGATCTAAATGGAGGTTGGCCTTTCACAAAGGTTCCATGGACTTTGAAGAAGCCCGAGTGCAAGGTGAAAGGGAGAAACGTGCTAAGCGAAAAGCACGTCAAATGAATCCTTTACAGGACCATCTTCTATCTGGTAACCTGTGTCCTCACTGTGGGAATCTGTGTGGATCTAGAATTGGCCTCCACAGTCACTTACGGACCCATCGCTAGAGTCTACACAATCTTCTTTAGAATTTCCTCCTTTTATCCCGGAAGACAATCTTACTCGGTCACGAGTGATCGCCTGATGATGATGACTAACTGTTCTAAATTTAATTGCTCCATTGGTCACGGCTCTACTTACTTACACATTAGGAAATGGGAACCTTCAGAAAAAATGAGTTTACCTATCATCTTCTGGATGAGTTTATTTCTTTGTTTTCTTACTTACCAGTGGTTCCTTGCTTTAGGGTGGTGTTGTCAAATAAGCACACAGACACAATTTCCACTGTCTGTTGGATTCTGGCATTTGTTTACTGAATCAACATGTGATGATTACATCATCACTTATAGCCAGTCATGTCTTCCTCGGGAGTCTGTTATATTGGCTGAATGGACACCTCTAGGGACAGTACCACATGATCCAAGTTCAGTCTTGAAGATGCAGCAGAGTGAGTACAAAGACCTAGTGCAATTCATCTAATATATATACTCTTAGATTCACTCAACAGCTCTATCCAGATATAAACACACAGAGAAAGAGATCTCACCACCACCTTGTAATGTTCTAGGTGTGTAGTACATACTGACCCTTTCTTTATCTTAGCTCCCTGTCCTTGGCTCACCACTTCCACCTTGCAAGCTTCTTCCCCATCCCTGCAAAGTTCCAGCTGTGTTGTTTGCAGCACAACCCTCTGCTTGTGGAACAATAGCAACAGCTGTTATTCCCTGAGCATATTGGCAAATGTCTGCCAAGCCTCTTTTTCTTTACCCAAACATCTCTACGAGGTTCCAGATGTGGTGTTTGCAAAGGTGAGCCTCCATCTGGAATCTTGCCGCGGGTGGGAGTTTGGCCAAGGAAAAAGAAATTTTACAGATAACCTTTGCTAAGACGCTCAGGGACTAACAGCTGTTGATATTGTTCCACAAGCAGAGACGTAAGCTGTGGCAGCTATAGAACCATCCTGGGCAAAGCCAGCAAGTCAGAGCTGTCTGTTCTAAATATAATGGGAAATTCCCTTGCTATTGTTCTTGGCTGGCACTGTGGTATGAAGTGTTAGGAGTAATGATAGCTAGACCGCAGTCTTATTTCTAATTAATCCAGGGCAATTAAATTAATTTCTTGCACATCCACTGCTTGTACAAAAAAAATTCCCCCCCGAATTACGTAGTTGCAGATTGGCCTGACAGTGCTGTTAGGTATGCAAAGAACCCTGAAAATCTCAGGAAGGTGTAACCCATTTCAGTCCTTTAGGAAACCAATATGGCATCTAGAGATATGATCTAGACTTGGAAAAGGATGAAAAGATAGACCAACACCCCCCACTTGGAGTTTGGGGGCATGTTGGTGCCTCTTCATGTAATGTTCTTTGGTGCCCTTTATTCCCCTCTATTGGTCCAGATACCAATCAGGCCCAGATTTATTTATTTATTTATATATTTTTTTGCTTTAGTGATAGAACTACATTCAATTTCCTGAGCCCATTCTCTGGAATATCATTTGAAGCAACTGCCTCAAACAGCAGATATTGGGTGACAGCACCAGCGGTCCCCTCCGGCTGTTTGTCCTGCAGTGCTGGCCATTCCCCTGTGTTGGAAGATGGAGTTGTGAATGCCACTGTCAGGGCTAGCTCCCCTCGCCCCTCAAGTTCTGACTCGCTAACTCCAAAACACTGTAGTGATGTTACCTTTGCCCGCGCGGGCACGAGTGAGGCCCGAACTCGGCCCACTCGTGCCGGCTCGTGGCTCTCCGCAGCGAGCGCGGGCCTACCTGTCTCCTCGGCGGCGGTGGCTCCGCCGCCGCCGGCTTGAGCGGCGCGGAGAACGCTCCGCGCTGCTCAGAAGAGCAAGATCGGGCCACCGCCACCGCGGAAGGACAAGCCACGGAGAGCCTCGAGCCCAGGTAAGGCTCGATTAACATCCCTACGATGTGATTCCCAGCCTTAGGTTCCCAGATGTTGTTGAACTACAGTTCCTGACCATTGGGTATGCTGGCTGGTGATTATGGGAGATGCAGTCCAACATCTTGGGACCTAACTTTGGGAACCACTTAGTCTGCAATTCTAATCACACTTACTGAAGAGTAAGGCCCATGAAACACAGTGGGACATTTCATGTAAATATGCATAGGATGCGCTGATAGTGTATCATCCAGCCATAGTTGCTGACCAGTTGCTCCATTTTGGAGGTTTGGCTTAACTTTTCAGGGGCCAAATTTGGCTGGGCAGACATTTTTAGTTGATGACTTCTTTATGGAATGATATTTCTTGCTTTATACAAAATGAAGAATAGTTTTTAAAATGAAGTTTAGATAAGGATTGCATACTGGTTCGTTTTGTTTCTGCTTTTGCTTAGAACTGAACTTTTCAGTCACCTTAGACATTCACATTGTTCCAGCAAAAAGGTCACAATGCGGTTAACGTGTCACTTCACTTAACACATCTGCAGAAAACCTAAAGACAAGTCAACTATGTACTGGCAGTATTTGTAAAATATTAATACTGTTTGTTGTGGTTTTATTATTTTTATGTTACTTGTAAGCCACCTTGGTAGGATTTGTATCCTGAAAGGTGACATATACATAATTGAAACAAACAAACAAACAATAGCTAATCCACATACCTCACCATAGGGAGGCTAATACCAACAGCTCCTATTATTGAAAATGGGTCACGTCCTCAGCTGAAGAATGGGTCAGAACCTTTAAGTGGTCCCTGGTCTAAAGGGATGTGATTATTCAGTTTCCTCATCTATCTAAGGGATGCTGTCCACTGGTTTCCTTCTAAAATTGATACTTCAGAGGACACCCAAGGCCAGCTGGAGATTATGCACAAATGGCCGAAGAATGTGAAAAATGCAGTCTGCAAGGCCTATTGGAGATTATGCATGATGACCAGAGAATGTGCACAATTCCTTCTTCATGAATAGATTATGTGCACATTCTCCATGAAGCATGGTGAATGTGCACAATGGTTGGTTGCTATGTACGTTAACTGTTCAGCTCACATTATCATCTAAATTAAACACAAACATCTTTTTCCCTTTTCTTTTTATTGCTCCCAAGGAGATTTCCTGATTGGGAAAGGAAATCAGGTCTCACTATAAAGTGAGATGTTTGTCAAGCAAGAGAGTTTTCTTCAGTAACAAATTTATTTAACAGCAAAACATATGTCCATGCTTAAATACAAGCTAAATTAGTCCATATTGTGTTAACTGAAACACCTGCAGGATTGGCATGAAAGGAGCACCGACAAACTAATGCCTCATAAGAGCGGAAAATAACTTCCTCCTAGAGCTGCCAGATGTCTTACATTTAGAAGGAATTCTTCATTTTAGAACAATCCACCTCTGCAGTGTATAATAAACACCTCTTATTTCAAGATTTCACAGACCATCTTCCCCTCCTCCCAAATGTACACGTATAACACACTCCACGGTATCACTTATTTTTCAAATGTTTTGAATCCTATGTTATATATCTAGGGCAGTATCTAATTCGCTGCTACCACTAATGTAAATTACATTGGCAGTGAGGTCAAATAGAATACTGTCCATGCTTTCAGTGGTTAGTATGTGGAAATCAATTTATTTAGCTAGCTAGCTGCATGGTGTGAGGCATGGTTTCCTCTTTGTTCTCCCCCTTTATGTGTGCATGTGGGGTGGGGACAGGGCCCACATTACGGTGTTGGAAATCCATATATTTATATTTACCAAAGTTTGGCTGAATCAAAGTTAGGGGCCTTTCTAAGTGAAAAGCCTCAAGTATAAAATAAAAACAGGTTAATTGAAAAGAGGAAGTAGTGACTTTGAGGACAAGAAACATAGAAAAGAGGAAGCTAAGAAAATACCAGAGCTACCTTCTTGGAAAGGATGTGTCATCTTGTGGTTAAAACTGAAGAACATAAACATAGATGCAGGGCCGGCGCTACCGCTAGGCAGACCCAGGCGGCTGCCTAGGGCGCGTGGCGGAACAGGGCGCAGCGTTTCTGCGCCCCTTCCTCGCCTCCGGCGCGCTCCTGCCCCACCTGCCGCCTCCGCCGCGCCTCCCCGCCCGCCTGCCAGTCGCTGCCGCCGCCGCCGCACCTCCCCCCCGCGCGCGCCCGCCCGCCCGCCAGCCACCTACCTACCTTCCCGTCGTTTCTGGAGCCCCACCGGCGTTGTTTTGGCGGGAGGAGGAACCAGGGCAACAGGGCTTAAACAGCCCTGTTGCCCTGGTTTCCCCGGCAAAAAAAAAAAGCGTGGGGGTCCCGTCGCATCGGAGGAGGAGGCGGCGGTGGCAGCAGCAGCAGCAGCAGCCAGCAGCGGGGGCGGGGGGAAGGTAGGTGGTGGTGGGGCGGCGGCGGCGCGGGGGGGGGTTGCAGAGCAGGGCTGCTTTGCTCCGGAGCCCCCCCCACGGCACGAGAGGGGGGGCGCTAAATATAATTTGGCCTAGGGCGCCAAACAGCCCTGCACCGTTCCTGCATAGATGATGGAGTGAAATTCTCTAGGTGTGGAAAGTTTGGATGTTTTTCAGTGGACAAAGGTGAGTAGGGAAAAGTAATACGCAAGTGAAGTAAAGGGGAGGTATGATAAATATGAAGAGGTGGGATGAAAAGAGTACAGTAGTCAATCAGAGTACAGTAAGCAACTGCATCACATTTCATTTCATTTATTACATTTCTATATCACCCGACAGTCAAAGCTCTCTGGGCAGTTTACAAAGATTAAAAACCTTAAAAATACAGTATTGTACATAATATAGAAACATTTACATTCACATATATAAAGACCACACACACACATCAATTTTAACAATCAACAATAAGAAATTCCAAGACCTGTAAAAGAGGGAAGATACTGGGGGTGTGCGGTCGCTCCTGGCAGGGGGTAACCTCTGCTAGCAGAAAGCTATATTGGTAATGTATGCACTATGCTTTGTCTTGTTTTCTTGTTGTGTTTTAAACTTTTTCCACAAGTACCATGGTATTATTTTTCTCCTCATAATTGTCTTCAATATATTTGTTTTTGGGTAATAAATCTTTTAAAATGTAATCTATGAGCATCTGTTTATAAAGTAACTGTGTTGTCTATATATGACTCAGACCCCTCCTATAGTTTCCTGCCTTGAGCAGGGGGTTGGACTCGGTGGCCTTGTAGGCTCCTTCCAACTCTATGATCTATGAAATCTGTGAAAATCACATCTCTCTGAAACCAGATATAGCCGGGAAGTAAGGGCCTGTCACTAGTAAGCAAGGGGTCTGCTTAATTAGATTTATTATCTTTAAATTTCTCCCTTAGAAAGGTGCCATGATTGGGCACCTGCCAAGGGCCCAAACTCCAGCAGGGGCCCACACTGACAAGGCCCCCCTGGAATTGCTCTTCCTCTTCACCTTCACCACGGCAACCTGCTTGTTCACCTGCCTCTCGCTCTGGCCCAGACAACAATGGTGGTGAGAAGGAGGAGCAGGAGATGCCGCTGCCTACTTGCTCACTGGCTCTCTGCCTGCCAGGCAAGCAAGTGACAGCAGTGATGAGAAGGAGGAGCAGGAGCAATAGCATCTGGTGACGATGGTGCTGACTTGAAGCTAGACTCACTGAGGGAGGGAGCCCATTGAGGGTATCTTGCCCAAGAGCCCTCCAAAACCTAGAGCCAGCACCGGGTGGGGTGGGTGTCTCCCTGCTTTCATTCTTACCTGTGGCTGGTGCTACTGATGTGGCTGCATGCCTCTCCTCCCCTCCTGCTTCAAACCTAATCAGTAGAAGCCAGGGGGATATATTTTTTTTCCTGCTCTTCTCCAGGGTTGCTAATTAAGGGATAACTGCTCTTACAGCTTGATTATATGCATGTTTACTCAGAAGTAAATACCACTGCATTCAGTGGGCTTTACTCCCCATGTACATGTGCAAGGCTGGACTTGAGTGACAGGATTACTGCCAAGAGCCCTGCTCCTTGCTCTGCCCTCATGAGGCAGATGGATGATAGATTGGCCTGGCTAGGATGGGGCTACAACGATTACTGCAGCAGGATGGCAAAGTTGTTGAGTACTGCAGCCAATGCCATCCTGCTGCAGTAATTGTAGGGTCAAGGAGGGGAGCCAGCTGGGGAGGGAATGAGAGGGAGAAGGGAGGAGGAGAGAAAAATGAAAGGAGAGAGAAGGGGAGGAAGAGGGAGAGAGAGAAGAGAGAGTTTGGAATGGATGGATGTAGAGTGTGAATGGGTGTGTGAGAGAGAGGAAGAGGAAGTGTGGAGTGGATTTGGCACTGCCCACTTTTGTAACTGGCCTGCCCACTTTTGGCTCAACCCATGTCCACCACTGCCATCATGTGGCTCATGGGAGCTTTCCCACAAAGGGATGTATTCCTTGGGCCAAAAGTGGTTCCCTATCCCTGCTCTAAAAAGACAGAAAAGGACCAGGAAAACTCAAGATACCTATGATCTCTTGTGTAGATCCTCCATAAAAAGTGAGTTAAACAAAGTGTGATGGTTCCAGAATAAACACTAGTGTAGAAGCAGCCTTGCTATCCCCAGGCCAAGTCAGACACCCCTATATAATACAATGCACTGATTTTCTGTTTCACATGGATATATTTTGGAATATACGGATGGTTGAAAACAGTTTGTGAGAAAGCACTGTGGCCCATTCAAGGAAAAGTGAAATGTTCCACCAGACTAGAGCAAAACTCTTGTGTGAGCCTAAGCAGCCCTTTGGGTTAGCATATTGCTATGCAGCTAAGCACAGGAATAGTCTGCCTCCAAAGAAAGGAGAAAGTGGTGCCCTTGAATTGGGTGGCGAGGAAGGAGATGAGATAGAGAGAGAGATCTATAAAATCCTGCATTTGTGATTAGCAAAAGCTATCCAGTGTAACTGTCTAAAAAGGAAGTGGGTAGAGGCAGTGAGAAAGTAACGATGCACATCATATTCGTGCCCAGAGAAAATGACAAGTTTAACGCTTGGATCATTTAGGAGTAGTTTATTGGTGGATGACCTGTCTTGTCAATTTCCTGCTGATGTTGCTGACATTTATTGGTGTGGTTATGGTAGTTTAGAAGATGCATGGAACATCAGCACAATGTCGGGTTGTTGTTTTTAAAAGAATGTCCCGATCTGAGAAAGGAAGTCCACATATCTCAGTAACCATAAATATAATAAAAATAAATCAAAGAGGTTTGTGCATATGACTGAAGCCAGGCTAAATGTAGTGAAGCAGCTGGATTTTTCCATTTAACAGCCTCTGATTTTTGTTCTTCTTAAAATTTAATTGCAACAATAAGGGACAAGTAGCTGGAAGCTTAAAGAGAGACCTTGCGGATTAGAGAAACCACCCCGGATAGCACCACATATTTTTCTGAGTATCACTGAGACAAAAAAAAAAAAACAGTTGAAATTTACACATTTCCAATTACTAGTAGGCCTTTAAATTGCCTTCCTTGGAGAAAGCCAAGGAAAAAAGTTGAGCAGACATTTCCCATAAGATATGAAACAAATAGTAAATCACGTTAACTCCTGTGAACCTGAAAACACCATGTAAAGTACAGTCCAATTTCTTTTTATTTTCTTGAGAAAAATACTTTTTAAAAAAACGATTGGATGTGTATGTCTCCATGACCAGGGTATTTTAATATTTATGGTTCTGGGGAAAGTATATAATTCCTAGCAAAAAAGACAGAATGGACATGGATATTTATATACAGTCCTTCTTCCAATCAGAAAACATAATGCTGGGTTACCAGGGTGTGGTTGGTTACATTCTACCTTCATGCTGGATACCAAGCTACTTATATCTTTCTGTCCCCCATTCTTTTAACCATATATTTGTTCATACAAAACATCTTCTATAATTGTCCAGTCAGAATTACCTGTATTATTTTGCAGAAGTCTAGGAGTTCAGTTCATTTAGGCCAATTTTAGAATGGACCCCAGCCTGTTCAGGGTCAGAGCCAATATTAATCCAGATCAAGCCATAGAGGACTCTAGGCCCAGCCAAGCCATGCAGAAATGTTGTTCTTTCTGGTCTTGCATCAGGACCTACTTGCTATCTTGGTACAGTCCTACATCAGGATTAACTTTCTGGGTGTTCCAAAGTTATTTGAGCAATTGGTTTGTGTATTACTGGATTTGATGTGTGTGTAGGTGGTGGTGGGGAGTTTGTCATGCCATGCCTATCTAAAATACTTTATACAAGATTTGTATGCTCTTTTTCCATGCAGTGTCTGGATTTCCTGGAAATATTTTCACGGAAATACCTAGAAATATCTCCTTCATCCTCATTGCATGAAGCAAACTGAATTGCTTCTCTGTTGTGTTGTTTTTCAAATGGGTACACTGCTGATGGGTACACTGCTAGACCTGAAACAAAAGCTTTCATTTTACTATCTTGGGTTATGCTTTGTGAGTGCCCAGAGTAGCAGGCTTATATGCCTAATATTAGGCATCCATCTTGGGAGCCCTTCTTCGGGGATCTATGTCTGGAATGTTTCTCATCACCATGCTGTATATCTAAAAATCACATACTATACTTCAAAATGTTAATGGTATAGAAATCATCCTAAAGTAGATCATTTTTAACAGTTGGTTTTAGATAATTGCAAAGATGTTTGGATGTTTCTCAGCATTATTTTAGGCTTGCAGTTGATTAGAGCAGTCATTGGTCTTGGCAAGAAAGAGGAGAACACCAGTCTTGGAATATAACTTGGCCACATTTTTTTTTTAAATTTACAGGCTTATTTGAATGAACAAACAGATAAATGGGGAGGAGGTATCAAGGCCATTCTTCCTATCGCTCATTTTGCCCAAGGAAATGGCCTGGTTGTCTATGTCACATTTGGGTCCTCAGGTGGTCAGCTCAGTCCTGAGCCTTCGGTTCTGCTGAAGCTGTACACTAATCTTCAGTCTGGGGCTCAGTGTGGTTCTCATTTCCTGAAGTTGCCCAAAAAAATCTTCTGGATGCTTCCCACACAATCCCCGTTCCTCAAACTACAGGCATGTCTGACTTCATTCTTTTAGGGCCTTAATCCCCCTCTTCCCTTCCACCTCCCAAAGTTGTGACAGTAATATGCATGTGTGCCTGTCCCTAAGGGAAGGTGAAAAACATGTCCACCCTCAGCAAATCTGGAAGACATGAAACAATTCCTTCCTGGCTCCGATTAAAAAAACCTGCAATTGTCACCTCACTGGGTGACTTTGGGCCAGTCACTGACTCTCAGCCTAACCTACCTCACAGGGTTGTTGTGAGGATAAAATGGAGAGGAGGAGGAGGATTATGTAAGCTGCCTTGGGTTCCTTGCAAGAAAGAAGGTGGGGTATAAATATAATAAATAAATAAATAAAAGTGTCTTTCCGTCCATCATATGCTCATTGATAGAATAGGATTTTTTAAAGGGATGTATGAGAATTTTGTTCCACTTGCGCTAGTGCACATTAGCACCCCCAAAAAAGTTAAAACATGATCTGAAAGTGCACAGAAACTACACAACTTGGAAAAAGCCAGTCCGCTGCAGAATCTACCAGTCAGAGTCATAGAAATCTGAACTCATTTGAATACCATTGCCGATTTCTCCAGCATTCCTACCTTAAACTTTGAAGGTTGCAGTTTCTTCCCAGCCAGACTGCGGCCAAGCCATGTGGGGTGATGCCTTATAATGTTCCCCCCCAATCTCCCCCCCAAGTCTCGTGATGCCTGAGTTCCCTAGCCAAAATAAAATCAAGATCCCTAAGGCACCCGGAACTCTCCTGGGTGCCCACTTTTGCCAGGGCCAGCAGGCAGCAGCAGGTGTTCCCACTTTCTGCCCCCCACATGCAAGTCACAGTCATGAGGAAGGGGGGCTTCCATCAGAATCTCTCTTTGTTTTGTTATTATTAAGATACAGCACGTTTTCTTTAAAATATCTCTAATCATAGAGATTTGTGTTAGATTTTTAAGGACATGATATTAGCATATCTTGTAGATGCTGCATGTAAAGGCTACCTGTAGAAGACATATTATTTATTTGCTATTCTTCTTGCATCTTAAAGGTCTAATGGTGTCTGTTCTGGATAGAAGAACACCAAAGCAAAGGGACAAGTGGGATGTGTCATTAAACAAAATGTGTTCTTGGATACCACTCTTCCTTTAAGCTCTGTCAGGTCCTGGGATTTGGTAGCAAATTGAAAGGTTTGGTTGTCCTTGTATAGAGAAGTGAATTCTTCTGCATTTGTGTTCAACTGCTTATTTGTGTTGCTTATGACCTTTCACTATTCACTGAGCAATCGAGGTAAATGTCATATCAGATACACTGATCAAAGCCTCGATATTTTAAAGGTCCCACAAAATCTGGATTGGTTATTTGGTTTATTTGAGCAAATAGCTCAAGGTTATTGTTTTCATATGGTTTTCTTTGCTATGCGGGACCTGCCACCATGAAGGCAACCTCTTTCACATTGCTCCTTTGTCCATCATTGAATGCGGAAAGGCAGAGAAATAAATGAATAGTGAAACTCAAAAACATCAGCTAAATAGTACCTCAGTTGTAATCAGTATGATTAGAGCAACCTGCTTCAAGCTGTAGTAATTCAATTATTTTTTAAAAAACATGAATCCCGTGCCATTTTTAACATTTCTTTTCTCAGAATTCTATTTCTGTAAGGGGAAAGGCCCCAAACTGCCTGGCCCCAAGAAAGGTTCTTTTAAAAGAAATTGCTTTTCTAAACAGCAAGCTTTAAACAGTCTCATTTCCTCAATAGTTATTTTTTATTATTGTTCTTAATTATTTCCTGCGGTGCTTTTAATGCTTATATTTGTCACAAGCTTAAAATGTTTATTGCTGCAAACCTATTATGCCTTCTGAATGTTCTTACTCTGAGCTATTTTTTTCTTTTAATTACTGTTTTATTCATCCTATCTAAACACAATGAAAGCTAGCATATTCAACCTCTGTAGAAATGAAATCTATAAATCTTTCCTTAAGGTCTTCTGTGAATTGGAATGTTTTACGTCAACTCTTCTACACCTGTTTAAAAAAGCATGTAGTTCTTCACTCCAAATGGCATACTTTTAAATATGAAATGTGCCCCCGCCCCCAAGAAAGGATAACACCATAGAAAAGGGGAATATAATCATTCCTATGGAAACCTTGTACACTGAGATAAATAATATACAGAAAAATAGTGCTTATTCAAAACATTACAAGTGTTTGTTCTTCTACCTGTATTAAATTCCTTAAAAACTTCAAATCATATGACTCTTTCTCAAGGATACCAAATGAATTTAGCAAGCTCTATTCATTCCTTCAACTTCAGCATGTCATCTTTTATTTGTTACATATGGGTCACATGAGTAGACCACAGCTGTTTTCTGTGGTCAAAATTGATGGCTACAGCAGTGTTGATCAGGTGTATTCTTAGCAGACCGCAGTGCAAGGAAGGATGTAGGTTCATGATGCCCAGACACAGGTCCTTTACTGTGCAGGGGTTGGGGGTGTGAGTAAGGAACTTGCTGGCCCCTATCAGATATACAGAGTTAATCACTAACAGTTCACCCCAGCTAGCCAGTCCACTAAATCTCATACCAAATTAAATGAATTTGCCCCATCAGTCAACGGATGATTGACAGAGGGGCTCTGCGCAGACACAAAGACACCATAATTATGAAATGTATGCAACCTACCAATTTAGTTGTTTTTCTGTTCTGTAATAACGTGCATAGTGTTGCAACATCTTTGATCAAAAGAACTGTCAAGATCACCGTAATCCAAAATATTAGCCCTCTTTACTAATATTACTCTTTTTGAAATTTCTGCCGAATGCATTTGTTGTTGTTTTTATTTCTTGTACTGTTGTTTGTGCTGTGTAGTGTTTCCTGCTTGCACTGTTGACACATTCTTCTCGGTTGCACCTTTTGCCAGGAACTCCGTTCCTAAAAAATAAACTGCCCTGGGAATTTCTACTGAAGGGCAGTATAGAAATATCTATAATGAATATACGTATGCTGTGTCACCCTCTAGTGTCAAATCCATATTCAAAATTAGAAGTAATCCTATTGCTTCTGCAAAATCATTTTTCCTCCACTGTGTTTTACTGGGTAAACTGACATGCATGATGGTGATATGCACGGTGCCAAATGATCTGCTGTAGTCTTCACGTTCCTTAACTGCAGTACAGACTAGCATTTACGGTATTTCTTAGTTCTGTCTCAGTATGTTACTGCATGTGTTCCAAATGCAAGGCTATCAGTCAACTAGGGAGTAATCTTAGTTCGCTGCATCAAGCCTATATAGCAGTGAGCATGTTTCACTGAATAGTATCTTGGAAAGGTAGAAGAAAATATAATACTACCCAGTCATGTGAATTATCCAATTCTACTATTCAGCCCTGTGTGAATCAACCCACTCACTTACATTAGACTTCCAGAAAAGTAAAACTCATCAATATACAATTCTACAGTATTCTGCAGCAAACTGATTACATGTGAAAATTCAATGTATTTGGACATTCAGTGGTCTAAATGTGTCATGTCAGCCAAATAAAACTACTATACATTGGTCCATCTATGCTCCCATTTATATTTAACTTAATACATTTTATCCTTATAACTTTTGAGTGCCCTGGAGGTTGATGCAATAAATATCAAGGATTTGGTGTGTCAACTGCAGTTCCAGTGCCACTATACAAAATATTACTTCATTCACACAGCGCAGGGTTGGGAAGATAAACTGGAGATAAATGGAGCTTTGGAAGCTGGTCCAATCTGAGCCACATTGTTTGGGTCCTTGCTGTTTCTTGATTAGGAAACAGAAGGGCTTGGATTCATGGGACAGTCATCTTAAATAATGCATGCCTTGGAAATAAGCGGAAGGTGTATTGAATGGAACTTCATATTCTTTCCCTTAATCAATAACTGTGAACAATATCCATTCATATACTAGAAGCCTGCAGCCAAAATCTGCTGGTTAGTTCAAATGAATCTGTGAAATTTAGAACACCCCCACTGCTTCTTGACTTTCTTTATTGCCACAGGCTTGCCCAAGCACAATGCTGCAATGTTAGTAGTAGCCAGCCAGCCAGCCAGCCAGCCACAACTATCAGAATTCCTTGCTTTGCAACTCTTACTAGGACTAAATTCTAAACCTTAGCAAGCCTTCTGCCCCGGCGTATGTAATTCCTTCCCAGTCATCAGCTTGCCACAAAAATAATCTTCTTAGGACCTATATGAGGATTTAATCCCAGCTAAACTGACAAATTTCCCTTTCCTCACAAAAGCTGGGCAGACTGAAGTCTAATAACACCTTTGCTCCCTGTGAACTAGAATGCTTGTGAACATTCCGTGTTGCCACATCAGCTCAGCTAGTAGATGCCTGAATATTCACTGCCACAAGTGCAATGCAATATCGATTGAGCTATTTCACTCCCCCTTGGTAGAAGCCACCAGTTCCATGCCAAACCTTTTGAATATTTAAGGTATGTAGGAATAGCCCTTGAAATAAACTTTGAAAGGGTCTCTAAAGTCACACACCTAGATTATCATTTCCCCCCCATTTATTTTAGGTATGCAATGGTTAAAATCAGAATAATAGTTAAATAATTCACTACTAAAATATGGTGTCTTATACATTATTCTGTGTAGCTCTTTTTGACAGCATGACTTTCTGAAAGAAGACTCACATTGCAATTTTGAAGTGGAGATGATGAGGTCTCCTGATATTTTAACAGTTTCTGAATGTATTGATCTCAATGTCAGCTGTCTTAAGTGATGGAAATAATGGGGTTTGAATGTGACCTTTTCAATCATTTTATCGAGCTCCATATTTTGAATATTGCTGAAAGCAATTATCATTTTAGGTGCGCCCATATGCTTGTGTCACACACAGAGTGGATGAACTTGCAAACTGAGTATGATATTGCATATTTAATGCACTATATAACCAGAATACAAAAAAGCCCATGTGTGTGTGAAAGCATTCCCATATGTGTGCTAAAAGCACTCCAAGCATGCATGTTTATTGTTCCTGCTTGTAACCCCTTGTGTTTCATTGGATATTACTATGGATGGTCTTCCCATATTAAGAATGGCTTCTTTTGTGGTGTTAGTGCATGTCCTCAATCTTGGGCTTAGAGTCATTGCATGCAATGGGGAGGTTGCCTTTTACACTTATATTGGGGAAAACAGCAATAGGCCATGGACCAAGGTTTAGATAAAATAATATGTATTTTATTACGAAATAGGGAGTGGTTAATGAAGATGCGGGTAGAAATAGGTATACTGATGGACTGTAGCATGGACCACCAGCTTATTTCATTAGATTTACAGAATGGAGGGGGGAAAGTGAGGGAAAGACAGAGACTGGAGAGTTACTGATGTGAAATATGGAAGTTGGAGTGTGCTGGAGATCCACCAAACTGCTTAGGAGACCTAGTTGCAACAGGGCAAACTCAAGGTGTAAATGACAAGATGGTAAATGACATGTAAATGGGTAATTGGAGGAGGGAAAGAAAAGGGAGTTGGTATAAAAAGATCAGGAAAATTAAAGAGAGAAAGGAAAGATGGATATTGATCTGTTCCAGGGGAGAATGAATCTTTTCATAGCCCTTTGGACCACAGCCTTAGAAAATAGCAAGCAATTTATTGAGAAAATCACCCTGGGGTCTACATTAGTCCTCCTGGGTTATGTAATGCAGACTACAGTACAGAACTAAACCCCTTACTAGTTTGGTACTACAGCTGTGTGTAAGCCACACTTCACATAATTAATCTCAAGATTTAACATAATTGGAATGCAGACCACTTGTTGCCTGTGATGAACATTCCGTACATTATTCTGTTTGTCTGCCAGATGTTCCAATGCCATTTCCCAGTAACATAAGATTGTCTGAGGCTTCTGAAATGATTAATCCTACATCTACAGTGTAATAAGAGTGAGGGAGATGCAAGTGTTTAGAAACAACACTTTCTTAAATGCTCAGGCACTTAATTAGATGAAGGCATGCAGGTGTGCCTATGAAATGCTCTCTCTGTGCATGTATGTGTGCTTCTTCAATCGCTCTCAGTTTGACCTTTTCTACTCTAGATTAACATATTTTTTTTCAATATGAAGTAAAAGCTGCTGTTCTTATAATTGCAAAATTACTGTACTGGGCATGTTGCTCAGTGAAGGCTATATACTTGGCAAAATAACCTGGCTTTATTTTTTCCCCACCTGCTGCTCACAGCAATTATCTTGTTCCTTTAAGAATATTAAAAAATGCTGATTTGTTGGACCACATATAGTTATACGTGTACTGAAGTTTGCCATTGGTAATATTATTTTTTCCCTTAGTTTATTTGCACACAGATACAAAGGAGCAAGCAGCTCAAGTCAAATCATTCTCTAGTCTTCCTCATGGTGAGTGTAGGGATATTTAAACAAACTCCTTCGCCCGTTCAGTGATTGAATGGCTGGGCCAAGCTTCCCAGTCAATGGAGGAGCCCTCTGGACAGGAGAGAAATTTCCTGGGTCCAAATTCCAAAGCAGACTCACCAGATCAATGTAATGTTGTTAAGTTTCAGAATTCTGACTTCAGTGAACTTTGCAAGGTGTTACAAGGGATGTCTTTCTTCTTCTTTTTAACATTTTATTAATTTTCCAAATACAGTCAGAGACAAACAAACGTTACAGACAAAAAATATACATGGAATCCATTGACTGTCTGGAGGTACGTTCGTTCCAAGAAGAGGAAACTAGCCTCAAGATGCTGAAAAAATAGCGTTATTGTTTAAGAAGCCCAATGCATTTTGGCCCAATATATTACTTGTGGCCTTCCTCAGGGAAAATTCTTTAAAAGCCTTCAGCGAACTCTGCCAGGACTGTCTCATACATCTGAAGATAGGTCACCTGCCTATCTTCAAATGAATGAGACACTCCTGACAAAGTTCTCTCTTTTCCCCCCACCACCACCCAGCTGATAGCTTGGCATCGTGGAGAAATGAGCAGGTCTCCATGGGCTGCATGGAGACCTGCTGAGGGCAGCAGGTGGCCTGAGAGCTGCAGGTTGCCCACCTGTGCTCTATTGTGATGGACTTTGTCAAATGTGAGGAGGGGGCTTCACAAAATTCCAAAAAAATCTGAAGATGTGCATATGTAATCTGTACGGTGGGATGCATTGGGGGGATTTAATATTTTTTACTTCAGGAGCACTGTTCTACGGATGAATACACATCTCCTGGTTTTTCATGTGTTGATGGCAATATAGTATGATGATTTGCTTGTTGAAAAAGGTGTATCACAGATCAAATACCATCAATAGAGATTTCATATCCCCTGACATCACCATAAATTTGAGCTCAATCTTGCTTAAGTAGCTTGCATTTAAGGCCTAGTTCTCACTGTATACCCAACTGGATTGTACCAGTTCAAGTGGGGGTTCACATGATTTAATGCTGCTCCATTCAGCACACACATAAACTCAACCAAAACCCTCCCTGTACACCAACAACTAGATTTCAGGGAGATACCTAGGCCAGAGACCTTTGCCACAATATCTAGTTTTCTATTCAGAGAGAATTTGCAGCATGAAGGAGTCATGATAAAAGAATAATCAGGAAAAAATGCAGAGTACTTTGTTGTGCAGGTCCATACAAGTAAATTTAGGTTATCCTATTGACCTCCTTATTTATGAATCAATACTAACAAAAAGCATTGCTTTATTTCCCCTATATGAAGCAGAGTTGAGAGCTGTTAAAAACTATACTACCTCTTTATAGAGACCTTCACAGTTCTTAATAAAGGATGAACACAAGATCTCTAAAATCAATCTCAATAGATACGTCTGTGAGCCTGAATGTTCTATCTTTATTTCTGAGTTTTACAGCGATTGCCTCTACTTGATTAACTGGTCCATACCATTTAACAATCTCATACAGAGTTGGAGTTCTTTCCTCTATAATCAGGACTTGCACATTTTGTTCTTTTCCATTTAAAAGGGCTATTCAACATGACAGATACAAAGCATGATAGATTATTGCTACATAAAAGATCTTTTATTCCAAGAAGAGGAGTTTTGAGAAAGTTCCATTCCATTCTTGCACACAGGGTCTATTTTAAGAGTAGTGATTTAGATGCTTTTAACCAAAACTCAAATTGGCAAACAATTTAAAGCAAAATTATTCAGTTACATTTTCTGGTGATCCATTCCATTTCTCCTCCTCTCTAAAAACGTTTCTTCCTAATATGTTTGCCAATTTGTTATTCATTAGAAGAGCAGGAAGGAAAATAGCTCAGCTCTATTACCCAAGAGAATATAGATTCTCTCTAACAGTTTTGGGAGTTATTGCTTCCATTGGTACACAGTGCATATCTCCTTTTTCACTTTTCCTCGAGTGACTTTGGATGTTTCAGCAAAGTCCAATCATACCTTTGCTTTTTTTGTTCTTCCAGTATACCATCTGAAGGGGATCTTGTATAGGGGAGATGTACCACTTATATTCATATCTTTGAGCAGCTGAATCTCATTCCCTTCTTGGGTTACACTTGGGACATTTTATAGTACAAACACAAGCAGCAGAAGATTGAGTCATGTCTGCACTTGTTTGTCAATGCTTGCTATAGTAGTATGTAATGCTACTCCAAGCCTGACAGCCCTGCTTGGCCAACAGAACTAGGGGCGGGGCCAGCCCTTCCATGAGGCAGGGTGAATCCCCTTCCTCAAGCAGTGGATCCAGAAGGGTGGTGGATTGCACATGTCCCACACCCCTCAGAGGAACACCCACCTGGCCCCTGCTGCCACTGCCAGGATATGAACTTGAAGTAGCTGATGTGAGCCATAGGGCAAGCGGTTGCTACAGAGAGCCCTGCTGGTCACTCTCCTGTGGCAAATGCTACATGAGGAAAGAGGCTGGTGCAGCTCTTCAGAGGAGATGTCACTGACTGTTTTATGCCTCACTCTGAGGACCTCTCAAAGTGAGCATAGTGTGGATAGACAACCTGGAGAACTGTACCAGACTCTCCAGCTGTGGTAAATGCATTTGCCACAGCAGGAGAGCAGCCAGAATGGCAGGCCAATGCCTAGTTCTGAGGAGTCCTCAGAGTGAGGCATCAGCCCGCCCAACCTATGTAGCTTTATTTCCTACCTTTTGGTATAAGGGAGTGAAATCTTTCTAGAAACAAGCCTGTGGAAAAAATGAAGTGAGATGATGCTGATCAAGGGTTTTTGTACTATGCACATATCTGACAATTCAGCAGATGTTCTCCTTTCTGTTAGCCCAGCATGGGCAATGCAAATAATGTTTTGTTGAGATTAAATATGCATTCAGATGTATTTATCTCATATAATTCACTTCCACACAAATGTATTTAGATTTTGCACAGATGCAAACCAACAAATAATCTGAATTGGGGTTGATGGCAGTCTGCCTGTGATAGAAATATTTGAGCTGACTGTAAATGACCCCTTGAAATTTGTCATTTGTTTAATATGCTAAGCCATTTGATCAATTGCCGGGTCTTAATCCTGTTTTAATTATGACTTTTGGTATTATTCCCCATATTCTGGAAATCTTTGGTCATTTCTTAATCCTTAATGATCTGGGATGTAATTTGTAGACAGTATTTCTCATGCACCAATCAGTAAACTGATACGCCATCGTATTGCTATTTTGTGTATTATTAATTTGGTACACTCATATTAGGCCCTTCCATTAAAAAACAAAAACAAAACTCAGAGCAGATTGCACTGGATTCAAGTTCTCTGATCCAGACACTGACCAGACTGAACTTCCTTATCTTCATTATTATTACAGCCAGGATTAGGTGATCTCTGATGGTTCACTGGGTTATTTCACTCTTATACCACTTCATTCTTTAGACTTTAAAAGGGGTGGGTGGAGCCATGGCAGGTGGAGCCACACACTCAGACCATTCTTCCACACTCCCCGCACACCCATTGCCCAGCTGAATGGCACTGGGAACAGTCAGCTGAGGAGCTCCCTGTGCTAATCAGCTGGGCAGATGAGGGAGCTGCATGATTGAATGAAGGGAACAGCATGTGGGGATTACTCTCCCCATGCACTTAAATCACACTTCTGCCAGCCACTGTATGGTGGGCTTTCAAGGGCGTGATCAGGGATGGGGACTCGGACTCCAGGACTCGACTCGTGAGTCGGACTGAGTCCCCCCTCGGACTCGAGTCAGACTCGAGTCCCAATATTTTTAATGGGACTCGAGACTCGAGACCAAGGACTCGTGTTCCAAAATCGTGTTCCTCAAATGCAACATGGATAGGTTTTAGGAAGTACAGCAAGTTTATTTTTTAAAATCATTTTCCTAAAATGCAACCTTTCAGACATTTTGGGTTTGGCTGCCTCTGCCTGCCTGTTTGGGGGTTCCCAGCCTCCTCTGCCTGCCTGGTCTCTTCTTAACCAGTTCCACAGTTTGAATTGTCCAAGACAAAGGTCTCTGCCTGCCTGCTTTGGGGTTCCCTGCCTCATCTGCCTGCCTGGTTATTTTGGGTTTGTCTGCCTGGTCTGTTCTTGCCAAAATCAGTTGCAGAGTTTTGAAATAAAAAGGCACACTTGTGCCTAGAATTTATTTAAGCCACACATCTGAAGTAGCCTTATTTTGTTGGGGAAAAACCCTATTGATTTTAATAGGGACTCGTGGAGCCAGCTTTGGGAGTGACTCGTGACTCATGTGAGTCATCATTTTGGACCAAGGACTCGGACTCGAGACTCAGGTCCAAAGACTCGTGACTCGACTCGTGACTCGAGACCAAGGACTCTTCAACATCCCTGGTGATTATGCTGGGGCGGACGGTGCTGGTGCACAGGGGGAGTTATTCCCACACACTATCTTCCCCGGCACAATCACGCTCCTGCCAGCCCACTGAACAACAGAATGGCGGAAATAGGAGAGCATGAACTCCACAGAGATGGGGTACTTGATGGTGGGGGCTTAGGACTGGGCACCCATTGTGGGTCTCACAGAAGGCCTCTGGTGGCTGCATGTGCCCTGTGAGATCTCTGGTTGTCCACATGTGTTTTCAACTCAATCTAGAACACTTCAGCATTCTCCATAGTGAAAATGTGTTTAGTATCACATTTTGAGCCATTTCACGGACTGCTGCTTTTTTCCATGGTTTCATCCCATGCTGCCATAGTAATGTTCGAAAAGATGGAACCATATGAGTGGGACTAAGCACACAACACATTTATTTATTTATTTATTATATTTTTAGGCCATCCAATAGCAGAAGCCCATTCAACTGTTGCCCTCCCTTCTCAGCAAAGTGACAACTGGGTTACAGGAATCTGTGCAATTGGCCTTCCCATGTGGCTTCAGCATTTCATACGTTACTGCAGTGGTATAGGAGGAGTTCGTGGAAAAATGAATCTCATGCTAACGAAGGGGCCCTGTGTTGTAAATGGGCAAATGTTATTTATTGTTCACAGGATCTTTTCCAGTATCGTATTGGGCTAGGCTGATATTGCAGTTCAAAATGAAGTATTTTGCTCCTTAGAATGCTAGACAAACAGAAAAGCCAACAATTATATTGTAAATTCAGTCGACACTCAGACAAAGAATTAATTTTATATATTTTTTCCTAATTCGTTTCAGGGCTACCAGTGTATCTGCCTCCCTGGTTGGGAAGGGCCATTTTGTGAATTGGAATCCAATGAGTGTGACTCTAGCCCTTGTAAGAACAATGCCACTTGTGTTGATCTCTTCAATGACTTCCGGTAAGAAGCATCCTCTCTACCACCAACTGATCTGTGATACTCCAGTGATGATTTACAATTTCTGTCTGTTCCTTTATTTGTACATTTGCTGGATTTCAAAGTTGCTACATCATTGTGGGATATTTAAAGTGCAGTCAAAACCAATGGCTCATGTTTCACCAGTTAGGTGCATGAAATGGTTAAGACCACTGGTATCTTCTAAGGTGGATTTCCTAGTAGATACTCAGGTATGATTACCTGTGCCTCAGCACGAAGTGGGCGTAGCTCTCAGCTCTTCTCTTCCTGCTGGGACACTGAGTGAGTTAGTTGCCTCCACGTTGTTAAACCAACAACAGCATGTAACAAGAGTTGCTGGTCTGAACTCCATAAGTTCAGACCCCAAGTAATTCCAAATGAACCTTTACCAACTGTAAGAAATGCTTTTAAGTCTGCCTGAATGAAACTGCATGATCTGAGTGAGTAAATGTTATTTTTAACTTTTACAAGATTGTGTCTCTGATTATTGTTTTGCGGGAGAGAAAAGGGGGCAAAACCAGGGAAATCCAGTCTGCCTTAAAGCATCCTGGATTACCAAATGCTAACTGGCTAACACTAGCCAAATCTAAGCTTCTTTTAAGCTGGAAAGGGAGTCTACCCTGCTGATCTCACTAACGTGAGATAGGAAGGATAATATTCAACAATATATCCTCTCCTAGCATCTTTTTCAAGTCCCAACAATCATGATAAACAAACAGCTTCTGACATATACTGAGTAGGGGTGTGTGCACCAACCTGCAGATCTGGTTCAACCCCCAATTCATTGCTTCAGACAACAGCCCAATTTGTCTTGGAATGAGGCTGCCTGGTTCGACTCTGGTCCGAACCTAAGTGGGATTTGGGAACCCAGAGCTTTGTATCTCCCACTGACTATCATGGAAAAGCCACAAATGGCTCTAAAAAATTATTTGGTAACAGAATGCAATGATATCTGTAGGCATAGTAGACCTTCTAAGTGGATGAAGCCTGGCAAATGTCACAGAAATAGGTCAGAGGGTTGGGTGTTCAGCTCCTTTAAAGTTTGTTCTTTTTTTAAAAAAAAAATGTGCAAAGAATGCCATTGTTGTTGTTGTTTTTGACAGGATTAGATGACACTTGCCAGTGTACTTGCCCCTTCTGTGGACATGAAGCCTGCCAAAGTGCAGGTGAATAGGTGAAGTTTGTTTTTTCAAGGGGAGTTTATACAGTTTTGGGGTGGTAAACAGATATTTCTTAATCCCCCCTGTTGTTTGTTGGGCAGTTGCTATGAAAACAGCAAACATTTTAGAATTGCCTCTTGATAATAAACCTGCCAAATAACAGAAGGGTAGGTGCAGAGGTTTTTTTTTTTTTTTGCTAGCTGCCATCAAAGTTGATTTTGCAGTGGGAAGAGACAAAACTTTATTCAAAGTAAAGCCTATAAAACAAAGGCCAAAATGGGCTGAGGAATGGGGGAAAGGGAAGGTGAGAAACCAACAACAGTAACAAGAAGTGAAACTTGACTTCAATCTAGAGGAAGACTGAGGTAAGTGGATGGAATGGAAAAGAAAAGGAAGGAAAGAGTAGAGAGCAGCCTTGAGCAAACGATTTTATAAGGTTCAAGTGTCCCTCCCCACAAGCACAGTGACTGGAGAGTCTCTGGTAAACCATTTCATGTGATCAGAAGGTAGATCTGCCAGTCACTTAACTCCTTTCCCTCCCTGCCCCTCACCCCACCTTGGTGCTTTCCAAATATGAAAAAGCAAAAGCAAAGTAGCTATATTTTTGCAGACAGACTCAAATCACACACAAACCTTCAGGATAGTCCAGGAGGGAATCCACCTCAGGGAGCAGCAGAATTTCTCCAAAGTGGCCCAGTTTGACTTGGTATTTGGGATTCGAATGAATACAATGTACATAAGATGTACATGAGGCTAGTGTGCCAATTGTGCCCATTTCTAGAGATGTCTGATCTGGCCATGGTCACATGTGCCTTAGTTACATCCTATTTGACTACTGTACATGCTCTACATGGGGCTGCCTTTGAAAACTGTTTGGGCACTTCAGCTGGTTCAGAATGCTGTGGCCAGACTGTTCACTGGGCCAGTTACAGGGAGCATGTGATGTGACTCCCTTGTTACAACAGCTTCACTGCCTGACTGTTTCACTGTTTCTGGGCACAATTCAAAGTGCTGGTTACAGGGATGTTGAAGAGTCCTTGGTTTCGAGTCACGAGTCGAATCATGAGTCTTTGGACCCGAGTCTTGAGTCCGAGTCCTTGGTCCAAAATGGTGACTCACGAGTCACAAGTCACGAGTCACAAGTCACGAGTCACTCCCAAAGCTGACTCCACGAGTCCCTATTAAAATCAATGGGGATTTTTTCCCAACAAAATAAGGCTACTTCAGATGTGTGGCTTAAATAAATTCTAGGCACGTGTGCATTTTTATTTCAAAACTGTGCAACTGATTTTGACAAGAACAGACCAGGCAGACAAACCCAAAATAACCAGGCAGGCAGAGGAGGCAGAGAACCCCAAACAGGCAGGCAGAGGCAGCCAAACCCAAAATGTCTGAAAGGTTGCATTTTAGGAAAATGATTTTAAAAAATAAACTTGCTGTACTTCCTAAAACCTATCCATGTTGCATTTGAGGAACACGATTTTGGAACACGAGTCCTTGGTCTCGAGTCCCGAGTCGAGTCTCGAGTCCCATTAAAAATATTGGGACTCGAGTCTGACTCGAGTCAGAGGGGGGACTCAGTCCGACTCACGAGTCGAGTCCTGGAGTCCGAGTCCCCATCCCTGGCTGGTTATGACCTATAAAGCCTTAAATGGCTTGAGACCAGGTTATCTGAAAAACCAGCTTCTCCTATATGAGCCTGCCTGGGTATTAAGATCCTCAAGAGAGCCCCTTTTCTCGGTACTTCCACCTGGCCCAGTGAATTGTAGCTAAGTGTGCAGATAAGTATTTATCCTCTTTTATACTCACAAGGAGGGAAATTCCCCCCTTTTCAAAGTCTTTGTATTTGTTTCATGCCCTGCAGTTCAGGCAGTGTTTGAGACAGATTACCTCTTCGTTATCCAAGATGGCTGACATGAAAGGCAGCCCTCCTGACTAGCTTGTTTCAGGCAGAGGGTACTGGCAGACAGCAGTCAATATCTTAGTATTTGAATTAAAAGAGGGCAGCATGAAGTCAGTGCCCTTAACTTTTGTGAAAGCTAAAATTGAGCGGGAGAATAAGGGAAGCAATTTTTGTAATTTTCATTGAGAGCTTTCCCTACCTATTCTAACTATAATTTGAGCATTGCAAGATTTCCTGCTGGAAATTGGCTAGAGCGCAAATGGCATAAGACTCGAAGCGAAGACAACCAAGCACGCTCGAGACCACATAATTGTGCCTGCTGCGCGGCAGTGCGGGCAGCAAAGAAGCTTTACTTTGCTGCCTCCATTGTGTCCCCGAGTAGCTATCCAGAGGAGCTCTTTCGGGTGGTCTGGAGGCTGTTAACACTCTTTCCAGCTAAAGGGGCCCTGGCCCCATCAAAGTCCCGCTGTGACCTTTTTGCATCGCATTTTGAGGACAAAATCATTTGTCTCCGCAGCAAACTTGATGCTGTCGTTAGCACAGCTCTAGTCGAGGTATCTGACGCCACCATCTGTCTGAGTTTGTGGGATCAATTTCAGTTGCTGTGGCCTGATGATGTGGACATGGTGCTTGCAGCAATGTGACTGACCATGTGCCCTCTTGATCCTTGCCTCTCCTGGCTAATAAAAGCTAGCCAAGGGGATATGGCTGGGTGGGTCCAGGGAGTGCTAAATGCATCTCTGCATGAAGGGGTGGTTCCTGCTCTCATTAAGGAGGCAGTAGCATGACTGCTCCTGAAAAAACCCACTCTGGAGTCAAAGCAGCTCGGCTGTTGTTGGGAGCCGCCCCTTTTCAGTAAGCAAGTTGCAACTCCTTTACTGAAGGAACTGCACTGGCTACTGGGCCAGGTTTAAGGTTCTAGTACTTACGTACAAAGCCCGAAACAACTTGGGACCAGGTTACCTGAGAGAGTGCCTTCTCCCTTACCAACCTGCCCAGTCACTGAGGTCATCGAAGGACATTCTCCTGGTGGTTCCGTATGGACCTATGGCCTGATTGGAGTCCACCAGGAAAAGAGCCTTCAGTGTGGTGGCTCCACTCTAGAACTCTCTGCCTCTGGAGGTCAAGCAGGCTCTCTGACATTGTGTTGCTTTCAGCACCTGCTGAAGACTTCCTTGTTCAGGGAAGCCTTGTCTGCAATCCAGCCACCATTTTAGTGATACCTTGTTTCCAATGTATTGCTTTTGTTTCTTTTATCTATTTTTATCTTTTTAGTGTTCACTGCTCCGACATTTGCTTGATATGGAGCAGTATACAAATACTGTAAATAAACTAAATAAATAAATAAGAGGGGAATGTGAGGAGAGAAGACAATGGAAATTTCTGTGTAGAATTCTCCCACTGGTTGCATCCCACACATTGTTACTTTGCTCCTGAAATGCTTATTGAGGGCTAGCTAAAAGGCCATTTATTGTAGTGCCTCTGAATAGTTTGTATTAATCAATACCAGATTAAATGTTTTGGTATTCTTGCTCTTTCCATTTCCTTTCATTTGGTTTCTTCTCTAAAATGGGTAAAAATGGATTCATCTATTCATCCTGAGGCTTAAAAGCACTGCAATGGCTTCATTTTGTGATGTTGTAGATGATCACGTCAACCCACAGTCATGAAAGCTTCTATATTTGTTTGCATCTCTTTGATAATCGGTTGTAGGTCTTTTTGTGCCAAGTTTTCATTGTCAGAATGAAAGGATTCAAAAGTATTCCAAGAGTGAATCTTTCATTCCTCTTATTCTGTCGGTGCTGACAAGAAATTATCCTGCTGGCAGGGAAAGGTCATCATGGACTACTTGACTGCACATTCAGAGTAAGTCTGAAAGCAAAAGCTTTGTAAGATTTAATAAGCTATCTTGAATTGTCTTATTTATTTAATTGCCCATCCATCACAAGTTGTTTGGTTTGCTGATGAAAAGTTTTTTTCCATTTCCTGTTCAAGGACATGGCTAGCTGTAAATGCATAACATTCCTTTTTGTAAGATTGGGTTATTTGATATTAAATCAAATAACTCATCATGAGTCCAATACACAGTTTAAGAGTGAGTTTAATGCCTATTACAAAAGTTGACTCCTCCTTCCAAGGATGCCAATGGCTTTTATTACATTAACAGTGCAATCCTATAATGTATACTCAGAAGTAAACCCCACTGAGTTGAATGGGATTTACTCCCAGATAAATGTGTATAGCAGGGGTGCAGAACCTCTTTCAGTCTGAGGTGACAGACACAGGGATGTCTGGGTGGGAGAACTTCCTTCCACTTGCAATTCTCCTTTTCCCTTTATCTTTTTGAGAAATCAAAAAGCTAAGGTTGAACCAAAACTTATTTTAAAAATTATTGGATTTATATATATTTTTTGTCATGGAGGGGTCATCAAAGATTCCTCAATCCCCATTTTCATTTTCCTCTTAATTCATTGTAGTGGTGGCAGAGATCACACTCCCATGGCTATTTCTCCCCTTGTCAGTAGTGTGGTTATCCCAGCTGGGGGAGGGGGCACTTTTTTTCTTTCTTACCCACAATTATCCTTGCAGTGATGCTATATGATGGTATAGCACTATTGACAAGGGCATTGTTGGAATGGCCAACAGGAAAACCACCACTCTTGCCAGGGTAAACCCCCCCTGCCCACTTTCAGTACACCCCCTTCACAAAATGCCCCCCCTTTCATCATCTGTGAACCCAGTGGCAAAAATGCGAGAGCGGTATTTCAGCTTAGCCCTAAGAAAGACAGAGGAGCAGACAAGGGGGGAGAGATAGGAATCTTTTCTGCCTCTCATTCCCTCCAAACTATCTGAACAATTTCATGAAGCTTGGAGGGGAGAATGTGGTCAATTGTTGCTGGCACCCTTTATGGAACTCAAAATAGCTCAGGATCCACTGGGTGGCTCACGCTGGCTCAGCTTGTCTGAGTGTGGAAAGCTAAGCAGGGTCAGGCCTGGTTATTACTTGGATGGGAGACCCCTCCTCTAGTTTCCTGCATTGAGCCAGGGGTTGGACTCAATAGCCTTGTAGGCCCCTTCCAACTCTATGATCTATGAAATCTATGGTTGGAGATCCTTCAAATTCCCATATAGTAGGAATGAGTAAAAGAAATGGCCAGACTTGCCCTCATCTAAGTGATGTCCAGTTGTTGCATGTCATTGTTCACCATCATCAAAGTGTTGAGTAGATGGCTAGCATTGAGTGCTGACCACCTTGCTGTTGTCCTTAGTGTCAGGCTCTTGCTCTGAAGACCGAACTGTTTCATGTCCTTTCTAATTCTCTGCAATTGGCTTTGTTGTGCAACGCCTTGCTCAAGAAGTCATTCTGCCCCACTTTCCCCCCTATGAATCCAAATAGCATTTTGAAAGCTTGTTGCTTGCTTTATCTGGGAGTAATCATCCATCCATTCCTGCAAAAACTATGTAATATGTCAGAAATAGAAGTTTGATGTGATATCTAATGTCGAAACTACATTCAGAGGAAATAACTGAACTAAGAATTGTAAAGTTATGTGTATGCTGGAAAGTGCTATTGAAATTTTTAAGTTATTATTAATAATAAAATGATTCTAGACATTGGTTTTTAGCTGGAATATATATGCATAATATATACGAGAAGCTCATTTTCTAAATCTTCTGATCAGCAGTGTTAGTTAAATGATGGTGTAGGTTGCATTATTTGCATCTATAATTTTTGTAGCTTCGGATTATTGAGTTTTCAACCACCTGCAAGCATTAGGGAGCTATAGATAACCCGGAGAGGAGGCTATACAAATATTTAAATATGCTTTTACAATTCTTGCAGCATACATGCTCAACCGGTGCTCACCAAAGCAACCATTTTCTTTGCTTCTCCACCTGAAGGGAAATAAAATAGGGCTTTTTAAAATATTATTGTGTCCTCATGCAAGATACCGGGGGCACCCATTCTGCTTTATTGGCAGCTATAAACAGAAACATTGGCTTGAAAAATGTTTACCACATTTTGATAGCAGGTTGTTCTAAATTTTATGTTTGACTAGGGCTTTTATGTAAAAATGCCACTGTTCTGAGAAAACATTGAAGAATAAACAAAAGTATGCCCTCTGGGCATGATGCAATACAGTGGTTGTTTCACATGTCTCATTGAGCTTGGATGACAAAGTCACACTCTTCACTAAGTGCAGCCAAAAGTAGAGACCCTCTGCATGTTACAATGTGGCACAGTATGCAAAATGTGGTACAAAGTGCTGATATACTAATGTGGTATATTAGCAATGGTGGTGTACTAGTAAGGGAGTGCCACAAACCATTGCAAATTAGAAATGAAAGGTGTCCGATCAGCTTTTAATAAAATATCTGAAATTGTTTTATGATTACTATTTCAGGGCTGGGGTACTTCCCAAGTGCATGGAATGTTGCTCAATGGCCCAACCTGAGCAAAAGCATATATGAAACAAGTAAGCAATAGTGCACTTGGTAGCAAATTCAAACTGCTGGTCTTGCCATTAAAGTGGTGACTCAATGGCCTCCACACTGGGGAGGAAGAAGAGAAAAGAGGCTTCATGGTGTTTGTGGAGACAGACTCTGATGTGATTAATCTGTGTGTGGCCTCCACATTCCAGTCTGACAGTCTGAAGTCACAGTGTGGCATCAACCATGGGTCTGGGACTCGGCTGTGCATGACCTGAAGGAGAACTGTAATGCTCAGGTCCACCTCTGAGATATTTATGTAGGAAGAGGTCTGGTTCTCCAGTTTGATCAGGCAATGATGCTCTGGCCTACCAGGACCTTTTTCTGTGAATTTTCCTGCCTTTTAGGGGTGTACACAGGTGCAAAATGGATTTGGAACCTGCTTCAGTGCTTTGGATGGGGGCTGCTTTGGTTCAGAACCTCAGATAGATATCATGTTTTTGGTTTGGATCTGAGGCAGAGCCTTGCTTCTGTTCATTTTCTGAAGCTTCCATCTCTCCCCATTGACTATAATGGGAAAATCAACAATTGACTATAATTTTTTATGTATTTTGGCGGAACTGGGTTACATTTTCAGGTGTAATACCCTCTTCTGAGGGAATGAAGCCTGCCAAATTCACAAGTGTATTTGGTAAGACACATACTGTGTGTGTGTGTGTGTGTGTGTGTGTAAAACACACTGTCACACAATGAATACACACAATGAAGCATACAAATAGAGTCAGACAAATACTATACTATATTCACAGATGCACAGAAGCCTACAAATAACACTGAAGCTAAATAAAATGCTACTAGGGTCAGAATGGGATGTGGGTGAAGAGAAGTAACTTACCTGATGACTAAAACTCAAATAGCAGCAAGTTTTTAAAAAAATAGGATGTAAGGACTGGGATTTTAGGAAAGGATTGGTCAGGACTGGAATAAGGAAAGGTCACACAAGCAAAATACACAACCACTAACTAACTCCACTAACTCTCTCTTTTTAAAAAATTCACATGCTGCATCATGTGAATATGCTGCATCAACGTCCCTCCCAAAAGCACTGTGATTGGAGAGTCCTGGTGAAGTCACTCCCAGATTGAAAGCTATCACTCACAAAATAATACCCACTCCTCTCCTTCCCTCTCCCTCCCCCCTGCTGGCTGTTTTCCTTTTATGGAGAGCTTACAAAGCTCAGGTGTGTGTGTTCAGAAATGTATCTTTGAAGTAGCTCACTTCGACTAGGAATTCAGCAATCATCTGAAGCAGATGCATACCCCTAGTTTATAGAATGCTATGGATAATAAGTTGGCTGCACATTAACGAGACAGGGAAGGAATTTTTCAGGTATTTGGACTATTGTGTTTGGAGGATTATTTTATTTGTATTGTTTATTTGCTAACAGTTTTAACTAACATTAACACTGGGCAGTATTGCTGAAGTTTTAGCAACTGTCAGGGACTCAAGCACAGATGAGTAGTACAATGAGGCACAAACTTTAAGGCAGAAAACATGGATATGGAACCATACACCTTACCCTTATACTGTTCTGCATTTGGGCTACTATCAACTAATCCTGGCTCTCTAGCTACTACATGGATGTCTTCCTTAACTTGCGATGTGTATCATGAAGTTGCAGACTCTTTTCTGTCCAGCTTTTTCTGCTCTCGTCTCCTTTTCTTGCCCCACTCCCTCCATCTCCACTGTGGGCATAACTAAAGGCCAGCCAGAAGTTTAACAGCCAAACTATAAAATGGTCTGAGACACAGATCTGCACAGAACCAGAAGAAGAGCTGGCCATGAAGCACAGATGGATTGCCAGGAAAACAGCCAGATGCTGCAAGCAAGAAGTGTTCCAGAGCCTGGCATCTGGGACCAGTAAGCACTATACAGATTCTCCATCTGTGGCTGAAGCTGTTCACTGCTGCTGGGGAAGGTGCAGTCGAAAGCAGTAAGGCAACAATGGTTTAAAGCAGTGCCAGTAGCAGCAGAAGGCAGGCTGAACTCAGCACTGAAATTAACATTTATATTCCAGTTTACTTTCCAGCTCTGTAGTAATGTGAAAAATCCAGTCATTTAGGGAGAAGCGTGTTTTTAGGCACATTGATTTGCAAGGCAGATGATGGCCAGTATAAGCCATTTCTTACAAAAAGCTGCAGTGATGTTTTACTTGTGCTTTTCAAATCAGCCCTTTATAACGTTTGTTATTGAGTTTAGTAGCAGCTGGAGTAACAAACATAAGGAAGCGAGCAAGACACTCCTGAAACATAAAAAGACATAGTAAACAACTCAGAGGGATGCAATAAATGATTGGTTTTCGATCCCCAAAGCACATAGGATGGGATCCAACATAGTCGCTTCATGAATGGAAGGAGCTTCCATTGAAGGAAGGATAGTTGCACTCACAGAAGAGGCCCTTCTGTGAATGGAAGCTTCTTCTATTTATGAAATGACTACAATGGATTCCACCCATAGTCATTAATACTCAGGAAAAAGAGAGGTTTAATAGATGCCAAGCATTTCGGTCCTACTAACTAGTTTTAGTAACAGTAGTACAAGCTGTTATATGTGTTACTCCAGCTAAAGTCAGTTCTATACCTGTCCATCAGGGCTGAGCTGTCTGACCGAATGAGAATCTGACTGTAGATATATAAGAAGGTAAGACCATCTAGAATGGATAAGAGAGGGGAAACAGCAGGGATGGGTGAATCTCTCACAGTTCCACTTTCTCCCACATTTTGATTTTTAAAATCTCAAGTTCTTTCTCTCCTGAATATGAACTTTGTGATTTTTGGTAAATTCTTATCACAAACAAATTGAAACAAGAATCTCACCTATCTGCACCAGCCAAATTCAGTAGGTACCATTATTTCCAGCATGGAGAGGACCATGAAGTCCCTCCCTGCCATAGAGGTGTTAAAGATGAGGAGCCTGTCAGAAAAAGAGGGAGAGAGAGGTGGAAACCCTAATTAAGCAGGTTGAATGCACAGGGATTCAAACCCAGGCTTTTAAGAGCAAAACACTCAAAGCCAAGGTCTGGATCTGTCAGTTTCGGTTTCTCCCACATTTGATTTTCTGTCATCTCAAATTCTTTTTATTCCAGATATGGAGAACTCTGCAAATTTTGCTAATTTTTAAAAATAAAAACTGAAGTGAAACGAAATTGTCACCCTAGAAAATACCCATTCTACTGCTCAAGCGGCAATGTGTCACTTTGGTCTGCTTTGCATGTAATGTGAAACTGCAGTTTAGTGCTACGTGGACAACTCTACACAAGCCCAAACAAAGCATCAGGCCTCCCCACTCCCTGTTATCCTCTCCTCCTCCTGTGAGGCTCCTCCTGTGAGGCTGGGAAGAGGACATTGGTATAGAGTTTAGTTTCACTTTCAAAGAATCCCAGGCTAGTGTCATGTGTGAACCTGGGATCCTTATTATGTATTTTGTGTTATGGTTGTTCCCCGCCTTGATCTGAGTGGAGAGGCGGGTAAGAAATAAATTATTATTATTATTATTATTATTATTATTATTATTATTATTATTATTATTATTATATCCTAGTTTTAAACAAACTCTAGTTAGTTAAATAAGCCAACTTTTCAACCCCTTAGTTAAAGTTGGCTAGTTTAGCAACTGGTTAGAGTTTTGCTAGTTTAACAACTGGCTACTAGCAACTGGCTAAATTCCCTGGATCCCTAGTTTGAATGTAACCCTAAGCCAGGATTTAAAAAAAAGTAAAACTGAACTCTGCCGAAGTCCACCTCCTAGCCACGCAGCAGGAAGAGAGCAGAGGGGGAACACAGTATGTAGGGATGCTGACTCATGCTGGAGAAATCCACAATGGACTCAAATGAGTCTGGATTTCTCGGAGTCTGCCCCATGCATTCCGCAGTGGACTGGCTTTCCCAGGTCACGTGGAGTCCACAGGGCTTGCGAACCAATGTTTTTATTTTGCGGATTTTTGCACAACTTTAGATGCAGAAAAGTACACACACACAAAAAAAAACACCAATAAAAAATGTACAAATCTTCCATAGAGTAAAGCATGAAAATATTTGTTATATGGGGTGGGTTGCGCATTTTTGACCTATTCGCGCATTTTTGGGAGCACAAATTTGCGCAAATGTGAATTTTCGCGAATACATTTGAATGCATTTGAGCAAATTCCAAGTCTGCAAATCAGTGGACAGCAGAGCGAGAGTCACCCAAAAATCCAAAAATCACCGGCACAGTGGCTTTTGCACATCCCTACCAGGAGCCAGATTCTTTACTCAGGCTCATTCAAGCTTATCCACATAGCACTAAACCATGGTTTATGACAGTGATGAGCCATGTGTGGCCCGAGGATCAAATGCAGCCCTGCTGCCCCACATTGTGGTCCCCACCATCCGTTGCCCCCCAATTTTAAAAAATCTTCCCACACAGAAATGTGTTCAGAGTGAGTGGCCCTTTTCATGCTCTCTGGCCACTATGGAGTGTCACTAGGCCTAAATTTAGGTTGGAAACAAGCTAAAGTTAACCACTGTAGCACTCTATTTATTTATTTATTTGGACCTCCAGAAGTTACCCTCCCCAGGTTTATGGTTATATGCAAATTAGCCCTTTCTCTGCAATGAAGAAAGAAAAGAGGATCAGAGTTGTTTGCTTCCTATGGGTGGTAGAAACAGCTATAAGGAAAATTCTCTTCAGTAAGGAAAGCAAATGCGATATCACATTTTATTATGAAAAAAATGTGTTTGTATTGTCTCGCTCATCTGGTGGCAGGACATTTTGGAATAGTAAAATCAATAAGCCCTTACTTTACTTCTGCTTGTGGATTCTTTTGAAATGAATACAGTGGAGCTCCCACACCCATAAGTAACTGCTGAATAGCTGAAACAGTTTTCCTTTGTTACCTGCATCTACCAACCACATCTTTAGTCAACTACTTGGTAAATATCTTTTTACCTTATCCAATATTAATAGATCTCCATTGTGCTCAAATGGAAATGTTGAGTAAACCACTTTATGCCCTCACAAAAATGTAAAATTTAAAATCTCCAATTGTGTTAAGTATGAATACAATTATTTGAAAGAGCTGCTGTTTCTTGGTGCCATCGTTTGAATTGATTGCCAAAATATATGTAGTATCTACATTTAAATAAAGTACTAAATAGGTTTCATGTTTATAAAATTTCTCCCAGTAGGGCTTCAGGATACCACTTCCTCTAGTCATCTTGTTGGATATTAATGGCTTTCAAACACAAGTTAGCTGAATGTGTATTGAACTGAATCATTGAAAGAACTGGGATTATCTTAGGGATGTATGAATTTTGTTAAACCAGTTCTGTCTGTGTTTTGTGGATCATCAGGCACCTTTCATTCTATCGTCCACTCATTGGTAGAATTGGATATTTTTAGCGGAATTTTGTTCTGCTTGCACCAATTCGCATTAGTGCTAATGCACATTCACACAAGTGCACATTAGTCCTAATGCACACTTGCACAAATGCACATTAGTTAATGTGAATTAGTACAGATCCCCACCACCACACACACACAAAAGTGAAAAACCAGTCCATGGAATCTGCATGACTCATAAGAAGCTGGGCTGCTGTGGAATCCATGGGTCGGATTCACAGAAATCGAACACATTGAATCTGTTACAGGTTTTGCCAACATCCCTAGGATATCCACAAGAAGTTTTGAACAAATAAGTCATCAAGTGAGGTTGCATAGCATCTAAATCCCGCTGAAATTGATGGTATTAAAATACATCTCACACTGGACATTTTCTACTTGGCTACTCGTCCAAACTACACAAGCACCAGACCAGCCTAAACGTGTATTGATCCATGTCTTAGTAGGCACATGTCCCTTTAAGATAACTAGTAGCCAGTCTTCTCATAGCCATTGCTTTCAAGTATTTTAAAGGACTATTTGCCTTATAATGCAGAAATGTACCTTTCATAGTACCTGTACTCAAGTACCTGTATCAGGATACCAAGTGTCAAGTCTGGAGCAGCCATTAGGGTCAAACTGCACATTATGATGAACATGAGTGAATGTATCTCCATCTCTTTACATTATTTTCAAATAGCAGCCATGGGCTGCCTAATCCAGATTGGGACAATGGTGTTTGGAGACAGGGATATCCCTTCCCTCTGCAATTTTCCCAATGAAAATTACCCCCCTCCCTGAAGCTGCTATTTTGCCCAATATGAAAAACATATATGTGGGTTACACTGTCTAAACAGACATGGTGTTGCTACAACCACGTGTGTACTACACCTGGCAGTATCTGCTCCCTAGATTGGGGAACATTGCACTGGGAAGTACCCATGTGAGCTTCCCATCCCATATGCTTCCATCTTTCAAACATTACTGAAGTGGCAAAGAACCTACCCACAGAAAAGCGGTAGCCACAGAAATCCAGTAATTTATGATTCAGGCCTAATATTTGTTACATTGCATCCAACAAATGGCAAACCTGGTTGCATGAAAAACACAATTAATGCCAGCTGGAGACTACTTTATGTGAGGAAAGTTGAAATTGCAGAACATATAAAAGGTGAATGAAGAATAGCAGTGAAAAGTGCACAAAAAGAAACTTAGTGACCTCATTATTTCTAATCTAAACCCTTTGTAATGGATGTCTACTGCAGATGAGTCATAACAAAATCAATTTTGTTTGTTCTTTTGCCCTTGATTCAATGGTTTTCTGAAAGCACAGTGACATCTTTAGAGAAATTCTAGTAAAATATGAAGTTTAAACAAACAAATATAAAATGGTGCAGGCACTTTACAATGGCTCATTAGAAATGAAAGGAAAACCCATCCATCAGTGTTTGGTACAGATGAGATATTTCATGCATGGCCAATGTCTATGACATACACAAAGAAGCAAAATTTTGAAAGTATTACGGGAATTGCCACTAGCATTAAATCTTGTTGAACCATGGAGAATAAGTAATAAGCAATTTCATGTAAATGTACAATATGTAGAACCACTGTAAAAACCATACTTAGCTTTTCACACACACACAAAAAGCCATTAATAAAAACTTAAGGTTGGTGGGGGGGTTTTCTGGAAACAAGCCTGTTATTTCTCAGGAAGGTTTGGGCACCAGATTCCTGGGAAACCTGTCCCTGCCCCTGTTCCAATTAGTTTGGGACTTGGATCCTTCTCAAGTGCAGACATGACCATAACTGGATCCTCTTCAGCCCCCCTGCTCCAAAATGAGCCTTCTCCGCTTCTTCATGTTCCCTGCATTTCAAAGGCTCTATGTGTGTGTGGAGATAGCTCACTTTGCGCACTGTGGTAGGGCCTCGATTCATGCGTATGCATATTATCGATGATGATGATGATGATGATGATGATGATGATGATGATGATGATGATGATATCCTGCCTTTTCCCTAATACTGGGACTCAAGGCGGCTTAACAACATTAAAACTTGTACAATTAAAACAGAGAAATAGAAATATACAAAAGTTAAAAATATATATAATTAAATATAACTTTCTAGCCCTATTTGCAGGCTGAGAAAAGGAGCACCCTTCCAATAATTAAATCAGCTTTTATGAGCCATGAAGGGCAAGGATATAGAGCACACGTGGTGGCTCTCATCTCTCCAAGGATCCTGTCCACATCCTCAGGCTGTACAAATTGAAAATGAGGTCCAGAGTGTGCCCAGCAACATGGGTGGGACAAGATACCATTTGGGACAGACCCATGGTTGTCATGGTAGACATGAGCCGCTCCTGACACAGACTGTGGGATAGGGCACCTGGTCAGGGGGATAGAATCCCAATAGACCACTGCCACTCCACCTCCCCACCCCCCAGGTCTTGCCTGCTGCTGGACCTTGAGGTCAGAGCTGAGAGTGAGAGAGATTAACCCCTCCCCAACTTTATCCAACCAGGTCTCTGTAATACAGACCAGGATCAAGTCTTGGATAGCAGTTGTTTTACCACTCACCGACCTGGCATTCATTAGCAGCAGTTTCAACCCAGGGGGGTCTGTTGCCAGGGCTAAGGATGTGTGAGGAGTTCGTTCGGGGGGTGTGGAAATCTGGCGAACTGGCCGGGCTCAACCCCCCCCCCCAAACTCCATCCCGCTTACCTCTTTCCCCAGCTCGACTTGGGAGAACCCAAGTTGAGCTGGGGAAGCGACTTCTGGGTTCCTGGCGGGCCGCTTTTTACATAGAAAATGCAGTAAGATATGCCAAAAGCAGCCTCAATTTGTGTAACGTGCAAATTACGGCTGCTTTTAACATATTTTATGGCATTTTCTAGATAAAAAGCAGCCTTCCAGGAACCTGGTAGTCCGCTGAGCAGCTTGGCGTGCGTTCGCTTTCAGCCCGGCTCGGTGGGTGCAGCAGTGGCGTCTGCCGAGCCGGTAGCAGATCAGGTCGCTGGCTGCGGGATTGCCCACCACTAGCCAGGGCCATCCAGGTTATTTGAGTTGGAGGACAACATGGGGACAACCAGCACCCTATTGTTGTACTCCCTCTCATTGTGGTGTAACTGTCTCCCCACTCCGTATCTCTCTCTGCCCTGAATAACCGTGATGGTTGCCCCCGGACTCCCCCCAACACCTCCCCCCTTCTTTGAAAAACACATCTTTTGTATTACAGACAGGCATTACCCTCCCATGGTAGTTATTGCAGGCAATCCTGCAGGCCCCAATTGAAGCAAGCAGTCCCCCCCCTCTGATCAAGCAGGGGGATAGGCCCTTGCCCTCATGTACCCACGAAGTGGCTCCCCCAAAGGGGCAGCCCCCTTTGGTGTTGCCCCCTTTGGCGTCGCTCCTATTGACAGCAGCTCCCACCGCTGGCAATCACACCCCCACTGGGGCCTGCTCTTTATGCCCAGCTCCCAGAGTTGTTGCAGCTGGGAGTGGGGTGGCACTTTGCTGGACCTGAGTCTGCAAGGAGTCCCACACTTGGGGTTAGACCCCAGCAAGGCAGCAGCAACAGCACTGGATCATACTTGCCTTGCAATGCTGCAGAGCTTCCTCCCCTTGGCAGATGCGATGGAAAATTGCATAGGTGCTGGGAACCATGGGGACTACCTTTCCCATGGTTCCCAGGCAGGGTCTCTGAATATTGCAACACATGACCAAATCAGCATCAATGGATTAAAAGGGACCCTACTTGACCCTATGATTGCCCTTGCCATAATAAGGTAGGGAAAAGGCCCCTACTGCTGTAGGAAGAGCTTGTTGCAGCACTGCACTAGGGAATTATCTGTTCTACACATTATTCAACAACAGCTGGACCTTCAACAACAACGAAAATTGGGTTCCCTGAATTATTTCCAGAGTGAACAGGGAGGGTCTGACCAACACCTGTTCCAACACATAGTATGTCTTTGGTTGAAGAGAAGGTACTCTAGTGTTGGTAAGTTATATGAATAGAATAATCATAAATGCTAAGGTAAAACAAAATTGTTATGACAATTACCTTAACATTTAAGTTCTTATCTGCAGATTTTAAAAAATGCTAACCCGTGTTTAACGGTTTGTAGGCAAACTAGGGATAGGGTGGGGAAGAGAATTTGTTCGGTTTGCATTTTCATATGAACGTCATACATCCTTTATGAATATGTGAAATCGCATTTGCCTGACATTTTCAATACACTTCTCTGATCAAAAATCACGTACAAAATGTGTACATTAGAGGAAATGTGTCATTAGGGAAAATGCATACAAAAATTCATACACTGGCAAAAATTGCATATAAAGATGCCTATGTTAGGGGGGAAAGCTTGTAATTTTTTGTGTGTTTAGCAGAGTCACCCTACATTGCTATTTTACTTCACTAGTTAAAGATTACCAGTAAAGTAGTCTGTTCAAAAATCATTTTGCAGAAGAGGAAAGTTGTTAGTTTATGAAATGTACACATAAGAATTACACACGTTACTTGACTTTAGAAATTGCTTTTTAAGGAAATATATTACTAATCTGAAATTCTTTCAGTGTAAGTGAATTTTAAAAACCAACGTCCTTACCCACCCACCTCCACATTCCTACAGATAATTGAATTTTATTTTATAGCCATCTTGTTCCTGGGTGCAATTTAAATTGTCCCATTATGTTAGATCAATAAGTATTAAAGAAAACGTCTATGGCAAACAATGTACGAGTAGAGATCTGCTATGGAAAAAGAGGCTTTCTTTTTACTAGTACAAAGGCAGGCACATTCAGAACATGTAATTATCATATTGGCCTCCATTAAACGCCTCTTTGGCAGTGTAAAGAAGGTAATAAAAGTTTTTAAAAGGACTTTATCTTCGAAGTTCATGAAGCAGAAGAAAAAGAACCACCATGTGTAAAAAGTGCACATCTGCATAAGAGTCATGATTTTCTTTTCACCCCCTCTCCTCTTTAATCTCTGGAAGGGGCAGCAATAAAATACTGAAAGGGTCACTCTTCAGAAATTACTCATAAAGAAATCCTGAGTTTAAAAAATGGGTTATTTCTATGGCGATATGTAGAAAAGATGGGTAAAGCTATAACTCTGTCATGGAAAGTAAATGGAAGTGACTAAATATTTTTCTTAGTTCTTTTATTTTCAGCAAGAATATAAGAGACATGCTGGATCAGACCATGGGACCATCTAGTCCAGCATTCTGTTCACACAGGGGCCAACCAGCTGCCCATGGGAAACCCACAAGCAGGACATGAGTGCAACAGCACCCTCATGCCCATGTTCCCCAGCAACTGGTGTACATAGTCATATTGCCTCTGATACTGGAGGTTGCATATAGCCATCAGGACTAGTAGCCATTGATAGCCTTCTCCTCCATGAATTTGTCCAATCCCTTTTTAAAGCCCTCCAAATTGGTGGCCAATTGCCTGCAAGAACAATGGTTATGGTTACCATCCTGGTAGATGGGAAAAGCTGTCTCTTCTCCTTCTCTTCTTCTTCCTTCGTGTCTTTCTTCCTTTGCTTTCTCTTTCTCTCTCTCTCTCTCTCTCTCTCTCTCTCTTTCCTTCCTTCTTTTGCCCTTTCTTGGTAGTTGGGAATGTCATCCCATCCAGAGGTACTGACCTAATATGAGTTTTTTTATAGCCAGTGGCTAACTTCATGAAATCTGCCTCGATCGGTTTATTAAATAAATAAATATTCCATCCAGCTTTCGGTTGCTATATTTGTTAACACCATTACACATATCATTGCACATTATACAACAGTAATTTGTGTTTTTTTTAAAGTGCTCATATTTATGTGTTTTACCTTCTGTTTATATGACCTATAGCAGTTCAACTTCTCTTTTAGAACACTTCAGTTTGCTGCTTGAATGACAAACTCACTATTAAAATTTTAAGTATCTACTCAGGGCCTAAAAGCTCAGTTAATTATGAAGTTTTGTAAATCTTGTTAATGGTTGAGCTTAATCTTTCCTGAACACTGTGAAGAAAACACATATTTTAAATTAGGGTGTTGGGGTGTGTGTGTGTGTGTGTGTGTGTGTGTGTGTGAACAGTTTATATCTTTTAACTTCTATCTTCAAGAGTACCTCATCCAATCATGTGATAAATAAGTGTAGTTGGATGCTTATGATCCTGTCAGCAAATTTTATCATTTTGTCCTGCAATCTTAAATTTGAATATGAATTAATTCACACAACCTATTTCACATTTATTAAATGTCTGTGGTAGACTATATAAATTCCTGGGAAAGGGTGGCACCACAAAATATGATATTATACTAGCCTTGTAGGGCTACAGACAATATTCAGAAGAGAAAGCTGCTATTCTCTTGTAAACATAAAAAGGATTAGTAATCAGCTACCCTGTGCAGACAGTCATTGACTGGGTTCAGGCAGCATGATAACCGACACTCAAGGGTTGAGTATAGATTGTGTGTGGGTTGTCATTGAACCATGGGTTGTTGTTGAAACATGGGTTATCATGTTGTCTGAACCCAGTTGTGCTAATAAGCCATGGCTTGTTAACCATGAACAACCCATGATTTGTTGTTGGGTTATGAACTGTGGGTTGTTGACCATGGTTTGTTATCTCGGCTAGGTTCGGACAACACAATAACCCATGCTTCAGCAACAACCCATGGCCCAACAACAATCCACACTCAACCCTTGAGTGTGGGTTATCATGTTGTCTGAACCCAGTCACTGAATATGGTATTACAATTGTGGCTTGCACCACCACCTCCATGCACTTGCTGCACTTGCACAGATTGTAACAGTGGTAGAACATCTTCAGTTAAAGGATATCAAGAAGCAATGGTCAAAAACACAATCACCTGAAACCCTGGAGAGATGCTGCACATCAGAATACATACCACTGGGCTAGATGGACCAGTAAAGCAAATTCCTAACGTCTGCATAGGTGCCTACACACATAGACCTGATTGTGTTATCTATACACCGGAAAATTGCAGTTTGCAATTGAAGGTTATGCACATTGGGGTTCAATGCAAATGTTATGATCACAATTTTGACATCAGGTGCACAGAGAGGGCAAAGCCAACTGCTGCAGTGGCAATTCCCCCTTCAATACATTTCTTGACTGTCCTCATGGAGCTGGTATTTAAGGGTGCTTCCAGACAGACTCCTGGTGCTACCAATCAAAAGACATTGTGCAGCTATTCCATCTTTCCCTCCTTAATGGATTTTCTGTGATAGGAAAAAATGATGGAAGAAGTTGTGGGAAAATATGAGAAGGTTACAAGTGAAAGACAATAGGCCAGTTCACACGACACAAGGGAGGTTACTAAGCTGTGGTGGCTTGTGAAACACTCCCTCACGTGCTGATTGTGTGCTGTCCGATTTACCTAATCACCCTCTTCAGGTGACATCTGAACCTGGCAAGGGTGGGTGGCTGCGATGGTTACCAAAACCACACAGCAATCCTAGGACAGGCCAAGGGGATTTTGTGAATTGTTAGAGGAGTTTTTCATTCCATCATCCACACATTGATTTTTTTTTAATTGGTGGGGTGGTTTTTTTTTAGTGATGTACAAGGATTTTGTTCCACTTGCATTAATTTGCATTAGCATGAGTGTGAATTTGCGCAAATCCCCCCAAAAGTAAAATGGTCCACAAGTCTGTGGAATCCACATGACTCAGAAAAAGCTGGTCCACTGCAGAATGTGCAGGTCATATTCATAGATGTCCGAACTCATTTGAATCAGTTGTAGATTTCTCCAACAGCCCTAGCCTAGACACATGCAAATCTAGGATTTTTTTCAGTTCCATTGTAACAGGGAGCTTAACGCTTTTAATATTAATATTCAAAAAAATGCAATGGTTTTACAGATGAGATTAAGCTGAGGGGGGAAGCAAGACAAGAAACGAGAATGTGCTGTGCCTTTATAAGATTCAGCGAGTTACTGTTTCTCTTAGTAGAGGAGAAAAGGAAGCAACTGTAATATTTTTAGATGACTGTAAAAATCTCTAAGGAATCACAGTCTATTTACTTGTTCTGTGTTTGAGACAAATTCACCCATCAAAGATGGTATCTTCTTCATTTTTAATGTGTTTTCCAGTTCTCTGCCTTTCTGAGAACTATTAAACAGGTACAATATGTAACGTAATCATATGCTTGCTTTAAAACCAACATTTTCAGTAAAAAAAAGAGATATGGCATTTTATTACTAGGATTTGTATTTAGTATGTGATAAAATGGAAGGGCAGTTGTTTCATGTCTAATTAATGTGGGCCTTTATGAGCTAAGAGACCAGCTCAGTTACATTGTTTTGTTCCAGTCCTTTCAAAGCCTTTCAATAGGACCTAGAAGAGGGAAGACCCTATTTTCGTTCATGGGATTGTCAAATACAATTTGAGAGGAGGGGGGTTGCTCACCCTGACCAGAAGGGGAGGGGAAAGCCCTCCTGTGCAACTGGGTTTGCAGCATTATAGTCATTTTGCACAACATTCCTGAAGCAAATTACGGTTATAGTGTCATGGTTTCATTGATTTGGGGTGTATGTATGTGGTGGCTGGACCACGACCACACAGAATTGAAATCACAGTATTAATACTCTGGGAGCCCTGGGGCTCACTCTTTCTTCACATCCCCAGCTTCTTTGTGCACTGCGCCCAATGCCTCCCATTGCCACTCTCCCTACCACTAGTACCCTCGTATGGAAGCAGCTTACTTATCTTCTGTTGCAGTATGGCAGTGGTGCAGAAGAACTTCAGGACCAGCTGCCAAATCCGGCCTTCTGGGATTCCTCAGATGGCCACGCACCTTTCCCCTGACCACCTATCATTTGGTAATTTCTTGGCTTTTATGCATTTTCTGCACATTCTGAAAGGTGGGGGAAATGCATAAAATGCCTCTCCTAAGACTTAGTTACCTACTGGCAGTAAGAGTTTAAAGCTAAATTATGCTGCTATCTTTGGTATTTTTGCCCTGCCCCCTTTTGCCTTCAGCCCTGCCTACCACTGGAATGTGGCCCCCGAGAGCTTCTCCAAAATGGAATTTGGCCCTCAGGCTGAAAGAGGTTCAACACCCCTGCAGTATAGTATGCCTTTTCTCTCTGTATCTGTGTTCTCTCTTCTCCACTCACTCTTCCCTCTTCTTTAAGTTATTGAATCCTACCTTCTTCAGTTCTTCTTTGAAGCAAGCCATCTTTTTCAGAAGCCAGGTACACTGCATTGCTTAAATCCATTCCACAACCAGTTTGTGTATTGTGCTTAGTTAGACTGGGATTTTTATTTCTGATTTTGCAAATATATTATCATATGCAGTCCTTCGTATAAAAGGCAATGGAAGGTGGTAATTAGCACACATATGAAATAAATTAGAAATGCATAATAATTTATCTGCCTCTGTCGCGGATTATTTTTCCTTGTGTGCTATGTCACTTAATAGACAATATATTAAACCCATGCCCTTTTTACTGCTGTTATAGAAGAGATTATGAGTGGGGATGCTATGATAAGAAATGCATGGAAAGGGGGAAATGAATCTGAGGAAATTAGAAAAGGGACAAGGCAAAATGGGCTGAACCAATTAAATTGGAAGGAACCAATTAAATTGGAAGGAACAAAAAATATACATAAGCCCTCTAAGGTTTTCCTGTGTAAGAATGCACACATAAAGGCATGTACTTGCACTGTTACGATAAAAAGTCTCCTTCCTTTATCTCTCTCTCCAGCTTTCTCCTATCAAATGCCTTTCTGCTCATATAGGGTCAATATCCTTTTTTATCTTCAGCTTTGCAAAGGAATGGAAATGCTAGAAATACCTGTGTTTGGAAGTGTCTTTTTATAGACTTCAAAAAGGGTTAATCCTTGTGAATTCTGGAACTTAAAAATGTATAATAGGTGGGTTTGAAAGGCAAGCTAGAAAGGAAATACGAATATGCCATCGTACCTTCAGCATATGGCAAAGATCACTTTTAAATATACAGAGGCAGATTTTTTTTTTTTAATGGGTAGGAATGAATATCAAGCCAATGCTAAGTGATGCTCCAATAAGAAAATACCATTTTCAAATGTAAGCGACACAGAAATGATATTAAAGCTCCATTAGCATTAGCATTCCTTTGCATTTCCCATGGTACACATATTTGGGGGACACACACCCTACAAATGAGTTATACATGTAGGTTTTTAGAATGTAGATTTTTACATAACAGAATATGGATATGGTATCTTTAATGATGTAGTTTTAAATGTTATTATTTTAGTATGAATCAGTCTGTGTCAGTTTTGCATGTATTAATTCTTAAGTCCATTCCATCTAGTGTCTACATAGTTCTGCAATTTTCTTTAGAGTGCATGAAAATTTGCATTTATTTTTATATGCAAATTTCCTTAACCAACACAGTTTTGTGTGCAATTTCCCCCAATATATGCATTTTTTTTGTTTATAGTTTTTGAGCTGAGAACTGCATCACAAAAGTCAGAAAACTGTAGAATCTGAAGGCCAGGCCTGGGAAACCTCCAGGCCATTGGCCAGATACAACCCACAGGAATTCCCCATATGGTTCGCCAGCTTCTTCTCAGAACCTGCCCGCTCTCCCAGCAGGGAAATCTCTTACCTCCTATCAGCCGCTAATCAAAAAGAAAAGATTTTCCATGCCAGGGAGAAGGGGCAGTGCCTGGGGAGGAAGCTGCTGAGTGATTCAGTCCTGCTTACTTCTGAAGCTTGTCCTGCTTACTTGTGAATAGACATGCTGTTCATGCTTATTTCTGAATAGATATGGAAAGGCATGGAACAGTATACAATGCGGAGCAAGCACTAACATAAATTACATTGTGCTAGCATGAACTACTCTATCATAGTGCTGATGGTGTTAGGAAAAAATCAGGAAATTGATGCACCATCTAACACTAGTGGTGTTGCACTAGAGCAGTTTATGCTAGTGCAATGTAATTTACATTATCAATTGCACCCCACTGGATACTGACCTTCGTATTTGAGATGGTTTAAAAGTGCTGTGGAGTCCTGCTTACTTCTGAGTAGACATGCAGAGACTTGTCCTGATTACTTCTGAGTAGGTATAAAATTGGTAAGAATAATTTCTTGGCCCCACCCGCTCTTCCTTTGGTCACATTCACTTTGCCTTTGCCTCACTCCACCCCACAGAGATGGAATGCAGCCCCTGAGAGACTTTTCCCAGATTAGAATTTGGCCCTCTGAGTGAAAAAGGTTTCCCATGCCTGCCGAAGGATAACTGTGCTCCAATATTGGTCCAGGAAGTGAAAATTAGGTTGGTTTGCTTAAAAATGTGGACCAAGCAAGATTCTCTAGCATCCCTAGCTAGTGATGGCTCCAATATCAGGCGCTTTGATTGGTCCAAAATGCTGGTTTACAAGGGCATTAGCTATATGCACAGGAAACCCAAGATATTGTGAAAAATGGTTCAATGACGGACACAGAATAATGGCATGTAAACAGCAGAATTCAGATGACTGGCTGTCTTTAACTGTCTTGCCATCTGACCAGGTGGTGAAAGGGTGGATTGTCCCATTGTCCAAATGCAGATGTTTTGAGCTGAGAACCACTGAATGATGTTGGTAATGGAAGGGGAACAATCTAATGTATTCAATGTCAAAAGAGTTTAATCTAATGTATGTGGCATAAGAATTTAACCTAGAAGCCCATTTTCTTCCCTTGAATGCTGAAGAGAAAGCAGCAGATTTGAGACTGCTTGTGCTTCAGCCTTGAACACTGTGTACAGCAGAAGAGCCTGTAGCCATGGCAAAGACAAGTGCTTTGATTGATCCTTCAGCAAGCTTGGCAGAAACATCAAATCTGAAAAGCCCATTTGCTTTTGTTTATCTCCCATCAGACAATGGGATGCAGCACACATCGCTTCCAGAAAGACTTGGTATGGTCAGCTCTGTTGGCTTCATGAGGACGTTTTGTCAAAATCTGGCAACTTCTTTCTAATGTAAAACATCTTCTGCTACTACTAGCAGCAGATTTTGTTTGGCAGGCACTTACTGCATTTGCTTTTCAATTTGGGATAAAAAGGCACTGGAAATTTCTAAGATAATAAACCGAGTAACTCCTTGTCTCACCAAATAGAAATATGACATTATTGCAAACAGCAAGCCAATGATTCATTAGGCAGTTTCAACAGCTCCATGTAACAATAAATTGAAGCCATGATGATCTGAAGGAGAAAAACTGTATTATAATGTTGGCTTTACTTAGGAATAGAAAGGCACACCAAGTGAAATCTATGACTCCTTTGTGGAGGGCAAAAAGCAGGATATAAATGTTTGTATAATTAAAATTATCCTTCTTGTGATTCACCATGTAAATATTAATGTTAGGGGTGCAGTGGAGCCAAGGCTCGCAGGGACACAGCACCATCACTTTTTTATTAGCAGGGATGCTGATGTCATCTACCACCCCCTGCCCCAGAATTCCCCATCCCCCCAGAGCTTAGCTGCAATCCTAACATTAGAGCGGAAGAAATAAATTTTCCCAGCAACAATATATTATTCACTGTAGTAATGCTAAGTATTTTGGGGTGGCTTGATCTTGTATGGGCAATTAAAACCTTTTATTTATTTATTTATTTATTATATTTTTAAATCGCCCATCTGGCCGGCTACCGGCCGGCCATACATGAGGCATACATGAGGCATACATGGCTTGACTGGAGCTGCTCCAGGTTCTCGGTGACCGAGAAGCCATGAAGATAGCCTGATTGTGAAGTTTATAAAATGGCCTGAGAAACGGGGTTTTTGGAGGATGGAACCCTTCTTGTTCATCCCATCTTCTCCAAACAGGGAAGGCAGGCAACAGCTTCAGTATTCCTTTATTTTGTGACTTCTTATGCTGCTTTTGTCTGTATCTTCTCTATAATAATATACTTCTCTTTCAATAAATGCCTAGAGGGCTGCCCAAGGGCTGCCTAGATTGTTTGGTTTCACATTTCTTTGAAAAGTGCTTCATGCCAACATAATGAAGGGGAGCCCATAACCTTGGTTGGGGCAGCCAGGGTGATCCCAAGCCTTAAAGCTTAGTCCTTCCCCATCATCATTTGTGTTTATTTTGAGGCATCCAGGTGATCCTACCAAACAAGATGGTGGCAGTTATTTATGAACAGGATTGGACCACGTGTTTTACTCCCATGCACAGGCTCCCATTTTTTAAAAAACCAAAAACCTACAGGGCACACCATGGAACTCAGCCCTGTCACATTCTTCATGTAATGGCATAATTTGTGCTGTTTCATATTGGCTGTAAAACAAAAGGGCAACATTTAACTCCAACAGCATTTAGGTAAGGAGTAGGGGGGAAATGCTGTTTATTTCTTCCCAAAATAGGTGAAGTATGACATTTTGCTTTAGTCAAGCATAGAACGGGGGGGGGGGGGGATCCCTTCCTTCTGAAAGGCATCCTTGTTCTGATATCAATATATTGATTTTATTTTGGCACACCGGCAGCAAATGCCCCCCAGATTGATATTGTTGATTAAAATGTAGAGAACGAAAGTATACGACATAAACAGGACCATGAGGGTTATTTAGAGAGAAAACACAGGTGCACGTTATTATCCTCATCTGCATCATTACTGCAAGTCATCTTGCTGCAGAGAAGGACAGTCTTTGAGAAGCGATTCCCTTCATTTTATATTTAGAATTCAGGCTTGCTGAAATAGACCCTTGCCTGTACCCCCCCTCTCTCTTCCCAGTGTTTGAATATGGAAAAGCTGCTAATATGTGTGTGGCGGGGGCAGGAGGGCTTGATTTGCTGAGTTTTCATTCAAAATACGTTGGAAATGTCAATTGATCTGGTGGCTTTTTCTTATGTGTCATAGCTGTCACCAAAGCACTTTGAGAGCATAATAATAATGGTTATCAGTACACTGCATATTTGTGTCACATAATTAAAACTGGCCATGCAACCTCATCAGTATGCCTTTCACTGGCCTTGTGAACACTTTATTGAACAGAACTCAGTTTGTGTATACTCTGCTCCAACGCCCTACATTTTACACCAACGCAAGGGTCTTTTTTGTATCTGACTGAGAGGGGAGATTGAGAGGGAAAGAGGGGGGAACATGCAATGAGAAAGAATGCAAGAGACAGAAGCCCTTTTTGTCTGTTCACTCCTCCTGGCTAGCAGTCACACAGAGAGGGGGAGGGAGGTCTTGCCTACTGGCCTCACCCCTGCTGTCATGTCTCCCATTGGTTCTTGCCCTGCCATCCAAGCTTGGGAGGGGGGCTTCCTTCTGTAAAGCCAAGCGTGCTGTATGCACATAGGCCGACCTTCCCAAACCTGGTGAACGCCAGATGTTTTCGACTTCAACTCCCATCAGCCACAGTCAACGTGGCCAATGGTTAGGAATCCAGGGAGCTGTAGTCCAAAACATCTGGAGGGCATCAGACTGGAGAAGCCTGATGCAGACTCTCTCATGGATTGTGCCAAACCCTGCACAACCAGGTTTCCCAATCCAAAGGAGAGCCTACACACATACAACAGGCCCCCTTTACAGATGTTTGCCCCAATTCATGGCTGGCGGGCGACACAACAGTGGAGATGGCAGGTGCGGCAGGGCCACTCTCCCCTTCTACACAATTGTTTATTGCATGGTGTGGATACCTGAAAAGTGCTCATATCTTTCTGAATTAAGCTTCATTGGAGAGGGAGATGAACATGGAAGATCTGGATTCAAGACCCACCTTTCTCATAGACTTCCTTTAAAATCTCACCACCAAATTCAGAGATGTATAAATTGGCCTTCACGGTGGCTTCTCATGGGATGTATGAAACTACATTGGGGATCTTTTTGCAGGACATTCACTGGACTGCAAAGAGTACTAAGGGTCAGTTCAGCTCCTGTAAGTAACTATATATGCGGCTTAGGCTAATATACCAACTATGCCCTTAACTGGACAGAGATAGCCTAGCTAAATGCTTTGGTAACCTCACGTTTGGCTTACTGCAATGTGTTATACGTGGGGCTGCCTTTGAAAACGGTCTAGAAACTTCAGCTGGTTCAAAATAGGGCAGTGAGATTGTTAACAGGGACTGGCCAACGTGATCATATTATGCCAGTAGTTTTCCATCTGCACTGGCTGCCAGTCCATTTCCAGGCCCGACTCAAAATGCTGGTATTAACATCCAAAGCCCTAAATAGCTTGGGGCCAGGTTATCTGAAGGGTCATCTCCTTCCATATATATGTGCCCAGACCCTAAGATCGTCCTCAGCAGTCTTTCTCCAGGAATTCCCACTGAAGGAATTGAGGTGGGTGGCTACTAAGAAGAGGGCCTTTTCTGTTGTGGCACCCCTGTTGTGGAATGAGCTTCCCAGAGAGGCTCACCTGACATTGTGCACTTTTTGGTGACAGGTAAGGACCTTATTTTCTTATTTTCCTTGACATTTTACTGAGCACACATCTGCGTTTTACTTTATTGCACTGAGAACGCACCCACAACTTCTGTCCAGCAGGCAGAAGGCAAATAGTCGTACCTGTGACACTCATTGCAATAACCTTGATAGCCCCCACTCCACACCTCTGCTGGATTAATAATAATAATAATAATAATAATAATAATAATAATAATAATAATAATAATAGATGTTTGGTCTTATTTAAATTATTATCAGTGGGTTCGTTGACCGGACAAACTAAGTTATTTACAAATAGAAGGCAAGGAAGGATTAAGTGGAAAGCTATGTTAGTTGAGCCCCCTGGGAATGGACAATGGATAATGGGTAGGACAGGTGGCTGGAGGTCCAAATTGGCACTGGGCAAGTACATTGGGGGGCATATGCTGGAGTCGTCGGGCCACCCCACTGCTGGCAAGTGACCTCCAATGTTATTTCCCAGACCCCATTCTCGCTGTCTGTCTGTCTGTCTGTCTCTCTCTCTCACACACACACACACACACTAACTTTCTCACACAGTTACACATATACACAAAACCCCCTTCCCCTTTGGAAACCCCCACCCTGCACTGCAATTAGGCTATATAAAAGCCAGATTTCAGGGGAAGAGAGCAATTTTGAGAGGGGGCTCACAGTGTTGGACATGGGAGGTTTAGCCCTTCACTTCCAGTAGTAACCCCCACCAATTCTTCACACACTAATTACTTTTTAAATGGAGGCTTTTAAAAGCCTAAATGCAGTGCAGTGGGAGGGGGACATAGTGAAGAATTCTTATCTCTGTTCAGTGATTGGAGATAAGAGATTCTCTGGTCTGGAGGAAGAGAGAGTAGGACCTGGAGAGTGGGGGTGGACCTGGAGGAGAAGTTGGCAGGCTGGATAGGGACCCCATTTTGGCCATATCCAGCCTGCAGGATGGAGGTTCAAACTCCCAGGGGAAGGGAATTAAGGAAATGATGTAGTTTGAGCACCTCTGGGAATACAAGGAGCTGAGTCGCTATGAGCCTGGCTCAATATGCACTTTCTAGACTTACGCTCTGTTTTTTAAAACTGGATTTTAAAATTGAACTAAAAACCTGAATTCCTAATTTGTACTTTCTTTTAGGAACTGCACGTAAGGACCTGAAATTGAGCCTACACTGAGCCTGAACTGAAAGCTGAGTCTACACTTTTTGTTTTTCTGCAGACTTTCCCACTAGCCGAGTCTGCACTGTAGCCCTTGCCAATGTAGAGCTGTAACTTAGGTTTAACCTAAGTATCTGGTCGATGTTTTCTGCAACCACACCTGCTTCTCTACTGGCTACATGAATTGTCAGTTTCTGCAGGATTTTCTCCCCTAGGATTTAGCTCCCTTTCCTGTGCCCCCCCTTTGGTCTTCAGCTGATGATTTATAAATTAAATGATGACCTAAATGAATTACATAAATGAGTAGCCTTTACCTTCTCCTCATGTGTGTGGTGAACTTCTTTTTATCCTGACTGTGTCATGGGGATCCTCCTCGTGTTTGGTTAACCTCCTCACTGAACACATTTGCCTGGTGCCATTGTCGTTTTCTTTTTTTTCTTTTTTTAATTTCAAACATTATATAAAGCAAATACAAAAACACCCCCCACATACATACAACTCCAAAGGTGCACTCATCACCACGGGACCAAGAAGTAATAATAATCCATTATTATTCAATATTCCAAAAATACATCATATCTTGACATGGCTTACTCTCCTTTCCCTTTACTAAAACATAATCTAGGAATGATCCCCATATATCCTTGAAATAATTTTTCTTTAATTGTTCCTTTTTACATTTGATACATGTTAATTTATCATTTAGAGCAATATCCCACACCTCTTTGTACCAGTCTATAATTAAATACTTATTGTCGTTTTCTTTCAGCCACTGTGCAAAGTCTGTTTGGTTCACTTTAATGGCAGTTAATATTCATTTACTGTTAGCTGTTGTCTTCTATTTGTTTTTAGGCTTTGTCATTTAATTTGTTCACTTGTTCAATTTGTTTTATTTTTGGTATTCTATAATGTCGTTCCTTGTATTTGTAAGCTGCCTTGAGGTGATGAATGATGGAAAGGCAGGATATACATAATTTCCGTGCATACATACATGTGTAATCACCAATTAACTCTGAGTATGGTGGGGCAGCCATGTGCATTTTATTTATGCAGTACAATGTGTGTGGGTTGTTTTTTTTAAGATTTCAAAACACATTTTCCTGTCCTTTCCTTCTCTGAGGTGCATTCCTTTTGTTCCACCAAGGGTTATATTTTCACCTGTTGAAAAATAATATCCTGGGAAGCTTTAAGTCAATACTCATAAAAACACAATCAAAATAATGTGGCAGATATAGGTGACCATTATGAGTAGAAATGCTTTTACCTGGTTTTATTGTCCTCTGTTTTGTTTTTTAGTTGTGTGTGTGCAGAAGGCTGGACAGGACAACACTGCGGTGAAGATATAAATGAATGTGATTCTGAACCATGCTTGAATGGAGCCACCTGCTATGAGTCCACAGTCTACGGGCAATTTTTGTGTGTTTGTCCTCCATTTTTATATCGGACGAATTTGCCAGTATCGCTACAACCCATGTGATGCCCCCTACAATCCATGTGTAAACAACTCTACTTGTTTGGCGCAGGTTGATGGGAAGCCGTTATGTATCTGTCAAAAAGGTAAATGGTACTACTGAATCGAACTGCTGCATGCTACACGTTTTCGAATATTGTCTATTTTGTTGCCTGCTGAAGATGTCTTTGTTCCTAGAAGTCTTCCTTGCTGATCAGCTACAGTTTTAATGTTACCCTGTTTTTAATGCACTGCTGTTCTTCTTTTATCTGTTTTATCTTTTTATTGTTCACTGCTCCAGAATCTGTCCAGATTTGGAGCAGTATACAAATGCTGTAAATAATAAATAAATAACTGGGATAGAAAGAATAAAAAAAGTGAATGTGGGAGAATGCGAACCAGACAGATTTGAGCATCCCTATGTTTTTCAACCACAGTTTGTCCCCTATCTGGCTTTAGGTCATGACCTACGGTAAATGCTGTATACTTCGATCTTTCTAGGGGATATTTTGTACATTTTACTCACCTACCCAACAGACTCATCTGAGAGGCCAACAACCTCCTCCTCACCCATGAGCCATACCTCTGCCCTCCTCTCTTCCTTTCTTGCCAGTGGTTCACCCTGGCTGACTGGCCTGCCTGAAGCTCACACTCTGCTCTTCCACCTGAGAGGAACTAGAGGTACCAAGCATCTATATTTTAAAAGGCCAACACCATTGCACTGTGTTGCAACAGTTACACAATATAAGCGTAAAAGTGTAAAGCAACAAATATATGTGCTGGTGTGTATGTTAGGCAACTCAGCTTTCTCTATGCTGCAGAGGAGTCTATTTGACCTCCAACATCATCCCTAATCAATCAGAATAATGCCAGGACCCACAGACTGGCAAGAGGTCAACTGCCAACTAAAGACACAAGGCACCATAGATTTGTTATCCCCTTACGCATGTGTGGATATAAGGCCTGGGGACTCCAGGCTCTATTGTAGTTTTGTTGCCCTATAATCAACAGCCAATATGGAGCACAGTGGGCACAGTGCAATGGTGTTGGCCTTTTAAAATATAGATGCTTGGTACCTCTAGTTCCTCTCAGGTGGAAGAGCAGAGTGTGAGCTTCAGGCAGGCCAGTCAGCCAGGGTGAACCACTGGCAAGAAAGGGAAGAGAGGAGGGCAGAGGTATGGCTCATGGGTGAGGAGGAGGTTGTTGGCCTCTCAGATGAGTCTGTTGGGTAGGTGAGTAAAATGTACAAAATATCCCCTAGAAAGATCGAAGTATACAGCATTTACCGTAGGTCATGACCTAAAGCCAGATAGGGGACAAACTGTGGTTGAAAAACATAGGGATGCTCAAATCTGTCTGGTTCGCATTCTCCCACATTCACTTTTTTTATTCTTTCTATCCCAGTTATTTATTTATTATTTACAGCATTTGTATACTGCTCCAAATCTGGACAGATTCTGGAGCAGTGAACAATAAAAAGATAAAACAGATAAAAGAAGAACAGCAGTGCATTAAAAACAGGGTAACATTAAAACTGTAGCTGATCAGCAAGGAAGACTTCTAGGAACAAAGACATCTTCAGCAGATGCCGAAAACAACACAGTGTCGGAGCCTGCCTGACCTCCAGAGGCTGGGAGTTCCATAGAAGTGGAGCCACCACACTGAATGCTCTTCTCCTGGTAGACTCAAATCTGGTCATAGGTCCATGTGGAACCACCAGGAGAATGACCTCTGATGACCTCAATGATCAGGCAGGTTGGTAAGGGAGAAGGTGCTCTCTCAGGTTTATGAAGAAAATTGTGGATTAGGATAAATTGTTGTAAAAAAAAATGGAATGAAGTTCTCACACATCCCTGACCATTGGGGAGCTTGAGGTAGTGTCAGCCTGTGTTTCCTTTTGTGCACATGGGCAAGTTTTGTGCCAGCTGCAAGGAAGATGATGGTACACATGTAGGCCAGGACAGAATGAAGCTGGAGCTGCAAGAACAGCCCATGCCAAAGCGCCACTAGGTTCCTCTCTTGCCTGGAGATACAGCTGGGAAGTTGAAGCAGTTCAAGTCACACCTTACAGATCCTGACCTAGAATGATTGTAGGTCAGTGATGGTGAACCTTTTTGAGCCCGAGTGCCCAAACTGCAACACAAAACCAACTTATTTATTTCAAAGTGCCAACACTGCGATTAAACCTGAATACCGAGGTTTTAGTTTTAGAAAAACAACTCATACAGTTGTCCGAACTAATTAACATCTTTTGTCTTTAAAGAAAAACACAATAACAGAGCTTTCAATGATACAGTTTTTTGTTGGAAAAAAAATCAATCGTCTTTTCGCGATCTGGTGACCAATGGCTCCAGTGCCCACAGAGAGGTCCCTGCATGCCAGCTGTGGCACCCGTGCCATAGGTTCACCATCACTGTTGTAGGTGGTGAAAGGAAATTGAATCAAGGGAAGAGCAGAACAGAATATGACATGCCAAGTAGGGAAGAGCAAGCCTGTCAACCTCAATCTAGGTCAAGTTCTCATTTGTCCACCTCTCAGCTCGTTCCCCCCTGATTCTGCAGTGGATTACGAGCCTTTCGTTATGCACAAAATTTTATACCTATTTTGGTGTGCATTTTTTCAAAATGTGCACATTTTTGTTTGCATGTATCCATTGACTAAAGCATGTGTTTGTACATTTTTCAAATACACATTTTTTTTCAAACGTATGCATGTTTTCGACTGCATTTTTTGGATTTGCAAACTCAGAAATTTACGGATTTCTGACTGCAAATGGCATTTGGTTTTGCATTTGGTTCTGGGACCTGTGAATGGGCTAATCTGGCATAAAAATGCACACCCAATGAATTTCTCACCTATCCCTAATGCAGTTTTTTGGAATGCCAGGAGCGCAAGAGGTGATAGAAGTTTGTGCATTTGCTGTGATAATGTTTCCAGGTCATATGGCTTGAATTCTAGGCAGGATTCTACAAAACCTGCGTCCCTTCCCATATCTTAGTTCATGTAGGGGTGAGATAGCAAGTGAAGCCAATGATCCTGTCCGTTCATCTCGCTCTATTCAAACGGTGGCTCTACTCATGCTGTGTGTGTGTGTCTGTGTGTCATTCTATAAATGTTCAAAAAATCTTCAGTACTTACTTAAAACTAAATGTGCTGCTGATCAGAAATGTAAATGGTTTCAAGATTATAGCCTTATAGCATATCTGTGATATTACTTTCCTAATGACTCCTCTTCTTTAACTTTTCTTATTTTATAACCATAAAAATAAATTTTAATATTTTGAAGGAAACAAGCGTCTATACCAGTGTTCTCCAACCCAGCAAGCTATGCTGGCTGGGGCATGCTGGGAGTTGTAGGCCAAAAACATCTGGGGACCCAAGGTTGGAGAACACTGGTCTATACAAAACCCAGCATCATTAAATGCAATCTCTGCACAGAAAAAATATAGGCCATGTTACAAACAGACAGCTAATAAGATGAATAAAATTTCAAACAATGATGATATATAATTGGAAGCCACCAAGGCAGCGTTCACTCTCTTGCCTCTTGGTACAATGGCATGCCAGAACCAAGATTTCTTCAACATCAATACTGACTATATAAAGGTTTTCTACTCTCTTGTAGCAAAGTCACAAAGAGTCACAAATATTCAATTGTATGCTGACAAGTATGGTATGAGAAAGATCTATCCCACCTCTGCATTTGTTTATATACGCTCCAAAGCAGCGATATGCCCTCTTTAAGTTCTGCTACCAAACCTTAACTGATCTATTCTATCACACACTGTCGGGTTCAGTATTTTGGAGACTTCATTAATCAGCACTTCTTGATCAACAAAGATATCCCTGAAAGAATTATGTAAAGGCCCATTTTGGATTGCCTCAAGGACCCAGAAGATTGAACAGGCAAAGCAATCATGAGTGTATCTAAGATAAAAATAAAAATACCTCAGCCTGTTGCAATCCTTGGAGAATTCTGTGCATATAGAGACCATCCCCATCAGGTTCATTAGCTTACCCATCCTCCAACAATCCTGGGAAAGGGCCACCATAGTTTTAAAAATTCATTAATACTGAATTCCATAAATGGAATCAAAATTGGTTTTCAGTGCTCATATGGGAATATCCCATCTTAACGTCATGAATAAAGTTCTAGATTAAAAGATATTTGATGTTTTCCTCTGATAAATTCAGCATGATTTTAGATCAGGGCATGGGTGGTATTTGTCTTCTGTCACTGCTTGCAAGCAGGAAAGGCTATTTATTATTTGCTATTGATTGGGTAAATATTTGCATCTAGAAGTTCACAAGGTTTGTGTCAATTCAGTAGGTAGTACCTGTTTACTTACAGAGAAGGCTGCAAGGTCAAACCATTGAAAACACAACACAGAAAATATCCCCAGGTCTCTTCTAAACAATACCCTGCTTTGCTTGGAAATGTGAAAAAGCCACCTTGTTGTTGTTATTTTTAAAAAGTGTCCTTCTTCAGGGCTGTATCAGATCATTTCCATGCACTATTGATTTATAATTTGTATCCTGAGCTAGACTGATTTGCATGACCACCAGCAGCAAGTAGTTGCATTTAAATGTGCCTATTACTCTAGTGCACACACTACTAAATATCATTACCATAACAATACATTAGCACTAAATGTATATTTGTAGGCACCCAATTAATATGCCAATTTACAAAACAGCTTGCTGAAAAATAAAAAAATCATTCTGTTTTATAACTTGAATGAATAAACTATATTTGCAGCCCAAGACATGAATTAGGATTTACATGATGATGTTTTCTGAAGACTGCTTTGTGCAAATAATGTAGAGATTGCAAATTGATTGCAGCTGATGATGTTAATTTGTAATAATGTTGCTAATGTTTTTAAAATGTGCTAACAACTTTAAGTATCAGATAGAGACTTTAAAAAAAATATTGCCCAGTCAGTTCTCATTTCTTTTCGCTAGATCACGTTAAATTAGCTGAAAATGTGGCCCTAGCTGGCCTCTGTTTAATTTCTGTAATTTCCCACACTATCAGTGGTATTACCCTTTTGGAATCAGAGGGCCTGTTCTAGTGCTATGTCAAACCAGTACAGACAACCAAACACCTGAAGATTAATTCCCTTACCTCATAGTAACTTAGGTCATCTGTATCATTTGAAAAGTGGTAAGGAAAAGATGTGTAGGAGAATGTGAAGTGAATTATTGTATGTACGGGCTCCTTAGTCCTACTTGGGCATTCCAGTCCTATCCTCCATGTGATTAGAATCATGGGAGAGACAGCAGAGATGAGTATGCAAGCTCCACCCCCTCCATTCACTCCCCATAAAATGAAAGCATCTGTAGCAGGGAGACTGCTCTATTCGTGTAGACCGCCAGGGTGTTTTACAGTCCTGATCTTCCAGGCCTCTGCAATGTGTGAGGAGTCGACATGAGTAGGGCAGGCTCCCCACAGCAGACGTTCACCCTCCAACTCATCAAGTGGGATGGGCATGGACAGCCAAACTGGACCATCCATCTTATTTTTTGGTCCATCTTATTTTTGTGCTTGCAGCAGCTGAAAAAAAACAAACACCATCACAACAGCAGAAATGGCTGCCAGGCCACATCGGCAATAACTGTGCATGGGCCAGATTACATTTTCCACACAACCACATATGTCTCCAGATATGTTCATGTTGAGATATCAAGGGTAAACAGGTGCCATAGTAATGGTATTGGAAGGAGGGGTATTATTTGCAGGCTAGGGATGGATGGATCAGCTTATTCCCTGTCCATGTCAGTTTCACATGCTAATACAGAAGTCTACCCTGTCCCATTAAAAGAAAAAGATTGCACAAAAATTCACATATTTATCAAATTTTGTGCGTGTTATCTTAAAATGCACATTTTAGATGCATTTTGGTATGTTTCTTGAGCTGAAAACTGTATCACAGAATTTGAAGAAGTGTAAAAACCAAAGGAATACATCATATCATATTTTTTCTCCTCCGTAGTGAGGTACTCTCAAACTGGCTAAGAGAATCCAGCAAACAATCAGAATTCAAATAACAGTAATCCATATCACTAAAAGCGTAAGAGGCACAACACAACAATAAGTACAAACAGCATGAGAGAGAACTTCAAAAACCAGTCAATAATAATAATACTTAAACAACTTATACAGCAACAGAGTTGCAAGTTTGCTGAAAGAGAAAACTTTCAAGTGCCAGCGGGACACCAGCAGCAAATAATCTAAGTTCTTGGGGCAGGGAGCTTGACAGAAAAGGCCCTCGTGCCTTGCCAGCAGTTGTGTCTCAGAAGGCCTTGGCATGCACAAGAGGGCTGTATCAGCAGAATTTATATGCTACCTTTTGGGGCCAAGTCTTCCTAAGGCAGCTCACTTAAACAATTCAAAACATAAAATATAACTAAAACAATCTCATTACAATTGTAAAACTAAAAAACACACGCACAACAAAACAACAAAAACAAAACAGCAATCTAAAAGCAATATACAGCCCAGTACAGCAATTCAGATAAAACAGATTAAAATAAAGACAGCAACAATTTAACCAATTAAGTATCTAGCCCAGCACCTAATTAAAAAAAAAGATAGAAACAAAAGTTTTTAAAAGGTTTTTATTGTTAATGTCCTCATGGCAGTTTGACATGACCAGTCTCTCTACTAAACCACAATACTGAAAAGTGACGTTCTGCTTTTGAGGCTTTTCATCTTTCTTTAAAAAAAACAAATAAAAACCAGCTAAGTAAATGGGAAAATAAAATGGCAGCACACATCAGCATTGAGATCTGCATCTTGATTTCATATGCTCGCATCAAGTGTTCATTCGACAGGGCACTGAAAGGGAGATGGAATAGTAAATGTAACAAGTGCCTTTGTCTAAGGAGAAATGTGTATCGTGGATTGCTGATAAAGTAGCAAGAAGTAAACCTAACCCATTTTCTAAAGTTGCAGTGAATGAAATGTATTAGATAATATATATTGCTTCTCTCTCTCTCTCTCTCTCTCTCTCTCTGTACCAGAGATTGCACGCCTCCATGATAAGAATGGCATTACTTATTTTTATATTGTTCAGAAATAGATTTTGGTCCTTTCATAAGGCCCACTTTAGACGGAAAGAACCTGGAGGAATGTCATTTCATGCTGAAGTACTGACTTAGTACTGGAGATTATCTCCCTATGTTTCCTACTCAATAGCAATAAAACACACTGCCTTGAACTTTGAATGCTCTTTTGTCGATATGTTTTATTTTCGTCTGCTCAGACAGCCAGTCTCAGCAGCAGTCTTTCTCTAGTGAGAGCAGCATCTTCCAAGATAAGTTATTTGATCTTCAGCATCTGTATGTGCTTTCGGAACAGATTCACACAACTCTGAAAAATACATGACAACAGCTAGGATGAGGTTGTGTGAAATGGCCATCACAGGACTTCACTAGTGGCTAAAGCTTTCTTATTACATTAATGCAGTACCCAGCACTGGCAACAAATTTAACAAAGTGATACTCTTATTGTATGGTATTTAACCACTGTGGTTGTGAAGCACTTTTCAAACACTGTGTGTGATGCTGTCCTGTTGAATAACACAGGGTTGTTGTGAGGATAAAATGGAGGAGGATTATGTAAGCCGCCTTGGGTTCCTTGCAAGAAAAAAGGCGGGGTATAAATATAATAAATATAAATATAATATAATAAACAGAAAAACTTGTAGCATCTTGTGACAAACTATCAAATCTTCTAAAACAAGGGTCACTGCACTAAAATATACAATGAATAGTAGAGCAAATGAAAACGCCAGTGCCAAGCTTCTTCTCCCACCACTAGTGGCTAGATATTTGCACTGCAAAGGGCCCAGATTAGTGTTGTATTGATGAGTCACATGGTCAAGTGACAGGACTCAATATACTCAGTTCACTTTACAAAACTCTTATCTTACATTGCCTTAAATGATCAGAGAGTGAAATCTAACTGAGACTCTTCTAGCTCACTCCAAAGTAAGCAATTAAAGGGCTAAGCTACACACTATGTTAAATAAGTAGCGCTGCTGATCCTCACCTATTTGTTTACCTTAGTGTAAGTGTGTGGGGCCCAATCCACATCGAGACCACCACATGTAGGTAGGGGAGGTTTAAACCTTCCCACCCAGTCACTTTCCCTCCCAAAATTCCCACACACATACTGTGAGGACTAAAAAAAAAGAAAACAACAACACTCCATTGGTGCCAATGGGGGGTGGGGGTGGGTTAGTCCCAGCAGTGGGATTTGGGAGGGAAGAGGCTAACCTACCACATTGTATACCCCTCTTCAGTATTCATTCACAAAATGGTTTAGAATATAAAACATGGAATTAGTTAAAAACAAACAACTCAGTTAAAACCAATAAACTAAAATAATAAAACTACTCAAGATGTGATAGCTTGCATTACCATTGGGGGACTGACAAGGTTCCACCTGTACCAGGACACCTTGATCAGCTCCTTAAAGATATCTGCCTCTTTAAGCGCCCCTTCTGTATCAGGATGCCAATTCTCTGCCTCTTTACCTCCTCTTCCCAGTAATGTGGGATTAGGCCCTTGGCGTGGTGCAAAAGATACTCCAACAACAACTGAATGTTAACAATAACTGTTTACTGTAGTAAATATTGGTAAAGTAGAATCACATTAACTTAGGGTAATTACACAAATAGAGCTGTAAGATTACAAAAAGCAAGAATAAGGGAAATAAAAGGAAAAATAACGCAAGGTTCTCTAACCTAGCTACACGGTCACCTGTAAGCCTCAGTTAAGAGATTCCTTCTCCAGCCTAGCTCTGGCTGTTCTGCATTCTTCAGTGAAATTCAGACCCTGCTTCTCCGTCTGCTTCACGCTCTGCAGCTTCACTCTCTCCAATTTCGTTCTATCCCTCTGCCACACACTGCAGCTCCAGATCCACTCTTTATATACACTCCCCCCCCCCAGACCTAGAAGGTTACAATCCTGTGACCTCAAACTGGGGAAATGAAACTTAACTCTATTAAGGGGAAAATGAAACTCACAAACTCAGGAGATGTTTGGGCCTACAGGCTTCAACTAACTCAGGCCTGCGTAGGCCTCAATCCTTCACAGGGACACTTTTCACAAAATCCTGTCCACTCACCCTTCCTCAGGTGAAAATGTCCTGGTAAGGAGCTGATCTCTTTCGATACCCATTTCTAGGAAAAAAACCTGTCCACTGTGATGCCTACGAGAAAGGGAAATCTTTGTGGCGAGGTGGAGAAATGTCCTCCTTTCCGACTCCAGTAGGTCATTACTGAGATGCCCGATTAAATCTTATCATACAGAAGATTTTCTTTGCTTTTGGAGATAGCATCCCTCTTTTTAACGAAGCATTTCTAAGCCTTTAGAACAGGCTAAAAATTCCCCAGTAGATTTAATCAGATGCTCACTTCTCCCATTCCATTCTATTTATGCCCCTGTGTTACAAAATTATTAGACATGTAATATTCTCCAAGGGGAAGCATTTCCCGTTATGTCTGAGGGATGAAAATGCTTCAGGTGTTTTAAAGTTCCATTTAGAAGGCATTCGCCTGGGTCTTTGTTATCACTGATCCTGACATTCAAACTGAGTAGAGAGATCACTGATCTGTACTTGTTTCGTCTATCTTTCAGGATTTGAAGGTACTTACTGTGAAATTGACCACAATGAGTGCATCTCCAACCCATGTAAAAATCAAGGCCGCTGCGTGGATGGGGTTAACAGCTACAGGTGAGGAAAATCTGACAGCTGCCAGATATGACTTGGGAACTATTTCAGACAAAGACAATGGATTATAGCTGGCATGGTTTTAGATGATTTGTGAATGATTACTTCACAAATGTTACCTTCAAAGCTCCTCAATTATCTAGTGTATGGTGGTGATCAGCATAATCAAGTATTCTGGCACAAGTGCTTTGTTAGTTATCTAATTTATTTATTTTTTTGATGATGCAGTAACCCAAAAATATGAACATAAGATTTTTGTTTCTCCTGGTGTTAAAAGATTCTTTGCAGTTCACTCAATGTCATCCTTCTCTCCAGGTGCTTCTGCAGAGATGGCTTTTCTGGGATATTGTGTGAGGTGGAGATTAATGAGTGTGTATCAAGCCCCTGTGCAAACAGTGGAACATGCATAGATCTTACAAACAGGTTTGTGAGTAGAACCAAGTTTAAGGGAGGGAGGGATTAAAGAAATAAGTTCTGCCTTTGTACTAAAGCTGCTGATACAGCACATGTATGCCGTATGAGAGAAAGTAGGTAGCTTATACTAACTTGGAGATCTATCTTTCATAGTCATGGCCTGGCTAAAAAAAAGGGATTAAAGCTCTCTTTTTTTTGAGGGGTGTGTGTGGACAAATTCAGGAGAATAGATCTATCAAGATGCATGAGCCACAAGAGCTAAATGGAGTGGGGCCTCCATGTTCAGGGGTGGTATACCTCTGTATAACAGCCAGGTGCTGGGGATCAGGGTTGGGGAACCCCATTCACCCAAAGGGCCAAATTCAATTCCAGAGAAGCTCTCAGGGTCTGCATTCCAGTGATGGGAAAGGACGAACGCAAAGGTGACAGGGCCGAAGGCAAAAGGGGCGGGACAAAAATACCAAAAATGTCAGTATATTGTAGTTTAAAGTTCTTATTTTCAGTAACTAAGCCTAAGGAGAGGCATCTCGACCTTTCACGGGAAAGCCACTGAATGACCAGTGGTTGGGGGAAAGTGATTGGGGCCAGGGTGTGGGGATGGGAGCCACCTGACTTACTCCCAGGTAAGTCCCACTAACCTCAATGGGACCTACTCCCAGGTAAACATCTATGACAGGGGTAAGCCCAGGAGCCAAATCCAACCAAGCTGGGGCCCCAATCCATCCCTCTAGGGCTCTCTAGATGATCATACCCCATTCCCCATATCACTAGGTAGTTCCTGCTTTTCCTCCCACCCCTCGATTGTTGGGTGGTTTCTCAGCATTTGCATCCTTTTCCCACCATTCTAAAAGGTTGAAATGCCATCCTAAAGCTTAGTTACAGGAAGAGTTTAAGCTAAAATATGGTGGTATTTTTGGTGTTTTGGCCCCACCCCTTTCACCTTTGGCCCACCCACCACCAGAATGTGGCCCCCAAGAGCTGCTCTGAAATGGAATGTGGCCCTTGGGCGGAGAGATGGCTGCAACAGAGACCTGCAAGCCCAGCCAGCATTTGGGGCACACTCCAGGGAGGGAGGAAGGGAGGGAAGGAAGGAAGGGAGGGAAGCTGGTAACCTACCAACTCCAGCCAGCTTTTCCCCCTCCCTGGTTGCTCCTTGTGGGACTGGGGCCCTGCTTCCCATTGAAGTCTGCAGCAGCCAGGGGGAGTTGCCTCTCCTTGGACTGATTGGTGGACCTGTGCCAGCTGCTCTTGCCAGGGCTGAAGGCGCGTGAGTGATAGCAGAGCTCCGCGTGTGCTGGATGGGAGAATTAAAATCCTGTCTGTGCATAGAGGCCCATTATTCTACACACAGATCTCCAGATCTCACCCCCCCCCACTGTGCAGCGTTCCAGCGTGTCGGTTTGCAGCTGCTAGCCAGCTTGCCTGTAATCCAACTCCAGCTTGTAGCTTCCCCGGTTTGCAGATTAATCCAAGTAGCAAGGAAACACTCTGTAAGACCACAGGTCTATTTCTACCTGTTTATTCACTTAGCAAGTAAAGTTCTACAGAGTATACATTTCCTAGTTACAGTCCATGTGCAGATTACAATGCATAGCAAGCATTAGTTCCAGTGGAGTAGATTGAGCTTCACTCCACTTCAGCAAAGACGTTACATTGTTGCAAAGTCCAGCAAGCAATAGCCAGAAGAGAGAAAGAATAGAGAAAGCAGTCCTGCTCTTCTCTAAAATGGCTTCAGACAGAATAAACAAGTTAGCACGTCATCAGAACATACAAACCATGTGACTAGCTCATAATGATCCCAGGATCTAGCTTTCCCATGTTCTTTCATGAGAAAGAACACGGGAAAGTAGAAAGACACAACATACTTGTTTACCGCCATTCTGTTCCTCTCCAAGTGTAAACACTGTGCTACAGCTGGTCAATGTGATTCATATCACAACAAGGGCAACATCTGCCGGCCCGAGGAGCGGGGCGGCGATGCTCCGGCGGCGACGTTGCCGAAGGGGAAGATGCCAAAGGGGGTTGCCCCTTTGGGGGGAGCCACTTCGGGGGGAACTACAAGGGCAAGGGCCGCCCCCTAACATTTGCCTATGTTGGGGGGGATTGTTTTCCCCTTCCCCTGAGGATGTGCCCTGGAGGGCAGTTATGCGGTCTTGTGCGGGGATGTGTGGGGGCTCCAATTGGTGTAGTGATGGGTAGGGGGAGATATGGTGTTGGGAGGAGGACTAGCCAGGTAAGGGGAACACGGCCCAGACAGTTAATTGCTGTGCCATGTTCCGTCCTCCTCACACCCACAGGTTTGGTGGTTGCCCTAGTATCAGCCTGCCCTCAGGTCTCCAGATGCTGCTTCTGAATGCCAGATCGGTCCAAAATAAGACATGCCTCATCCATGACCTAATAGTGGATGAGGTAGCCGATCTGGTATGTATTACTGAGACCTGGGTGGGTGAGCAGGGAGGGGTTAGCCTCTCCCAGCTCTGCCCACCAGGGTACTTGGTGCAGCATCAAGGTAGACCTGAGGGCTGGGGAGGGGGCGTCGCTGTGGTCTATAGGAATTCTCTCTCTCTCTCCAGGCTCCCTGTCCATCTGACTACTGGTCTGGAGTGTTTGCACCTTGTGTTGGGCCAGCAGGACAGATTAGGGATTCTGTCGGTGTACCGCCCACCCCGCTGCCTAATAGACTCCCTAGCTGAGCTGACAGAGGTGGTCTCGGTGGCGATGTTGCGGTCCCGCATGCTGCTCCTGGGGGACGTTAACGTCCATGCCGAGGGCACCCCATCTGGGGTGGCTCAGGATTTCATGGACTCCATGATGACCATGGGACTGTCCCAACATGTCTTCGGCCCAATACATGCAGCAGGCTACACTCTAGATCTGTTTTTTTCAGCCGGGCATGGGGATAGTGATCTGAAGGTGGGGGACTTTGAATCGGTCCCTTTGTCTTGGTCAGATCACTACCTGCTGAGATTTAGACTGACAGCAACTTTCCCCCTCTGCAAGCGGCTGGAGTGCAGATGGAGAAAAACTCCTAGTGGATGCAATTGAGCCCTGGTTTGTGCCTACAATCAGGTATATTTTGGGACAGTGAGAGCGGCAAAGAAACTATACGTCCCTGCCTCTATCCAATCCTCTATTTGCCGCCCAGCGGAGCTTTTTAGGGTTGTCCGTAGGGATGTAACCGCTCGCCTCGAGCAGGCGTAGCGGGCCGAAATCGGCCCCACTCACGCCAGCCCAAAGCGAGTGGGCCTTACCGGGTCCTGAGCCCCGCTCGCCAGTCTGCGCTGAGCCGCCCGCACCAGCTGCTACGGTCCCATCGCATCACTTCTGGCCAGCCGGAAGTGACGTGACGGGACTCTCACGGGTGGCGCAGAGAATTGCTCCTCGCTGCTGAGAATCAAGCGGCGGGGGCTGCCGCTGTGGAGAGGCGGGGGGGCAGGTATGTGGACACCCCTAGTTGTCCGGGGCCTATTACATGCTGGCCCCAAGGACATTCTGGACCCCTCTGAGGCCCACTGTGAAATGTTTGCTAGGTACTTCCAGGAAAAAATCTCTTGCATCCGCCGGGACTTAGACTCCAATGTTATGGCAGTTGAATCAGGTGAGGTTCTTAGAGCACAGTCTGGCCAGTTTTTCTTGGATGAGTTTCAGTTGGTATTGGTAGGTACAGCTCGAGGATCTTGACAAGGTGCTTGGACAGGTTCGTGCAACTACTTCCGCGCCGGATCCTTGCCCCTCTTAGCTTATAAAAGCCAGCAGGGAGGGAACAGCTGGCTGGGCCAGGGAGGTGATCAATGCCTCCATGCGAGAAGGAGTCTCCTTGGTCTCCTCTCGCCTAGACTACTGTAATGCGCTCTACGTGGGGTTACCCTTGAAGACGGTCTGGAAGCTTCAGCTGGTACAGAACGCAGCGGCTCGCCTGATTAAGGGCAGCCGCCGGCGTGATCACATCACGCCAGTGCTTAATGAGTTGCACTGGCTACCAGTTGCTTGCCGAGCCGAATTCAAGGTGTTGGTTTTGACCAGGGGCCCTCAAACTTTTTACACGGGGGGCCAGTTCATTGTCCCTCAGCCTGTTGGGGGGCCGGACTCACTGGGACTCCCCTGTGCCGCCTCCTTCATGCTGCCCCCGCCGCCGCTGGTACAGGACCCCCCCGCTGCAGGACCCCCGCCCCCCGCTGCAAGACCGCCCCGCTGCCCCTGCCGCCACCGCAGGTCCCCCCGCCCCTGTAAACCCCCGCCACCGCCATAACCCCCCCCGCTGCTGCCATAGCCCCCCCCGCCGCTGCCATAACCCCACCCGCCGGCGCCATCCTACCTGGTCCCCTGCGCGCTGCTGCCGGTGCCTCTGTCACAGCCTCCGCTCGAGGCCGCCGCCGCCGCTCCGTCGCGTCCATCCTGGACTCCGCCCGCGCTCAGTTTTGAAAAACAGCGCGGGCGGGGTCCAGGATAGACGCGACGGGACCAGCGGGCGGCGAGGCGGATGAGGTAAAGCCCCCCCCCGCCGCTGCCCACCCACCCACCGTAACCCGCCGCTTCCCGCCCATGCACCCACCCACCATAACCCGCCGCTTCCCGCCCGCCGTAACCTGCCGCTTCCCGCCTTCCTGCCCACCCACCCACCATAACCCGTCGCTTCCCGCCCGCCCGCCGTAACCTGCCGCTTCCCGCCTTCCTGCCCACCCACCCACCGTAACCCGCCGCTTCCCGCCCGCCCGCCGTAACCTGCCGCTTCCCGCCTTCCCGCCCACCTACCCACCATAACCCGTGGCTTCCCGCCCACCGTAACCCGCCGCTTCCCGCTTCCCACCCATGCATCCACCCACCATAACCCACCGCTTCCCGCCCGCCCGCCGTAACCTGCCACTTCCCGCCTTCCTGCCCACCCACCGTAACCCGCCGCTTCCCGCCCACGCACTCACTCACCGTAACCCGCCGCTTCCCGCCTTCCCACCAACCGTAACCCGCCGCTTCCCGCCTTCCCGACCAACCGACCGCTTCATCCCTGCCGCCGTCCTACCTGGCCACCGCCACCGCCCGAGGCCGCCGCCGCCGCCGCCGCCGCCGCCGCTGCTGCTCCATCGCGTCCATCCTGGACTCCGCCCGTGCTCAGTTTTGAAAAACAGCGCGGGCGGGGTCCAGGATGGACGCGACGGAGCAGGGTCCCGTCGCGTCACTTCCGCCGCGCTGGAAGTGATGTGACGGGACCAGCGGGCGGCGAGGCGGATAAAGTAAAGCCTGCGCCCCGCTACTGGCTAAGCTAAGCCTTCCCCCCCACACAGGAGATGCAGGGCGGCAGGCAGGCAGGCCGGCGGCCCGACGGCCCGACGGCCCGACGGCCCGACAGGCGGCCCATTCCCCCCCCCCCCCGCCGGCTCAGCCACCCCTCTTCCCTCACAACTCTTGATCGGCCGCCGGGCCGGATGAAAAGACCCGGCGGGCCGGATGCGGCCCGCGGGCCGTAGTTTGAAGACCCCTGGTTTTGACCTTTAAAACCCTACACGGCTCCGGCCCAGCTTATCTCAAGGAGCGCCTTCAGCAACATCAAGTAGGCCGCTCAACAAGGTCTGCCACGGACGGCCTTCTCCTTATCCCATCATCCAGAGCAGCCAGGCTGGTGGGGACTAGGAAGAGGGCCTTCTCTGTGGCGGCCCCCACATTATGGAACTCCCTCCCTAGTGACCTTCGCCATGCCCCCTCCGTGATGAGCTTCCGCCGTGCATTAAAAACATGGCTGTTCAGGCGGGAATATGGGGTGGGTTAGGTTTTTAATAAGGATTTTTTATATTGTTTTAATAATTATATTTTATTGTGTTCTACTGTATTTTAATTGTACATCGCCCAGGGTGGCCGGGTGACCGGCCAGATGGGCGATTAATAAATATAATAAATAAATAAATAAATAAGGAGTGGTCCCATGCCACCTGAAAGAAGCGGTGGTGAGGCCACTCCTGAAGAAACCCTCTCTGGACCTGGAAGATCTTAATAACTTTAAGCCGGTAGCGAATATTTCTTTCCTGAGCAAGGTCCTAGAGCGGGTAGTGGCCAACCAGCTCCAGGCACTCTTGGATGAGACTGATTATCTGGATCCATTTCAGTCGGGGTTCAGGCCTTGTTTTGGCACGGAAACAGCTTTGGTCGCCCTGTATGCTGACCTATGTCAGGAGAGAGACAGGGGGAGTGTGACCCTGTTGATACTCCTGGATCTCTCGGCAGCTTTCGATACCATTGACCATGGTATCCTTCTGGGAAGGCTGTCTGAGTTGGGAGTTGGGGGCACTGCATTGCAGTGGTTCCGCTGCTACTTGGATGGCCGGCTCCAGAGGGTGGTGCTTGGGGAATGTTGCTCTGCCCCATGGACTCTCCAATACGGGGTTCCTCAGGGATCGGTCTTATCCCCCATGCTATTTAACATCTACCTTTAACCACTGAGTGGGGTCATCCAGAGTTTTGGAATGTGCTGTCATTATTATCCTTATGACACTCAGCTCTATTTCCCCTTTTCATCTCCATCAGGTGAGGCTGTGGATGTGCTAGATTGGTGCCTGGCTGTGACAATGGACTGGATGAGGGCTAACAAACTGAAGCTCAATCCAGACAAGACTGAGATGCTGTTAGTGGGTGGTTCCTCTGACCAGAAGGAGGGTGTTCAACCTGTTCTGGCTGGGGTTGCACTCCCCTTGAAGGAGCAGGTTCTTAGCTTGGGGGTTCTCCTTGAGCCATCTTTGTCACTTGAGGCTCAGGTGGTCTCAGTGGCTCAGAGTGCCTTCTACCAGCTTCGGCTGGTGGCCCAGCTACGCCCCTATCTAGACAGGGATAGCCTGATTTCAGTAATCTATGCTCTGGTAATCTCAAAGCTGGACTACTGCAATGCACTTTACGTGGGGCTGCCCCTGAAGACTGTTTGGAAGCTGCAGCTGGTGCAGAATGCGGCAGCCAGACTTATTAGTGGGACCAGAAGGTCGGAACATATAACACCAGTCTTGGCCGGCTTCCACTGGCTGCCTGTATGCTTCCGAGCCCAATTCAAGGTGCTGGTCTTAACCTTTAAAGCCCTACCCGGCTTGGGACCACAATACTTGACGGAACGCCTCTCCCAACCACAATCTACCCGGGCACTATGCTCAACATCTGGGGCCTTCCTCTGGTTGCTGCCTCCAAGGGAGGCTCGGTAGGTGGTGACAAGAGGGAGGGCCTTCTCTGTGGTAGCCCCCCCAACTCTGGAACAAGCTCCCTCCTGAGGTCCACCTGGCGCCAACTTTACAATCTTTTCAGTGCCAGGTTAAGACTGCCCTCTATATTGAGGCCTTTAACTCTATATAGTGTATGGTGGGGTGGTTACTTTTTAATTGGTCTCACTGCATTTCCTGTTTCATCTATATGTTTGTTTGTTTTTTAAGAATGGGTTTTTTAATTTTATATAATGTTTTTATTGCATATTGTATTGTGTATTTTTATGGATTGTTGTAAACCACCCAGAGAGCTTCGGCTGTTGGGCGGTATATAAATAATAATAATAATAATAATAATAATAATAATAATAATAATATGATGATGATGACAGCCTCTGATACTGAGCCAGTGCAGAATAAGTTAAGCATGCTCAACTCCTTTGAGAGACAAAAAGGGTTGTGCCCCTTTTTTGCAGACAGAAGGTTCTTTCATCCAGCCAGAAGCTGAGCTGATAATTTTCACTGATCCCCTCTTTCCTCTGCAGCTTCCTGTGTCCTCCAAACTCTGCTCCAGATGATTGATGGACCCTTTGGAACAGTATGGGAGGTTGCACAGGGGGTTGTAGGAGAAAGGGAATTTGTGAAAATCACATCCTCCCACTTCTACTCATGGAAGCCTCTTCTGCATCAAAGAGACGTCTTCCATCAGGATACAATTGGATATAAACCAAAAGACTTAAATTTAGCCAGTGAATTCAAAGGAATTTAAGTATGCTTCATTTCTTTTCTTTGTCTTTTCTTCTCTGGATTGTACTCATTCTGTCTAGCTTCATCTAACGATTACAATTCCTGTGAATATATGAATATATATATATATATATATATGAGAGAGAGAGAGAGAGAGAGAGAGGCATGTCTCCCTTGAATCCTCAGAAAAAGATCCAGAAATGAAAGAAATCACTTTAATTATTTTAACAGGGATGTTTTAGGCCCAACACATGGATGTAATGGTTAGTTTCATGATCTCACATAAAAGCAGTGCTTTTTTCTGGAGAAAAAGGTACCGGAACTCTTGGATTACATTTCCTCGGGAGTAGATGGCGATTAAATTGTAATGCAATTAATAGAAGAAAAGGTGCTGAAACTCAGTTCCGGTGAGTTCCACCAGAAAAAAAGCCCTGCATAAAAGTGTTATTGTTCATTGCTCTCCACTGAAGTATTCCTTTTCCATATTGTAATAGGTTCCTTTGCAACTGCCCACCTGGCTACTATGGGTCACTCTGTGAGCTGGATGTAAATGAGTGTGAAACTCTTCCTTGCTTGCACGGAGGAAGCTGCTTCAACAAACCTGGAGGCTACCAGTGTGTCTGTGCTCCTGGTTTCACAGGTATTGTGCATTTTCAGAACATTCGGAAGCAAAGCAAACCACATTGTAATATCTTGAGAGTTTCTGGCGTCAGGACCGGTGCAGGGCAGTTTGGCGCCCCAGGCGAAAAAATATTTAGCGCCCCCCCCCTCTCCAAAGCAAAAAAAAAACAAAACCCTGCGCCGCCACCACCAACCTACCTTCCCCCCCCCGCCCTGGCTGCGGCGGCGGCGGCTGCTGCTGCTGCGACGAAGGTAGGTGACGGGGGGTGACGGGGGGGTTGGGGGGGTGGCGATGGCAGTGGGAGGCGCAGCGGCGGGTGGGCGAGCGAGCGAGCGGGTGGGCGGAGGCGCAGCGGCGGCGGCGGCTGCTGCTGCGGCTGCTGCGACGAAGGTAGGTGACGGGGGGGTGACGGGGGGGTGACGGGGGGGTTGGGGGGTGGCCGATGGCGGTGGGAGGCGCAGCGGCGGGCGAGCGAGCGAGCGGGTGGGCGGAGGCGCGGCGGCGGCAGGCAGGAGGGTGGGGAGGCGGAGGCCTGGCGGGGGAGGCGGAGGCCTGGCGGGGACGGCGCAGCGGCAGCGAAGAGGAGCGCAGCGTTTCGCGCCCTCTTCAGCCGCGCGCCCTCTTCAGCCGCGCGCCCTAGGCAACCGCCTAGTTGGCCTAGCGGTAGCGCCGGCCCTGTCTGGCGTAAACAAGAGTTGCCACTATGCCAAGGATGAGCCAAAGAGGTCACACACATATTGAAAGACAAATCAATGTTTCCCCCAGTGACTCTTGGATCTGCATCTTGTTAAGCACCTGTGGACCTTATTTGTGTCATTTCTGATTTATTGGTTCTTTACCAATCCAGATACTTAGCTGAATTACATTAAAAGAGAGGTTACATAGTGCAGAGCAAAAATCAATATTTTGTGAATTCAGCCAAGAAAAATAATTATTAGTATAGCTACTGAGTAAGTTTTGCAAATGCATATATCACAACCCCTTTTTCAGTTGTGTCAATTTTTATCACAGTTTGGAGGCCTAGTGAATCAACATAACTCCTGGTTTATGTAAAATAAATAAATCAGAATTTGGCATTTAAAAAAAAAACCTTCTTTACATCTGAATTTCTAACATAATGACTGAATGTTTGATTTTCTTAAAAGTGCACTATTGAAAATGCTGCTCAGGTAGTGATCCTTGCACAGATGGATTAGTACATTATTTACTAAGGTGAGCTGTACTGAAATCTCTGTGTTATCTAGTAATAATGTAAATATTCATCTCTATCTATCTATCCATTTATAATGGATGGTTTATAAATAATTACTAGAAATGCATATAAAACAGTGAAATTAATATATTACAAGGTATATTCTCTGTGCATATGAACTATATATTTCTTTTTAGTGAGTGTGCTTTGTTTTCAAATTTTGATCTGTTAACCATATCTTTTTGATGAGATTCCAAGCTGGTCGCCTTTTTGATTGCCAATGCAGGCATTAATTCCTAACAGCAGTTGATGTTGTTATTGAGTTTTAGTTTATATTGCTTGTGACAAATTATGTAAAGCATTTTATACCCAGAATGCAAAATGTTCTCATTTGACAGTCTGAAAAAAGTGGCTCTTTCAAGAAAGTTATAAGCTTTTATGCTCTGAGCAAAAGGAAGTTCAGCATTCCCATCATGCAATAGGCTGACACTCAGCACTGGATACAGTTTATTGACAGCTTGAAAATTTGAGAAACATGTATTTTTAGAAATGTACTATATAGCTATGATGATGCATGACTACTTTCTATGTTTTATTGGCTTTATGTCACCTAATTCATAAGAAACGAAAACATATTGTTTGCAAGAGTGCCAACCTTCTCCGTTTTGGATAATGAAAAAGACAATTTAAAAAGTCAATATGTCAGCAGTTTAAAGGCACTGAATTTATGGGGATATAACCAGGCAATATATTTAGCTGATTAAAAAGCAAATACATTTTCAACTGCCTCTTCCCACTTTTATATGCATGTATATATCTATACATATTTTGCACCAGGGAGATCTGAAATACATATACCAAAGCACCCTGCTGTGCGTTTCTTTGCAACGTTATGTCTTGTGTTGCCACGTTGCCATAAACTATCAACAATTCAGGACAGTAGCTTTTACAAGCACTTTACATGTCTGTAAATTATCACATTTTTAATTTGTTTATTTGTAGGTTTTCAGCCTGGGTTTCCCAGGCACAGCCTTTCCAAGGCAGCTCACAAAAGTGAAATATCATAAAACAATTAAATACATTATAACAACTATAATCATCTGAAAATAGCAGGAGTTAAAAACCCTAGCACTCCACCCTTCAACTGAAAACAGCCTGAAACAAAGATGTCTTCGGAGTCCATTTAAAGGCCAGTAGAGGTGGGGCCATATACCTCTCTAAGGAAATAATTCTAGAGGTGTGGGGCCATCACCAAAAAGGCTCTCTCTCTGATACCCACCAACCTGATGGACCTTACAGTGAGTCAAAGAGTAAGGCCAGTGAGGTTGATCATAAGGCCCAAGCAGGATTGTATGGGTCCAGGGCCGGTGCAAGGCAGTTTGGTGCCCTAGGCAAGATCAGATATTTAACGCCCCCCCTCCCACTTGAGAGAGCTGTATTTTTTCCCCTCAAGGTTTCTGGCTTCCCCTTTAGTCCTGCGCCCTAGGCAGCTGCCTAGTTGGCCTAATGGTAGCACCGCCCCTGTATGGGTCCAAAGTGTTTCCAAACTGTTTAGGGCTTTAAAGGTTAAAATCTGAAGTTTAAATTGAACTTGGAAACAAATAGGCAACCAGTGCAACCACAGCATATGCTTCCAATGCCTGGTCCCTACAAGCATTCTAGGAGCTGCATTCTGTACCAGCTGAAGTTTCCACACCATCTTTAAAGACAGCCTCATGAAGTGTGCATTACAATAATATAGTCTAGATGTAACCAGAGCATGTGCAACTGAGATAAGCTCTGTTCCCAGCAGATAGAGCTGCAGCTGGTGAACCAGGAAAAGCTTGCAAAAGATACTCCCAGTCATCAATGCCACCTGCACCTTCACAGACAATGCTGAGTCCAGAGGAACCCTCAAGCAGCATATTGGATTTTTAGGAGAAATGTAAACCCATTCAAAACTAGTAGCAAACCTCCATCCAGATCAGCAGGCTTTTCAACACACTGATGACACCTCGGCCCAAACCAGCAGAGGACTTTTCCCTGTTAGTTTCATGTAGATCAGGGGTGGGCAACCTGAGGCCCCACTACTACATGGAATTTGGGGTGACCCAATTTCATTTTTTCATTATCATTTTTAGGGAAAATGTCATCACCCATGGGCCGCAGTCCGCAGTGCAACCCTGATATATATACATACATGGGAAATAGTGTTCATACCTGGTAAGGAGCAGCAAAAGGATCAAATATAGCTTGCTTGCAAGGAATCTAAATTTGACCATTTGTGTGCTCTGTAGCACATATGGATGACACTTTTTTCCTATTTTTTAAATTTCTTTTTTGGGTTGTTCCATGATCTGTGGGGGGTAGTACAGAGGGTGAAAATGGCTCCTGCACCTCCCAAAGTTGCCCACCCTTGAAGATGGAATCCTGAGGCATCCCAAAGGCCAACAGCCATGGGGTGCAACAGAAGTCCCCCAGCACAATCTCTGGGTTTGTCCCTCCAGAAAGGACTGGAGCCACTGCAACACTCTACCTCCAAGCTCCATCTCAGAGAGACTGTCTGGAAGGATTCCATGGCCAATGCTGAGAGAGGTCCAGGAAAAGAAACAGGGTGGCACTCCCCCTGCCATACATTCCAGGGTGTATGTCATCCACCAGGCAACTAAGGCAGACTTTGTCCCAAAACCAGGCTGGAAGACAGATTAGAATGGATTTAAATAATCAGTGTCATCAGAGACTGCTTAGAGCTGAGAAGACATGATACCATATGGTTGTGATTTGGGCACCAAATCATGTCATATTTGCAAAAATCCTGTCATTATGATGGGAGGAATATGTGAGGTGTGTGTGGAATGTCTGTATATTGTAGAGACCACTGGGGATGGGTGTGCAGAGCACCTGCCTGAACACTGTGTGCAGAGATTCATTGCGTGCATCACACTGGGATCCCTGTCACTGAAGGGCAGGCCAACTAGTGCTGGAAGTTGAGGGTAGGTTCTGCCTCCCACCACAACATTGTCCCAGAGTGCAGTGTTTTACTTTTCCTCACTTATGGAAAGGGATGCACTTGGAGGTAGGGGCTAAAACTTCTCCCTGACCTTGGTGACCCTACTTTGTGAGGCAAAGGGCAAGTTTGCCTCCTACTCCACTGTGCCCCATAACACAGCCCATTTAATGTGTTCCACCGAAATTAGGAGGAGCCAGTGAAAACCATGTCTTTTCCCATGCATGCAGTTCCTCAGTGTTATCTACATATTCCTTCTTGGTTTTCATTTTTTGGGCTGGGTCTACACATGTATCAGAATGAGGTAGCAGATATGGACTGTACTATAGATGGGGGATATAATTTCAAACTATAGATGGGGGATATAATTTTTAATGTTCCAGACGTTTTTTTAAAAAATCATTGCAAATAGAAAACAAGCGCACCAGGGGAATGTTCCTAGCCCAGCCTTTGCCTGCTGTGCTTGGAGTTTTTCTTGTAGGGGCATACACCATCTACAGTTTGGGGGCTGGGTCCATTGGTCGAAGCAATGTGGTCCATTTTCCTACTTCAGCATTCTATCACATCATTTTTGGCATGTGTAAACCAGGCCTTAGTCAATCAATCAATCAATCAATCAATCAATTTATTGTGTATAGCCAAAGGCCTTTACAATGCACAACAAGGACAAAAGAAAAACATACATCTGAATACATACAGTATTACCTGCAAAATTTGTAAAATAATATTTATACCTACGTAAATCTTAAGGTTTAGTACATTTGCATAGCTGGATTGGAGCTTCTTAGCTGCCAAGGCAAATTTGGCTACCAAGTGTGTAATTTGCAGATGTTTATCAGCTAAGAGATTGACTGTCAGTTCCTGGGGAGATCGTCCTGGGAACCGGCTAAGGATAGGCCATAAAAATTTCCCTCTGGGCACTGTATATAAAGGACAAATCAGTAAATAGTGCATAATATCCTCAACCTGATTACAACCAAATATGCATTTACGATCCCTATGGGGAATTCCCCGATATCTCCTCTCTATGTAAGCCGAGGGCATCTGTTGGAATCTCAATTCAACAAAAGCCCTACGTAATTGCGGTGTGGTTTCTCTTCAGATCGTATAAATCTTTCGCCTTAGTCAACCTAGGCAGTGGCACTAGGATGTTATAGAACCTTATGAATGACATTGATAGATAGATTGATAGATACAGGAACGGTGCAGGGCTGTTTGGCGCTCTAGGCCAAATTATATTTAGCGCCCCCCCCCTCGTGCCGTGGAGGGGGGCTCCGGAGCAAAGCAGCCCTGCATGGTTTCCGTAGAGATTTCTCTTGGCCCGTTTTTTTTTTTTTTTTAAGATGATCAAAAGAGGTTCATATCACAAGAAAATAAGCTACCTTCTTTCATTATCCACACTGTACAATACATCACTTAACTTTGAAAGCTCCTCAAGGGAGCGAGGGCTGGACAGAACTTGTCAACACTGTTGGCCTCGTTCTGTATTTTATTACGTTTCCGTCAGAGGCTGAATACTGCAGGATTCTACATTATACAGACCCCCCCAGGGTAAATGTTTGCTATGTCTCCACACTATCACTGAGCAGCTTTGTGTAACTTGGGCTGCAATTCTATGCACACTTACCAGGGAGTAAATCCCACTGAACTCAATGGGACTTACTTCCGAGTAGACACGCATAGGATCGTTTGTAACTCATTACACAGGCTAGCTCTCAATTTGTACTGAGGTTTCACAACAAAACTAAAGAGATACCTGCGGCGCTGGTGCCACGCCCACTCGGAACGCAACCCTAGATCTAAGACTGCGTGTGTGTGTGTGTGTGTGTGTGTGGTCCTTTAACATGGATTTTAAAGAAAATGAGACAAGCCAACCCACCTTAGGTAGGCAAGAGAAGAGGCTCGAAGACTGGGAGCGGCCAAATTACAAAGCTCCAAAAATCGGGAGCGAGAGAAGGTCGAGCTTGGGGTTCTCCCCCAGGATCGCAGAACTAAGTGATCTTTTCTAACATAAAAACAGAAGTCCAGCTCTGGCATGCCTCAAATATAGGCGTACTGCAGGAAAACCAAGGAGACGCTGCTGCTCTGCAACCCCGCACCGCCGCCGCCGCTGCCACCACCTACCTTCCCCCCGCCCCCGCTGCTGGCTGCTGGCTGCTGCTGCCGCCTCCTCCTCCTCCGACGCGATGGGACCCCCGCGCTTTACGACGGGAAGGTAGGTAGGTGGTTGGCGGGCGGGCGCGTGGGCGGGTGGCGGGCGCGGGGGGGAGGGTTGCGGCGGCGGCGGCGGCAGCGGCAGCGGCCGGCAAGCGGGCGGGGAGGCGCGGCGGAGGCAGCAGGCAGGGCAGGAGCGCGCCGGAGGCGAGGAAGGGGCGCAGAAACTGCGCCCTCTTCCACCACGCGCCCTAGGCAGCCGCCTGGGTCTGCCTAGCGGTAGCGCCGGCCCTGGATAGATAGAGATAGACAGACATGTGTGCCTTAAATTGATGCAGCCTGCAATAAACCGAAAGAAATCTGTGTTTATGGTGATGTTGCACTGAGACTCTAAAAGACAACTGGATCACCATTTCATTTGGAGCTGTGTGCAAATGGCCTCTCAAAATTCTTCACCATATTTGTGGGTAGAGAAACTTGGGGGACCCCATTCTCCAATTTTCTACATGTTCTCAGGAGTGGGACTCACCATTAATAGTGGCAGTAGTACAGCTCTTCTTTTTCTTTTTCTTTTTTTTGTAGCTGTGTTGGCAGCCTGGCCACCATTTTACAGTCTCCACAATGCACTGGATCTAGTGTTGTTCCTTGAGGGCATGGGTGGAATAGTGGCTGACATGCAAAGGTTGTGGAGAACATTCAGAGGAAATTCTGCAAAGTGGCCTTCTTTATCTAAGGGGGTGGAGGTGAGAAAAAGCAAAATCTCAGAAAATTTCTGTCTTCTGAGAAATTTTGGCTCAGTTCTAATTTCATTTGAATGCTAATGTTTCTTTTAAAAAAACACTAACCTTAAAGTAGGAAAATTACACATCTGTGCAGTATATAAAGATATGAAGAGAAAAGGGGCTTATTGTTTACTATCCATACACATAGCTAGGACAGGCAGCTAAGATTGTTATGTCAAGTGTGCTTTGGTTACCTACCAAGACTAATCAAATATATTGAAAGTGATTAAGACTCTAACTTAAATCCACAAACCTGAAGAAATTAGAGGTGGCGATTAATCCTGCAGTGATAGTCACAGTAAGAAGTTAGTCTTGATGTGAAGAAGTTTCTTCCTGGTGCACGCAGGTACTGAAAGTATAATCCTTATCTACGTATTTCCATATTTTGGGAGCTCAAAAGAGACACAGTGTCTTTAAGTGTGTATTGCAGAGCTTATTTTCCTTATCAGTCTCATCATAATGATTTCACAGTGGTTATATGCTAATACTTTTCTCCAGCTTGTTGCCGGCCATTATATTGCAACAGTATACTGCAAAGAGGTAACAAAAATAAGGAAAAGTTTTGTGCAAAGTCAGTTTTAGAATACATGAAGTAATGAGTAAAAGATGGAAGTCCAATTTAGAAAAAACAAAAACCTCTCCTTTGTCAGTGGATATTAGTGTACTTGTGGGTCTGGATCTCAGAAACAAGTTTCACTGGAAATAAAAGGGACTTTCTAAACAGCAATAATGATTTCTTAAATCTTGGACAGCAACAGTAACCAAGCTTTCCAAGTACTATAATAAGAATGTAAAAAATAAGAAGAGATCTACTGGAGTAGACCAGTGGTCCAGCATTCTGAATTCACAGCACTATTGTGATGTCTGACAAATACAGGGGTACGAATGTCTAGATAACAATATGCTGTTCTATTCCATTCGATGATTGCAGGAGCAAATTTATTCAAAAGCAGATACACACATGATTTCACAATGCATTGGTACTGCATAGGATTTGTTCATTGTGGCCAACTAAGGACGGGGGAGAAATTTGTTCAGTTCACATTTTAGTGCAAACTTACCTCATTTCACACTTTTGAACCAATAAGGATGCAATCCAGTGAGGCTGCCTGTAAAACCTCCGAACTTGGAGGATTACAGGCATCCTACGCATTGCAGGACAAGTGCAGAGGTGAAGGTCGCCTCCTGTGCTCCTCCCACCATGCGAAACACTTAGATGGCCGATTTTGGCCACCTAAACATTCAGCCTTGGAATGGGCAGGAAGGATTGTGAGGCAGCGCCAGGATACTTCGTACGCTGGCGGAGCCTGTCTCCTCTCCTCCAGGGACGGGGACTCGGACTCCAGGACTCGACTCGTGAGTCGGACTGAGTCCCCCCTCTGACTTGACTTGGACTCGAGTCCCAATATTTTTAATGGGACTCGAGACTCGACCCGGGACTCGAGACCAAGGACTCTTCAACATCTCTGGGCTGTGCCAGGAGGAGTGGAGAGGAGCGCGATCACCGGCGAAGAGTGCATGGAAGCGAGGCGCGCCGCTGCTCGGCCACTATGGACGACTACCAGGAGTGCAGCCCCAATGGTGTGTCGAGATTTATTTTGATTGATGTGTTGCGTACTTGGGAGAGGCAGAGGAAGGACCTGAGATTACTCTGTGTGGCTGCTCTGAGTGTGTTTCTGGTTCCAGCAAGTTCATCACCAGTGGAGCGGGTGTTCAGTGAGGGTGGAATTGTGATGAGATCTCACCGTTCCAGAATGGGGGCCAAACATTTAGAAAAAAACATGTTCCTCAAATGCAACATGGATACGTTTTACGAAGTACAGCAAGTTTGTTTTTTAAAATCATTTTTCTAAAATGCAACCTTTCAGACATTTGGGGTTTGGCTGCCTCTGCCTGCCTGTTTGGGGTTCCCAGCCTCCTCTGCCTGCCTGGTCTCTTCTTGACCAGTTCAACAGTTGAATTGTCCAAGACAAAGGCCTTTGCCTGCCTGCTTTGGGGTTCCCTGCCTCCTCTGCCTGCCTGGTTATTTTGGGTTTGTCTGCCTGGTCTGTTCTTGTCAAAATCAGTGGCAGAGTTTTGAGATAAAAAGGCACACTTGTGCCTAGAATTTATTTAAGCCACACATCTGAAGTAGCCTTATTTTGTTGGGGAAACCCCCATTGATTTTAATAGGGACTCGTGGAGTCAGCTTTGGAAGTGACTCTGGACTCGTGAGTCACCATTTTGGACCAAGGACTCGGACTTGGACTCTAGACTCGGGCCCAAAGACTCGTGACTCGACTCGTGACTCGAGACCAAGGACTCTTCAACATCCCTGCTCTCCTCCCCGCCCCCTAAAGCCCATCTCCAAGGTTGCACTTGTGACCTTGGAGCTGCAGCCAGCACAGTCCTTTCTGCATCGGCTTTGAGGGCAGCGGGAGGACATTCCGAGTTCAGAGTCTCAGCTCCGACCTCAGAGCAAGTTTCTGAGGTTGGAGCTGGGACTCTGAAAAATCCCATGACCGTCTTGACTCTGTCTAGCAGCGATAGGATTGTACTGTAAGTGGATCAAAATTCAGTTATGCTTTGAAATTCACACTTCACCTAATTGTGCAATTCTCCAATTAAAGAAATGCATACAAACATTTGTCTATCAGGGAAAGTGTACACAAAAATGCATATATTAATGGAAAATAACATTCCAAAATGCTTGCAAAATGTGAATATTAGGCAAAAATGCATACAGAAAACTTTTTTTCTCAAAGTTGGGGGGAAACCAAACTTAAGAATGGAAAAATTCTGAGTTCAGGATGAACCGAACTGAGAATATCAGAAAAATGAGAAATCTCTAGCAACAGCCCTGTGTTCTTGGACCATTTTATGTACTCAGTCTGAGCCTGCTGTTAGTGCTGTACCACACCTGCAAGACTCAGTCAGTCAGGCAGGATTGCTTTCAAGGAGTATCACCAGAGAGTATTGAAAGACAAAATCATGCCAGGAACTAAGGTAAATCTGTTTTTGAATGGTGCTTTACTAAATGCAAAATGTTCATAATGTATACTCAAAGCTCTGATTTGAAAATTGAATATCCATTTTGTTAGACGCATATCTCACATAATAATAAGAATACTTCCTGAATCTAAATTATTGTACCAGACCAGCATAGTTTTGCTATTCTCTGAGGAAAGATAGTTTGATTTATCCCTCATATGTTAGTGGCCGCTGGAAAGGATAAACTTTTCCCTTCTGGCTTATTATCAGCCTATGAACTTGGTATTATAGATTCACATTCAGTACTGTAAGGTGGAATAAGTTACTATTGTGCTGTCTGGCAAATACTATGAATGTCTAGTTAATAATATGCTGTTCTATTCCATTCAATGAATGCAGGAGCAAATTTATTCAAAAGCAGATATACACATGATTTTACAATGCATTTGTACTGCATAGGATTTCTTCTTCATTGTTCCTGTAGTTTTAAAACTCAGGGAAATGAAAAGCATATCTCAATCAGATTGATTCTGAACATACATTGAGCAACAAGAACTGGAATCAAGGGATCCAATAAGTACTCTATAAATAATGCATAGGTGGGGCTATGCATCTGATCATCAGGATTGTAATATGGTTCATAGGAATCTGATGATTTCTGGCAACTTAAGCATAATGTAAATATCACAAGCTTAAGAGTGCATGTATTATGCCTTTGGAATGCTGTTGTTATCAGGGAGTTATTCTCAAGAACAGATGAACAGCAGTACTGGCACAAGGTCTCCCATCACCTGAGGTGGGAGAGCACATGTGTGCCAATGCTCCTCCCCATTGCCACCCCCATCACTGCATCTTCAGGTACAGGTGGTCTCCCAAGACACCTCTCCCACAATGCCTGGCCTTGAGGAAGGATCCCCTCAGAGCCAGGCATTTGGGCATGACCAGCTCTCTGAAGAGCCACGCCGACCTCTTTCACTGGCTGATGAAGCTCTACAGAGTACCCACCTGCTAGGGATGTGTGCGGAGCTCTATCGGGGGGGGGGGAAGCAGGGTGAACTCACCCTGCTCAACCCCCCTGAGCTCTGTGTGACTTACCTTACCCCGGTTCGGTTCACGTCCTCATGAGACGAGCCGGGGAAAGGAAGTTCCGGGTCCCCAGCACTACACTTCCGGGTCCCCGGCGCTACATTATTTACATAAAAAACAGGGAAACCTTCCTTAAAACGGCCGCATTTTGCATAAGCGGCGCTTTGTTTTTATGCTAAAAACAGCATAAAATATGTTATATTCTGACGTATTTTCTGCTGTTTTTAACATAAAAAACAAAAACGCCGCTTACACAAATCCCATGCTGCCACCTGAGGTGAGGGATTCACTCTGCCTCATGAGAGGACTGGCCCTGCTGAGCAGATTTTAGCAATGCATACCTGTGGTGCAGAGGTGGTGGTGGGTATTTGTTGACCACTTTGCTAATAGTCTCATATGATGTTCTGCTACTAACTAACAGGTCCTCAGGTCTGTTTCTGCAAAGTGTTATTACAGGATGGTGACATTTTAAAAAATATTAATCATAACTGCAGTGTAATATCTTCCATTCTCTAGATCACAGTAATTTTTATTCCCTGTCATGAATCAAACTTGTTTCCATTATGTTTTTGTCACTGAATAAGAGACTAGATTGCAGTCTTTCCCACCATTTCCTCTGTCTATAAACCACCCCCTTGGCTTGTAACACCAACACAATCTCTGAATTTTTCAAAACCTGACTGTCCTTGGCATTGGACTAATCTGTCATAGCAGCTGCCTCTAAATAAAGTTGCAGGAAGCTGCAATGACATCACAAATCATGCCATGAAGTGCTCCTGGTACATGTAGTTTAATTTCTGTTTAATAGAAGCCATTTTATAACGTAGATTACGTCTCTAGTATTTCCATCTAATTTTGTAAGCATTCAACTGAAAAACAAATATAGTCTAGCGCAGTCAGTGTTCTTCAACCTTGGGTCCCCAGATGTTTTTGGCCTAGAACTCCCAGCATGGCCCAGCCAGTCAACATATGCAGCAGCAGAATCACGTTTCCCAAATGGGATGACTTTGCCACCCCTACTGATATTAGAAATGGTGCTCATGGGCTACTCACTTGCCCTCGAGTTACTGTGCTACTCCTTTACGGCCTGCTCAGCTTAGCCTTGGGCCCACCTGCTTTCCTTTCAGTCGGCTGGGGTTAAATCTCTTTCTGCACCCCATCATATCACACTCAGGCAGACACTGGAGCTGTCGTGGTGTGGCAGTTGTGTCTCTTCCATGATTGTACCTAAGTGTTTCAGCTACCCCAAAATAGCTTCGGCTATTGGGCAGTATAGAAATGTAATAATTGTAACAAATAAATAAAATACCCAGTTAAATCTCAGTGTCTCATCTGTAAGCAGCAGCATGCTGCTCTTCTGGATTTCTAATTGTAAAACATTGTGCCTTGGGGCCTGACAAGGTTATTTTTGACACTCTGGTGATTCACCATTTCTAGCAGACTGAGTTGCCACCACCAGAAAGATGGGCCTGGTTATGTATTGTGACTAACAAGAAAGGCATGAATTCCTGTAGCACCAAATTAGACATGAAATAATGTAATGCTGACAACCTGTAACCTTTATGGAATGCCAGCTGTCATGCTATTATTTTTATTATTTTTTTGGAGCATGGCTTGTTAAGAAGGAACATGTTGCCCCTTCTCGGTGAATGTTATCTTCCTTCTTTCCTTCCTTCCTTTCTAACTTTAAAGGGGTGGGGGAATAACCAGCTCACAGCTCTTCTCATTTATTTCAAGTGAAGGAATGTAACTACAGTAGCAAATATAATGTGGGTTTGCATTTTTCTGACATGCATCCATAACGGCTTGTCTAGTGAGTGCCTTATAGCTGGAAATGTGGAGGCCCCCTGCAAGACAACTGTATTACCCCTCTCAAGAGTGAACGGTCTCTCTCCATTTTTTCCTGTCAATGTGAGTGGCCTCTTGTTTGAAAGAGAGAGAGAGAGAGAGAGAGAGAGAGAGAGAGAGAAAATGTCCACTCAGACACAACATTGGGATGGCAGCTCAATCTGCCTGCTCCATCTAGTCACATGCCAGAAGTTGCCCTTTCAACAGTCTTGCTGATTACAGCCCCGCCAGTTTGTTCCATATAACTAAATAGAAAACAGTGAAGATTGAGCATGCCTCTATCTTCTGCACTGGCCCATTCCTTCACCTTCATAGCCTCACTCCAAGTTCAATTTTATAGTCATGCTGGAGTGTGACAAGAAGCCAGGATATGTATCCATTTATTACATTTATATCCCACTTTTTTCTCCACGGAGCCCAAGGTGGTGTTCATGACCCTCCTCCTCCTCTCCGTTTTTATCCTCACAACAACCCTGGGAGGCAAGTTAGGCTGAGAGACAGTGACTGGCCCAAAGTGACCCAGTGAGCTTCATGTCCGAGTGGAGACTAGGAACCAGGTCTCCCCAGTCCGAGTCCAACACTGCAACCACGGCAACCACTGCACCACACTTGCTGTCCATATACATTTTTATCCATTTGTAGAACTTTAAAGCTGATAATCATTTCCATATTTTGGGAGGAAATAATCCGTGCCATTTGGGCTTATATGATACATCCATGTGTGAAAGTATAGAGATATCAGAGGTGAGACAGACACTTCCAGTGACTGGAGCAGGAATTTGTGATCTTGTGTATGGAGAAGGTAGAGGAGATGTACACAGGCTCAGCACCTTTGGTTAGTCGATTAGGACGGTTTCTGTTAAGCTAGTTCATCTGCTTTCTTCACCACAACAGTGCCTGAGAACCTCCAGCGAAGCTGTATGCGGTGTTGCCTTCTTTGCTTCCCTAAATTATTAAAATGTATTTTGTTTGTGCTATCCTCTTATCTTGCATGTTATGGGGGGGGGGGACATACTAAAAGGAGCTTCCATGCAAAAGACGTGAAAAGAGGACCTTTCTGTAGTTCTTGTGTAACACACTATTACAAAATAGGTAAACACCACCACCATCATCCTCATCCTTAATATTATTATTCATTAGAGTGTATCCCAAAGAACAAATAAACTGAATATGTTATAATGATCAGCTTGCTTATAGGTCTTTTCCATGATTGCCACATTACTCATATCCCATTTCTTAATTGTACTAAATCAGGGGTTCTCAACCAGGGGGGAATTCCCCCCAGGGGGGAATTTTAGGGTTTCATGGGGGGGAATTGGGACCACAGACTCAAATGGTTGGAATAGTGATCTTTCTACAAATTACAATTCTACAGATTGTACATAATCTACAGGACATCACACCTTATTGTATGGCACAGATTAAGTCAGACAATCTTGGAAAGGGGGGAATGACATTCTGACATATGGTGAAAAGGGTGCATGGGGCAAAAAAGGTTGAGAAATACGGTACTAAATGAATTTAAAAAAATAGTTGTGAGGACACAGTTGTCAAATGGCTTGGACATCCCTCTGGAAAATGCACACATTCATACAGGGGAAAAGAATTCTTATTGCAAGAACAAGGTACAGAGAAGAAGCGTAACGGGGGAGGGGGATGCCTACCGTGGAGTAGACGTTATATGATCTGAGAGGATTTTCTTTCAGATGAAAGACATGGTGAATGTTGTTACTGCTACTTAGGTTGTGTGAGTTAGCACTTCTGTATGGTGTTGTATCAGCAAAGGAGCACACAGAAGAATGGGGTGGCTGGAAGCTTGAAAAAATCAGGAGAGTGAAGGCTGGAGCAGGAGGAGAGCAAAGGTAGAGGCAGGCCTAAAGCTGGTGCCTGGAAGTAGAAATGTATGATGTGATTGTCTAATGCATTTCAACCAAGGGCATCCTTAGGTACACAGGGTCTTTGTGTGTCTTATTCAGGTAACCCAGTTAACAACCAAGAATATATTATATATTATAAGAAAGTACATAAGTGAGTTATTTTAACTGAAAATATGAATTAAGGCTGCAATCCTATGCATACTTTCTTGTGAATAAGCCCATTGCCGTGTACTTGCTAAGGAAGAAGCCCCATTGGACACAGTAGAACTTACATGGATAGGATTGTGCTGCATATTTTAAATGTATGAATTGTATCTGATCAATGGCTAAGGTGCATGCCATGTAACAGAACAGTTTAACTTTAAGTGGATGAAAAATGAACAATCAGCCTGTAAAATAATTGCTATAGTATGAAGTGTAAGGTGATGTGCTAGCTCTCTTTGATTACGTAAGGAACATTCAGTCTCAAATCCACTGGCTGAAACCATTAAAGTTTAATGTAATCCTATGCATGTTTAGACGGAGAAAAAGTCCTACAACTCCCAGCATGCCCCAGCCAGCCATGCTGGCTAAATACACATAGGTTTGTGCCCTTAATTATTAAACTAACCAAGTATCTCATTTATTAGCCAGGTAGTAAGGACCAGAGAAGAGTCAAATACCTGCCCATCAAATAGGTGTATTCTGATCCATAGGCAACCAATGTACCTTTTAAAGGACGAATCAGGTGTGTACCTTTCAGCTACTGCTGCTCAAATGGAGCTACTACATTTTCTGCCAAATTAGGCCTCTGATGTGTCTTCAGATGATACTAACTATGCTTATGAACTTGTATGCTGAAGTAGCTACCAGTGTATAGGGAACTAAAACCTGTTATTCACTCCATTGCTTCTGCTCTGGATATTAAAGCAAAGGCTACCATTAAAGCAATCTTAACGCTATAGCAGGTTGCAACAGTCGAGCATGAAGTTAGATCAGTAAATTCTCATGCCAACATAATGCAGACTGTCGCAGATCTTCAGGCTCCAGAGAGAAAAGAAACAAAATGAACATCAGTTCTCTACCACCCATAAATTTCCCACTGCTTTAGATATTACTTTGAAAATGTCAACTGTGTAGTCAAGGTCATCTCCTGAAGGCTGAAGTGTAATGTTATCATATGCAGAGAATAATGGAGCGTAATTGTTTCCAAGGGCCTTGAAGAACAAGAGGTCACTTAGGTTAGTTAGGCCTAATGTCCCTCTGTGAGGTTGTCAGCATGCCACAGTTAAGCGGTGATATGTTGGTGGTCAAACAATTGAACTATAAAAGCTGGCCAAAGAACAAAGGAGTAAGCCTGTTCACTCATTATTGTTTCTGTGGTTTGGGGTTTAGGATTTACATAGGAGATCTATGTTTCTTTTCCTATGGGAGGCTGGCTCTGGGCCCAAGAGAGGCAGATTTGCATTTGCTTGTTCAATATGTCTTCCAGAATCATACCTCTTCCTGCAGAATCTTTACATCGCATTGTAATGCTATCATTCAACTTTCTCGGTATTGTACATTTTGTTGTCTGCTTGAAATACTCAGCAGCCCAACACAATTACCCATGGCCCACTTAAGGCAATTAGACATAGACCTCATTCAAACTCTTGGCTGCCCCCATGCAATCAGCTGAGAAGTGTGGGGTGTTACCATTGGGCTCGTGAGCCTGCAGGACTTGCATGGAGGTGCCAGTTCCATGAACTAGCACCTTCACATGAGGTAATAAATACAGCCATGTGATATGTGCAAGTATAGCCCTTTCAATAATAATAATAATAATAATAATAATATTATTATTATTATTATTATTATTATTTTATTAATTTTCCAACTACAAAGAAAGAAAGAACATCAAATTTAAATCTAGTTATTGATTGAGGGCAGTACAGTAATACCTTGGATTGCAAGTAACTTGGTTTGAGAGCGTTTTGCAAGACAAGCAATTTTTTAAATATTTATTTTAAAAAAATTGACTTGATATACAAGCGACGTCTTGCAATACAAGTACTGTAGTACGGCTTAAATTAAAAATCTCTGTACAAATTATTTTTGGGGGATTTCGTTTTGATATAAGAGTGTTTTGGATTACAAGCACGTTTCCGGAATGAATTATGCTCTCAATCCAAGGCATGACTGTACATTTAACATATCCCCTCCCTTTACTTTACAGACAAAAACATAGGTGGAATCCACTGGCTGCTTGTAAGCTTTCTTTAATTCATTGCAAACTATACTTACAGTGCAACCCTACTGCATGACTACTCAGAAGTAAGCCCACTGACTTCAGTGGGACTTACTCCCAGGTAAGTATGCATAGGATTGCCACTTTCCCATAATCTGAGGAAAGACTTTGACCAACATTGCTGTGTGTGTCCCTGATTTGTATGTGAAACAAAACTGTGTCATATTCTATAAAAATCAGATATTTTGCCTTTGCCTTTAACTAATTTCATTTGATATGTCAATCCTCTTGCCATGGCTATTTGCCACAGCTCCATGTACCAAGATGTATTTATTTTAATTTTAATTTTTTTTGAGCGGCTGCAATGCATGGTGATTACGACTTTTATAATCGGGACCTCCATACAAACCCAGGCAGCCTACACACACTCATGGACAATTTTCTGGGGGCTGCAGAGTGACTGAACTGAACTCCCTATGCCTAGCGTTCCGTTATCACAAGACATGGCCATATTATAAACCGAACACCTGTGCTACCACACATCCAAAGGGAGATTGAGTAATTCATGAGGAACATCAAACGTGAGGCTCAGCAGAAATATACTTTTTCCACCATAGGCATTTCTCAATGACAGTCTCTCTGACATCCATTGCTTTCTTTGAGAGGATAAACTGAGGGATATAACTGAGCTATTGTCCATCATATACACAATGAAGAAAGGTTTTGGGAAGTGTGTGTAGTATTGCCCTTGTTAGCCCTTAATTGTCCTGGCTTTATGACAATACCAACAAGGGCCACTTTGTACAAAATAATATTTCTTAGCAGGAGGTAGCTCCTCTGCAGGAAATTGCATAAATCTTGCGTGTAAAATCCTCTGCAACAAATGCACACAAGTCTATTTTGCCCTCTGTTCACACAGAGGAGAGGCACAATATGCAGCATATCATTACTCTTACGGTGTACGTTTGGAATAATAAACATGGGTGCAACTACAATCCAATTCAAGTTCAGTACTTTATAAGTTCTGCTGTTTTTCAGTGGAAGAGTTAAGGACGTCAATGGGACTTAGAAGTGTCTGTGCCATGCCTGTTAGCAGTATTCACTCAGCCTTGAGTGAAAAGAGACAAAATCAGAGAATTTGCCTAATACCATGTTACACACCAAATGCAAAGACCTGGATAATCTTGACATAGCAGAGATATCTCCCATTGTTGTTTTTACTGCTTCATGTCATGATGTTAGAAATAAAAGTTTGCAAGACTACATCAAAAGCTGCTTGAACTGATTAAAAAAAATTATTGTTCAGATTAAAGGACAAATCTAGCCTTAGGATGCTCTATGGCCAATATCTGACATTTAACTTAAATAAAAGTTTTAAAAGATTATCACCCTACATGAACTCCATTGAATACCAGTATTTTTATACTTTTTCTCCTCATTTCTTGGAAAATTAGCCATGTTTTCTTCTTGTTGCTATTAGGTAAAGTGGTGAACATTCTGGTATTATGCTGTTCAAAATCTGAGCAAAAATATTTACCTCCCAGCTGACCCAGCAATTCAAATTTCACCCTTCCATATAGCAGCCATTTAACATGATTTAATATAACAGAGCTAAAATAATTCCTGGCAATAAATCTGTAAATGACCCCAAAATACAAATTCTAAGCCTTTAGAGTTAGCCATTAACCTATAATAAATCTTTCCAAGATGAAATCAATATTATATTAGGTTCAACAACCTTATCAGCCAAGTTTTATTCAACACGTATGAGGGGGGGGGGGATCTTGCTGCAGATAATATACTCATAAGTGAGGCAGGAGACAACTAAGAGAGAAAACGGGTTGGGATAAAAGATATGCCAGTTTAAAAGGTCTCTCTTTCCCCCTTGTTGAGAAGAAGGGAGAAGACACCATAACAGTGTGGAGAAGAGAAAGCTGCTGCGGGCAGGGGGTGTCTCCCAACTCTTTTGTTCTGGAGTTCTTGCGCCTGTAAAAACATCCATGATGGACCTGTGTGAGTGCATTTAAACTATCAGCTTGGCTGTTTCTGACCCACCTTGGACAGCAATGATGTAGCATTGTTCCCAGAGCCATTCTTGAGTGGAGAAGATGTCTTTTACCTGTGGAGGCAGCCATCTCCCCCCCCATCCCCACAAAATGCCATTGGGAATGGCACTACATCATGAGACAGTATTGTCTCCAGATTTCCTCAGTGCACAATTTCAGTACCTCTCTCTACACCAGCCTTCCCCAATCTGGTGCCCTCCAGATGGACTATAAGTCTCAGCATTCCTGACCATTGGCCATGCTGGATGGAGCTGATTAGGGTTGAAATCCAAAACATTTGGAGGGCAAGAGGTTGGGAATGGCTGCTCTGTGCATTTCCTAAAACCCTTGAAAGTTTTCTCAGCCTGATGTTACATCATGCTTCCACTTAACTACACAGCAGTAATAAGCCACTTAGTATTATTGTATATTACTGGCTATTAATTTAAAAGAGTATCTTTCATCCCTCTCCAGACTTCCCACTGCTGTCCTTGCTGCATTGAGACTTTTAATAGATTTCTGTTGTTCTCTCTCTTGCTTTGATGCTAAATGTATGCCTCTTCTTGCAGAAATTTCCATAAAATGAAAGAATTCCAATTAAATGTCTCTCAGAGCATTTTTCATTCTAACCCAATCACCCGCCCAGATGCTTGTGTTATTCTTCCAGCACTAACTTTAATGAGCATAGCAAACCAAATGGCATTGTATCAGTCGACACGACTACTTTCCTCCGTTTGAAGCCCTGCAACATCTCGGGAGGGGTGTGTGAAATCATGTTTGTTTTGTTTGCTAGGTTTACAGAAAGAAAGGCTCCTCAATGTGTGTCTTATTTAGCTAAGTACATCAGAATCAAACATCATCTTCTCCCAAGCCTTTTGCTTCCAAAATCCCTTTCCGTAAGTTTTGTATAGTTGATATTCACATCCGTCTATCGCAGAAGTGCACAACTTCAGATTGTCTGGGGGCCACATTCCACCCTCCCCTGGACCCACCGTGGGCCACACTGTTGGAGGATGTGGAAAGGAGTCGGTCCTATACTGGTTAGGACGAAGCAGAGTTTTCCCCCTTATGTGCAGCCAGGTTATTGAAGCTGGTTATCACCGTGTGGGTTGTCCCTAAAAGGGGATTGTCCAAACAAAGTTTAAAACTAATACAGACATTTATTAGTTTTACTTACAGTCCATTTATTCATATATACAGGATAGGCAGATTAGAGTCTTGAGTGTTAAGAGTCCGCTTCATTGGAGATCACTGGCTAGAAGCCAGCTCAGACCATGCGTCCATCAGGTTGGAGAGGAAGAGAGAGAGAGAGAGAGAGAGAGAGAGAGAGCACTGGCCACAGAGAGGCCAGAAGTAGGGAGGAGGGGTTACAAAATATGCACCTTGGGGACCAATTAACCCTTTGCTCCCACTGTAACTAGTAGTTATGTTGCCTCGTTGATTTAAGCAGGTAATATTACCATTTCCATTACACACACCCTCACCATCCCCCCATGCTGCAAAAAAGAAGGGGGGAAGGTGCACTTAGATCATAGCCTCTGCTATGGAGGCTTATATTGGACAAATTTAGATTGTTTTCAAGCTAAATTTGTCCAGTTTAAGCCTCCATAGTGGTTCGTCATCAAATTTTGGCAGCAAACCATGACTTTTTCTCCCATTTTCCCTGGTAAAAAGAAAAAAAAATAGGGGTAATGGAGGGCAATAGGGGTAGCAGGAGCAGCAACGGGGCTGACGAAGGCTGCATGCAGCCTACAGGCCTCATGTTGTTCACCCCTGGCCTATAGTATTACAGGTATATTTGAGGGTTCCTTTACATATTACCTGGTGCATTGTGGTTGCTGCCTCCACCATGGGTACTCCTCTGACATCCTGTAAAGTTTCCAGCCATGTGGTTTGGTTGTGCTTGCCAGTATTTACATTCATGACATCCACCCTACATTGCGGGGAGGGTTTCCAGGCTGCACACTGGAGAACATTCATATACCTCTCAGTCTACCAGTGTGACAACAAAAAGACAGCCATGTGGCTTCTTCTTCTACCCTCTCCCTCCAATGCTTACTGTGTGGCATAGCTGATCAATTACCGCAGGTTGGGGAGGGAGAGTGTATGACACAGGCCCTGAGAGGGAATGGGCTGGGCAAGGGAAGACATGGCTGTTTTTATTTCCCGTCACATTGTTAGAAACGCTACTGGCCTAACTTACCCATCTGCTTTTTGCCTACCCTAACCAGAGGCCTCTGAAAGATTGCTTTGTTCTTTGTAATGTTGCATGCCGTCTCCCCCTCCCAGATGCATCCTTCTGCCGCCACAATTAGAATTTCTTTGAAGCCTAGCAGGGATTGATAAGGAATTTCGAAAGGAGAAAACTCTTGCAATGCCCCATATCAAATCCAGCAGGAGGGAGGGATGATAAAGCACTTGGCTAAAAAGATCAGACAAATGTGCTTCGTATGATGTGTTCCCATAATTCCCTTCTATAAAAGGCGAACCCCATGTTTGTTCCTTTGTTCAACTCTTGTTTGTGGCGTGAACCTCTCGAGTTAGATCTTCTGTGCAGAATAGAACTTTAAAAAACTCCACTCTGGTGTAGCTGCTTCTCTTTCCCTTGAGTATAGGCGCTCTGAGAAAGGACGTCTGAGCATATTTTTGCAACAACATCAAGAGGTGTAAAAGTATAGTAATGATCTCTGGCCTGCAACCTGGCAACTCTAATTGCAGGGCTTCATACAGGGGAAGGTAGGTAACGTGCAAAGCAGCCCTCAGAGGAGCCATCCATAAAGTGTTCCACACATCAAGGGTGATGCATAGCAAAGCTGTTTAAATGGGTCAAAGTGTGACAAAGGAAAGAGGCAGGGATGTTGAAGAGTCCTTGGTTTCGAGTCACGAGTCGAGTCACGAGTCTTTGGACCCGAGTCTCGAGTCCGAGTCCGAGTCCTTGGTCCAAAATGGTGACTCACGAGTCACGAGTCACGAGTCACTCCCAAAACTGACTCCACGAGTCCCTATTAAAATCAATGGGGTTTCCCCCCAACAAAATAAGGCTACTTCAGATGTGTGGCTTAAATAAATTCTAGGCACAAGTGTGCCTTTTTATTTCAAAACTCTGCAACTGATTTTGGCAAGAACAGACCAGGCAGACAAACCCAAAATAACCAGGCAGGCAGAGGAGGCAGGGAACCCTAAAGCAGGCAGGCAGAGGACTTTGTCTTGGACAATTCAACTGCTGAACAGGTCAAGAAGAGACCAGGCAGGCAGAGGAGGCAGGGAACCCCAGACAGGCAGGCAGAGGCAGCCAAACCCAAAATGTCTGACCCTAACCCAAACCCCCCACAACAACACATCAATCAAAATAAATCTCAACACATTGTTGGGGCTGCGCTCCTGGTAGCTGTCCATAGTGGCCAAGCAGCGGTGCGCCTCGCTTCCATGCGCTCTTCACCGGTGATCGCGCTCCTTCTGGCACAGCCAGAAGACTCGTCAACAGCCCAGGGATGTTGACGAGTCCTTGGTCTCGAGTCCCGAGTCGAGTCTCGAGTCCCATTAAAAATATTGGGACTCGAGTCCGAGTCGAGTCAGAGGGGGGACTCAGTCCGACTCACGAGTCGAGTCCTCGAGTCCGAGTCCCCATCCCTGGAAAGAGGGAATACAAAAGGCTTTAAAAAGTGTCACATGCTTGTTATGGACAGTCCCAGAATGATACTGAGCAATGTGGGAATAGAGCATTATATTTAGTGACAGAGACAATTACTACTATAAGTAATGTCAACAGTTGAAGTCATGGTAGATAAGGCTACTGAAGGCTACAAGTCATGTTGCTTATATACTACCTCCAGGAGGAGAGGCACTATGCCTCTGTATGCCAGTTGTTGGGAAACAGTAGCAGGAGAGGACTCTTGCCCCCGTGTCCTGCCTGCGGGCTTCTCAGATGCATCTGGTTGGCCACTGTGGGAAACTACTAGATAGGCCTTTGGTCTGATCCAGCAGGGCTCTTCTGTTCCTATCAATTGTCTTTATCTCTTGTTTAAACTCTCTTGACTGATGTGTGTTTTGTTACAAGCTTTTAGTGCTAGGGTTGTAATTACTCATGTCCAGGAACAGCACTTTGATTGTTTTCTAAAAGTGATTCCAGGCTGTGCTTAACAGTTCTTATATTTTGCTCTGGAGGCTTATCAACAACAGTGTCAAAAATGAAAGGACTCGCCTAGGTATGGTACATGGGATGCATTTTTGTCTAATTTGACCAAATCACCCAGGGCCAGGAAGTGGCAAGTGGGTGCTTGCTTCCACTGTGGGGATGAGTTTGACTTGCTGTTCTGGGCTACCAGTGGGGACAGGGAACCAACAAGGTTTGGACTCAGGCAGGCAGGCAGGCAGGCTCCGCTCCTTCTCAAATGTCAATCTTGCAGTTCCTCGACCAGCATGTTACCACACTAAGGTGCAATCCTATGCATGTTTAGACAGAAAAAAGGCCTACAACTCTCAGAATGCATGCTGGGAGTTGTCGGCCTTTTTTCTGTCTAAACATGCATAGGATTGCACCTTAAGTACAGAACCTGATGGTGTGTGTGTCTGTCTTATTATATTTAAAACTTTCTATACACTATTTCCACCACCAAAAAAGTGCCCAGTTTGGTTTACACAATCATAATAAAACTGATAAAAACAGTTCAGAGTGAACACATAACCTGAGATAATTTAAAGTGATAGGAAACCAACTGATTACAAATGACAGGTAAAAAGAAAAGAGGAGAAGCAAGGGTTGCCTCTTCCTGATAAACGTGATTAGAATCACAATGGTGATTATTTAAAAACTAAACAAAAAACCAGCAGCTTGATAATAAAATCATATGCACTGCAGCAGTTAATGCAAATTTAATACCCTAGTCGAATATGAGCATTTTTATTAGATGCCTAAAACTAAACTGGAGTTAGGTGGTGAGCCTCTCTGGGGAGGACATTCCAAAGGTGCAGCACCTCCACTTAAAAAAAGGCCCTGCTGTGAAAACACTAGCAGACTGAACAATATCACAGAACAATTTGGTCACAGAAATAATCTATCATGGACATCAGCAAGTAGAGAATGCAGGGCACAGACGTGATATTTTTGTTCATGGGAAGAGAGGCTGCTCCATCTTGCATTGCTTAAAGAGCTATGTATTTCTTTCCTTTATTTTCGCAAGACCCTCAACAAGAGCCTAGCCGCTATGAATACAGATTTCACAAAGTCTGGAATGTTGTCCCACAGCAGTGGTTTTAGTTTTCTGGTGTGCCGGATTTAATAGAAGGCATTACTTGTTAGTCTAGGTACTTCAGAGTTCAGGATTAATAGCAACCCTATAAATTCAGAGTTTCTCAAATGACCAGAGGCCAAATGTGTTAGATCAGTATCTTAACTATATTGTCAAAGTGTTTTTCCCTTCCCATCAACACCACTTCAGCTTTCTCCTGCTTTTCGTAAAGCTGGCTGCTCTCTCTCAAATACAAATTTACTTCAGGCATTGTGACAACTCAGTGACAGTATTGATTGTGGCTTCCAAAGCTCCCCTAGGAGGTTTCTTCTAGACATTTAAGAATAAGGTCCTTACAAGTGGGGGAATTTTAAGACCAAAGGAAGCACTAAAGTGAAATAGTTGCAATGGTGCAGCACTATCTTAATCTGGCTACCTTTTGAAAGCAGGTTAGCAGCAGTGGTTTTATCAAATGTGGTATGCTGTAGACCAGGGTGGGTAAGCCAACCTTAACATCCAGGCCATATTCTCAGGTTTTGCTATCAGGCAAAAGTAGGCAACTTGTAATTGAGGCTCTGACCTCCTTATTTGGCAACAGAGGGTGGCTTCTTTGCATACATGGTACTCATTGACATGAGAAAATGGCCAGGGTCTGCTGCCTAATTGGATGGATTAAAGTTAAAAATCTACGGAAGTACTGATGCCCTGGATTGGCCTCCCCTCTGCTGCATCTATAGCATATGTTTGATGCCTCCAAGTTGAATGGGCTGGTAATTTGCCTGGCAGTGCAAGCCAATCTTGCCATCTTCTTCCTAATTGCCCAATTTAATTCTGCTGCCAGTGCACTTTCAGTGGAAGAGAGGGAGCAGAATGACATTGGCATTCTCATGACTCATGATTTGGCCCTCGAGTGCCAAATTCATCACAGTCATTTTATATTCAAAAGTTTGTTTTTCTGGTAGCATGGTTTAGATGGACTATATTGCCTGCGCACAGGTTGGGTGGTTGTATACCCCGGATGTATGACAGTTCCCTGGGACGGCAGACTCTGGCCTCATCCATCGACCAGAGAACCAAGGGCCACTGGGAGGCTGCACCCCCCCCCCTGCCTCCCAGGAGTAACATCACAGCAAGGGGGAGGCCAACCTGGCCCCATACATCAGCCGGAGAGGGAGCAGCTGCAGGGAGCTTGTTTTGCCCTTCCCTGCCAAAAAAAGAAAAGAAAAAAGAAAGGAAAACCTATAAGAACCTTTTTAACTATGAACTGGTGCCTGAGTTTTGCATTCTTCCTCCTCCCTCCCAATCCCTTTTTCTTTTGTGTCATGACGTTTAGATTGTGAGCCTGAGGGCAGGGACTGTCTTATTAATCTTTGTAAGCCACTCTGAGAGCCTTTTCTGGCTGAAGAGCGGGTTATAAATGCAATAAATAAATAAAATAAATTGCCAGAGAACAATGAAGTGAAAAGGCAGCTGAACTGTGCAAGTTTAACAACTAGTTCCATCTCTCTCTGTGTGTGTGTCCCCCAAACAGAGACAGTTATTTGTTTATTAAGGCTGCAGTCCTATACCCACTTATCTGGGAGTTAGCCTCATTGAACTCAATGGATTTTACTTCTCAGTAAACATGCATGGGATTGTGCTGTAAACTCAGTGTTTGTTTGTTTCCCCTCCTCTACTGGGTAGTTCAAATGCCAAAAGGAGTTTTGTTTTGTTTTGTTTAAAAAACAGGTGATCTGTACCTTCCCTCTCGGCAACCCTGCTGGAAACATTACCTAGCAGCATCTAATCATTGAACAGTAGTTAGCTTGGGGGAAAAGGAAACTGCTGCATACCTTTCTCTAATTTCAATGATGTGCTGGTTTAAGGATTAGAATTTATATAGGCTGCATAGAGTTAAACTACTTAAATCCCATTGAGATTGGTGAGCATTAAGCAGCCTAACTCTGTGCAGGATTTCTGTCATGGTCTTTTGTGGTCCTGCAGGTTATTAAATCCTCATCATTTCCAAATCAGCAGTTAATATACAAGTAATTAGGAACATCAGGTTTTAGAAGTGTCCCACCTAGGAAGACAGAGGTCTGGGAAACATGTGTTATGGTGAGAGGCTTAAGATGTCAAATGAAGTTTCAGTTGTGATTAGTAATATAACCAACCTCCACAATTGTCTGGTTTAGAATAAAAATGTGTCCATCTTATAATACTTGCATGCATCAGTCATAATTTCTCCTAGAAAGTTGTCAGCTTGGAATGTAAAGAGATTCTGCACATCTGCAATCAGCATCAATAGAGATGTCCAAAGCCAGAATATGCATTGTAGGCACATATCTATTTTTTTTTAATGTTAAGTCCTTGCTCTCAAAGAAACTCTCATAGATCGCTGTGAATCATGTGACCAGATCATCCCTCTGGTCTGGTCCTCTCTGCCCTTGTCCTGATTTTATTTTCTTAGACATAAGTCTATCTTCTGAAAGGTCTTATTGATTAATATTGACTTGATATTAATATTGACTGTGGATGTGCTAGATTGGTGCCTGGCTGCGACAATGGACTGGATGAGGGCTGATAAACTGAAGCTCAGTCCAGACAAGACTGAGATGCTGTTAGTGGGTGATTCCTCTGACCGGCTGGAGGGTGTTCAACCTGTTCTGGCTGGGGTTGCACTCCCCTTGAAGGAGCAGGTTCATAGCTTGAGGGTGCTCCTGGAGCCATCTTTGTCACTTGAGGCTCAGGTGGCCTCAGTGGCATGGAGTAGCTTCTACCAACTTTGATTGGTGGCCCAGCTATGCCTCTATCTGGTCAGGGATAACCTGGATTCGGTTGTCTATGCTCTGGCAACCTCCAAGTTAGATTACTGCAATGCACTCTATGCTGGGCTGCCTTTGAAGACAGTTCAGAAGCTGCAGCTCGTGCAAAATGCAGCAGCAAGATTGATAACAGGGAGAAGAAGGTCCGAACATATAACACTGATTCTGGTTTGCTTGCACTGGCCTTGTTCTCCAGTTAAATGTTCCAGTGCCAGTTAAAACCTTCCTCTCCCCTCAGGGATTTGGCAGCATATGATGAGGTTTTAATCAGGTTCTGGATTTTTCTTATTGTTGTTTAAAATTGTTTTAGATATATGTATGTCTCTGCATGTGCTATCTGTTTATATGTTTGTATGTAAATAGTTTTTTATAATGTATTTTTAAGGTTTTAATCTTTGCAAACCGCCCAGAGAACTTTGGCTATTGGGCAGTATAGAAATGTAATAAATGAAAAGATAAATGAATGTCCTTTTTTAAAAAAACAAAACAAAAAAAACCCTCTAGCATAGGCATGGAACCCCTGATCTGGCTCGTGGAAGGGGGGCGGGCTTTTAAGATCTGGATCAAAGGCCCTGCACCTACTCCAGAGTAAAAATTTTAAAAAGACATAGCTGCTGGGAACAGCTATGTCTGTTTTGGCCCTGAGAGTTAATTGAAACCTGGTAGTAAATTATATTAAGGCCTTTGGAACTGGGGTATATACAAGTATAGTGGGCTGTGGGTCCAGGACAGCTAAGCTGCCTGCAAGGGCAGCCTGAGATATTTTCCTGGCCAGAGTGGCTGCTCTGCATAACTGGAGAGTTCACTGTAGTACCAGTGAACCATTTCTTAAAAATATATCCATGTCAAAAAGCTTCTTGGGTTGATTGTGCAGTCAGGCTGGTTCTGGTTAATCTCAGCAGGCTGAAAGCAAAAAGTAAGGTAATTACAACCTCCGTTGTGGAACTTCAGTATTCTGATGATAATGTGGTCTCCGCACATTCAGAGGATGATCTCCAAACTATCCTAAATGCTTTTGCAGAAGCATACGAAAAACTTGGTCTCTCACTTAACATCAAAAAAACCAAAGTGCTTCATCAGCAAGTGCAAGCTAACCCTTTGATGATGCCATCTATCCAGCTTGGCTGGACAATACTGGAAAATGTCGATCATTTTCTCTATCGTGGCAGCTATCTTTCTGTTCATCATCAGGCGATCACTCGTGACCGAGTAAGATTGTCTTCCAGGATAAAAATTTACAAAAAGGAAATTTTAAAAGGAGGAAATTCTAAAGAAAAATTGTGTAGACTCTAGCGATGGGTCTGTAAGTGACTGTGGAGGCCAATTCTAGATCCACACAGTTTCCCACAGTGAGGACACAGGTTACCAGATGGAAGATGGTCCTGTAAAGGATTCGTTTGACGTGCTTTTCGCTTAGCACGTTTCTCCCTTTCACCTTGCACTCGGGCTTCTTCAAAGTCCATAGAACCTTTGTGAAAGGCCAACCTCCAGTTAGATCGTTCATGGGCCAGAGCTTCCCAGTTTTCGATGTTTATATTGCATTTTTTTAGATTAGCCTTAAGAACATCTTCTGTTACAGCTAACATCGACAGTGAAATCCAGCATCGTTTGAGCTCTGCAAGTGCCGCGTTTTCTCAAATGAAACATAGAGTGTTCGAGGATTGGGATATTTGTAAGAAGACCAAAACACTGGTTTATGAAGCCATTGTATTTCCAACTTTATTGTATCACTGCGAAACATGGACTATCTATAAACGTCACTTCCACCTCCTTGAAAGATTTCATCAACGTTGCCTCCGGAAAATCCTGCGAATTACTTGGGAAGATAGGCGAACAAATGTCAGTGTACTGGAAGAAGCAAAGACTAGCATTGAAAAAATGATCCTTCAACGCCAACTTCAGTGGACCGGTCATGTTGTTCGAATGCCTGACTGCCGTCTCCCAAAGCAGCTACTTTATTCCCAACTCAAGGATGGAAAGCGGAATATTGGTGGTCAATATAAGAGGTTTAAAGATGTTCTTAAGGCTAATCTAAAAAAATGCAATATAAACATCAAAAACTGGGAAGCTCTGGCCCATGAACGATCTAACTGGAGGTTGGCCTTTCACAAAGGTTCTGTGGACTTTGAAGAAGCTCGAGTGCAAGGTGAAAGGGAGAAACATGCTAAGCGAAGAGCACGTCAAACGAAACCTTTACAGGACCATCTTCCATCTGGTAACCTGTGTCCTCACTGTGGGAAACTGTGTGGATCTAGAATTGGCCTCCACAGTCACTTACGGACCCATCGCTAGAGTCTACACAATTTTTCTTTAGAATTTCCTCCTTTTAAAATTTCCTTTTTGTAAATTTTTATCCTGGAAGACAATCTTACTCAGTCATGAGTGATCGCCTGATGATGATGATGATTGCTCAGCAGCACTGAAAGTATCATAATGAAAATTCTTTACACAACCATTTCCTTGAACAGCTTGCTTTAGGTTGCAATCCTAAACATACCTGGGAGTAAGTAATGTTGAGCTCAGTAGAACTTAACGTAATTCTGAGTAGACATGCATAGGATTGTGTGGTTGGAGTGTGTTTGTGGTTCCCCTCCCTCCTTGTGCTTAACCGGCTTGGTGTTTCATGGCGAAATAATTTTCAAGTGGAATGGTATTGTACAATTTTCAAGTGGAATGGTACATAGAAGACCATTCGTGAGCTGGAAGCATTTCTTGAAGAGCCTTTAGGATTTAAATAGCAGGAGAATGCAAGTTGGGACTGAGTGTGATGGTGATTAATGATTCTTCAAATATTATTATTAGCAAGAGTAAATGACTGGATTTGAACTCAGCACCTCCAGCTCTCAAAACACAGCCCTTCACCTTAACACTAAATGCTCGATTAGTTCAGCTAATGGGAATGGAAGGAGTAGTCCCTCTGCAAGTCCATATTGTAAGGAAGCTTAATATGATGGCTCAAATCAGATAGATTCAGGCTCTCCTTAATTCACTGGTTTATTCCAGTTCATTCAATGAGTGTTCTTGTAAGACTTGCCTCTGTTGATTTATAGAAACAATGTTCACCCTTAAGAGATCAAGGCCACAATTCTTAAACCACTTGCAGCTAACTATTGGTACTGGAACTGATGGGGTGTATTTGGAAGAGGGCAATGGAACATCCAAATAAAAGCCATAGACACCTGGAGGGAGAGGTCATTCTGACCTCACCAAAACAGAAGCCTTAGAGTTAGGATGAAAATTGTTTTCCTCAGGTTTGGAGTTTACATGCAATGGGGAAACCAAAGCCCAGAGATGTGGAGTGACTCTTCTTTTGAAGTCGCATCTCCTGCAAGCTTGACACTATAGAAGGATTTTCAACCCTCTGATGTAAGGAAGTGAATGACTTCAAAAGAAAGTCTTTGGAGTTTATGCAGGTGAAGTACAAGCTCAAAGGGAGAGTATTGTAGAGCTCTACTGCTTTGTCTGTATACTAGCAGCATTTTATCACCTCGTCTTTACAACAGCAGATCAAGAAAGCCTCCTGCTGGAATTTCATTTATATATGTATATCTTCCTATAACTGTCCTGCAGGGGGAAAACGTAGCATACAGGAGAGCATACAGATGTGGTTTCTACAAACCATATATGAGATCATGTTGACAGTATAGATCAAATCAGTGAGTATGAGTTTATGAGTTGGACTGATTTGATTTAGCAATGTGTTAATGACACATCGTTGGAAATTTCCCTCCTGCTAATAATACCAGGTGCAAGGAAAAGTAGATGCCCTGTCTTCTCAGTAGGCATTACAAATAACAGAAAATGGTTTTTTCCACCTGAATCAGGATGTCAGCAGTGTCCGGACTTGCTGGAGAAGTTCAACATCGCAGGGCTCCATATCCTTCTCCCTGGTTCCCTGAATCATGCAACTAGGCTTATTCAGCAATTTACAGGTGTATTCAACACACAGGAATGCATGAAATCTCTTAGAAGTTGGGCTGGGTTAACACCACCCACCCTTTTGCCTACCCCACTTTCAGCCCTTCAAGCCTCTGAGTTGCATCTTCCTCTGAGGTTCTTCGTCATCTGGAGTTGCTTCTTGTTTCACTAGTTCTACTGGTTTGACAGGTCAGGATGTAGTTCAGGCGTCCACAAATGTTTTGGCCCCCAGGGTCACATCAAGTGGCATACACACACACACACACACACACACACACACACGCGCCTGGGAGTTCTCTTGCTAGCACTGGCAGTTGAAAAGGGGTCCCTTGCTTATCTCTCATCAGAGATTTCTAGCACTAGAAACCCCAGGTAGTGCTGCCATGGCAGGGGCGGGGGTAGAGGTGGTGTCTGGCAGGCCACCAGAAATGGCTTCACAGGCCACATTGTAGTTGAAACAGCCTCTGTTTTATTAGCCTCTGGCTCTGTCGTGGGCCCAGTTGGCCACAGCCTCAGCTGTTCAACACCATCCATGCCACCTCTAACCCAAGGCCCCAGCCCTTCATTTTCCCACTACTTGCTCTAAGTCACCTTCGTCCAACTCCTTTCCCTGCTCCTTCCTTTCCTTTATATGCTGTGGCCACCCACTTCCAGCTCACGCTCAGCTTTTAACACTTCCCTAGCTTCTTCACTGCTCTATGATAGTGTCTGCCACAGCCCCCTTTCTCCTGCCTTGGAATTTCCTTCCACGTCTTTCTCAGTCTCTGGACCCCATTCCTGGCTGGTTTCCTCAGCTCAGGCCAGGACTCACAGTGAAGGTCAAACCACATGTTACAGCTGAGCCTTATCTTTATTTTTACTCTAGAGTAGGTATGCATCGCCCCAGTTCAGATCAGAACCAACGTACACTGGGAGGGGAGGATTAAACCTTCCCCCACCAATTCATTTGTTCCCAAGATACCGCCCCCTGTGAGGGGTTAAAAAAAGGCTCCATTGGCATACATTGATTTTTCTCCTTTTTTTTTAACCCCCATGCACGTGGGTGGGTGGGCTGGATTTTGGGAAGTAAACTTGGTTCAAATTTTTATTTAATTACAGACATGATAAACAATTTGAGGCCAGAAGGGCAGGATTTTGAGGCAACTGAACTTATTAGTCTAGCTCGCCCAGGGTCTGGCTTTAGCTGTCAATACTGCTTGTGTGTGTGTGTGAATTTCACACACACCCAAAAAAGAAAACAACAAAATAAAATAAACATACAAACAAAATAAACAAAAACAGGGGAAAAGACCCTGGAATTAACCATTACTGATACATAGACATCCGTACCACTTTTGCCCCATGGACATTTCATAGATTTCATAGATCATAGAGTTGGAAGGAGCCTACAACAAGGCTACCGAGTCCAACCCCCTGCTCAATGCAGGAAACTAGAGGAGGGGTCTCCCATCCAAGTCATAACCAGGCCTGACCCAGGGATGGGGACTCGGACTCGAGGACTCGACTCGTGAGTTGGACTGAGTCCCCCCTCTGACTCGACTCGGACTCGAGTCCCAATATTTTTAATGGGACTCGAGACTCGACTCGGGACTCGAGACCAAGGACTCTTCAACATCCCTGGGCTGTGCCAGAAGGAGTGGAGAGGAGCGCGATCACCGGTGAAGAGCGCATGGAAGTGAGGCGCGCCGCTGCTCGGCCACTATGGACAGCTACCAGGAGCGCAGCCCCAACGATGTGTTGAGATTTATTTTGATTGATGTGTTGTTGTGGGGGGTTAGGGTTAGGGTCAGACATTTTGGGTTTGGCTGCCTCTGCCTGCCTGCCTGGGGTTCCCTGCCTCCTCTGCCTGCCTGGTCTCTTCTTAACCAGTTCCACAGTTTGAATTGTCCAAGACAAACACCTCTGCCTGCCTGTTTTGGGGTTCCCTGCCTCCTCTGCCTGCCTGGTTATTTTGGGTTTGTCTGCCTGATCTATTCTTGCCAAAATCAGTTGCAGAGTTTTGAAATAAAAAGGCACACTTGTACCTAGAATTTATTTAAGCCACACATCTGAAGTAGCCTTATTTTGTTGGGGGAAAACCCCACTGATTTTAATAGGGACTTGTGGAGTCAGTTTTGGGAGTGACTCATGACTCGTGAGTCACCATTTTGGACCAAGGACTCGGACTCGAGACTCGGGTCCAAAGACTCGTGACTCGACTCGTGACTCGAGACCAAGGACTCTCCAACATCCCTGGCCTGACCCTGCTTAGCTTTCCACGCTCAGACAAGCTGAGCCAGCGTAAGCCACAGGCCTTGGCTCACTCCTGAGCCTCCTGTCCTGCTGTGGCTCTAACTGGGGCCTCAGTAGATGTGGCATGGTTTTCCTTGCCACCAGTTGCCCAAAAACTGCTGGGTGATCCCCAGCCAAGCCCCCCTGTACTCTGCATATGAGTCTTGACTTTCCTTACGTCTAGGCCTCAATTCCCCTGCCCATTTCATTCCCAATCAAGTTGTGATGATTACATGCTAAAATATTGTTGCTCATATGTACATCTCTAAGGCAATACCCCAGGGAAGGCAAAATACATGCCAACCTCTTTGCCAGTTCGGATATCATGAAAAAAACCCAATCCTTTCCAGCCCCCAATAGGATGACCAGCGCCTGCCTGGTGAAACCTGTATACAAAGAGAGGGAGGGTGAGTCAGGCTGCCGATCCAGCTGAAATGAGGCTGGGCCATGTGGGACAGTCCTGCCCAATTCTCATCTTGTGAGATGTGATTCCTGCTTCTCATGAGATTTTGGCTTCAAAATCTCACAATGGCCAGGAATACCAGCTGTCATGAGATTTCCTTTTGTTTCATTTTGCTGTGTTGTGGTAGTTGTTTCTTGTGCTGGGGCTCCGACCCCCACCTCTGCCTTGTCTTTTGGACAAGTGACTTGCACTTTCTGACTAGCCATGCCTCCTATGTTGTGATATGTATCACATTACCAGCTGCAGCACATTGTTTACACATGGTAGGGACAGAATGGTGAGGTAAACAGGTTTATTATGTCTCTTTAGAATCTCGTGTTTTCGCAGGGGTTACTAAAGTGTGAGAACAATATGAGCTAGTCACATGGTTTGTATGTTCTGATGACGTGTTAACTTGTTTTCTGTCTGAAGCCATTTTAGAGAGAAGCTGAACTGCTTGCTTTCTTCTTCTTCGTGGTGATGCTTGCTGGACTTGTTACTGCTACAATGTAACGTCTTTGCTGAGGTGGAGTTAAGCTCAACTTACTCCACTGGATGTAATGCTTGCTATGCATTTATACTCTGCACATGGACTGTAACTAGGAATTGTATACTCTGTAGAACTTTACTTGCTAAGTGAATTAACAGGTAGAATTAGGCCTGTGGTGTTTACAGAGTGTTTCCTGATTCCATGGATTAATCTGCAACGGAGAAGCTTTGCTGGTTCACTGGCACACACGCTGAACGCTGCAAGCAGGAGGAGGGAGGTGAGATCTGGAAGATCTGTGTGTGGAATGTACAGGCGTCTGTTGGCACACAGACAAGGATTATAAATCTCCCAACCCACACACACTCTGCTAAAGTCCAGTCAGAACAGGGTTATGGGCCCAGACCAGAACTGGAACCAGTTTGGACCAGAACCAACGGAACCAGCGGAACCAGTTGGACCAGAACCAGAACCAGAGCGGGTCAGTGTCAAAACCGGGACCTGTTTGGCAACAGCTTCGACTCCGGAGAATGCAGTGATTAATGGCAGAGGCAAAAGACATCAAGGAAGAAAAAATCTCTCCTGGCCCTTCAGCCGGTAAGGGGGAAGAAGGGGGAGAGGATTTATTGGCTGACACAGACAGCTTGCCAAGTTCCAAGGCCGAAAGCTCAGAGGCAGAAAGCGAAGCCGAAGTTTCTGGAGGGGAGGAGGGAAATCCCCCTTACACAGAAATGGCTGCTGCACAATCCCTGAATCCACAATTGTGGAACGACTAAATGGGTCGAACTATGCGCTGTGGAATTTTCAAATGCAGCATTATTTAACCCATGCGGGACTCTGGACTGTAGTAACACAAGATCCAGTTGCAGTGGGAGATCAGGCCTACAACGAATGGAAGGAGCGAGACGATAAGGCCAAAGCAATTTTGTGTTTATCTGTTGAAAGCTCACAGGTGCCATTTATCCAATTACAAAACACTGCAAAGGAGATCTGGGAAGTGTTACAAAATACGTACCAGATGCAAACAGCAGGTAGCAGAATTTTGATTGCACGTAAGCTGTATAAATTAAGCTTGCAACCAGGTGGCTCTATGCCAGAGCATTTGAGCACCATGAGAGGCTTGTTTAACAGACTGAGAGCTCAAGGGATGACTATTGATCCATTGAATCAGATCTCTATTCTGTTATCAAGTCTGGACTCATCTTATGACACAATTGTCACTTTGATGGAAGGCCAGCTGGATCAGAATCTGACCATGGAATATGTGTCAGGCAAACTTCTTTCTGAGTGGGAGAAGCGACTAGGAAAGAAAAACAACTCTGGCCGAAAGTTTGCAGACTGGGAAAGCAGCCAAACTGCAAATAACAAGCTGGGAGTAACCCAGGCCGCTGCTTTAAAAGTGAAAAAATGTTTTACTTGTGGATCTACATCTCATCTGAAAAAACAATGCAAACAGAGAAAGAAAAAAGCCAAACAGGAAACAACGAGCACACCTGAGGAGGCAGTTAAACCGGGCAAAAGTTTGATTGCAAGGGTGGGGGTTGCAAATAACATTTGGATTCTAGACTCTGGAGCGTCACATCACATGACTAACTCCAGGAACTTGTTCCAATCTCTGGAAGAAGATGGATGTACAAATCAGCATGTGGAATTAGCTGACGGGAAACGTATACATGTTTCAGCAGCAGGAACAATTGAATTTACTACTTTGGGTCAACAAAGGGCATTGTTTGTTCCGGAACTGGATACAAATCTGATAAGTATTTCCCAATTAGCTCAAAATGGCTATGAAATGTGTTTTTCAGACAGCACATGTGTGATTTCACGTGAAGGGACAGTCTGTGCAAAAGGTGATTTGCAGAATTCTCTGTATGTTATAAATCCATTTGTAACACATGATGAAGTATGCAAATTGTAAACCACATGATAATTGTGTACATATTTTTCACAAACGTTTTGCACATGGTAATTACAGAAGCATCGAAAAGATGCAGGGTCTGTGTGAGGGCATGAAAATGAAACCTTGTTCTAATTATGTGGAATGTGAAGTATGCAGAAAGGCAAAGTCGCACAGAACTAACAATCAGAAACACAGTGATAGAGTGAGCACAAGAATATTTGAGCTAGTACACTCTGATGTTGCTGGGCCATTTGAAGACAGCTATCGGGGAAATAGGTACTACATGACTCTTGTTGATGATTTTTCAAGATTTGGATTTGTTTATCTTTTGCAAAATAAGTCTCAGGTTCGAGAGAGATTTGAATCATTTGTGAAATGGGCTGGTAACAGATTCAAACAATACCCCATAGGTGAATTGCTCACAGATGGTGGGGGAGAGTACATGAGTACAAAATTCAAGAAATTCTTGGAAAGTGAGGGCATTGGGCACAAAATCACGGCCCCAAACTCACCGTTTCAAAATGGTGTAGCTGAGAGAAGAAACAGAACGCTACAGGAAATGATGAAGGCTCAATTAGCTGACTCACAATTAAAAAACCATTTCTGGGGGGATGCACTTTCAAACGCAAATTATCTGCTGAACAGATTACCTAACACCACAACTGGGAAAACTCCATATGAAATGTTTCATGGGAGAAAGCCAAAGATAGCACACATACGAATTTTTGGGTGCAAATGTTTTGTTCATATACAGGCTCAAAATAGAACAAAGCTGTCTCCCAGAAGCTTTGAATGTTTTCTGCTGGGGTATGATGCACAAACGAAAGGTTACAGGTTATGGTCACCACAACACAGAAAGGTAATTCTAAGCAGAGATGTGATTTTTCACAAGCAAACACATGATGAGAAACAGCTGGTGGAATTGTCAATGCATTCAATGGCTGAAACACAGCAGGAAGTTTCTGAAACAGAACAGGCCACTGGGCAGATATCTGGGGAACAGGAGGGAGGTGAACAATCTCTAAGGCATTCAACCCGAGAACGTAAAACACCTGTTAGATATCAGGATGAATTCCAAAGTGGCAAAACTGTTGTACATAAAGCTCTCAAAATAGCTTTAGAACCTCAAAATTTTGAGGAAATCCAAAGCATGGAACCAGCAGTGAGAAATGATTGGTTTGAAGCCATGCAGGATGAAATCAATGCCATGCATGATAACAAAACATGGAGTCTGGTATCTTTACCTGTAGGGCGCAAGGCCATCACCTGTAAATGGGTGTACAAGGTGAAAATGAATCACCAGGGGCAGGTGGAAAGGTACAGGGCAAGACTCGTGGCAAGAGGATTTGCACAAAAACATGGGGTAGATTTTGATTCCGTGTTTGCACCAACAACAAGGTATGCAACTGTAAGATTGTTGTTGAAATTGGCAGCACAAAGAAAAATGATGGCATTTCATTTTGATGTAAAAACTGCTTTCCTATATGGTGATTTACAAGAGGAAATCTACATGATGCAACCAAAAGGTTTTGTAGAAAATCCCAGTCTTGTATGTCGTTTGCACAAATCCATATATGGGCTGAAGCAAGCAGCTAGGTGCTGGAACCAAAAACTAGACAGAGTTTTGATTAGTTTGGGATTCAAACAAAGCAAGGCTGATCACTGTCTGTACACATGTCACACAGAATTGGGACATTGGGTATATTTGTTAGTCTTCGTTGATGATATATTGCTTGATAACAGAATCAGTAAGTCAAAAAGACAAAATTGCAAAAGAATTGCAAGCACACTTTGAACTGAAAGATCTAGGTTTGGTACAACACTATCTTGGAATGCAATTATCCCAGGATGAGGAAGGTTCTTTCTTGGTTGAACAAAGTGGAAAAATTCAGAAATTGCTGGAAATTCATGGATTGGAGAATTGTAACCCAGTTACCACTCCAATGACTCTTGAATATCAAAAACACACAGATAACACTGAATTTGAGGATATTGGGAAATATCAGAGTGTTATTGGAAGCCTGCTATATTTGGCAAATGTGAGTAGGCCAGACATCAGCAATGCTATAAACATACTTAGCAGGAAAACGCAAAATCCTTCTATGTATGATTGGCTAGCTGTAAAATGTGTGTTAAGGTATTTAAAAGGTTCCATGAATTGCAAACTGAAATTGTCATCACACACAGAGGGAGGTTTTTGTGTGTACATTGATGCTGATTGGGGAGCTGCCACAGATAGAAAGTCCACAAGTGGGACTGTGATAATGTATGACAAAAGTTTAATTGAATGGTATACACGAAAACAAACTTGTGTGGCTGTATGTAGCGCAGAATCTGAATCCATCAGTTTATCTCAAGCATGCAATGAGATTGAATGGTTCAAACAATTGTTTACTGATCTGCAATTACCAGTAGACAAGGCTGTTACAATTTTTGAAGACAACCAGGCTTGCATAAGCATGGCACAAAATGAAAAATGTAGGCCAAGAACCAAGCACATTGATGTTCGTTACTCTCATGTAAAGGACTGTGTGCAGAAAGGATGGGTAACACTCAAATACTGTGCAACAGGGGACATGGTGGCAGATCTTTTCACAAAACCATTGCCTGTAGTAAGACACAGGAAGCTAATGACGGCGCTAGGCCTCATTGAGCAAATGTAAACAATATGTACTCAGCTAGTAAGGGGTATGTTGTGATATGTATCACATTACCAGCTGCAGCACATTGTTTATACATGGTAGGGACAGAATGGAGAGGTAAACAGGTTTATTATGTCTCTTTAGAATCTCGTGTTTTCGCAGGGGTTACTAAAGTGTGAGAACAATATGAGCTAGTCACATGGTTTGTATGTTCTGATGACGTGTTAACTTGTTTTCTGTCTGAAGCCATTTTAGAGAGAAGCTGAACTGCTTTCTTTCTTCTTCTTCATGGTGATGCTTGCTGGACTTGTTACTGCTACAATGTAACGTCTTTGCTGAGGTGGAGTTAAGCTCAACTTACTCCACTGGATGTAATGCTTGCTATGCATTTATACTCTGCACATGGACTGTAACTAGGAATTGTATACTCTGTAGAACTTTACTTGCTAAGTGAATAAACAGGTAGAATTAGACCTGTGGTGTTTACAGAGTGTTTCCTGATTCCATGGATTAATCTGCAACGGAGAAGCTTTGCTGGTTCACTGGCACACACGCTGAACGCTGCAAGCGGGAGGAGGGAGGTGAGATCTGGAAGATCTGTGTGTGGAATGTACAGGCGTCTGTTGGCACACAGACAAGGATTATAAATCTCCCAACCCGCACACACTCTGCTAAAGTCCAGTTCAAACATCCTATAGCAGCCATTTTGTGTTGGAGCCCATAACAGTTTCCCAAAGTACCAAATGTGCCCACAGCCAGGCTCTAGCTTAACCTGTACACTTAAACGGCAGAGTTTCTGGGGTTTGTTTTTTTAAAAAATCATTTTATGTGTAGAAAGGTTTTTACGTAATTTAATAAGGAGCTTTCCCAGAGAGAGCCAAAACAAGAACAAGATACAAAGGTATATAAATAGATATAGATATTTATATATATATATATATATATATATATAAAAGAAGGTGTCTGACTGACTTATTGACTGACTGATTTTGACTGACTCATCAATGCCCAACTCAAACCGTTTAATCTAGGAACGTGAAATTTTGAAGGGACATTGCTTTTATGACGTAGACACCCACTAAGGAAGGATTTTTGGAAATTCCGTCCCTAAGGGAGTGGAAAAAGGGGGGGAAATCACCCCACTCTCATATTCTATGGGCAAAACAACAGGGGAGCAGTTATGCAAATCGGCCTCACCTCATAATTGCTGCAGGAGCCAATAGGAGCAGTTATGCAAATATCCCATACGACACTTAGAATGTTCGTATGAATTCCTGCAGGGGCCAATACGGGTGGGTATGCAAATCTCCCCTAGGCCATTTAGAATGTTCTCTGAGGGGGTGAAAAGGGAGGAAAAGTTTTTAAATGACTGAATGACTGTTGTATGTGGGGCGTCGTCGCATAGGCTCCACTCCATCACGTTTTGACGGATCTACCCCAAACTTGGCACGGTCACTCTTCATCACCTGTAGACTCTCAGGATTAACCTGATTTTTCTTTAAGATCAGATATTTCTGTCAGAAAAGTTTTCTGCTGCCAGCACCCAGCCTAAACGTTACACTTTCAGTCAGAGGCACTGAATCTTTTCCATTGTACCAAATCCAAATCATAAAATCCACGCAAGCGCAGCCGCAGGCAACAGCTAATATATATATATATATATATATATATATATAAGCTTAAGATATTTACTCTTTTGATTTACTGTTGCGTTTGTGCTGGGTTTTTTTCCCAGGCAACCAATGTGAAGTGGATATAGATGAATGCATCTCAGCACCTTGTCTCAACAACGGAAGCTGCATTGATGGCATCAACTACTATAAGTGCTACTGCCGAAGTGGTTTTATTGGAATAAACTGTGAAACAAATGCTGATGAGTGCTCATCAACGCCTTGTCTTCATGGGAGGTGGCTATTTTTATTTTTACTATCATTACCCTTAAAAAAACAGAAAGAAGAAGAACTAGCAACATTTAAGATTTAATGTCAGGGAAGGTTGCTGCAGATACTTCTAATTACGCCATTCTATAAAGTAAAAGTACAGGCACAGTTAAAGGATGACAGATGTTGCCAGTTTAAGCTACTGCAATGTAGTGGTACATTATCTCATTTCTTCTTTCATTTGAGTGCAGTAACATAAAGTAATTTTCAATAACTGTGCATTAATTAGACTTTAATATACTTACAAGTACTTCTTCAGTCTTCGCATTCCAGCAGGTGGAAACAAGGTTCCTTTATTTGGAAAATAGCAGTATATGTGTGCACATTTAAAATACTCCTGGAAGAGACTTCAACCAAACACAATAAAGTTATAGGGATATTTTCTATTATGTTTAATGGGGTACAGCCAGGATTAGTCTGAAATTTATGTTTGGGTACAACAGGATAATACAACTGGTGCTGTGTCAGATAAATGTGCACATTGGATGGTTTATAATACAAGACTTCTTTTTTCAGATGTATTGATCTCATAGATGGATATCGATGCAGCTGTGATGCTGGATGGACCAGCTCAAGATGTGAAAATGATGTTAATGTAAGTCTTCTTGTTAAAACAGAGGCTATTCGTACATGTGAAACTTAGTAGACCCATACATTTTTAGCCAAAGCAGTACCCCCCGCAGGGGTCAAACTGCATGTTACTTTCTTTTTTACTTAAAAGTAAGTGCAGGGGACCTGATCTGGATGGGACACTAGTATGGGGGAGTAGTGGTCTTTAAACTTTGCCCCCACCATGCTCCTGATGTATTTTGGAAGGCCCACACCTGCAATTTACATTGATAAAAAGTGATCCTTTGAAACAAGTAGAGCCTGTTGACCTGTCTAGAATGTGGGAGCACTTCAGGACTGGGCCAAATTTCCCACCATTGCTCTGGATTGGCCCCATTCAAAAGTAGCCTTGTGGTTTCATTGGCTGGGTGTTGGCATGGCACTCAGGTAGGCATTTGCATGTTTTTGTAGTTACAGGGAACAACTCCCTTTAATCCAATCAATGGAAGAAGCATGTTCACACTCTGGCTCCTTCGCGTCTATGGCCATCCAGAGCCATATCAATGTTCCTGGCAGCTTTCCATACTGCTGATTCCAGAAACAAAATGGATTCTTGAGCCAAGGTGGTCAGGATAATACCAATGAAATACATGATGCACAGTGCTCCTGTCCAGAGAGCCAGCAGGTGTCCAGACCTCTGGAGCAGATGGGAGCGGGCACAGGGGGCTGCAGAAAATCACTTCCCTCCTCTTTCAATTAACGGAGGCCTCGGCTGGAACAAAGAGCCTTCGATGAACCGAAGGCAGCATTGAATACAACCGACTGTTTTAAGAAAAAATGGATCATGTACCTACCTAATTCTGTTGTTGTTGTTTTAATAGAATGAAGGAGTAGGGGACTTAGATATTGGCCACCTACAGCTTTTTGTGTATTGTTTCAGTTTTCTTATTAAACCATTAATTGACTAATATATGTGACACATTAGTTCTAGGAAGCATTTTATTATAATTGTTTGTAGGGGTGTCATAGCCCTCACCGTATTAAATATTTCAATAATTTGATAGGCCTTAGGAATTACATTCAAACTCTATTTACTACCTGCAGTCAGCACTCCAGGAGAGTACGTATCTTTATCCTTTGGCATGTCTATATTTCTTTTGATGTTCAGTAGGCCATAATATGAACTAATTAAGTTTTAGTTCATCTTCTGCCTAATGCCATGCAGGTTGTAATGTATTGCAAGTTCAGTACACGAACAGGTCCTGAAAGCAAATACTGGACTGTTGTGTGTGTTTTTAATACCATTAACAATGTGCAATATATATATATATATATATATATAATTCATTGTATACAGTACACTGCACTGGTCATAGCCATATGGAAGATCTGAATTCTGTCATTGCATTGTAAGTTGACAGTCAATACTCAGCACTGGACATGGGAGAGTCAGGTTCAACTGTCCTTCAGCAACTAGCTTGCTCCCTGAGCCTAACTTAAATGGAAGCGGGTGCTGAGGATCAATAACTGAGATAAGAGTTCTGGAGAATTGCTGCACTGAAAAGTGTAATTATTATGAGAGCAGTCCTAATCTCTCTGATGGAGCGCTCTGATATCTGAGCTGCAAAAGTGAACAGGGAGCCCTTTTTTTCTTTTCTTTTTTACCTCCCCCTCCCCTCCATGGGGATTTGTCAAGCAAAACAACACATCCCATGGAGGGAATTCATTTAGACCAGCCCTGATCTAAATATTTTCTCACCTCTTTTCCTCTCCCTCTCGTGGAAGAGAGAGATCCGTGGTCAGATCTCTCGCTCTGTCCATGGATGGGCGGGCCGCGGGAGGTTACTGTTGCACTCATGTCCTGCTGGTGGGATCCCGTGGGCAGCTGGTTGGCCACTGTGTGAACAGAATGCTGGACTAGATGGACCCTTGGTCTGATCCAGCATGGCTTTTCTTATGTTCTTATGAGGGAGAAATCAGCCATATCCTATGGCTGCTAGGACACCCTTTCAGGGACTATAGGATTGCTCTCTAAAATGCATTAATAAACAGAATATATTTCTGGGTTCTATCCCCCTCTAAAACACATTATCTTCTTCTAATTCTACAATTTGTTGATAAATAGTTGTGAGGATGATATTCCATAACAGATCACCTTCACAGTCATCACTATCTCTGGAGCACCTTGAAATGATAGATTTGCTTTTACAGTCAGCCAACTTCTTCATAACCATCATCATGATCATGATCATCATCACATTTAGATCCCACCTTTTGTCCTCCTCTCCATTTTATCCTCACAACATCCCTATGAGGTGGGTTGGCTGTCTGGCTGAGAGTTAGTGACTAGTCCAAAGTCACCCAGTGAGATTCATGGCTGAGTGGGGGCTAGAGCCCAGGTTTCCCGAGTCCCAGTCCAACACTCTCTTAACAACTACCCCATACTATATCAGAAGACATTCTTCTGAAAACATTTTCAGAATATTTTTTTTACACCATTAGAAAAAGAACACTTTGCAGACTTTCCCAAATATTATCCACCTTTTTATGTGGTGGTCGCCATTTTCACCCCACAATGTCCAAGAAGAATGTTAGGTTGCTGCAGCAGCCAAAAACAAAACACACCATAACTTGGGGGGGGGGGGGAGAGAAGCTATACTACTACCACTACTGAGGTTGAACCCTAATTCTGAGAAACTTGGAGAATTTCTCCTCTCCCTGGAGAAATTTAGTGAAATGGTCCTTCTGATTTCCCTGCCCATTAATGGTGTAGATAATTTCAAAAGCCATTTGCATACAGCTGTAGCTCCTTTATTGGTTCATCTAGGCCAATACTGTCTACTATGATTGACAGTGGCTCTCCAGAACCACAGGCAGAGGTCTTTTTCAGCCCTATTGCCTAATATTGTTTAACTGCAGATGTCAGTGATCGAACCCAGTACTTTTTACATGCCAGTTCTCTGGTACTGAGCTATGGTCAGTCCAAGAGGCACCGCCCTGTGCTTGTGTTTTGACACACACAACCATGGTAGCGCACAACATGCTGCAGACAATGTGTCTAGGGAAAGTCACATTTCTTTTCCCTGTGATACCACCTACACTGAGTTCAGGAAGTCAGTTTTAACCCTGCTGACTGTTCTATGCTGCTTTTATGATTTTGTGGCTTTTAGTTTATTATATTTATTTTGTATTTACCTTGCAATTGTCTTATTCTTTTTGTAAACTATTTGGCAACATGATTGAATGGTGATATAAAAATACATAATACACAAATAAATAAGCATTCCTGCTAGCTCAACTGGTCCCATCCCTCTTCATATATTGCCGGGGGCGGGGGGGGGGGAGCAGAGAGAAGAATCAGGAATGCTGAAGGAGTGGAACTAATCCCTGGAATGAGAGTCAACAGCACAAACCCTTCCACTTTGGCATTTTTGTTGCTCTTCGAAAATGTGTCCCTAAGTAATTATCTTCAGTTAATGTTTGTGACTTCTCTTTAGGGAGCCTGACTTATTTGATTTTCCATTCTCATTTGTTCCAAAAGAGGCATTAAATTTTCTGCAGACCTTGTAACTTAATTCATTAAGGAACAGATGCTGATTCCTTCTGTACTACTAGCAGAACTGTTTTATGTTTGCGTCATTTCCCAAATTAATGGTAGTAAAGGAGAGAGGTAGATTTTTCCAAAGCAAGAATAAGAGTTTTCAAATGTAGACTTGCTTGCATCTAGAGCACAGAAGGTAGCCTGGATTATTTGAGACCTGAATGTCTGTACTTTTTAAAAATTCAGGGCATGCTCCAGCCAAAATTAAAGCATTTTTCATCCCATCGATTTCAATAGGAGACTTAAGCAGGTTGTTAAATCTCTCCCACTGAAAGCAATGGATCTTAAATTGTGTTTAAAGGCACAATCCTATGCATGTTTAGAGAGAGAAAAAGTCCTACAACTCCCAGCATCCCTTCAGGCAGGCATGCTGGCTGGGGCATGCTGGGAATTGTAGGACTTTTTTCTCTCTAAACATGCATAGGATTGTACCCTAAATGTGTCTAGATTCTGGTTCCTCTTTCTAAACGCCATTCTAACATTTCAGCTTGGGGTGAGGGTGGGATTTCAACCATTTTTTCTGTAGCAGCAAAATTCACTGCCAGGTTTGGGAGGAGTCTTTCCATTTAAAATGATGGTAATCCCCCCACCCTTTCTTTAAACTTTTTCTTTTCTTTTCTTTTTATTTATTTATTTATTTATTTTTTAATTATTCATACCCCACCTTTTTTCCTGCAAGGAACCCAAGGCGGGTTCTTTTTCTTTCTTTCTTTTTTTGCTACAGGGCATTTTCCCCCCTCACAATGTTCTGGACTGATGCTGCATCCAGGACATTGGGCGGAAATCAAAATGGTGGCTGGACCACTGAGAGAAGAGCAATGTTGTTTCTACTACCTGTGGTGACAGGAAAATATCTTTTTTTTAAAAAATGAAGCCACCACCTCTGCTAATGGTAATCCCACCACCCCAAACCTGGGGCCAGTGTGGCGTAGTGGTGAGAGTGTTGGACTGGGACTCGGGAGATCCGGGTTCTAGTCCCCGCTCAGCCATGAAGCTCACTGGGTGACTTTGGGCCAGTCACTGACTCTCAGCCTAACCTACCTCACAGGGTTGTTGTGAGGATGAAATGGAGAGGAGGAGGAGGAGGATTATGTAAGCCGCCTTGGGTTCCTTGGTGGAAAAAAAGGCAGGGTATAAATATAATAAATAAATAAATAAATAAACCTGTTGGTGCATTTTGCTATGTTTCCTTACTCACTAAAAAGGCCTACTATGTGAGGGAGGAGGCTAAATTTCACCTCCCCATTCTCTAGTGAGAACTTTGGGCTCAGCCCTAAATACATGTGAAGATGTGCCATTGGCAGCCTCCATGCTTATCATAAATACGTTTAACTTCACAATTATCAGATGTTTATGAATGTGTTATCCCACAATAGTTACTACTACTATCAACATTAGCTGTGGTCACTTCTTCCACCAAGAATAGCACCAATGGTATACCGTATATACAATGGGAAGAATCCAGTTGTGTCCATCCACCAACGGAATGGCATCCATCAATGGAATACATTTCCCTTCCCCACAAGATCTGCTCTGGTGGGTTAGCAGCAATGGGAGGCTGAAGGGGGAAGTGGAGAAAGGGAAAGCCTCATTGCTCAAGAATAAGGATCCTGCCCAATGTTATCATTGCAGTAGATGTGAGAAACCTTAACAGTGTCTTCTAGTCCAAGTGAGGCACATTTACCCAATTGAGGTATGTTTACCTATTGATTCCAGTGGAAGAATGTGAAGTACATACACTCGCTTTGGAATAAATTGGACTTAAAACAAAAGCGCATCACTTGGGCTGAATCCCACCCAGTAAATCTGTTTACTGTATCTGGTAATTTACCAGTAATTGTCATTTACTAGTCACTTGAAACATTTGGAATGGGAAGCATCAGAATTTTTTGAAATATTTCAAGAAATCTCAAGAATTTGGCTAGCTGTTTCCAGATGTTACCTTCCTGGCAAATATAACCAGTCATTTCAAATTTGATATGAATGCAGGTTGAATTCTGTACCTATACTAAGTGCCTATTTTTATTCCCTGCTTCATTTTTTAACTTTGATACTTCCCAGTGGTTTTTATGCTTTCTCCTATGAACTATTATTCTAGATTGATTTGTTCCCCATAAATTTTGTATAGAGTGTAAAAAGAGAACAAAGCTACAGAAGTAGTTTGAAGTGCTAACAAGCTACAGGAGAATGCGTGGGAAGAAATAGAATCGGTGTCCTGTTTTTAGCTCACGAGAACACACTAATTACAGGCTGATCTCTTTTTTTTATTAAAAAAAATATTGACTTAGTTTTTTTCCCATTAAGTGTTTTAATTAATTTAGTGAAAGACTAATTTGTAAACCATAGGTTCAGATTCTTTGACAATATATAAAGTATCTCATCCTTCCTATGGGATGTATAATTCAATTATTTTATGTAATGCTTTCTAATAAATCATCCTATGTATCCCAGCTGGAGTGATGATAGAGGAAACATGTTGTTTTCAAAGCATTCCCCTTGGATTCAGATATTTGCATTTAAGTAAAAGTAACTGCCATGACATAAGGAATTCTGCTCATTATTGCTCTTGGTTAACTTTAAAATGCTCACTACTTTGGAGAAGTTAGAAATAATACCTCCACACCACCCATCAAGAAGAAGAAGGTCACTTTCAGAAGCCTATGTTTATTAACTCAAAAGCCTGACTGACAGCAACTAGCCATCTGTCAAAAGACGGGCTCAAATGCACCCTGACAGCACTGTAAAACATTCATAAAACCTTTGGGTCAGTCTTCCACAGCCCCATGTTGCACGCAGTCCTCAACCATGATGAGGTGTGTGAATTGCATGGTGGAGTTTCAGGGGCCCGCTCCTTAATTTAGTGAAAACTTTATCTATTTACTATCAAGTAAATTTTGATAGTATTTTGAGGTGAATGCCACCCCTAGTGGAATGACTGGGATGACTGAAAAAACATGCACATTACAGGGATGTGCGAGGAATCTGTTAGGGGGCTGAAAGCCTGACCTACTTTCTTGGCTCGACCACCGGGATTCCATCTCGTCATCCCTCTGATGGCTCTGACTTGCCCTGGTGCGAGCCGAGCCAGCAGGCAGTTTCCGCTTGCATTTTGTTTAAAGGCGAAATAGCTGTGCCCTGGCTGGGGCTCCTTTCTCAGTCAATTTGAGAACCTTGCAAACAGCAGGTACCTCTTCACCCACCTTTGTTCTCTTAATTCAAGTCAACCTTGTGCCAATGATACTCCTGTGCATACTCCTGTGTTTTAATGGCCGCATAGCAAAAGGTCATTCTTTAGCTCCCTGGCCAGGTTGCTGTCACAATTCAGCTCCATAGGCCGAGGGTGCCTCTTTTTTTCTGCCCTGCAAGTATATAAAAGCCAAACTATCACAGTCTATTTGAAAGGGAACTGTAGTGGATTAAGAAAGGAACCCCCCAAATCAGCAGTTTCATTCTGAAATGTTGAACAACTCTCATAGACCTGATCCCTGATTAAAAATGTTTTGATCTAGCATAGATCCTCATGATTTCATATGATTTTGGGCTAATAGTCACCAGCAGTGCAAGCCTATACATGTTTACTCAGAAGTAAGTCCTAGTTAGGGATGTGGCAAAAATCAACAGGGGGTGGAAGTGGGGGCAAACTCGCCCCGTTCAACCCCCCCTGAGCCCCGCTGAACTTACCTTTCCCCGGCTCGCCACATCTCCCCAGAGAGGAGCCGGGGAGAGGTTCTTCCGGGTCCCCGGCACTGCGCATTTTATGTAAGTTCCATAGAAAACCAGCTTAAAAGAGCCACAATTTGCTATTCGCAACTTTTTAACGCTGGTTTTCTATGGTACTTACGTGAAAAACGCAGCACCAGGGACCTGGAAGTGATGCAACGGGACCCCCTGCGCTGCATTTTTCACGTAAGTACCATAGAAACCCAGCTTAAAACAGTCCCAGAATCCGGGGGGGGGGGGAAATCCTGACTCGTTTGACTTCTGATCATTGGGTCGGAGAGGCAGTGAAAGTCCGCTGAGCTCAAGGGGAGGAGTTTTTCCAGGGTCACACATCCCTACGATGCAAGAGGATAAAGTAACCCCACCAGATGCTGTTAAAAATTAACACAGATGCTGTTAAAAGTGGTGAGAGTGTTGGATTGGGACTCGGGAGATCCGAGTTCTAATCCCCGCTCAGCCATGAAACTCACTGGGTGACTTTGGGCCAGTCACTGACTCTCAGCCTAACCTACCTCACAGGGTTGTTGTGAGGATAAAATGGAGAGGAGGAGGATTATGTAAGCCGCCTTGGGTTCCTTGCAGGAAAAAAGGCAGGGTATAAATATAATAAATTAATTAATAAATAAATTGCTCATTATGCCTACAGATATTTAGCTCAGAACCTGTTCTGTGCATTTCGTGTGACAAAGGAGTGTAAAGGGTAAAAAAGTAAAATTTTGTTTATTTTCAAAATAAGCAAATTACTCACTTCCTTCAACATCACCACAAACAGTATCAGGGGTCACTAATGCCCCACACATTTACAAAACCCTTTTACAAACCTGATTTTTTAAAAAACATTTTCTTCTGTTAGAACTTCTTTGTGACCCAGAAAAAGTGTAGTCTTCCTTTTTCATCACAGCTGTCATTTTGCACAAAATGTACGAATCTGGCTTTTGGGGTTATTTTGAAGTTTATCTGTTGAAGTTTATATTTTCTTGGATTAGATCCAACATTTATTTAAAAAACAAAAGCAAAAAACAACGGTAGCCACTTGGGACTATACATATATATTTCAGCCTCTAGGTAGCCAGTATTCATCAGTGTTTTTGCTGTCTTGTCTTCTTCTTCGAAGACACCTAATGTTCAGATATTGCATAGTACTACTATATTAGTATTAATATTATATTAGTATTGCAGAAGGTATCAAACAGTATGACCAATATTCTGGGGAGAATGCAAGAACATTGTTACATTCTTATTTTGCCACTATTGATCAACAGGCCTATATCATTTTAAAGATTGGTTACTAATGCAGAAACTATTTTTTATCTTTCCATTGATATATCTTCTAATAGGATTTATGCAATCTTAATGTATGTGGAATTTGATATATTGTTGCTTTGAACTTTGTTAAAATGTCCTCATCTAATCTCAGTAGTATGCCCCACAATATACTCTGTGTTATATAACACTAAATCTATCTCAAGTTTTTAAATAATAGAGTCTAATTAATATTGCATTTATGAAATTAGTATGAAATCAACTATAAAGACATATATAAATGTTGCCTATGCAACTACATTGATTAAACTTCATATTTTTGTTTCCCTCCCATTCAGAACAGAGTAAAAATCCCCACTGGGCATGCAGAAGCCCTTCAGAGTTCTTTGAATTGTGCTCACTGAATTAATAAATGAGTAAATATCCACTGAAAGAAAATCTACTCAAATGAGACATTAATTTTGAATTCTTATCCTACCTGGCTGGAATATTTGAATTGCTGGTACTCATCTGATCTCTGTCATTTATTAAATTTTGCTGTGCTCCTGCAAAGGAGGTCTGTATACATGTGCTTTCAGTCTTCTGCAGACTGGACTGGCAGTGCAACAGGGTGCTGGCACGAGGATCCCTTGGCTAAACTACCTGCACCCAACAACTGAGACTGTGTTTGCAGTTCATAATGGTGGATAAGCTGCAGTATGGTGTAATACCAGTCTGGCGTAGTAGTTAGAGTGATGGACTGGGACTCAAGAGATCTGGGTTCTAGTCCACACTCAGCCATGAAGCTCACTGGGTGCCTTTGGGCCAGTCACTGACTTTCAGCCTAACCTACCTCACAGAGTTGCTGTGAGGATAAAATGGAGAGGAGGAGGACCATATAAGCTGCCTTGGGTTCCTTGCAAGAGTAAAGAAAGGTGGAATATAAATGTAATAATAAATAAATAGTAATAAAAATAAATATAGCACCCAAGACACAGGAAGCATAAATGGAATTTGAATGCTCATATGGACATGCATGTCTCCAGTGCAATTTTCATCAGTGCTATGCATTCATCCTGCAGTACAGATGGAAATATGTATCACATTCTGGTACCTGGAACCACTGCACAGTCTTATTACCAGTGACTAGCTAGTCATATGCAATGCATTCTTGTAGCATGTGACCTTTCTTTCAACCAGCTAGAAACTAAAAAAAACAACCCACCCTTCAGTGCCTCAAGGGATTCATTCTCCACTCTTGCCAAGGCCCATATTATAACAACCAAGATTCAATTGTTTAACTTGAGATCAGTGGCTCAATTCAGGTACATGATGTTAAGCAGAAAGTGAGCGAAGACCAGGATTCTCAGTACCTTGCAGTGGGGTTCTGTTCACAGGAAACAGTATTACGCCGCTAAGGCTCTGGAATCAATTTATTGTCATTTATCTCTTCAGGAATGTGGATCGACTCCCTGTCTTAATGGCGGTTCTTGTCAAGATTTGGTCAATGCATTTGAGTGCATTTGCTTGAGTGGATACATGGGTGAATTTTGTGAAGTGGATATTGACGTTTGCACTGAACCTCTTCTGAACTCATCCCTCTGTTTCAACGGAGGTAAATGTGTTGACGGCCCTGGAAGAACATTTTATTGCAGGTCAGTAGTCTGCTGCCTATAACAAGAGCAGTCAATATACATCAAGTCGTTAAGTTAAGAAAGAAGAGGAGATTTGGTGACATGGTCTTTTCTAAACCAAACTGAATTTCATGCTAGCTTCTTTTAAAGGGGCTATTGAAAATTGCACGTACATTAACCACATATCGCAATTTGTTGGGGCTGTTTGAATGTTACTCATGTGCACCCTTGGCTTCCATGTGCAATTCCTTCATGGCTAGGGTAACATTTAAACCAGGGGTGTAGAACCTCAGGCCTGGGCTTCTAGTCTGGCCCTCTGGGGTCCCCAGATGGCCATGCCCATCCCCCCCCCAACCACTGATCATTCAGTGCTTTCCAAGCTTTTGTGCAGTTTCCCCCCTGTTCTAAAAGGTTGAAATGGAAGCAAGAGCTTTAAGCTAACCGATGTTGCTATTTTTTGGCATCTTGACCCCACTTCTTTTTCCTTTGGCCCCACCCACCACTAAAATCTGGCCCTCAAAAGCTTCTCCAAAATGGAATTTGGCCCTTGGAGTGAAAGCGGTTCTGCAGCCCTGGCTTAAATGAACTAGGACTGAGTTGATGTGGACTTGGAGCATCATGGGTCTTTCTTATGGGATCAGTGACGCTGCGAGACCCTCTCAGCAGTCTAATGATTCTGTGGCCAAGACCATGCAATGAGCCCCCACCAATATGGTTGGGTCATTTAAATGTTACCCCAGTTGTGCAGGAGTCTGTCACAGAAAAGCATCTCTGACATGGCTAGGACAACATTTAAAGGGCCTCACAGTGGGCCTTTTCAGAAGTAATGCTAAAACCATAGTTTAGCTTGGCATGCATGAGCTGTGGTTAAACTTGGGTTTCCACTGTTTTCCTCTGGTCTGGCTTAAAGGAGATCAGAAGCATATGCTTCTACTTTTAATGTAACCACAACTCCCCATTGTGTATAAACTTGGGGAAACTGTGATTATGTCAAAACTATGATTTGCTTGTTTTTAAAAACATGGTGTATGATCCTGGCTTGTTAACTAACCATAGTTTCAGCTGACCACAGTTCCCCAATCTTGGATACAATGGGAAGCTGTGGCTTGCTTAAAAGCAAAAAAACCCCAGATGTTTCCAGTTTCTTCATGGCCACACCAGAGAAGAAAAGGGGAGGAGGAGCATGCACGCCTGAGACTCACTGCAGCTTGTGAATATGATGTGAAGCTGTGGTTTAGTGTTATGTCTGAATTGGCCCAGTAAGGACCCATAGATTTCAGAGCACAGGAATAGCAGTTTGAAACTAAGGCATTTTCACATCATGCATTTGCAATGTGGTATACTGCTCATAACGGGACTGTACCAGCTCAGTTTCACACGAGGAGCCATTTGTCTGAAATCATCTTCACAAGAAAGCTGCTGGACTTACCATGTCAGAGAGAGTATTAAAATAACCTTTCTTTCTAGTGTGGTGAGTTCCATGTAATTGTCATGCTTTCAACCTATTGACACAAAAGTCTGGCGAGAAGATGGGAAGGGGAAAAGGGCAGGAAATCCAAATCCATGGATACTGTTACATGAAAATTGGGTATATATTCAAACACGTTGGACCTTTCTCATAAAACAGACATAATGCGGACTGTGAGGATGTATACATTGGTTGTAAAAACATGACATTTTTCAGTTGAAATGACAGGATATTAGATTTAACAAAACCTACTGGAGAGATAGATTGGATAGTGCTTTGTGCTTGCAGGGGTTCAGCATGATGTGTGAGCGGTGGAGATGATTTAATTAATTCTTTGCAAGAATAAAAACATTCGTATACACAAAGCTTTCAACATTCACTAGGCTGTTTTAAGGTGCATTTATCAAATTCTCTTTGTATAAAAATAATACTCAGAATTCCACTTTGACTTACCCACATATTGAAAAGCTTGCCTGATAAAAAAAGAAAAAGAAAAAAGAGGTCTAATCCTTTGTGAGAATTTTCTGTGTGAAATACCATATCTTCCAAAAACATACATTTCAAGATTCTATTATCTGTTCTGTAGTTGGCAGTCTGAAGCAAAGCTGAAAGTAGTTAATAATTGTATTAAGTATAATTATTAAATACAATGCCAACCACATCTTGGTGGACTATAACTCTTAACCAAGTGTGGTAAATAACCTAATATATTTAATTACATATATGCTTTATTATTTTTTTTAACACATGCACAAATCTATACATGAACTTAAACTAGAGCAGAGCAGAAACTACTTACCTTGTTTTGCATTTGTTTGAATGGATATTGAAACATCAGTGGTTTTTTTAACACCCAGACTCATTCACATTGGTTTAATGCTCTTCCTTGCTGTGCCACTGGCCTTCTTCTTTGGCCTTCCTTGGCTTCATTTACCTACATTACAATTTAATACTCTTAGCTATGGTGAGCCAGCCATGTGATTTTGTAAATGACATCATGACATACTTCAGACATCATGGCATACTTTGAATGCTTGTTAACAAAACCATGTGAGTTGCCTCAGCCAATCAGATTAAGGGCATAATCCTATGCATGTTTAGACAGAAAAAAAGTCTACAACTCCCAGCATTCCCCAGCCAACATCACTGGCTGGTGAATGTTGGGAGTTGTAGGACTTTTTTCTGTCTAAACATGCATAAGATTGCACTATAGACAGCATTGCAGGGAATGAGGCTGAGGAGAGTGAGATCAAAGAAGGAAAATGGTACGAAAAAGAAGCAGCAGCAGCAGCAGCAGCAGCAGCAGCAGCAGCAGCCAAGGGAACAAGAAAAGCACTGGACAGCACTAGAACATGAATAGCTAGCAAGGTGAGTATTTTTTCCATAGTGTATTCAGTCAGGTCAGGTTGATTGCACTGCTTTCAAGACCAATTTCAAAATTAGGGAATATTTTATGCAGTGTTAATGTAAACTCACCAACATGGCTCAGACATGCTAGGTTTGTGTTTCTATGATGCAGAATTTGAAATTATGCACAGCTGAGTTAGAGGCAGCCTCAGATCCTTGACTGTTGGGAAATGTTATGTTCTAGCCCCAATGGTATCTTCTCAGACTGGCCAAGAATGGAAAAAACAAAAATAAATAAGTTTCTTAGGGTGCAATCCTGTGCCTGTTTAGACAGAAGAATGCATAGGATTGCATCCTTACTCCTTTTTTGTCAGTGGAATTAACATGTCTGTGTCAATGAATGTAAATAATTTTATTTCCTATAAGGGAGGCAATGAGGCATCTTTTGTAAGGCATCTTTGATTCAAGCATAGCAAAACTGTCCAAGAATGAGCCCAAGCCTACAGTAAAATTGTATGATGTATCAAATATATGCAGCAAAATAGTAACCATGTGGTGAGCTATAGATCTTCTCAGCTGCTAAGAAAAAAGTGTTTTAGCTCTTAACTTCTTATACCAGCCTTCCCCAATGTGGTGCCCTCCAGATCTTTTGGCCCATTACCCCTATCAGTCCCAGCCAGCATGGCCAATAGTCAGGAATTATGGGAGTTGTAGTCCAGAACATCTGGAAGCACCCTGTTGAGGAAAGCTGTCTAATACCACATAAATTCACCCTTATCCCTGTGTTCCATTACACACAGATACCAAAGTATTTTATGAAAGGTCAGTAACAGCTGGCATTAATGTGACCAGCTGTTAAGTGAAACCTCTCCTTCAAAATATGGAGGGCAGGGAGGGAGCAGAGATGTAGCAGGCTGCTAGGGAAGAAACAGAGCTATCACACCCTCACCATCAAAACTCATCTCCACCTATTCAAAATAATTTTAATACACCAGGCTCTTATTCTGGGGAGAGTGAGGCCACTACTTTTAAGTGAATAGCCCCAGTCTGACAGATGGATTTGTTAAGTTACTTAACAACAAGCAAAATGCAAACAAACGATTGCACCTTAAGCGGTTTTAGGTAATGGGGTGGGCAAAAGAATCCCTCAATTAAGCAAAGGTAGTTGAGGTGGGAAGCAAAGACTGACTGGTACAGATTTCCACAGCTTATTTCTCACTAGTGCAGAACCAATTATTTTGCAAGGTTTAACACCACAGGCATAGCCTTAAAGGAAATACAGAAAAATAAGAGATGTGGCAGAAACTTTGCCTTTGTATTATGCTCTAGCATTCAGTGGTGTCATGGTAAATTTTGAAGTACAGGCACTCATCCTGACAGTCCCCATAGCCATGCCCCCAAGGAAAGTCCAAAACTTCAGGCAGCTGTGTTAATCCACATCAACAAACTAGTTCTAGTAGTTTACATCTCCACCAGGAGCAGGTCTTTCATAAAGATGGGTCTCAATTGCCCACTCAAGACCAAGCCACCTCAGAATACTTTGCATTGCAACAGGGAGCAATATATTGCTGCTGGGAAAATTCATTTCTGCCCAGCTGCTGTGAGAATTGCAGCTAAGCTCAAAGGGAACAGGGAAGTCCGGGGTGGGGGGTAGCAGATGATGTCAGCATCCCTGCTAATAAAAAAGTGCAGTCACTGCATCCCTGTGAGCCCTGGCTCCACTGTAGCAAACATTGTGTTGTGTGTCTTAAACTCTAGTATAAATTTCAGCTCACACTAGTACTGAGACGTGTCTGGGGAGCTGTAATTCCTTGCTGTCCTGGGCAGATTGCCATTGAAAGGAAGCTTCAGCACACAGACTCCCAGCTGAAGCCCACCTACATTGTTTTGTATTTTAATCTCTTTAATTAAAGCAACTTGCTGACATAATGAGAAGCACTGCAGAAATTAGCAGCAACTTCATAGTAAAAGCATCCTAACGGCTGAGGGCATCTCTAGAATATGCAGGCCAGTTACAGTATGAAATGTATACAGATGTCATCTACATAACCTGAGCCTGACTTAAGCCCTCAGGAGGACCACAGAGCGATGAAATTATTGCTGAAAACATTAATAAAGACAAGCAAAACACATTGGGTAAAACTGACATAAATTAGGTGACCGAAGTGTTCAGCTCCCCTCCCATATTTTTACCTCAAACATTTGAACAATAATATAAACCTTTTTCTTCTCAAATGACTGAAGTGGATTTTATACCAGGGACCAGCAAACATGTACAGTTCTTCGTGACCTGAATGCTTATGAATATTAATGGGAGAGGAATTTTGTGTACAATGATTTGCTCTATGGAAGACCACATTACCCAAAGCACATTCACTAGTGTTTGCCCCCTGTTTTGTTTATGTACCGGGAACTCATTTTTTAGCTCATAAACACTGAAAAGTTGTTTGGAAGTAAAGAAATGTGAATGCTCTGGACAAGGATTTTTTAAAAATAACAGTCAAAAGGTTTAGGTGTGGATTTCCTTTAGTAGAGCATTATGAATTTTCATATCCCAGAGGTTTTCTTTAGGATTGGATCTAAAACAATGTCTTCAGCCTACCCATATATCAGCTTTGAGGACTGAATATGAGGCCCTTTTCTGTGCATGAGAGAGTTCTTTTGGCATTTGGGGTGTGTGCTGCCATATCATCATCATCATCATCATCATCATCATCATCATCATCATCATCATCATCATCAAAACTGACAGGTGTAGGATAATTTTTCACCTTCACCCACTCATTTTGCCTATCAGTGTCCTGTAAAAAGAAGAGACATGAGCTCATCACAAGCGGCAACTTCTGCATGTCTAACTAATTATCAAAATGAGAGGAAAAAAATAAGTGTATTTCCCTATATAAAGGGATATAAATAACTGGAGGTGCAATAACAACAGTTTTTGTCATTTCTGCACAACGTATATGGGAGTGGTTATAGAACACTTGTCGCTATAGTGATTAGAAAGTAATGTACATCATGAGAACAAAGAATGTTGCAGATGGCATTAGATTTAAGGGTGGAATGACATGGGGCTGCCACAGAAAATGGCAACCCCGTGTCTTGGTTCCCCCCCCCCCCTGTATCACATTATGCATTGAATATCACTAGATGTTGCAGGAGGAAGGGAGAGAGAGACCTGGGTTGCTGGTTTGGGTGGCAATCCTGTGCCTGCCATAATGTCTAGTTCTACCCTAAGTCACTCTGGGTTTATTGTGGCAACTGCTGGAGAAAGTGCTGCCGCAATTGCATACATTGCTGCTGACCACTGCTGGCTGTGAGCCCTCATATTTGTGTATAAGAGAGAGACTGTATCTGTTTACCAGGGGTGCAGGACCTCCAGCCCGTGGGCCTAAGACAACCTGCAGGGCACCCCAATCCAGCCCATGCAGCCTCTTGGGGTGCCTCCAGGGGGCAGGACTTAGGCTCCAAGCCCCGCCCCAGGAGGAATCCCCCTTGGAAGGCATCCCCTCAGAGGGCATTCCCTCACCGTTATCTCTGCCAACAGTGGACACCCCCCTTATCTCAAATCTCTGGTCGGAGATAGCAGCAGGGGGATGAGGGGCAGCAGCACAGGGCATCACCTGTGCAGGGGAAAGTGGCTGCTCCCCCCGCACATGGGCGAGTCCCAGCACCCCTCATCCCTGCTGCCCACTCTGATCTGATGAGGGGTGGCAGGCTCCGGGACTTGCCCGTGCTGGGGAAAGCGGCCACTCTCCCTATGCATAAGTCTGCCCCCTTCTGCTTAGCCTGCCCTGCCTCCTTCCCACAATGGGGGAAGGAGGCAGAGCAGGAGAAGCGGCTGAGTCCCCTTTGCTCCTCCATCAGAGAAGCAAAGAAGACTCGACTGCTTCTCTATCATGCAGAAAGGAGGCAAGGCATGCAAAGGTGGGGTAGAGCTGAACTAGGGCCAGTTCGTACGACACGGAAACTGCGGGGGAGCAGAAGCCGGGGGGCGCCCCTGCGGGATGGGCGCGCACGCGAAGAACACAAAGTGACCATGGGCAGTAGGGGGGGAAGCCCCTACCGTGCGTGGCCACCCTGCCGTGCAAACAGCAGGCGGCAGTTCCGCGGGGGCCGCACAGGGGCGGCAGCCCAGAGCAGCCAGAGCTGCGGCCGCTCCAGCCTGTAGGGGCAAACGGCCCCTCTGGGCATCCCGGGCTGCCTCCCTCTAGCGCCGGGAGGCCTGCACTGTGGTGCGGGGTCTGCCGGCTCCACCAGGGTCCGCCCACGAGTGCGGGGCGCAGGTCATCTGTGGCGCCCTGCCGGACCCCGCGGGCAGCCCCATGGTGCCTCCCCCACTCGCTGCCTGGGTCGTACGAACCAGCCCCTAGTCTCTGCTGCTTCCCATTGGAGGAGCAACAGGGGCTAGTTTGGTTTGACTAGATTTCCCTTACAGGGAAAGCCCACGCAAAGCCTAGTCCCTTGCCAAGTGCCAGGTGGAAGAGAAAATGATGTAAGGCCACACCCACTGATGTCATACAGCCTACACCCAAAAGTAGTTGTGTAGTCAATGTATACAGTTCAGTTCACACTAATGTTTTGCAATTCAGTCCCATCTCACACCCATGCTCAGTCAGGAGTGATCGAACAGAGAGAAAAAATGGCTTGCATGCAAGTGTCAATTGGGTTTAGGACAGTGATGGCGAACCTTTTTGAGCCCGAGTGCCCAAACTGCAACACAAAACCAACTTATTTATTTCAAAGTGCCAACACTGCAATTAAACCTGAATACCAAGGTTTTAGTTTTAGAAAAACAACTCATACAGTTGTCCAAACTAATTAACATCTTTTGTCTTTAAAGAAAAACACAACAACAGAGTTTTCAGTGATACAAACAGTTTTTTGTTGAAAAAAAGTCAACTCAAAAAATTATTATAGTACTACATTGTACACATAGCCTGAAGGGAATTTGTACAAACTTTTTAAATAATTAGGCACATGTATTTTTGGCTAAGAGATTCTCAACTTGTAATATGATTATATGCCAGACTGAAATTGTATGGGGCAAGCTTTACTCCGGGTCCTTTCCCTGCTTCTACAGGTGTCGGATTAGTAAAAGTAAAAGTCAACCTGTACTAGGATGAGCAAGATAAACAAGAAAACTAAACGTGCTTAACACATTTTAAACACTTTATGTCTTGGACTGCAAACACTACATTAGGTAAAAGTTTGCACTGGGCATGCTTTTGCACAATTAATGTGATTTTTGCTATTGCATGCATGCTGATAATTTGTCAAACCTTGGCTCATACTCCGTTAGTTTGAGAGCGACACATGCAGCACTCGGGTCAACTGTCAGGGCTTTACATCCAAGCCATGCTCTGTGCATCATTCTTCAAAATCTTTTAAATGTGATAACAATGTAGAAAAGAATTCTGTAACAGGAATTCTAGAATAAAATCATTCTGTTCCACACTGTGAGAAAGAACTAGATCATTAGTGTTTTGCAAAAGGGGACGGTCTTTTCGCGATCTGGTGACCAATGGCTCGAGTGCCCACAGAGAGGGCCCTGCGTGCCAGCTGTGGCACCCGTGCCATAGGTTCGCCATCACTGGTTTAGGATTTTACTTCTGATAATATCCACAACTATGTGTGCATTGCCTTATTTAAGGATATCAGATATCACTCTGGGCAGTATCCAATGTGACACTACCAGTAACATAAATTGCATTGTGCTTGCATAAGTGACCTCTAGTGCAACACTAAGTATTTGCTGGCACAATGGATTTCCTTGGTGTTGCACTAGAGGTCACTTATGCTAGCACAGCATAATTTATTTTAGCAATAGTATCATGAGCCTGTTGGGTGGCCAGACTTTGATCAGCAAGTTGGGCTAGATAGCCCTTTGGTATCATCCAGTTCTATTATTACACTGAATCAAATCACGCCGTGCTGAAAGTTATTTTATTCTGTAGATAAAGAGAAACTAACTGCAAATGCTAGATAGCACAGGAGTTGTAGCTGCTATGTGGGTATGAAAGGAAGCAAAGGCATGATAAGAATTTATAAGCCAAACAGGATTTTTTGATTTTGTAGTTTTCTACAAAACTACTGTAGTTTTCTACCAAATATTTCTGTAACTTCAGCAGGTAGGGAGAGACCATGCAGAGTGCCCTGGCAGTGTCCACTGATATTCATTGGAGATGGGAGATAAACTGCTAGACAACAATCCTGCTAGAACTTCATATCCTGACATCTGAGCTGCCCGTAGGGTGTCAGACAAGCAGAAAGGAAAAGATCCAGCATATGAAAAATGCATGTATTAGGAGAAATATGTACAAACCTGAGTATGAATTTTCATTGCAAACTGTAAGGAAAATTATCAGAGTCAGGATGAACTGAACTTAAGACTTGAAAAATGCTCAAAGCTCCAGAGGAACTGAACTTAAGATTGGGAAAATGAGAAACAAGAGAAACCAAAATGGAAAGATTCATCCATCTATAGTGTGTAGTTTTTTCAAATGTCCTAATGGAGATTCAGAATGTTGTTTATTTGGATCTGTTTCCTCAACCATTTGAAGTTTGTAACCCAAAGAAAGGTTGACTTTTCTATCTGTTTTCATTTGTTATTTGCAATACAGCTTTAAATTCTTCCATCCTAAATTAGGGAACAATGTTCCTTCAGATTGCAAGTCTAAAGAATGCAACAGATCCATTACTATGCACTTAGTTGCCCCGATGTGTATTTTGTGGATCAGAATCACATTGCAGCACAGGGTTCCTTGTATATTAAGAATGTGAAAAAAAACTGAACTGGGTTACATGGAGTTTGCCCTGCATCACAGTTTTTGTAATATTCACACTATGATATGGCTTGTAGCAAAAGGGTTAAAATATCAGAATAACAAAAATACAGATTTCTCTTAGTTATAAAACATGAAAACCTCCTACTTTCTTCATTAACTTTCTTCATTGTGGGTTTACTATTTTATTTGTTTGTTTCATTTTGCTTTATTTATATGCCACCCTATAATAAAAAGTTCTCAGAGTAGCTCAGACAATAAAACAGGTTTAAAACAGATACAATATTAAAAATATAAAATATCTAAAATTTCTGAAATGCCTGGGTGAAGAGGAATGTCTTCACCTGGTACTGAAAAAATAGCAGCATGGGTGCCAGGTAGGCCTCCTTGGGGAGGGTATTGGGGAGGCCTCCTTGGGCACAACAACTGGCCATCTCTCTGGTAACCACCTGCCCAACTTCATTCAGTGGGGCACCCGGAGGAGGGCCTCCAAAATTGATCTAAGTGTCCAGGCAGGTACATATCGGAGGAGACGTTCCTTTAGATATTTTGGCCGCATAGTAAAAGTATGTCAGATTTGGGTAACACTGCCAGAATGTTCATGGCAATGTTCTAATTACAAACCAGTATGGTGTAGTAGTGGTTAAACTGTTGGACTGGGACTTGGAAGATCCAAGTTCTATTCCCCACTCGTTTCTAGTTTCCTGCACTGAGCAGGGTGTTGGACTCAATGGCCTTGTAGGCCCCTTCCAAATCTATGATCCTAAATCCTCAAAGGAATTGAAGCCCTGATATGCACACAGAGCTCATCCACTTGCAATGATATCCCTGTTCCCTCTGATGGAAGTGATGGCTTCAAAGTGACTGAGAAGGTGGTGTAGCAGCCAGTAAATGGTCATGTCTGCCGACTGAGTAGGAGTAAGCCTCCACCTCACCACCACCAGCTGTTGCAGGCAGACAGCAAGTGGTGTTGGCAGCACCATGAAGGCATGCTGTTGGTGAATTGCCAGCTGCATCCTGTGTGGGCACAAGCCCATTATGTCATTGGCTGTGCTGGAGAGCGCTGGCCATGGAGAAGCAATGCCTTCCCCTCCACGCAGCAGCAGTGGCCTTTACTTCTCCTCTCTGGCTGTTGTCTCTTTATACCTGTGGGATATCTAACATTTTATTTATTATTTTTTATTTATTATATTTATACCCCACCTTTTTTCCTGCAAGGAACCCAAGGCGGCTTACATTATCCTCCTCCTCCTCCTCTCCATTTTATCCTCACAACAACCCTGTGAGGTAGGTTAGGCTGAGAGTCAGTGACTGGCTCAAAGTCACCCAGTGAGTTTCATGGCCGAGTGGGGGACTAGAACCCGGATCTCCCGAGTCCCAGTCCAACACCCTCACCACTACGTCACACGTGTGCTTCAGTCATCTTTCTTTGTTGAAGTAAATGGATACCATTCTTATGTGGAGGCTCTGTGCAGGCACAAGAGTGCAGACAAAGTTCTGGAACAGAATCAACTAAGCAAAGTTGTTGTTAAATTGTATTCCTGGTTTTTCTCCTGGTTTAGCTTAGGAAAAAGGTGAGTAAGGGGAGACATGACAGAGGTGTACAAAATCATTCATGGTGTGGAGAAAGTTGATAGGGAGACATCTTTCTGCCTCTCCCATAATACTAGAACTTGGGGACTTCCCATGAAAGTTCATCGGTGGGAGATTCAGAACAGATAAAAGGATTTCTTCACACAGCACATAATTAAACATAGTTAAACTATGGAATTCGCTACCACAAGATGTAGTATGGCCATCAATTTGGATGGCTTTAAAAGGGGATTGGACAAATTCATGGAGGATAAGCCTACCAATGGCTACTAGTCTGGATGGCCACATGCTACCTTCAGTATCAGAGGCAGTATACCTATGTCCCCCAGTTGCTGGGGCACATGGGTGGGAGGGTGCTATTGCACTCACATCCTGCTTCTGGGTTTCCCATGGGCAGATGGTTGGCTACTGTGAATAGAATGCTGGACTATATGGACCCTTAGTCTGATCCAGCACGGCCCTTCTTATGCTTTTATGTTCATTGGCTGAAAGATGGGTGAAGGTACTTATTGAAGGTGCCCACTGAATATGGCTGTATCTGCCCACTGTTCTCTCTCTCTACACACACACACACACACACACACACACACACTTTTTCTGCATTTGGCATCTATTTGTGTCTGCCTATTTATTTCATTCCCCCGCCCCCCCGGCATTTCCCAAGGATACTTTGAAAATATGACATATTATCCAATTGCATTGCTCTTCTATGGGCCAATGATGACAGGGCATGTATAGTAGATTGACAACCTCTTGACATGCTAGAGAGCAGCCCTGAAATCAAACCCACACCTCCCATATGAACAGTACAGAGCACCAGGACAGTGTTCTTTTTATCATAAAAATTGCACTGCAGCTTGAACTACTACATTTATTCACATTTTTACAAATTCTGTTCATTGTACTCTATGCCCCAGTGTGACATAATACTTACTCTTTTAGAATTTAGCCAGTCTCCTGTAATGCATATATTAATGTAGCTGAGACATAAAACATTCTTGCTCTCGGTGGCATTAGCTCAGGTAGTTCATTCTTGAAGAAGGCTTCGTGCTGAAACACTGAACTGCAGCTGCAGAGGGTAATGGTAAAGGTCACTTTCCACTCTGTGAGATTTCTGATCCACTACACTACGAATTAATACATTTATCTTGGAACTAATCCCATTGGGATAACTCTTTTTCTCTGCTTATGATATAGTGGGGAACACCAACTAAAGGCTCTTGGACTGCCCAGCATACAGTGTTTGTAACTTCAGTTCCTTACCATCCTTGATACAAAAATCAATTTGTTTACATCTAGTTACATTGTACTCTATGGCCACAATCCACAGCACAGTTCTAGACATTTAAAACCTGTTAGAATCAATAGGGCTTCAGAGTGCCTAACTCTATAATTGTGGTCAGTATATTCTGGGGACGTGGGTTCGAATCCCACCGCTGCCACCAAGTGGAAGACCGCCAACCTGGTCTTCTGCGCGGGTTCAATACTAAGGGGGTAGCGAGTCCTGGGGGCGGGCCTTCTCCGAGGCCCCCCAGCAACTATCACCCTTAGCCTAGAACAAAGGGATAACTTATAGCCACAAAAGTATCTTTTATAAAACAAGTTTATTTACAAACTGACCTTCACAAACCCAGACACACGCCAGCAATACAGCTCATCAGTACAGCACAAAGTAGCAAGCAAGAAGTCTCAAGGACACCGTGATTTCAGGGCTCTCAGCTAGTTAGTTCAGCTCGGGCTCCAGCAGAGGCCCGGTCAACCGCATGCTGCTAGCTGGGTTCCCGGCGGAGGTCCGGTCTACCCAAGCGGCTAGCTGGGTTCCCGGCGGAGGTCCGGTCTACCCAAGCGGCTAGTGAGTGATTTCAGCTTGGTTGCCCGGGGGTCCGGTCAACCCAAGCGGCCAGTGATTTCAGCTTGGTTTCCCGGGGGTCCGGTCAACCCAAGCGGCCAGTGATTTCAGCTTGGTTTCCCGGGGGTCCGGTCAACCCAAGCGGCCAGTGATTTCAGCTAGCTGGAGCACGCCGGGTGCTGCTACCCGGGGTTGCCGATCCCTTCGTTCCCTTACCCCAAGCATGGGGCAAGACTGCTGATCAGGTCCAACAACTCAGTTCCCTTGCGCAGGGTGTTTTATACCTTGGGTTTCAGGTAGCCCCTCCCTCTGCAATCAGGTGGGTGGCCAATCAGGTGGGTGGCCACCCTCCTCAGGTGGGCGGCCAATCAGGTGGGTTGCCACCCTCCTCAGGTGGGTGGCCAATCAGGTGGGTTGCCACCCTCCTCAGGTGGGCGGCCAATCAGGTGGGTTGCCACCCTCCTCAGGTGGGTGGGGTCCCCTTGAAGCCACCTGCTTAATGGTCCCATCCTGTGGTGTTGAATGGCCCTTTCTTATGGGTGCCGAAATGTCTGCTCTGGCAAGGTATTCAAGTCTTATGTAGATGGGGCTGATATACGAGAGCATTGACGAACCTGGGGATGCTTCCTGCCTTCCCCCCTGGGGTGATTCTATGCAGATGTTGTTTGTCCCCGTTGGTCTCTGTGGAGACTGGCTGTCTCTGCCCCCTGGGTCTCCTTCCCCCCACCTTGGTGAGTGTGTGTGTGTCAGAAAGGGGTTTTAGGTTGGCTTTCTCCACAATAAATTTCTCTCATTCTTGTTCTCTCTCACACACACACATTCTCCCTCTCCTTGGTGCTGTAACTCTCTGGTCCAGTTCTGGCTGTGGCTGCACAGTGATCTTTGCCACTGCTTGCAACCATATCAAGTACAGTCATGCCTTGGATTGAGAGCATAATTCGTTCCGGAAACGTGCTTGTGTAATCCAAAACACTCTTATATCAAAACGAAATCCCCCAAAAAAAATTTGTACAGAGATTTTTAATTTAAGCCATACTACAGTACTTGTATTGCCAGACGTCGCTTGTATATCAAGTAATAAATAAATAAATAAATATTTAAAAATTTGCTTGTCTTGCAAAACGCTCTCAAACCAAGTTACTTGCAATCCAAGGTATTACTGTAGTAACTTTGGTATCATTTTCTCAGTCCTCAGTTGCCTTTTTTGAAGCTACAGTCCCATGCTATAGGGCCATGGACACTATGTGTGGGTGTATGGGAGGGAGGGGCATAATCAGGGCTTTTTTTCTGGTGGAACTCACCGGAACTGAGTTCCAGCACCTTTTCTTCTATTAATTGCATTACAATTTAATCGCCATCTACTCCCGAGGAAATGTAATCCAAGAGTTCCGGTACCCTTTTCTCCAGAAAAAAAGCACTGGGCATAATAGCACGTATGGCTGTTGCTGAGCTTTTAGTGGTTGTGCCTGGTGAAACACCATGCTCAAACAAGCAATGCTTTACAAGTGCAATACTTCAGAATAGTTCAGAAGCTCACATGGAGTTTCTCTGCCTGAAGAAACCAAACTTCCCCGTTCACATAAGTTGGAGGGGCAAGTTCCAGGAGCATAAAGGCTGTATGATCAGTATTCCTGCCTCCATTAAAGTGAATGTAGAAGTATACTCTCAGAAGAGCTTTACAAGTGCATCGAAACACACAAGGAACTTGAGCTCAAGACATCTGTCTGTTCTTATGAACTGTTTTGCTAGCACTGCACAGAATTGGACAGTTGATGTCTGCCATACCCAATACATGTAGCCAGGGCTGGCATCAAAGGTAGCCATGGTTGGGCACCTGTCGAGGGCCCACACCCCAGCAGGGGCCCACTGACAAGAGCCCCCTGGACTTGCTTCTCCTCTTCACTATTGAAATCTGCTTGTTCATCTGCCTCTCATTCTGGCCCAGACAACAGTGGTGGTGAGGAGGAGGAGCAGCAGATGCCACTGCCTACTTGCTCATTGGCTCCCTGCCTATCAAGCAAGCAATTGGCAGCAATGATGAGATATACGATGAGGAGCAATAGCAGCTAGTGACAATGGTGGTGAGAAGGTAGATTCATGGAGGGAGGGGGCCCATTGAAGATGTCTTGACCAAAGGCCCTCCAAAACCTGGAGACAGCACTGCATGTAGTGAATGTTGTTTTGCAGTTTGGCTAAGTCTTCAGTTGCAATTCTTTGACTGTTGTTATCTTTGTCAGCTACTGCAAGAGTCCCTGAATGTCAGAAGAATTTATGTAGCATCAGGATGGGGAACTTGTGGCCCTCCAGATGTTGTTGGACTTCAACTCCCTTCAGCCCCAGGCAGCATGGGCAATGATCAGGGATGATGGGACATATAGTCCAACAACATCTGGAGGGCTACACATTCCCCACACCTGTGCTACATGTATGTACATTTAGGTGCTTGAATGAATGCTGTTGCTAGTCTGACAATTTAATGATTGTTTAATATTAATAGTGACTCAGTCAGTACTGGATATGGCTACCCTTGCCTCCTTGTAGAAACAGCTATGAATTGACCATGACCATATTTTCTGGAGGACACGGTGAACAATTGTGTATAACTTGTTTCTCCAATTTAGTTATAAAGGCAACATACAAAAGGAGGCACAATTTCTCAGCCAATGAGGCTACTTGTTCTTGATCATATGGATATGGAAGTCCAGGGTTGAAGCAGATTCAGCTGAAACATGTAATCAATCTTTTTGTATGCTACCAATATTTGAAAAGTAGTGGCCTCATTTATTTTGGCACAGATAAACCAGATAATCTATCCCCAAGATAATAGCGGTGACCTGAAATCTTTCATTTTAGCACCTGTAGTGCCCAAGAAAAAAGTCACATCGACTGTAAAATAGAAAAAGCCAAGTTTTTTTAGGGATGTATGAGAATTCCATTCAGTGGGGTTAAATCTCAACAGATTTTACCAGTTCGGCCCTTGGCAAATTTCATTCTGTTTCCCCACGCAGTATCAACTCGATCTAATTTTGTAGCAAGTTGATCCAATTCACAGATTCCTTTAAAAAAAAAAAAAATGGCAGCTGCACAAATGGAATTTTTTGGGGGGGGGTCTTTAAATTTACGCAAATGGGGTCGTAATTTTTTTTTATTTTTATCAGGGGTCTTGGACAAGTGTGCTCCTGCTCAAGTCCACCTGTCTGCTATGTAGCCCCGGAAAGGAATATTCCCACTGTAAATATCCTTGTCAGTTTCATCCTCTCCACACACACTACTGTATGCCTCTGCAGGGCTACATGGCAGACAGGCGGGCCACTGCCACATATATATTTCTTAAAATGACCCCATTTGCACAAATCATGGACCCCCCCCCCAAAAAAAATCTATTTAATATGCACAAAAATTTATGAACATTTCCAGAACTGGGGGGGGGGGGGAATCTGCTACAGTCCACTGTCGCTAATCAGAACAGAAACACTGCAAAATCCCATCAGCCTTAAACAGAATAGAATTCCCAATATTGCACATCCCTAAGTTCCTTATTTTAGGCTCTCTGTTGTGGAAGACCTGAGAAGTGGCATTCCTTCTTCATTAAGTAGAAAGACTATGTATACATAGATTTTTGCTTGTTTTATGTCCCCAAAATAGCCTACATGAATTGAGAAATTGTATAATATCTAGGATTGGTGGATGTTTATTTCTGTTTGTACTTTTACCTTGACGAATCCTATTTGCAAGTGTCTTATTTTCCTTCGCTGTGGAAGTTTTTTTATGCTGCCAGGATGCTATTTGATACAATAAAGGATGCAGCAAGTAGAGGCATGTAAATAAGGAGCAAACAGACAGACAACTTCAGCTGAGTGAAAAGTACACAGAGTTCTGTTAAACCATCTTTTATCAGTTCTAATTACAATATCTATCCTCAGAGCATACTCTGGCTGTTCATTATTTTAGTCTGATAAACACATTACTTTGTTTCTGGCTGCTTTGCTTTTAATAAGATCACAGAGTATAGAGACACCAGCCTCATCACAGTACTTAATTCCAATTCCACATAGTATTCATTGTTTCTTTGAAACAACTAACAATGACTAAGTAGCAGCTAACAAAGTCTGAGAGTTCCTAGTGCTCATAGCTTGGCTTCTCAGTTTTATGATGGTTATTGTGCTCCTTCCACTTCATAAAATAATAATAAAATAGTAATAGTTCCACCCTCCTGTCCAAGTGCTCAAATCATTTAACTTACAGCATCTCTGTAATTCTTGCAACAACTTGTAAGTTAGACCAGTAAAGAGGCCTTAGGAGCCAAATTTAGGTTGCAGTCCAAGGCCTCAAAAATATATATACCGTATATGATGTTTTCAGAAATGCTACTTATCCCATGCACTGGCCAGTTTACTAGGCAAAGCTGCAGTGCAGGCAGCTGATGAGGCTGCGCAGACCCGCAAAAGGATTGTGGGTTTTTCTAGTTAAAGGAAGAACATACACACACATAACAATAGGCCTCCTGGTAATGTTAAGGTAAATACCATGGCCAATCCTCCCCTCTCACAATTTCTCCAGAATTCTGACTGCCTCTTTTACAGGGGAGGAGGGAAGATTTCCTGAAAATGTTGGGTGGGGTTTGGCACAGCACTAGTCATAGAGATGTACCGGAACAGGGAAATCCAGCTCATTTGAGCTCAAGGGATTTCCTGCCCTCTTCCGATCGTAGTGGTGAGAGTGTTGGACTGGGACTGAGGAGATCCGGGTTCTAGTCCCCGCTTGGCCATGAAACTCACTGGGTGACTTTGGGCCAGTCCCTGACTCTCAGCCTAACCTACCTCACAGGGTTGTTGTGAGGATGAAATGGAGAGGAGGAGGAGGATTATGAAAGCCACCTTGGGGGTTCCTTGCAGGAAAAGAGGTGGGGTATAAAGATGATGATGATGATGATGATGATGATGATGATGATGATGATGATGATGATGATGATGATGATGATTGGAAGCATAAGCAAGCCAAGTCAAGTTTTTTTTTCGTGGATCGTGATTTGTGTATTTTTTTTAAACCACCAAGGAAATTTGCGCAAACCAGCACCTGGAAAGCATGTGGTTTTTAGTGCAACTTCCGCAATTTGCACAAATCGCACTAGATCCATGTGGTTTTCAGGTGCAGATTTGTGCAAAATTGGCCACTTTTGCACAAATCCGCACCCAAAAACACAAATCACAGTCCGTCCAGAATCCAGCGAACCGGAATCTGGCCAGCGAACCGGAATCCGGGGGGGCGGGTCATGAAAATCCAATGGATTTTCACCCCCCCCTAATGGATTCCTCACACATCCCTAGTTGAGGCATGGATAAGATGGTGGCATTGAGAAGAAGGGCTTGGATGTGGACAATCAGTAACGGACCCCTCCTGCACTTCTCTTTTGGTCACTTGAGATTTTAGGGTCTCATAGTCATCCCACTCTTCTAGAACAAGTCCCACAGCTAAGGGGACTGGATGGACTCAAATAAGCAGAAGGCAAGCACATACAGAGCTTTCAAAGTAACTGTGTGCATAACTTGGATGCAACTGATTATCTGGATCCATTTCAGTCGGGGTTCAGGCCTGGTTTTGGCACAGAAACAGCTTTGGTCGCCCTGTATGATGACCTATGTCGGGAGAGAGACAGGGGGAGTGTGACCCTGTTGATACTCCTGGATCTCTCGGTGGCTTTCAATATCATTGAACATGGTATCCTTCTGGGGTAACTGTCTGAGCTGGGAATGAGGAGTACTGCATTGCAGTGGTTCTGCTCCTACTTGGATGGCCAGCTCCAGAAGGTGGTGCTTGGGGAATATTGCTCGGCCATGTGGATTTGCCAACATGGGGTTGCCCAGGGGTCAGTGTAGGGATTTTTGAGTTTATTACCATCAGTATGCTGATGATACGCAGATCTATTTCTCTTTTTCATCTCCATCAGGTGAGGCTGTGGATGTGCTAAATCAGTGCCTGACTGTGGTAGACTGGATGGGGACTAATAAACTGAAGCTCAATCCAGACCAGACTGACATGCTGTTAGTGGGTGGTTCTTCTGACCGGACAGAGGGTGTGCAACCTGTTCTGGATTGGATTGCACACCCCTTGAAGGAGAAGGATTTGTAGCTTGGGGGTCCTCTTGGAGCCATCTCTCTAACTTGAGGCTCAGATGGCCTCAGTGGCACAGATTGCCTTCTACCAGCTTTGGCTGGTGGCCCAGTTTCGCCCTTATCTGGACAGGGATAGCCTGGTTTCAGTAATCTAGGCACAGGTAACCTTCAAGTTAGATGACTACAATGCACTCTACATGGACTGGCCTTGAAGACTGTTCAGAAGCTGCAGTTTGTGCAAAATGCAGCAGCCAGACTAATAACTGGGACCAGAAGGTCTGAACATATAATACTAATTCTGGTTCACTTGTATTGGCTGGCTGCATGCTTCTGAGCCTGATCAAGGTGCTGGTTTTAACCTACAAAGCCTTTCATGGCTTGGGATCGCAATACATGATGGAGCGCCTCTCCTGACCTAAATCTACCTGGACACTACGATCAGCATCTGAGGCCTTCCTCTGAGTGCTACCTCCAAGGGAGGCTTGGAGGGTGGCAACAAGAGAGAGGGCCTTCTCAGTGGTGGCCCCCCAATTTTGGAATGGGCTGATTATGGGCCCCCACTGAGGCCCACCTGACACCAACTCTGTCATCTTTTTGGCGCCAGGTTAAGACTGCCCTCTTCTCCCAAGCATTTAAGGGTATTTAATGTCCTGATGGGGCATTTATGTCACTGGTTTTTAACAGGTCTAGTTTCTAGTGAGATTGTTTTAGCTGTTAAATTGTTTTTTAATTTTGTATATTGGGGGGGGAATGCTGTATTTTATTGTATTTGTGGTCTGTGTTTTTGTGAATTGTGAACCACCCAGAGAGCTTCAGCTATTGTGTGGTATAGGAATGAAATGAAATCATCATCATCATCATCATCATCATCATCATCATCATCATCATCTTACCCGCAACCCTTTCCATTTTACTCCCAAGAGTGATAGGGATTCCCAATCTCTCTATCTCTTCCTTGTACCCTTTTACCCCAACAAAACCTTCCTAATGACCAATCAGTACATGTCAGCAGCCTAGCTCAGTCTCTGGTGCCAGCTAATTTCCCCACAAAATAGCAATTCTCACTGAAGGTTTGAATATTTATTATTGTGCTTGCATTTTGAACTGCAATTGCTCTACCAAGTTAATTTCCCCCAAATCAGTTTGTTCTATTTAAGTTCTATTTGTAATAATTAAATGTGCCAAGCAGCTTTCTCTAAAGTGTGTGTGTGTGTGTGTGTGTGAATCATATTGGGTCACCTCTCTTGCCATAGACACTGTATTGCCAACGTATAAAGGGCCCTCTGTAGTGCATGTGTGTCTTGTATGTAGAACGTGTGCAAGTTTGTACATGTGTTTGGAGGAGCACATTTGGTAATATAAGGTGGTTATTTTTTCTATGATAAGGTTCCTTAGCATTTGAACTTTCATGATAGGCTGAAACTGAACCTAGATGATAGACCAGTGTTCTCCAACCTTGGGTCCCCAGATGTTTTTGGCCTACAACTCCAACGCTGGATGGGGCATGCTGGGAGTTGTAGGCCAAAAACATCTGGGGATCCAAGGTTGGAGAACACTGAGATAGACAGAACAAGAATGGATGATAGTCCGAACAAAAGTTCTACAGTCTGAAGAGATTCAGCTCTAATATCAATCTGACTTTCTCAGCTGTGACCATTAAGTAAAAAAAAAGCAGTCATTTCTTGCCAGGCCTCAGTCCCAAGCATGCTGGTTCTATGTAGACCTTCGTCATTGGATTTATCTTTATTGAATCTCTTCTAAAGCCACCTTCTTAAATAAAATCAAACTGAGAGTTCTGATTGCAAAGGAATGATCTCTGAGCACATTTTTAGAACACTGCTGAATTTTTCACAGGTCTTCTGAACCATTTTTGGTATTTTCTCTACTTATTTGAATAATGAAAAGGCTTCATAGTTTGCATTGCCTACTAAGCCTTTTCATTGCCAACCCAGACTAAGTTGGAAGGCATGGAAAACAAGACTCATCCAGTTTTATTGCTGGGATCTGAGTTTTCTGCATGTGACATTTAATAATTTCTGCACTTACCATTTTATTTCTAGACTATCATTACTCTACGTAATATGTTGCTGCAGTTTTAAAATGGAACCAAACTTATTAAGGCTTCATTTATTTCAAAGTGAAGGGCAAAGCTAGAATAAATAGGTGAAATATTTTGATTCTAAATGTGAGAAAGTAAGTGATAGAGACGGCGGTGCAATATTATGTAGCACTTAGTTCAAATTAAAAATAGGGGAAACCTGGATTCCACCATATAACTGCCATTACCAAACATGTTGATTGCTAAAGATGCATTTAGAATTAAGAGGATTAATGGGCTTAATGGAAGTGGAGATGTGTGAAATCATGCCATGGATGGGGGATAGGGAGCAGGGCAGGGAGATGGACTTACGCGTGCTCTCTCTCTGACTATTTGTACAACATCCACATCCACACATCTGTGCAATGGTTGGTTTAAATACATCTAACAACTGAAAGTGTTAGAATATTAAAATTAATGGTACTTTAGTGTTAAGCTATGTGCATGTGGCATTCATTTTACCTGTGTTTACCCAGATTGATCACACTATGCCTCCTATTAGACTGCAACCAGGCAGTGGTTTCCCCCACCCCCCAGTGCTACCTTCAAGTTACTCAATGGAAGATACTAAATTCATGGACGTATATGTAAATCAGAGGTAGGCAAGTTCAGGAGGTCTGGGGGGCATTTCCCCCCTCTGTACCTCCACTCTCCATGGGGCGCAGTCTGGTAGTGACCCAAAAACTATATATATATATATATATATATATGGAAAAATGGCATCCATAGCACTACAGAACACCAAAAAAGTCAAATTTAGCTACAGACCCCTAAAAGGATCAAATTTAGCTTGCAAACATGCTAAATTTGACCTTTTTGGCACTCCATAGTGCTATGGACACCTTTTTTTTCCCTTAAACAAAATTTTTGGGGGCAGGGGATTATTTACACCCATGATGTAAATAATCACTGGCAGGCCCCCTCCCCCTTTCTGAAAGAGGTGGCAATTGGCAAAGTCGATACATGATGCTGTTGTTTTGCTTATCAAAAAATCTGATGCTTTTCTTTGGATGTCTGTTTTTGTACTTAGATGGTATGTTCAATCCACCATTTATCTGGAAACACACCTATGGAATGCTGTTTGTGTAATTCAGTCTCTAGCATTTTATAAATTGGAGTGCTAAGAGCAAACAGCTCATATAATTGAATGTGAGAGGTTATTTTATATTTGCTTCTTGCTCTCTGCCACTACTGTAATCTCCCTCCCTCCCCCACCTCTCTCTCAACCAAGTAAAATGAACTAAAGCTGGTAAAATGAACCTGTTGCCATTTTAGATATTTTAAAGATATAGAAAAATATTCTCTAAGATTTCTGTGTCTGTGACCCTAATCACACACCCCTCACTGATTAGTCTCAGAGAAGTTTGGCTCTGTTTGGCAGGAAAGGAATTCTCAAATGTAGCAATATCTCCAAAGCTCACATTGCTTCACCACCCTACCTCTTATTTAAAGTACAGGACCATAGAAACTCCTGTAGTAAGTAGGTTAAGCAAATGATGTGCATGAGAAGTGTAGCTGAGCTCTACCATGGCTCTGGTTTACAATTTCATACACTTCCATTTCCCTGTTTACCAGGGTGAGTACCTATTTTCTGGCACCTGTCCCTGCTGGTACCCTATTGACCCCCTACACACACCGTTGCCAACCCTGAGGGTGTGATAGCTATGGCAATGGAACATGCTGGCACTAATTTTGGGAGAACTAGACCCCCCCCCACCCTTCATCACCTCCTTAATGGTCTGCCTGTAGAGTTAACTGCAGACCCGGGAACTAAAGGCAGTACATAAAATACTGCCAAGACATAAGAACATAAGAGCAATGTGGACAGGACCGGTGCAAGGCAGTTTGGTGCCCTAGGCAACATCAGATATTTAGCGCCCCCCCCTTCCCACTTGAGAGTGCTGTATTTTTTTTTCAAGGCATTTCTGGTGCCCCTTTTAGCCCTGTGCCCTAGGCAGCTGCCTAGTTGGCCTAATGGTAGCACCGGCCCTGCATGTGGATCAGACCAAGAGCCATCTTGTCCAGCATTCTGTTCACACAGAGGCCAGCCAGCTGCCTATGCGAAGCTCACAAGAGGACATGAGTGCCAACAGCACCCTTTCAGCACCATTTTTCTCCCCTTCAGAAGCATGGGGTTTCTCTTCCTCCTTCTCTACTCCCAAAGGGGCAAACAAGAACAGAGGCCTGTTCATATTCTGGTTTGCTTGAGTTCTTCTTGCATCTCTTTCCCAGACAAAATGAGTCCTATCAAACACTGCTGGTATAGGAGACCTTGCACTGGAATAACTTGTGATTCTTCTCTAGTGAACATACAGTTTTCCCCAACCTGGTATCCTCTAGAATTTTGGACTACAACTCCCAGCATTCCTGACCATTGGCCATACTGGCAGGGGCTGATGGGAGTTGAAATACATCTGGAGGGCACTAGTTGGGAAAGGCTGGGACACACTATTGTGTTTCATAGGTATGTCCATATGTTCCTTTATTGAAATCAAAAATAAACCCAGATGCACTGTTTTTGGATGGAACCAAATGTTGTTTATGCAACCTGATATTGCCTGCTAACATTGTGTCTGAGCAATTTGTGTTTCTGTGGCTAATGTCTTTATTGTTGTTGTTGTTGTTGTTGTTATTGTGTTACATTTATATCCTACCTTTCTTCTGAGGAGCCCAAGGAGGTGTACATGATCCTTCTCTCCATTTTATCCTCACAACAACCCTGTGGGGTAGGTTAGGCTGAGAGTCAGTGACTGGCCCAAAATCACCCAGTGAGCTTCATGGCTGAGTGGGGACTAGAACTCGGGTCTCCTGAGTCCCAGTCCAACACTCTAGCCACTGCACCATGCTGGCTTGCCTATTTGGGGGGCTCTCAAGATTAGTACTATATATCAAGTTTAAATAACTAATGCTGCAATCCTATACCTGCTTACGTGGGAGTGAGCCCCATTGAACTAACTGAGTTTTACTTCTGAATAGACATACACAGGATTGTACTGTAAGAGTGCAATCCTATGCACACACAAATACGAGTAAATCCCATTGAAATCAAAGGGCCTAACTTCTGAATAGACATCTTTAAGGTTGCACTGTAAATTACTATCTCTATTTGCCTCTTCCATTGCTAGCTCCGTTGATTCCTCTTTCTCTCTCCCATGATGCACTTTGACAATGTACAGTAAAAAAGAAAAAACAAAAAGCCGGGGTGTGTGTGGTGGTTTAAAAATCAATATTTCCTATTAGAAAGGCCCTCTCAGAAAGCACAATACAGGGATTTCTAGGGACAAAGACATAGCAGTTTGAGTATGTATGTGTTCATGTGAGTGCCAGGAAATGAACAATATGTAGCTTTGGGACTAGCATAGTACCCAGTCTGAATGTCATATACTAAGCTTGGACTATGTCTTGTGAATACAGTACTGAAAGAGGCAATGCCCAGCTAAGTCCATCTCTTTTACTCTTGTGTAGCTGTTTTGTTTCCTGCCTTTTATTTATCTACTCCAGAGATTTTTATGGAGGATGATGACACAATTTAGTTTTACAATTGGCTCTGTGCTGATTGTGAGGTACTGAGCCTGTGAATGAAAGACATGATGGTGTGTTCAGATTGGCAGCAGCAGCAGCATCTGGGCTATCTGGCTCACTCTGTGACATGCACACCGAATGAGGGACTGAAGAAAGAGGAAAGACAGGCCCAGACCACTAATGAGATAAGCACCCTAAGGGATGCTACCAATACAAGCCCTTTTTGAGAGGCCTAAAGCTACGTGTGAGGTGCATATCGCAGAGATTACTTGAAAATTGAGTGCAAAGCTTGAATGTGTGACAGATGTCCAAATGAGGGTGCATTTGGCTGCTGGTAGCTTGGCATGCCATTTCATTTAGATATGGAGTCGATTGCTTCAAGACACACATGCAAAAAGAAGAGTAATGTCTTCCAAGTCACATGTGTTCACAATACAGGGTAGCAAGTGTTGCTGGCACTGGATAAATTATTGTTATCTATCTTTATATTTATTATTTCTTAAAACAATTTTAAATCACCCTGGGCAGTGTACAAAAATATGACTAAAATCACACCAAAACATAATAAAAACACAAAAGCAACATCCTCACAATCAAGTAGAAAATATAGAACAGATGAATCATATCAGCCAATTAAAATTGAAACGCTGGGCAAACAAAACGGGTTTGGAGCTGGTGCCAAAAGGATGGCAACATTGGCCCCAGTCACACACCTCTGAGGAGGGTGTGCTATCATTGTGGCACAACAGAGAAGGCTCTTTTTCTTGCTGTCACATAACGTACCCAAGGTATTTGGAGAAGATCCTCACTTAATGCCCTTGGGTCATAGGCAGGCTCATATTGGAAGAGGCACACCTGCAGATAATTGGGTCCCAAACCATTTAGGGCTTTAAAGGCAAGCACCAGCACTTTGAATTGGGCCAGAAGCAAATAGGCAGCCAGTGCTGCCTCTTCAGAATTGGTGTGATAGGATTCTATCTGGCTGTACTGATTGCCATTTCGGTAGCCGCATTCTGCCCATGCTGAAGCTCCTGGGTTCATAGATTCATAGATCATAGAGTTGGAAGGGGCCTACAAGGCCATCGAGTTCAACCCCCTGCTCAATGCAGGAAACTAGAGGAGGGGTCTCCCATCCAAGTAATAACCAGGCCTGACCCTGCTTAGCTTTCCACGCTCAGACAAGCTGAGCCAGCGTGAGCCACAGGCCTGGCAGCCCCACATACACTGCGTTACAGAAATCCAATTGGGATATTAGCAGAGAGTGAACTACCATGGCCGGACTGTGCCTGTCCAGAAATGGTGATCGCTGGCTAATCAGCAGATGCTGGTAAAAGGCACTCCTAGCTACTGAAGCCACCTGAGCCTCAAGTGACAAAGCTGGATCAGGGAATACAATATCCCCAAGCGATGCACCTGCTCATTTAAGGGAAGTGCAACCTGATCTAAAACATGCTAGACATAAGAACCACCTAACCACAGGGTCTCCATCTTGTCAGGATTCAACTTTAGTTTATTGGCCCTCATCTAGCACATCACCAAATTCAGACTCTGGTTCAGCACCTGTACAAACAAGCCAAGTTTGGGCATTTGGGCGCTCCGTAGCTGCTATGGATGCCATTTTTTTTCTGAAGGATTTTTTTTTTAAATGGGAGGCCACCAGGAAGGGAGGGGGCACATGCGGCCTGAGGGCCACACATTGCCCACCCCTTCTGTATAGCCTCATGTAATTCAGATGATAAAGAGAAATATAGCTGAGAGGAGAACAGCATTAGCCATTGTAAGACTTATGGACAAATGACAAACCAAAACATGTTGCACCTGATACTAAGCATCAGTTCTAAGAAAAGGGACAAATGCCCAAAGTGGCACACATAGTGAAAGTACACAATACTTTTCATACCTCCAAGTATGAAAAAAGAGGGCAGCCCCAGATACAGCCACTTCTTCCAGGAACAGAAACACTATATACCAGGGGCAGGCAACCTGGTGTCTCCAGATGTTTTGGACTACGACCCCCAATAATCCCTCACCATTGGCCAGGATGGCTGGGGCTGATGGGACCTGTATTCCAAAACATGTGGAGGGCACCAGGTTGCCTACCCCTGTATACACACAATCAGGCCACATAGAGGAAACTGAAGAAAGCAGCCATGGGAAAGACCTTATTACAAATTATCAATGACCCACATGGAAAACACATCATGGATGGAATATATAAGGGATGTAATAAGCCCACGTAACTTTTGATCACATTGCTAAATCTTGGGGGAGACATTTATTCCAAGATGCAATAGTTTTCTTGTAACCACAGTATTCTTTATGTGTAAATTGTTAGCTGAAATACAAAAATAGAATAAAGATGGAATTGCAGTGGCAATCACTTATTTACCTAGAAAGCAATTTCTGAACAATTTAATGGTTAAGCTGTAGAAAAAGAACAAAATAATAGATCCCATGGTTCCCTGGTGGCACTGTACTCCAGGGAACTGTAGCAGAGTAGCCATTGTGTCTTGATTTTGCTTAGGGAATAGCTTCATTTCGCTGATTTCTCTCCTCCGTTTCCTGAACCGATAGGCATATTTTCTCAGGTAACAGGGCTCTAAGTGGTAATTAAACTCACATTAGTTCTACTTGGTGTTTTACAATAGCTTCCAAACAATATGCTGAGAAACAAAGATGCATAATCAACAACCTAATGGGAAAGTCAGGCTGTCTTAAAATGTTTTTAAAATGCTATTTAAGTTGAATTGTTGAAGAGCACATCAAACTTTCAAAGTCATTCATATTAGTGGGTGGAAAGCATAAGATACCCAAGTGCCAGAGAGGGACACACTACCAATATAACTTTTGCTGAGTGTTAGGAAAGAAAGAAATATTTAGGGATACTTTGGAGGATAAGATGATTTTGCAAACGTATTCCAACTTAAAATGTACTGATTTGTAAACTATTTTACAGACAACTCAAGTAGAACTCAAACATAGAGCCCAAACCTGATACTCTGTCTCATTCTGCGAGGAAAATACATGTCACTGTAATTCTTTTTTAGTCCTTCAGTTTTTAACATTGGTGTTAGTGCTTTTAAGATCCTTTCACTGCTGTTGGTTTTACTTTAGTTTTAGGGTTTATTCTTTTTATTTCCTTTTTAAGTTCTTGAAGTATTATGGTTTGACCACTATTTTGTAAACTTCCCAGAGAGCTTCAACTCAGCCCAGAGTGCTTCAGAAATAAATAAATAAATAAATAGTTCTAAAAAATTCCTCATTTGAATTTCTCCCAGATTTTGGAGTTCCAAATGATCTGGTTTTGTTTCTAAAGTGTTGAATTAGGAATTCTCCATTGTTCCATTTCTTTTTTAAAAAATCTGAATTTTGTCCAGAGCTCTGTTTAAATGCAGTTTGTCAACACTTTCAGTACCTTCAATTCTCATTCAGGTCTTGTTTTGCCCTTTATATTACCAATGCACATTGATAAAAGCAGACCACTGCTGCTAATATGGAATCATTCCTAAACCAAGAAGAGCAAGAGTATAAGAGCTGATACCCCAGCTTACTAGTGGGGCTGTGGCACTTTTTCACCCAGCCTGGTTGAAAGGTGAGAAGGGCCAGCTGTAAGGGCAACAGGTCTGTAGAGAAGTGGAGAGGAGGCCACAAAGCAGGACTTCAAAGTCCCACTTTCCTTCCTCTTTTTTCCAGTTGGCTCAACACCAACCCACCCTTCCAAGATGCATGCAGGTAAGCTAGTTGCCAATTAATAGGTCTGAGTTGCAATTTTTTTAAAAAAATTTTTTTACCTTCCTGGACTATATTGTCCTTTTTGACTGGGAACAGGGTGGGGGTTTGCCTACATCACACTGCCTTGGAGATAGGGATGGTTGAAGGGCTGGTGCAGTGCAGGACTCTGCATCATATTAAACAAAACTCGGGGAGTATCTTTTAGGGGTAAAGGAGGTTGCCTCATACCTGCTTGTTTAAGGCTGTCATCAGGCGATCACTCGTGACCGAGTAAGATTGTCTTCCGGGATAAAAGGAGGAAATTCTAAAGAAGATTGTGTAGACTCTAGCGATGGGTCCGTAAGTGACTGTGGAGGCTAATTCTAGATCCACACAGCTTCCCACAGTGAGGACACAGGTTACCAGATAGAAGATGGTCCTGTAAAGGATTCATTTGACGTGCTTTTCGCTTAGCACGTTTCTCCCTTTCACCTTGCACTCGGGCTTCTTCAAAGTCCATGGAACCTTTGTGAAAGGCCAACCTCCATTTAGATCGTTCATGGGCCAGAGCTTCCCAGTTTTCGATGTTTATATTGCATTTTTTTAGATTAGCCTTATGAACATCTTTAAACCTCTTATATTGACCACCGATATTCCGCTTTCCATCCTTGAGTTGGGAGTAAAGTAACTGCTTTGGGAGACGGCAGTCAGGCATTCGAACAACATGACCGGTCCACTGAAGTTGGCGTTGAAGGATCATTTTTTCAATGCTAGTAGTCTTTGCTTCTTCCAGTACACTGACATTTGTTCGCCTATCTTCCCAAGTAATTTGCAGGATTTTCCGGAGGCAACGTTGATGAAACCTTTCAAGGAGGTGGAAGTGACGTTTATAGATAGTCCATGTTTCGCAGGCATACAATAAAGTTGGTAATACAATGGCTTCATAAACCAGTGTTTTGGTCTTCTTACAAATATCCCGATCCTCGAACACTCTATGTTTCATTCGAGAAAATGCGGCACTTGCGGAGCTCAGACGATGCTGGATTTCACTGTCGATGTTAGCTGTAACAGAAAGATAGCTGCCAAGATAGAGGAAATGATCGACATTTTCCAGTATTGTCCCGCCAAGCTGGATAGATGGCATCACCAAAGGATTGGCTTGCACTTGCTGATGAAGCACTTTGGTTTTTTTGATGTTAAGTGAGAGACCAAGTTTTTCGTATGATTAGAGGGAAGGGGTAATGTAGGCAGACCTGTCATGTTATCTGGCCTTGATTCCCCCCCCCCCCGTTCAGAGATGGATTCCAAGATGGAAGCATTATCCAGAGAACCATCATCTGTTACCCTAGGACCTTCCGACTCAGAAGGCACTCTGTCCCCCCTATGCAGTCCTCACCACACCCATGCCAGAGAAGCCAGTGGCTGTAAAATCAAGCAATGGACCTTTAAGACACAGACAGCTCCTCAGAGGGGGTGGGGTTATCAGCAGGCCCAGATGAGCCAGCATTTATAAAGCCTCAGAAGACCTCTGCATGTTGCTGAGACAACGGTCTTTCCTGAGTGAATTCTAGACAGCATAGAGCTGACCTACCAGCCTATCCTACTTCTTTGGACTTTACTCTGTCTAGTAAGTGCAACTGCTTCAGGTTGTCTCCCCTGGGAACCTTGAACTGAGCCAGACAAAACAAGACCTTCCTCAGTGCTTAAATGTGGGGGATGTGAGGGATCATGGTTAGAGGAAAGACTTGTCGTTGGCCTGAGCTAGAGGAGCTCACCTAGAAAACTTAAAAGGAATGAGAATGAAGGAGTAGCTCTCCTTCACCACAGCTTGATGGGGGACCACACTAGAGAGAAGGGTTTCATTAGTTATTTGGTTGAAGTTTTGGAATGTGCAGATCCCCCTCTGTAAAGTTAATAAATGTTATTGCTCACTGAACCCCAAATGACTGACTCTTGCCTCTTTATTACTGGTCTGGGTGTAAATGCAAAAGGCACTTATCTTTGTATAGCACCATAGCTTCAACTGAGATCATAGATTGCTGATGACATGAGGGTGCTGCACACATAGGGGCAATTTAAATATGCCTGGCCACATTGAACCATGTCCAAGTAAGTACTCATTTAAATCAGCTTGTGATTTTGTGTTCTATAGTACAACACAGCATCCCATGCAAAGGGTTCATTTTAGGAATGTACCTTTTAGACAAATAAGAATCAATGTTCCTTTTAGACAAGTATCTATGACTGAAGGAGATGAAGGTTGTTATATCCACCATTTCCATTGGTTTCTCATCTGCCCAAGTAACTTTTTTTTAAAGTATATCATTCCAATACATCCTCCCCCTTTCGCCTTTAGAAGTGAACATTTCATTGAAGTGCAATTCAATCTATACGTTATGTTAATTCAAAGATTTAATAAGATGCCAAGAGAAAATCGCAAATTTCATAAACTGGTGCTTTCACATATGAAAGTATTCCTTTAAAACAGTTTTATACCTTGAGGTAGAAAAGCTTATTCACCTTTTCCACCAGTTATTTAAATTCCATCTTCTCATTATGCACTTGGAATATCCGATCATTTCAGATGGCACTTCACAGTTCCCATTCTTCTCCACATAATGACACTCAACACATATTCATTTCTTGCTCTCTGAAGACAGATGTAAAGAAAGTTACTTCATTGATAAATCATCTGGTCCCATACATCTGTGAGAGGCATTGTTTGCAGCTTAGACACAGAAACATCTCTCTATGCTTAGTGAGTAGGGGGCGGGCAACCATCCAGCTATCAGTAATCGGTCAAAAAAAAAGAAGAAAAGAAAACAGCACACAAATCAACCCTCCAAATAAACAAAAATAATAATAATCCAGACGCAGGGCTGCACAAATGAATGGGCTTCTGAACTGTTCAAATGACTTCTAGAGTGTGGCCATTGCAGTCAGGTCCTACCATCCATCTACTTATAGGATGCGTTGGTGGTACATGACAAGAGAAACCATGGCAGAGCTGCTGGCTACTGAATGTAAAGAGCAATCTCATGGCTCCTAGTATCTGAGGGGCCATTGGATGTAGCAGATCTTCCCTCCAAGACCAGAGACAGAGCTCTGACCTTAGAGGTGGAGATCTGACTGTGGATCCTCTCCCCCACTCCCCTCTCAGCCACCGCAGAAAGCTCCGTGGTGACTCCTTCTCCTGAGATCAGGACTCCAACCCAAGGAAAGGAGGAAATGGGTGTGTTGGGGTGGGCTAGTGTGCCGGGAGGGCAGAGGTTGTGAATCTACTGGATCCAATGGGCTCTCAACCCCTGTCCCCACTCCTGACAAGGAGAGCAAGTCAGATGGGTTCAAAAAGGCCCATCTAATGAAAATTGCTACAAAGGAGGGTGGAGATGCAAAAATAGCTTCCATCAGTCCTCATGGAGTGATGACTATGCCAGCAAGGCTTAGGCTGGACAGTGGGTTCAGACATGGGAGGAGCCCTCCATCACTGGGGATCACGCCCATAGGATTGCTCTCTTAGGATCCCTGGACAGGCACAAATGCAACAGTTGTGTATTCACCATGATATTACCACAAGGATCTTGAAGCACAATCCTGGCATTGATGGATGTGCTGTAAGGCTATGGACCTAAGCACCCACTAACCTCAACTGAAAACACTAACAGAGGTTCTTGCTTCCAGATAACCTATTAATGGTGGAGACAAGGGTACAACGTATTCTGGACTGTGTCTTTGGATTGCATCTGCTCATAAGCAAGGATTCCAGCTGGTAATGTAATGCTGGGTCTCTCTCCTTCCCACTCTTCTTTTTAAAAAGTCACGTTGTGTGGCTGTTGGAAAAATAATCTATCTGTACCATATAACAAAATCAGTTTATATTGAACTGCTTCACTTGGCATGTAAAGCCAGTGCAAAGAAATCACACCGTTTATTTCTTCTTGGTCACTATTGGCATATTTTAAAGCACTGTGGGTGGATCAGAATTCAATAGGCTTCTCCTGAATAATTGCAGCAAGTTCCCCCCCCCCATAACAATTCCGATCTCCTTGTCCCCATGGCGAATAAAGAATTTGTCCAACACTGTAGTTGAGAGCAGGGCGACTCTGCATGGTCCCTTTGTATTTGGACAAAGGGACCATGCTGAGGAAATGTAGGGGGGGAAGAAGCATAAGCTGAATAAAACTGATTTTTGTTGATATTGCTGAAGAAGTTGATTTAAGTATCAGTAACATCACAATGTTTATGTTTGAGGCTCTGTGGGTTAGAAAAAAGGTGAGTAAGCAGTGACATGACAGCGGTGTACAAAATTATGCATGGTTTGGAAAAAGTGGAGAGGGAGATGTTTTTCTCCCTCTCTTATAATACTAGAACCTGGGGTCATCCCATGAAGCTGATTGATAGGAGAGTCAGGACAGATAAAAGGAAGTACTTCTTCACACACCACATAGTTAAACTATGGAATCTGCTACCACAAGATGTGATGGTTACGAACGTGGATGGCTTTCCAAGGGGATTACACAAATTCATGGAGGATACAGCTATCAGTGGCTACTAGTCCTGATGTCTGTAAAGTACCTTCAGTATTGGAGGCAGCGGTCTTCTCAGTACCAATTGCTGGGAAACACGAGGAAGGGTGCCAGCTCTGCCCCACTGCCACCATTCTCATTGCCCTCCTCCACCCAATGTAATTTAGAACCCTGGAGGATTACATGGCGAGCCCCCATGAGTAGAAAATGCTCTGCGCTGCAGATGGTTCCTCTCCAACTTGTGGGGGGACAAAGAGGATGGCAACAGGGGCAGAGTTAGCATACTTGTCCCCATTCTTCCTCATTCTTCCTCATTCTTCCCCATTCTTCCTCATCACATACAGGCCTGTGGCTCACGCTGGCTCAGCTTGTCTGAGTGTGGAAAGCTAAGCAGGGTCAGGCCTAGTTATTACTTGGATGGGAGACCCTCCTCCAGTTTCCTGCATTGAGCAGGGGGTTGGACTCGATAGCCTTGTAGGCTCCTTCCAACTCTATGATCTATGAAATAAACTCTATGAAATGGGGTTTAGTATGCCTGAATGGGGTTGGAGTGTTCAAATAGTGGTACACAATTACTTATCCTGCTTTCATTGTAAGAATGATATCTCCTAAGAGGTGGGGGGGTGCACAATGTTTAAGTTGTATTTTTGTTTTATTCATTATTAGTTGGATGATTAGAAAAATTGAATAAAACATATTAAAAAGAAAGAAAGAATGATATCTCCTGGCTCTGTGCATTCTCTGAGTCCTCCATATTATGAAAAGTTTGGTGCTACCATGGATCCCTTGCTGTAATGGTGGCCTCGGGGCATGCAAGCTGAGCCCTACTTTGTCTGGAACCTCCCCTTGTTGTGATCAAGGACTGAAGCATGTGGGACTTCCGCGTGAAGGGCATGGCGAGCTGCAAGTCTCCATAACTCTTGGAGATAACTTCCACAGATTAATTCTGGTGGAGAAGCATTCCAGCCGAGGATAAATTCCCTGAATTAAGGGGAATGATGTGAGATAAGCCTTATTTACTCCTTAGAGCCGTTCTTTGCAGTTTTAATTGTCGTTTTGTCAATTTTGACTGGGGGAAGGCTCGGAGTTAAGGATCAACAGCTTTTGCTCGATGCCATGGTTGGAGACCTACCGTCACTAAAGCTCACAAACCCTTCACTTCTTTTAAGATTTATGATCAGAATTTGTAATCAAGAGAGTATACAGCAAAGTATAAACAAACTTCCTGCCACAACGTTATCTTTTTCCAGGAAAATACAAATATGGCTTTAAAAAAAACTCACAAGGAGAAGATCGAAAATAAGTGCTGAAATGGGAAAGAAATAGGTACTGTACTATAAATTTTCTTTCTTTTAACTTTTGGAAAGTCTATGAGAGATGTAGCTGAGGATTTCACACAGCGTGAGAACAGTATTTGTTGTTTGGGTCCTGGAGACAAAGAGCCAAGATGGCCACACGGGATTGGTGGCTTAAGATGATTGGAGAAATGATGAATAAATTTGATGCATTTGAGAAAAAAATTCTTGGCAAGCTGCAGAAAATTGAAAGTGTACACTTCTATGTGATGACTGATGTTAGAGAGTTTGATTCGCGGATGGTGTGTTTTGAGGAATGAGCCACAAATGAGATGGAAATGTACCAAGAGTTTAAAAGTGATCGTCTCAACAGAGCGGTGCAGTTGGAAGAGATTACGGGAGTGGAGAATCAGAACATAATAACTCAAGTTCAGAAGAAATAATGAACAAGAAAGTCAAGTTTACAAGAAATACCTTCTTATCGAACTGGGAAGTGTTTTGTTGAATATGGACTGGCTTGTTTCAAAGGAGCTGATTATGGAAATTCATAAGAAGAGAAGCAGTTTTCTCATTACTATGGGATATAGAATCACTGTGTTTGACTGTGGGAAATGAGGGGGTGTTTATTAAAAGGTTGGATTGTGGGTTATTGGATTATTATCGGAATTGACAGAAATGGCTGAATATGCGTTATGAGGTTTGTGGATTACTGGAGAAGAGGGAAGGGGTTTGGAGGCTGCTGGTTGGTGGTGGTTATTATTTGTCTGTTTGTTTTTTTATAAATGAAGAGAGGTCTGGGGCAGAAGTTATAAGAGATTTCTGGGAGAGGTTAAAATGGAGAACTGGGTGGTTCTCAACATTAAGTGGATCTGTGAGAGAGATCCGGGGGGGATATTTGTGGGGGATCAGTGAGGGAGATCCCAATAGAAAAATGTTGGTTGTGAACCCAAAGGGATTTGAGAGATATATTCCTTTAAGGAATTAGGTAGTTCTCAACACCAAGTGGATCTGTGAGAGAGATCCATGGGGGGGGGACACACTTGTGGGGGATCGCTGGGATCCCAATAGAAAAATTATGGTTGTGAACTTAAAGGGATTTTAGAGATAGATCCCAAGAAGAAGAAGAAGAAGAAGAGGAGGAGGAGGAGGAGGAGGAGGAGGAGGAGGAGGAGGAGTCTCTTTAGGTTGGGATGAAGGGGGAGAGAGTGAGAATCCCTTTTTATAATGTTAAAGTAGGAGAAAGGGTTGTTAGAATAGGCCATAAAGGGAAGCATATAAGGGTATACTTACTTATAAATGTTAGTGGGAAGGATTTTATTAGAAAAATGATTTTTGAAGATGTAGAAATATTTAGAAGAAAATAATGACTTGTTTTGGTAGTAAATTAGAACTTGAAAAGTAAAGTTTTGTTGGTTAAATGTACTGATCTTTGCTGAAATTAAATTAATGAGCAATGGAAGAAATTTAAAAAATAATGGGAGGGGTGAGATATTGATTTAAGGGGGAAATAGCTGGTGGTTTATCTTTGGGTAAATAAGCCTGGTTGGTATCTGTGGGAAGGATTATATTAGAAAGATGATTTATGAAGATTAAACAGAATTAGATATGTCCTAGATTGATAGAAGAATTAACATATATATTTATTGTTCTTTTCTTTCTTTTTTGAACTTGTGAGGAGGATGAATAAGAAGATGAATATTTGACAATAGGGAAAAAAGAAAATGTATTTGTAAACTACAGAGTAGTGTACATAAGGTTGATTGTATTTTGTTGTGGGTAAAATTGGAAGTCCATTTTAATTTTTGTATAGTTGTGTTTTTGTGATGGTATTGTGATGTTTGTTTGTGTTTTATTTTATTTTTTTATTTTTTGGAAAATAAAAATTAAATCAGAAAAGGACTGAAGCATGTGGTCATATTCTCTCTCTCTCTCTCTCTCTCTCTCTCTATATATATATATATATATATATTTCTAGTTTAGTTATTACTGAGGATATACTTATGTCTGAATTATGAATTCTAAAACTTTACAGTATCTCAGGAGGGAATCAGTGACTGGCTATTACAGAAAACATCCCTCACTGTAGTGATCAGCCCTAATTTAGGAGCAAAGTAAAATTGATCAAAGTAAAGTAAGTTCCCTAAAAAAGATGTTCCCACAAAGAGTGTACTGTGGTGTGTGTGTTTTTTAAAACAACCACCACCAAATTATCCTATGCCATGAAAGTAAATAATCTTGTCCTTTCTGGCCCAGTTTATCACAGGTTATTTGAAGCGGGTCTAACAATGTTTATGTAAGACTTAATATAAAATGAAATACAAATTCTGGGATGGCATTAGCTTGTGTTGACATGTGGCTAAAGGATTTCAACAGCTGGAATTCAATTAGCTGCATAGGGAAATGGCTGTTTTTTGGCTGCATAAGATGGTGAAATGCACCAGTCCTGCTGTGTGATTAGTGATTTAGTTTTATTCATTCACATTTAAGTAGTCTCCTTCTGTGTGAAATAGCCAGTAACAACTTCGTTTCATGGCAACATAGGACAAAGATGTTCTCATCTTGTTAATGCTATTTCTGTTAAGACTAAGGATTATGCATCCCCTGTGACTAGGGCTGTGATCCTAAGCATGTTTATTTATTTCTTGGATGTAAGCTCCAGTGAAATGTGTGGAGCTCTCTTCCAAGTAAGTATGGGTAGGATCATCAGACTGCAGAAGAACTGCTTATCCAGCTTGAGAGGGAGGTCCACAAACAGCTGATATGATACCCTGAGTGGAACTGATATTAAGGACTTATGACTACTGCAGGGATAATGGGAAAGTTTAGAGTATCTCAACCCTGCTAGAAAACATCATTTTATCAATACGCATATGTTTTCTGAGTACAATGTGTTGTTGTTGTTTTGTTTTATCTGTTTTTATCTTTTTACTATTCACCGCTCTGGAATCTACTTAGATGTGGAGTGGTATACAAATAATAATAATAATAATAATAATAATAATAATAATAATAATAGGTAGTTAAGCTGAGTGTCAAAGATTTTACAGGTTAAATTTCATGTCTTCTTGTTTGGTATCAGTGTACACAGTACCATTTCCTTGATTATGCATCTGAGATTAGCCTTGGCATTTTGATTATATATCTTTTTGGTTTTATACTGAAAATAAGTAGAAATCGCAAGGCCTGGAAAGAAATGGCAGAAGGCAAACTGGGGCTATCAAAGATCACCAGCTCCTTGACAGAACAATTTGTCAAGCAATAGGTCCTCTTGAACCTCCATGGAGGTGCCACTGTTCTGTCAGCTTCCAAAGGCAAACAATGAAATATGTCTTTCAAATCCAACCAGAACGGTGTCTGGCAGTCTTGAATTACTATCTGCTAACCAGTCCATTCTAGTAAAATGTCAAAGGGTGCAATCCGATGCATGTTTAGACAGAAAAAACCCCTACAGCTCCCACCATGGCTGGCTGGGGAATGCTGGAAGCAGTCAGACTTTTTTCTGTCTAAATATGAATAGGATTGCACTCTAATTGTCCCAATACAGCAGTGTTCTCCAACCTTGGGTCCCCAGATGTTTTTGGCCTACAACTCCCAGCATGACTGGGGCATGCTGGGAGTTGTAGGCCAAAAACATCTGGGGACCCAAGGTTGGAGAACACTGCAATACAGGCTCTACCTTTTCTGTAATGTGAATGTGATCCCCAGCAGCAGCTGTCTACCATTTTGACTGCACTAGAATTATGTGAAATAAAATGGTTTTTGTCTGCGGAGGGGAGGGATTCTTCCTCTTCCTAGCGGAATTGAAGAACAAAAGGACAGGAATTGTACTTTTAATTTTTATCACAGTTTATTTTAATGGCATTTTAATCGTAGGGTTATTATCATCTCCAGTATTTGAATTTTTATGCTGATCTCTTATCTACTGCTTGATTTTGTTGTTGTTTTATTACACTTCAATATTTTGGTTGTCTTATTTTGTTTTTTAACTTTTATTGCAAGTCACACTAAGAAAGTTTTTTGAAGGGTAGGCTACAAATATTTAAATTAAAATAGAAATTTTAACAAAACTTATATTACATTTTCCCCATCAGTTCTCTCACAAGTTCAGGGTAGCATATTGAGTGGGGGGGGGGCGCTGAGGGACAGAATAGGCAGCAAAAGCTCGTAAGCCAGGCAGAAAAATTGCCTACTCTCTTTATTCTGGCCCCTTACCCTGACATTTTACTCCTTTCCTTCGGAGACCCATCAATTAAAGCTAAAACCCCGAAATTTCAAGTCAGAATTTGAGACCTTTCAACAGTATGTGTATATGATATAATAATAGGTAATAAATGCATTGTGTTGCTTAGCAGCCGTAATTCATCTTTGAAGCAGTGCATTCCTTATTCTTAATTTCTGATCTTTCACTTCTGAGTCACAAATAGTTTACATTTAATCAAGAGTAGTTGGTGTCAGCAAGTCTGTTTGTGGATCATAAACTGAAACAAATTTGTATTGCATTTTAGCACCAATTCCTTGGAGATTAGACAAAGCATAGACAAAGCAAAATAGTCAAGCATAATTGTGGAACATCCCAATAAACACATGCTTCATCTGGTTTCTTAAATAATTGCTCTCCCAAACTAAAGTTTACATTTCTCTTTCTGCAGTCTGTCAAGTATCCATCACGATGAAGCAGTATTGTCTAACTTCTAACATTTTCATGGCTTGAAAGGTCCAGATTCAAACTATTGTCATGTATTTTATGGGGCTGGTATGAAGACTTTTTTGTCTAAAAGCTGATGTCTTGATGTCTAAAACTGATGGAGAATGCATTGGCTTGCTCTTTAAAACAGTACATTACCTAGAGCGAATAGCATCGGTGAAATGTAATTAACATATCAGGTTTTTTACGTGAGTTTTATTGTTGTGTTGTTTTTATTGTTTTTATTACTGTACCGGTTTTTATTATGTAAGTATTATTGTTGTATGCTGCCTTGGGAGGGCTCCTTCCTTGAAAGGCAGACAAGAAGTATTTTAAATAAATAAGGAAACAATCCTATGGCCCCTAAACAATGTCTGAGAGGCCATAGGATATTCTGGATTCCCAGATTCAAGGTCGGAGACAGCACTTTGGCCTTGGAGCTGAGAATCAGAGCTCCGAACCCACTCCCCATTGCAGCTGGCATAGAAAGGATCACACCAGCTGCCTTTCTGAGATCAGGAAACCAATCTCAGAGAGGGGGGAAAGGGAGCAGGGTGGGGGGAGAGGAGGGGAGGCAGCTGGAGAGGTCAGGATACGAGCTATCCTGAAGTCTCTCCAGCCTCCTTCCCTCCTCCTCCTCCAGAGCATTCCAGGCAATCTAGCAAAAATGCAGGGTGGGAGGACAAGGAGGTGGAGATCGCCTCTGCCACTCCTCCCGCTCTGCATTGAATGACCGTAAGCCTCTGAGTTTGGGGAATAACAGCCATCGCCATATGATTGCGCCCTAAATATTAAATTTAATATTTTTAAATTTAATGTAAATTTAATAATGTATTTTTATGGCCCTCTAGCCACAATTCAAAATTCTGGTCATGGTTTTGTAAAGGCCTATTTGGCTTAGCCTCTTTATACTTCAGAAGCTATCTTCTTCTCTGTGTCTCCACCATGATCAGTAATAAGGATTGAGAATGGTCTCTTCCACTTTAAATGCCAGCATCACACAGCTTCGTCACATTTACTGTACTTAAGACAGCATCCAACTGTATCATTCCGCTAGTGCAAATGATGTTGCATTAGTGGAAATGAGGTTCTGAAGTATGCACAAGAGGAGAATCCAACTTAACTCACCTTTGTGCAAGAGGTTGTACATTACGCTTGCACAACCCATTGAGTAATACAATGTACTTCAAACTTGTGAAGGCATAATGTGCAACGGCTTGCACAAGATTTGTTGAGAGTTCCACTAGCAGTGTTTGAGTTTGCAGAATGACACCATAGTGATTTGTCCCATAGTGATTTGACAGTTCCCTGCCCAGCACGTATTTCAGAAACCGAGCAAGGCAGTGTTCTCCAACCTTGGGTCCCCAGATGCTTTTCGCCTACAACTCCCAGGAGTTGTAGGCCAAAAAACATCTGGGGACCCAAGGTTGGAGAACACTAGAGTAAGGCATTCCTGTTTGAGCAGATATTTGATGTCTGAGGCACAGGATGTTGGGAGTTGTTCTACATTAGAACACAATCCTCTCTTCTCCTGCAGCTCATCCACCTGTCATTCCCTCTGTTTCTGCTGTTCTGGCTATGATAAAGGATAGCCCCTCTTTCATGAGCACTGGGAATCTTGCACCTATGTTCCTGCAGCATAGCATCAAATTTATTATTTATTTATACCCTGCCTTTTTTCCTGCAAGGAACCCAAGGCGGCTTACATAATCCTCCTCCTCTCCATTTTATCCTCACAACAACCCTGTGAGGTAGGTTAGGCTGAGAGTCAGTGACTGGCCCAAAATCATCCAGTGAGTTTCATGGCCAAGCGGGGACTAGAACCCGGATCTCCTGAGTCCCAGTCCAACATTCTAACCACTACGCTACACTGGCTCTCAGAGTCAGTATCTCTTGCAATAGTATCTCTTGCAAAGCAGAGTCTTGCAATACTTTATTTGGTAATAGCACAGGATATAATTTCAAATCAATCCATCAAATAGATTGTGACCATACAATCAGATTAATTTTAATAGGGAACAGTTAGATTATATTCCCATGCCAAAACCAAGCATTTCTAATTTGCCATTTAAATGTGTCAACATCTGATGTTCTTATCGTTCTCAGAAACACAGAAGTTTGTGTTTGTGGGGAAATGCTAAAATCAAGTTTATTCCTGGTTACTGAGCAATAGTTAATTTTTAGTAGGTTTGTTATGAACATATACCATGGCTCCCCTTGCTTCATTCAGATGTTAAAAAAAAAAAAAATCTGTGTTGATGTTGTTGGAATTATCGAAGTGTAAAAGCAGTTGGGGGATCTGTGTCATTTCAGTAAATTCTGTCTTTCTATAACAATTTCCTTTCCCCCTTGCTCTCTTGTGGTTATGGTGTAAATATTTGGACTCTGGTTTTAATTTATGAATTAATTGGCATTAATATGTTCACAAAGAGCAAGGTATAAATGATATATTGCTAATGATATGGATTTTAAAAATACTAATTTGTGACCACACTAATTGAATACAGTACATTGTGGGATGGAACTCTATGAATATTGTAGAGGGCATGGTGGCATCTATGGTTCAGTAATAATGAAGAAAGAGAATAGAATACTTTGACCGATAGTCATACCCGCATTAGATTAACGGTATTATTTTTTCACCCATGGATTTTTTATTTTGAAATACAGTTAAAAATACAGGCCAACAAAAAGGAATACATATAGTAGTGGTTAGAGTGTTGGACTGGGACTTGGGAGATCCGGGTTCTATTCCCCGCTCGGCCATGAAACTCACTGGGTGACTTTGGGCCAGTCACTGACTCTCAGCCTAACCTACCTCACAGGGTTGTTGTGAGGATAAAATGGAGAGGAAGATGAGGATTATGTAAGCCGCCTTGGGTTCCTTGCAGGAAAAAGGCGGGGTATAAATATAATAAATAAATAATAAAAAAAGTACTATTCAGGCATTCTCTAAGTAAACTAAAAGCATAAACTAAAAGCATGAACTAAGCCCTGCCCCCCTCATTGTCGCCTTCTTCATTGTCGCCTTTACTCTTGGAGGGTGACTTTCTGAAGAGGAGAGCCTCCTGTATACATGGAGACTCTCCATACAGTTGAGGTAGCTGGTTTTCCAACCTTCTCAATCACACGGGGAGCCTCCACTGGTACAAGTGGCTCGCCTCTTCAGAAAGTCACCACTAGTAGAGGGCAATGGAAATGTGTGAGGAAGGGGGCAGGACTAGAGTACTTCTTCTCCTCATGCGTTTACTTTCTATTGCCTGAACAGGGCTAAAGAAACTCACTGATTACAATCTGGTGGTTGCAACAATCCTGTAGTGTATACACTTACTTGGAAGTAAGTCTCATTGAACTCAGTGGGACTTACTTCTGAGTAAGGATTGTGCAGTTAGTATGTCATGGATGTGCTAGTGGGACAGCTAGAGTAAAACAGTATTTTAAAAAAAAATACTCTTGCAGCACTAAGAGTTTGTTTGAGGCTATATTCATTGTACATAGTTGTGAAGTGCTTTGACAGATAAGGTGGGGGAATGTTCTTTAGCTGCTCCACACTGGCACATTATATACTCTTTCAATGCTTAAAATGTGACATTTCTCAAGTGTTATTGAGTGTCACGTTGGTGGAAATGCATTCTGTCAAACTTTTGTGTGTGAAGTCAACATTTCAGCTCCTAAGTCATGTACTCTTTTAGTAAGAGATTTTCCATGTCACATAGGGTAGTATCTTGTCTAGGTGTTGCCTCAGCCTATACATTTTCAGGACGTACATGAATTCCTGGGCTTTATTTCTATAAGGAAAAGTGGCCTCGTTTTTTCTTCAGATACATAACAACTTTCTGGTAAAGAAAGAAAATTAATGGAGGAAAGTTATGCATGTACATTATTATTGAGGAACTCAGTCTCATGGCTGTTTTAAGTAAACCCCAGGTAAGATATGTCAAGTAAATGCTTGGTCAGACAGGGCAATAAAGCAGACATATGTGCTGCTTTCCTTTCGTGCACTGTGGGTGGGACTCCACTTCTCTGCAACTTGTATGGGACCTTCGTTAGAGTGGAGGTGAATGTTTTGAGAAGACATTTTTTTCTGAGAGAATTTCCAAGACATTTCATTTTCTCACCTCCTCACCCCTCATAAAAAGAAGGATATTTTGCAGAATTTTCTTCCAACTCTTGTTCAGCACAAGCTGCTTAGACACACACACACACACACACACACACACACACAAATCAAACAATCTTGGAACAATGTTGAATCTGGGGCATTGTGAAGGATGCACAATGATGACCAGGCTACCTTCAAAGTAGCTGCAACTGCCACTCTCAGGGCAGCAAAAACAACAAACCCCTTAGGAAAAAAGGAAAGAAGCTGTGCTATTGTCACTGTTAATGCTGAGCTCCACCCTGTGAAAGTGTTGGAGAATTTCTCCTTAGCCTGGACTCTGGAGAAATTTGATTAAATGGTGTGTGTCCCCACACTAATTTCTATGCCACACAAGTAGGGTGGAGAATTTCAAGAGGCCATTTGTGTACACTTGATGTTTTTCTACTGCCCAGTCCCTGACCTGATCAAGACAAAATAACCAAACAGTGCTCAAGAGTACACAACTGATAAGGTTAAATGACTAGACTCTGCACAAGTCATATATGGGCAGTCCCCAGGTTACGAATGAGTTCCATTCTTAAGAATGTCTTTAAGTCAAATTTGTATGTAAGTCGGAACAGCATAGCGTTCTATATGTTAAAATCGGCATTTTCGCAAACTGCGTAAATTACGCAAATTGTGTTGTATACTACACTATGTACTCTGCATAAACAACGTAGCACCAGAGAACCCAGAAGTCCGTTCTTAAGTATGGGTTGTCTGTAAGTCGGACGTTCTTAACTCGGGGACTGCCTGTATCCATTTTGTTACAATTGTATGTAACTTAGGTGGAATGAAATCCAAATATACAATGCCTGAAGTCTAAGAGGCAGACAACTGCAGCAAGAGATCCAGCAACTGAAATGCACATGTATGATGTTGGAATAAAGGCACAAAATCAGTAAGTTTTCTATTTTTAAGGAAATATATGGAGACTCATTTCATTTCAAAATCCGTATCATCCATAAACATAATGGAATCTTGTTCTTAAACCCCTGGTAATTTGAAGGAAGAATTTTGGTTATTCCATGGCAGCATCTGATGAAGTTAAACAAAACAGAATATCGCTGGATCCTTGCACTTTGCTTCCCTTGTTAATTAGGGTGCAATCCTATCAGGATGTCCATAAGCCCCCAAACTTGGAGGCTTCCGGGCATCCAAGGCAGAGCAGGAAGACTGGCGGAGGCAATATTTGCCTCCCTGTCCTCCTGCCCTGCAGTTTCCACTAGATGGGCTGCTTTTTCACCCATCTAGCTGGAGTGCCTCGGAAGGGGGAGGGAAGGAGGCTGGGGAGTCATATCCTGGCCTCTCCAGTCTCCTCCCCTACTCACCCCTCAAAATGCCCCCTTTCCCCCCTCTCCGAGGTTGAGTTTCAGTGCAGTTCTTTCCATGCCAACTGCAAGAGGGTGGGTCAGAGCTCCAATTCCCAGTTCCAAAGTCGGACGGAGCGCTGTCTCCAACCTCAGATCCGGGAATCTGAACTACCCTATGACTCTTCAGGTGCTATCTAGGGACCAATGGACTGTCCCCCCTTACTTAAAAAAAACCCAAAAAACCTTACCTATTTAGGAACTTCAAATGTCTGCTTTCTGTGTCAAAATAGACACAAAATTCCAATATCATATATAGTCCAGGAAGCTTGATTACTGTTTGAAAAAGTACTGAAAATGGGATGTGTTTATCTCTCTTCCTCTCATGACATAAACACTGCCTCATTATAGCGGCCAAAACCACCAACATGATTAAACAGGAGACACAGAGTGCAGGGCTGTGGGTGCTAAAGAGATTCCCCCTTCACATGCTTGAACTAGTCTCAGATTGGGAGAAGAGGGATTTGCAGTGGCAGCCGAGTAGACATTTGAAAATGAGACAGATGACATGTATAATAGATTGGAGCCATGAGGATTTACCTATTCACATACTTTAATAATCCTTGTAGCGGAGGAAAGGAGATTTCCAATGTCAGGTAAGAATGCATCTATGACTGCAGAATGTACACTGCATTTATTGGTTTGCAAGTAAACTGGAGAAGGATGGGTTGTGTCGAATGCTGCCCTTCCATTCACAGTTGTTTACTCCAGCAGGGGGTTCTATGAAATGAAGCAGAAGGGAGGCAATTTTCACAAAATTTCCCATTCTTCTGCAACCCTCTGTGCCACCTTCCACACTGTTCCAGAAGGTTCCCCAACTCCTTGAAACAGACTGAGAGTGTAGAGCAGTGTTCTCCAACCTTGGGTCCCCAGATGTTTTTGGCCTACAACTCCCAGCGTAGCTGGCTGGGGCATGCTGGGAGTTGTAGGCCAAAAACATCTGGGGACCCAAGGTTGGAGAACACTGGTGTAGAGGGAAGGAGGAATCAGCTAAAATTGCCCGTCTCCTTCTGCTCATGGAAGCCTCTGCTGAATCAAATGCCTTGCACGAACAGAAGGAAACCTTTGGATACAACCCTCAACCCTATGCTTCAGTTGTAATAATAGCAAGTAACCGTGTTTGCACGTTTAGAAAGAGATGTGTTACCTTTTGGAATGTAAAAAGTAGTAATATTAACCACAGTAAGCATGAGCAGGGCAGGCAGCCATAGACAGATATGTCTATGACCTTTTAGCCCTGACTGGTGGCTGACTTTTTCTATTTATCCAGAATCATCTAAAAACAAAATCTAACTATGTCAAGTGTATCCATCCTCTTTGCCTTTCTGTGGTGCAATTACTTCGCTGCTTTCGTTAAAAAATCAGAAAAATCAAGATTGGATAGTGATTCTGCAGTGTACACTCAATGCACTTTGGTTGCGAATAAATATGGGCTAAGTATTTAATGTGATCTGTTACATCCCTAAATGCCCTATTTATCTTTCCCTCTTGTCCCCTTCCTACCCAGTGTGGTAAGTGCCACTTTCTATTTAACTGAGGCAGGGAAGATATCCCTTCTCCTTCTCCTTCTCCTTATCTGGGGGACCCCACCTGGCCCCAAACCACTAAGCAGTCTTTAGCACTACCTGTCATCATGCCTCACCATCCCACACCATAAATGTCAGCTGAGGAAGATTTGCTGGAGTTTCCATTAGGGTGACCACGTATGAATCTCTGAAAAAGAGGAAATGCATCACCAAAAAGGAGGACAAAAGTGGGCACAGATTTGCGTATACTTTGCGTATGCTAATGTATATGCATAGATACAAATTTAGACATTTTTAATAATTTAAACAGAAATACAGAAAATCTCACTTCAGCACAGGAGACTGTGACCAGTCTTTATTCCTGCCTGTTCAGTGTGTTGTCCAGGTGCTCACTGGTGATGATGGGCAACAGTTCTTATGATTCTTTATCTTTCGAGCAGAATTGGACAGGGCAACCCTTCAGAGAGAGGACACATTCAAAAAGAGGATGGTCCTCTGGCAGCCCTTCAAACAGAGGACTGTACTGTATAAAAGAGGATACCCTAGTTTCCATTCTCAAACCCACAAACTTTGGTTGCAATAAGTCAGCCTTCCCCAACTTGGTGCTGTCCAGAACAGATGCTGTGGAGTACAACGCCCATCAGCCACAGCCTGCATAGCCAATGGTGATGGGTGATGGGATTTGTAGTACAAAACACCTGAAGGGGAACATACTGAGGAAGGCTGCAGTAAGTTATCAGGCCTTGGGGAAATTCTGTAGGTTTACCCCCTCAGCCCAATGAGCCCTGGTGGACTGGACCAGAAAATATCTCTCACCAATGCAACCTTTCTGAAATTCTTCCATCCCTTTTCATCTGTGGCTCCAGTTTATAGCCCAAGTCAGCTGAAACAGAATCCTGCTTGCAACCCAAAAGACAATTTAGTAAATGAATAATGTGTGAGTACTAGTCCATGCCTACCAATTTGGTTATCAGTAAAAACAGCTATGAGCATACTTCCTTTGATTTTAGATGAGGCACACCTGTATTGTAGTAGGCATCATCTTAGAAGAGGCATTCCCTCCTTTGTGAAAGAAAAAGGGGGGGATGACACCTTTTTAGTCAATTATCTATTTAATTAATTAAAAGTTGCAACACCAGTGGTGATACCAACACTATATTTGTGTATATTAGCTGTACCATTCTGTACCATTCTGGAGTTGTTGGTTGTTGTTTTTTAAACAAACTATAGTTTGTTAAAAACAAGTGAGAAAAAGAAGGCTTGGTGTTGGAATCTAACTATAGATAGACCAAAACAGCTGTTCATGTGTCAGATTATATTTAGACTTTTTTAAAAAGTGCAGCTGGATTGAAAGGTATCCCCAAGACTGGTAGCTAAGGCTAGAGGAGCGGGACTCATCCTCACCATGGCGCTAGTGTTACATTTTCTACTCCCCGCACTTACCGAGTCCTCCAAAGGAAGAGACGAGGACGTGCAAAATCCCCCCATTTTGCTCCGGTACGGAAGGAAGCTGGCAAGCAGCACAAGCTCCTCGTCAGGGCGCAGCTTCCAATCCGTTGCGAAGGAAGCTACGGGTGGCGGCGAGGCCAAACTTCTTCTAAAGGCGTACGGAAGAACGTATCGTGCTCAGCCTCGGCATCCCGGTCCCCTCCCGGCTCAGAAACAAAGGCGCGTGCACCTTTGCAGGGCTTTGCAGGGCTCCGGGCAGGCGGGCGGCTCGCACCCCGCCGCCGGCTCAGCTGCCCTTCCTCCCCTTATCCCGAAGGAGAGACTGGCCAGGAGATGCTGGCCACAGGACTGCGCCACCCGCCCTGCAGGGCTCCGGGCGGGCAGCTCACGCCCCGCCGCCGGCTCAGCCGCCCCTCCTCCTCTTACCCCGCAAGAAGGAGCCTCGGCCGCCGGGCCAGATGAAAAGTCACGGCGGGCTGGATGTGTCCCGCGGGCCTTAGTTTGAGGACCCCTGCTTTAAAGACTCTCTCTCTCTCTCTCTCTCTCTCTCACACACACACACACACACACACACCTGCCACATCTCTGATCCCAATTGCTGCTCTGGAGATTACTTTTCCAATTTAATAAAGGGCAATTGGACAAATGCTGCACTCATTTGCATGTATTATCTAGTTTACCAAAACCTATTTTTCCTTTTCTTACACACCAGTTCCATCACTTCTTCTGATGCCTCAGTGTTCGATAGCTTTGGGATGCAGAAAACTAAAGACTCATCAGCATAACACACACTCCCTTATCATCCTTTGTGCTGCTATGGTTCTGATTTGGAAATCTTTAGATATATCCTTTTTTTCCTGTCAAAATATCTTTTAACTTTATTACGTGCTGCCCAAGCATCTGTCAAAATGACAATATTAATATGTCCTTCTTCTTTCAGACATTCCCTATCTTTAAAAAAAAAGAATGCCTTTTCGGCTTAAGCTTCATATTATTTTAGCAATAAATCAAGTGCTGCAGAAAAGGGGCTGGTGTTTTGTTTTGATTTCATTTCACATATCTTCTTTGTGATAAAATCATTACACCCAGAGTGACAGTTGTCCTCACCCAAACTGATGTCTTACTTTCAAGGATGCTATCCTACTAAAATTCAGTAAGGTTTACAATATAATCCAGAGCTTTACTAATTTATATTACTAGTTGTACTGGTGATGCTGATAGTGACAGTAGTCATAGTACATAGGAGCTACTTTATAACATGTCAACTAGAGATGGGTAAGAAATTAGTTTCAGTTCTTTTTACCAGAATTTATCCAATTCACACCTCCTGGAACCAAAGCTAAACTGGAATACAAACTGTGGTCTGAGGCCCATACATTGCGAGTGAAGGGGTGGGGAAATAAAGAGATGAGACACAGATACGTATATGGTGCAAACATGTATCTGTGAAAGGGGACGAGTGTGGGCTTTTAGTCTATACAGGCAAGTAGCCTGTAAGTGTATCAGGCAAGCCATCCTAGCCCTGTTGAGTGGCATCTATGTGATTGCCACCCCTCAGGACTACACCCATACAGGTATGGGGGAAGCCTTCCCACGTCACCCCCTCCCAGGGCCACAGAACTCCAAGGGGGTGAGGTGAGTTAGCCTAAAAGGTGATCCATATTTCTCCATTGTGTCTCATAGCCCTGAGTGGGAAGCCTCAGGCATTGCCTATCACCATAAAGGTGCCTCAGGATGCTCACTAATCCTTAATCCCCACTAAAGATGCCTGCACATACAGTACATGCCAAAGTAAATGTGATCAAATTAACCTACGGAACAGCAAATGCAAGGACAGGTTGCTTACCTGTAACTGTTCTTCGAGTGGTCATCTGTGCAGTCACACACGGGCTCCGTGCAGGCGCAGAGCCCATGTGTGTGATGCACAGAGACCACGAAGAAGAACCAAATTAACCTATGAACATTAAACAACTACCCCACCTCTGTGTAGGTGAAACAACCTGTTGCCAAAAGCCAATCAGGCATCAGGGCTAAAATTCCTACTCAGCCCCAACAAATGACTAGCAAAGCCTACACTGATTACAGTGAGGGAGGGGCTCCATGGGCTGATATCATGCCATAAGCCCCATGGCTTGGTTTTTGGTGGAAAGGGAATTGGTATATCGTAGCAGAGGTATGCTACTTGGTTTTACCACCAAGTTACTCAAACCTGCAAGGCTGCTCACCACGTGGTCTGACCCAGAAAGGCTGTTTAGGATTACAAACAATCCAGACTAGTTATATCAAACAAAACAGCAGGTTTATTGTACTCACAACATCTGGTGTTCTTGCATGCTTGTTAGTCCTTGCAGGCAGTTCTGGTTCCCCAAAGTTGTGAGCAGCAAGAGTGGGCGGGGGGGGTGCTTGGGAGCACCCCCGAGAGAGGGTGAGTTGCAGCTCGGCATACATGTCTAGGCACGGCTTGATGTTCGTTAGACTGTTGGAAATCAGCATGGCTGGGAGAGAGCTAGCCGGGCATGTGTTGCTTCGTTGAGGTCCAGAGGAGAGAGAGAGGAAACTTCCTCTAAGGAAGATTCCAAGGTGTGGAAGGAAGTGGGTGTGGTTAGGCAGGTTAGTTCCCATTAACCTATTCCTCCCCTAGTGACCCTATGCATCCCTATAGTCAGTCTATAGTCAGTCAACATCAATTGTGTGCAGATGCTCGCAACACTCGAGCTGCCTTGCCTCTCTTCCCTGCCCATTCACAATCTCTTCCCTGGGCCTAGGCAAGCCTTAAATAGGGGAAGATCTTCTCCAGGATTGCAATGCATTTTGCACAACAAAAACGTGTTCAATCCATGCGTACATTTAAAAAATGTGGATGAAAAAAATGCATACATCTGAAAAGTGCACATAAATATGCTTTACTTAATGGGAGGAAAAAATGTGAACATTTTAAAAATGCACACAGTTGATGAGTACATTTGGGAAATGTTCATGGCGCATCTACAAGCTCAAGTTTTGCTGAATCACCTATCCCTAAGTCAGACCATTCGTCAATCTAGTTCAGTAGTACTGTCTGCACAGACTGGCAGTTGCTCTCCAGGGTTTCAGGCATGAGATTTCCCCAGGCATAGAGGGATTGTGCCTCAGACCTTCTGCATGCCAAGCATGTGCTCTACCATTGAGTCAAGGCCCTAGGGTGAGTTTCATTCATTCATACTACTACTACTACTACTACTACTACTACTACTACTTCATATTTTATTCAGTGCAAGGTATTGGTGCATTAAATATATTGAGTGGTTGACAGCAAACTGGTTTGATGGGGGCACTTTTTTAGATCTGCCTTCTAAGGTTAGTCTGTACATTTAATAAAATGAAATCGGAATCAGTTTGTAGAATCCTGAGATGGTAGAATGAACTCTACCACTTCAGTCTACAAGACAATAACATTTTTAATGCGCCTCTGTTGTTTATTCTTTAATCCCTGCAAGTAGAAAATAAACTCTCTCTCTCTCTCTCTCTCTCTCTCTATATATATATATATATATATATATATAAAGCATTTAAAAATGGCATCCTTCATTTTGCAATCTGGAATATGACAGTCCACTTTGCCACCTCAGAATTCAGCTACCTCATTCTACTGCATGTGTAGGCTAGGCCTAACTGTTAACATGCCTTTAGGTTCCCTTTCAAATATTATGCACACTAATTGCCTTTGAATGAAAATGCTTTCACCTACAGCATATATATTTTTGTTATTTAGTAGACAATTCTCTAAACAAAATTGCCTCTTGTGCAGCCAGTGGAAATCACTCATGTATTACTCGTTTTTTTTCAACAGTTTGGTTTATCTACAAACCTTGGTTCCTACTTCCTCTTAAATTTGTATACCTTAAGTCAAGGGTAGGCAATGTGGTGTCCACAGGTAGCAATGAACCCCCAGACACCTTTCTTGGCACCCAAGATACCTTACCCCTCCTAGTTTAAAAAAATAAATAATAATAGCCCTTTCTTTTTTACTGGCAGCTGGGACTGCTATGAAATAGGTTTCTGTTGGTGCTGAAAACTGTAGGTTCAAAGGAGTTCTTTAGTTTGTTGAGGATCAAACCCCACCTTTTCCTTGTATTCAGTCTTTGGGGCTGGTTACTTGTCTTTTGCCATTCCTCCCATGGCAGCCATTTGTGGTGGTGCCCAGAACAGTTTCTCAAATAGCCAAATGTGCCCAGAGCCCAAAATGATTGCCTACCCCTGCCTTAAGTAAATGTGTACTTCTCATTTGGTGGCATTATTTCATAACATAATTGGATGAACTAGTGATGTTCTTTAAGATTAGTTTTCTCACATTCATTGTGCCCATCTTTCTCTTTTTAAAGCCTAATAATCCCTTATAATTTTCTTAGTATGATTAATGAATTTTATTTGAATCTTCCTTTCCTTCTAAACAACAAGGCACCCAAAAACTGATTGCACTAAAGAATAATCTTACCTATATAAAACTTATACATAAACCTTGTGGTGGATGCAAGTCCCATTCACCTTCAAATCATTACTGACAGACCAGAAGCCACAGTATCTTTGTGTATGTGGACATGTGTGCTCATCTCAAGTCAATTTGTGTTATACTTGCCTACACATCAACATGAAAGCACAGCCTTCAAATATACATTCACTTTTTGTGCAGAGTTAATCTGATTGAATTTTTTCCCCTTGAGGAGAGCCAAACCAACCTTTATAGTATTTCTACAGAGCATATATAAAGGCAGTATCTTGCACATGGGCTGAGATACCTGATGAAACACATTAGGAGAGGTTTTTGATATCTCTCAGTGTTGAAGGGCTGATCTTTTTCCTGTAACCCTCAAAGGAACCATTGACACTCGTTATTAAAGATAAGGCATTTGACTGATGCCCCCCCTACATTTTAATTCTTTTTTAAGATCAGTTCACAGAAAAGCTCATTGAATCAACTGAGGTTCAATGTGCTCTTTAAAATTTTTTTTTTAAAAAAATCCTTATTTGCAGTTCCCTAATCCCAAGGTTGAATGGATAAGTTGCTTTCCTTTGAAGAAGCTGGTCTCAGGCACTGGCTGGCACGATCACAGATTTCAAGTGAAGTATCACACTCTCCATCATGTTTATCTCAATTGAATCAGTTTCAGTCTCAAAACTGTAAGATGACATTCAGACTCATATATCTGTATGCAGTTCTTGACTCACTCCAATGCTTTGCTGCCTGGGATTCTTTCTACTTGTAGGTTATCTGCAAAAATGACTTAGAATCAGATCACTATTCTCCCCCCGTCCCTATAAAAAACCCCAAGATTATGACTCTTTATGATGTGCTTCAGGATTTTAAAATAATAACATTTCATATTGCAGGATATTCAGAGCATGACATTTACCTTCACATATACATACACTTTGGGGCTAGCAATTATGTTAGCTAAAATTTTAAATTGTGAATTTCTATGGGTTTTGACATTAGTAGCTTGCTCTTCTTCTTGCTCAGTTATATGGGAAATGGTTTGACCTACTCTTGCAGAGTGTTTTTTATGTTTCATCTTGCTGAGCAGTATAATTATTTTAAAGGTGACTTAATCCTCAGCATATCTGCTTGGAAGTAAATTCATTTGAAGTCATTTGAGCTTGCTTCAGAGTAAATATGTCTAGGACTGGGATATAAGTAGGGATGCTTGAGGAATTCAGTGTCTGTGAATTCAGATATGGTCTGACTTGATCCAAACCTTCCAGTCTAATGTGAGCATTGGAATTTAGTTATCCACCGGTTTTCATCCTTCCTGAATGTTCCAATGCAGTTCTCTCAGCTCAAAAAAAGTATCAAAATACATTTGGAAATGCATTTTTGAAAGAAAATATGTTTAAAATATGTATTTAAATTTTAAATATTAAGCAGATTTTTTTTAAAAAAAGATGGGGAAATGAGATGGAACAGACTTATGAGCTTACACATGCAAAAGTGACATGAGACTGATTTGACCATCCCTAGATATAACACTATGTTCCTAAGCCCCTTTATATTGATGAACGTTCTACTGAAATTTATTTCACTAGGACTTCCATTTGTACCGCCCCATAAACGTAGGATAAATCTCAGGGTATATGCTAGCAGTTCTTCATGTGATATGTACCAGAACATGACTTGAATACCTAGTGCAGTTTGCTTCTTATTTGAAGTCCTGTCCCTGATTGGTGCTACACTTTTGACAACCGTTATGATTATTATTTTTGCAATCCCAGAGAGACAATGCAAACAGGACATCTATTGAGGCCCTGGTGGGTACCATTCATGGCTGGTGAGCTGCATTTGGTGGTTCACGAATTGTGTAGCCTGGTCTGACTAAAACATTGTTTTCCATATGGAAGGGTAATCGTGCATATCTAGAACTTAATTTTTCATGAGCTACCTTTTTTTTTAACCTAGGTTTGTGGACAAGCCTAAATCTCTAAAGAATGGTTCCAAATATTCAGCAAGAAATTTGAGGATCCCCTCCCATTTCTGTGTTGTGAAGGGGGAGGGATGCTTGCCTGCTCCCACTAAACAATGTCTGCATGTATAAATTGACAGATACTACAAAGCACAGAGTCTCCAATCCCCTCTACCAGAAGGAAACTGACTGTAAAAAGTAGTTCTGAAACATCCTACCACTCAGAGCATGAAACATGATAATGCTGTGCTTGCATGAAATGTTACTGGGGCGGGGGAATGGATCCCCCTCCTGCACATAAACATGTGGTGAACAAACTGTAGTATAAACACACTAAGCTTACAGTCGATTCAGGTAGACAAAAGGAAGTACTTTATATAACACATCATTAACTTATGGAATTCACTGCCTCAAAATATGATAATGGCTATGGCTGCTAACTTAGATGGTTTTATTAGATGGAGAATAATTCGATCAGAGGCTATTAGTCGCAATGGCTATGTAGACCTTCCATGATCAGAGGCAGTAGTATGTCACGGAGTAGCAGTTGCTGAGGGAGCAACCCTGGTTGTAACAGAGAAGGATGCTCTCCTGCATCACAGCTGATGTAGTGTAAGAGTGTTGCAACTAGCACAGACTGTCCTCCACACTCATGCCAAACAACACCCCGCCAAACCCAACAACTTTGGGAGGGAAGTACACTTTGTGTACATGACTGGCTGGACTGAATTGCTGGGTTGAAGGAAACATGTGTTTTCCAAAGGTGTTTAATAGGGAAGAAAGGTCCTGACTACTAGCCTCCATCAGTGGACCATTCTTGGCTACCAACCAGCATTTTCAATAGGTAATTCATAGGGCAGAAAGGTCCTAACTGTTAGCTCCCATCAGATGACTATTCTGGGCTATTATCCAGCCATCCACCTCACAAAGGAATGGTTGGTGGTTGGCCAGCAGCATAACAATAACTTGCTGGGGTGGGGTGGGGGACACACAGATGAGAGTACATAATCAAATATACATATTTAGTTCCTGTAGTAGCACTAAAAAGAAATTCACAGCAGATCAGTGAAGGGTGGTGGGTGGAATGCTTAGACATGAAAATCTTCCAAACAGTTAGAGAATGGAATGAGGATGATCCACATCCCAGCTCCAAAGCTCATAGAGAAGTTTTTAAAATATTGGTGATATATCTGGACTCATAGAACACAACCCCCAGGCAGCCAAAGGAGCATCTTCAATAATGAACTTTCGAGCATGTTCTGACAGAAAAGAACAGAAGCACTCAAGAGCCAGACCTGACACTCCTTGCTAGCTATTGGAGCTGTGTTGACAGATTGACAACATCTATCGTACAAATAGCTGCAGAAAGTTCCAACTGTATCAGAAGGGAAGAGTTCCCTTTGTCAACTTCCAGGCGTGCTGAATCATCCACCAGGGCTCTCACAGCTGACTGGTGTCTTCATTATATCAATTGTATACCAGAAGTATTGGCCTTTGAAATACTTTGCTTTGGACTGCAGTACAAAAATACTTTCTCCAGAATAGTTTCTGGTTCAGGTCATAAGTGTGATTTGGGGGGGGGGGGGTTTAACAACTTTGCTTCAAGTTCAGCTTACATTCATTTATGTCTAGACATACTTGAGGCACTTACTGTCAATGGATCCATTCATTCAAAAAGTAGTGTTTGAATGAAGGCTCCCAGTTTATGTCCAAATGAAAAATAGGCTAGTGCAACTAAACTAAAGCTTATTTACAAAATATATATTTTTTAAAAAATCCTTTTTTGACAAATTGTTGTAAAAGGGGAAACAATGAAAATGTCATCAGAAGCTCTACCTATGCTAATGACTGATAATTTATTAATGATTCTGCTGGAAAATTACACTGGAGAGCCTGTCATCAATCTGAAATAGTATAGATTTCACTAAGAATTATGGCTTGCTATTTACAGTTTCCCCACTATAATTTGTCATATACTTGTCACTCAACTAGTTAGAAACAAAGGGTTCAGTGGAACATGTAACAGGGACACTTAAAGCTGATCTGTATTCAATCTAGCTTCTATCAGTTTATAAAGGAATCTAGATTCTAGACTGGGTATTTTCTTACCACCAAGCTACTGTATGCATGAACACAGGAACATGGGAAGCTGCCTTATCCTGAGTCAGACCCTTGGTCCATCTAGCTCAGTATTGTCAACATTGACTGGCAACGACTCTCCATGGTTCCAGGCAGGATTCTTTCTTAGCCCTACCTGGAGAAGCCTGGAACTAAACCTGGGCTGGGACCTTCTACATGCAAAGCAGGTGCTCTACCAGTGAACTACAGCCATTCCCCATGAGCTTTTGCATGCATGATGTACATAGTGTAACAACCTAATATTGGCACTCGTAGGGATGGGAGAACCCGGGATGCTCGAGTGCACTGAAATTCTCCAAACTGTACTTCAAAGCTTGATTCGGCTTGCTCCCGTTCTTGTTTGCAACCTGTTTTTTTAATTTATTTATCCAAAGGGGGAAAGTGTGCATTTTTCAAAAGTTGCACATTTTTAAAGTTGTGCATTTTGTGAACACAAGTTCGGGAATTTGTGAACATGTTTGGACAACATGCGCTCCCATTGGTGTTGGTGTTTGGAGTTGCAAACAAGGCATGTTTAAGTGATTTGAGAACTGAAATTAAATTCTTGGGCATCCCTAAGAAGTGCTTTCCTAGAACAAATCAATGGTCCCTCTAGTTCAGCATCCTGTTTCCAATGGTGGCCAGCTAGATACATAGAAAACTACCTTATACCACATGGGTGGAGAACCCCAAGCCTACAGGCTGGTTTCAGCCTACCAGGCCTTCCCATCCAGCCTGTAGTGGCCACCTCTTCATCGCTGAGGCCTGCCCCTTGAAGAAGGGAAAGGGCTCCCATTGGGAGTTGGTTCCTCGAGGTGCCTGGAGCACCATGAAGTGGCAATTCCCCAAGGCTCCACCAGAGCATCTCTCTCTTCACCACTGCTGCAGTGGTGAAGAGGGAGCTGCTACTTCAGGAACTACCACTTCAGGGCACTCCGGACTCCAAGTGAAGCCTTTGGGAACTGTTGCTTCAAGGCACCTGGTTCCTGAAGGAGCAGCTCCCTCTTTGCTGCTGTGGCAGTGGTGAATAGAGAGTTGCTCTGGCAGTGTGTGTGTGTATGGTGGGAGAGGCTATGGCCTTGCCTACTGCTGACATGCTGCCCCCAATGTGCTTGCCCGGAGCCAGTGAAGCCTTCAGACTGAAAAAGGCCTCCACCTCTGTTTTACCAGGTGATACTATTTGCCCAGTATTGTCTGTTCCAATTGTCAACAGCTCTCCAGGGTATCTATTGCATCACCTGCTACCCGATCTCTTTTTAACTGGAGATGCCGGGGTTAAATGTGAGCCTGTGAGGGATTGAGGCCTACTCAGGCTTGAGTTTGTTGAAGCCTGAAGGCCCAAACACTTCCCTCGAGTAGTTGAAGCCTGAAGGCCCAAACACTTGGATGGGAGGGGGAGTTTGAGAGTTTTAGTTTACCCAATAGAAGTTAAGAACTAGATCTCCTATTCAAGGTCACATGGTTATAACCTTCCATTCCTGGGAAGGCTATATATGTGGGGTGTGGTCAGCTAGCAGTCAGTGTGTTCTGAGAGAGAGCTGGAAGCAGCAGCAGAGAAACAGCAGAGAGAAGCAGAGAGAGAGAAAGAGAAACTGGCTGCATAGCAAATAGGTAGTCTGAAGTTTAACTAGAGAACGGTGGATTGTTTGTTTGTTTGTTTGTTTTATTTTATCATACTTGCTTTTGAATTATAACCACTCTATTAAGTAAATACCCAAATATTATAAGTAAAGTGTTGTTGTTTACCCTGGAGTTTGGAGTGAATTATTCACCACGTCTACAGCCTACACCCACGTTACTGGAAGCAGGCAAAGGACTTGATAACCTAGAGAGGGAGAGGCTTTGGGAAGAGGCAGAGATCTCCCAAAGGCAGATCAAGGGGTCCCTGTAGTAGCGGAACCTTGACAGAGCCCTTCTTCAGTCAAAGCATGTGCTTTTGCTTTGCTGCTGAGCTGTGGCCCTTCCCAAGGCCAGTTGTTAGCATACCTGGCAGCTCTATTCAGAGGTCTAAATTATGTGTTAATAGCTGTCTTTCCTTTTCAAACCCACCTCATCTGGAAACTGTCACTACATCTTGTAGAAATGAATTCCCTGACTTAAACTTATGCATTGCTGCATGCCGGTTGCATTATCTGGATTCTGGCAGCAGAAAATAAAGTAAAGAAATAAAAATAAAATAAAAATAAAAATCAGGATCTTGATACCTTAATAGGTGGTAACATACCGGTACCTATATTCCTTTCCCCTAGAAATTCAAATGTCCAAGTAAAGTGCATTCTGTACATGCACTCTGATTTTATTTTATTTTCTCATAAGACCTGTAGTGTAATGTGAGAGAAATGGGGTGATTCTATTACACTGATAAGTTACCATGTTGCTGTGCTGTGGGATGTATACCTAATAGGGTCAACATAAGACAGAAATCAGAACTAGCAGCCTAAGCCTTATGTGGGGGGGAAAAATTGAGAGATGTGTAAAACTGTGAAGGCAACATTATAATGTACGCTGAGAAATTCAAGTCCCATTATTTAAAAAAATAGATTTAGTGGGGTTTAAAAAAAAAATAGATGGAGGAATATACAAATATAACTTAATATACAGGCCTGTGGCTCACGCTAGCTCAGCTTGTCTGAGCGTGGAAAGCTAAGCAGGGTCAGGCCTGGTTATTACTTGGATGGGGGTCCCCTCCTCTAGTTTCCTGCATTGAGCAGGGGTTGGACTCCATGGCCTTGTAGGCCTCTTCCAACTCTATGATCTATGAAATCTATGAATTATCTGTTAGCTTGGAATTTTCTGCTAAAGGTGTAGGCTGTGTGTGTGGGGGGGGATCCTAATACAGGGTGCAAGAGGGTGGCAATCTCCTGCAGTGAATCCCAGACCCCTCCTTGCTTCTCCTCTCCATTCTGCCTCTGTCTGTCAGTCCTCCACCACTGTTCACCAACTTTTTTTTTACAGACAAGCGCAGTGAGCCTGTTCCAGCTGTTGCATTTGCCTGATCGCAACGTCCTGCCTTACCTCCCTGCCCTGAAAGCTCTGTGGCCTCCAGGGCTAATAGTGTGTGGGTGTGTGTGTGCGTGTATGTTAAAACTTGGCCACCACTTTGATTTAACTAGAAGCATTCAGGCAGGTTGGGGGAGGGAACTCTAAGGCCATGCTACCTATTGCCCTAACTCATTCAGGGAGCTGACTTGGCTGTCCATGCCACATTCGTCCTCTGGACATTCAGGTCACACCTAAGCTCTGTATTCTGGAGTGTCCCAATTGGACCTTAATTGGTTTTGGTGTGGTTACCCAAAATCTGCTGAGTGGTCCCCAGCCGTCCCCAATGCTCCCAATCACAACATTCAACTTTGTTAACTATGGGCCTGAACTCCCACGCATCTGCTTTGATCTGTACCCTCCAAAGTTGTAATGGATAAATGCAACAACAACAACAAATACAGTACATGATTATAATATATGCCAATTCCTGAAGAGATATCCCAGGGAAGGCGGAAAACATGCCAATTCTCTGCCAATCTGCTTAGCATGAAAAGAAATATTTCCTGTCCTCCATTAGAATAAGCAGTAGATGAGATTTCCTTTTCATGGACCATTGGTGTCCTCTTCACTGCCATAACCTCCCTGTTTTACAGTTAAGTGCAGTTGGGGGCCCTTCAGCTCACCAATATATTATTATTATTATTATTATCATCATCATCATCATCATCATCATCAAGTTATTGAAGGGCAGAGAGAAGAAGAGATCAGCCTCTGGATCATTGCTTTGCACATTGCACATCATTGATATCAATCAGAAATGCATCTCCCATTCTCCCTGCTTTACATTTCCACAGCAGACTAATCCAAATATACAGTAAGAATGTTTTGTAACAGATGTCACTTCCATTTTGGAAATTAAATGTAAAATGAAAATATATTTCTTACTCCTATGATAACAGAATCTTAAGCACCATGCATTAAGATTGCAACAAATAGGGAATTTTTATTTTTATTTTTTAGTAAAGAATGTTCATGATAATTTAAAAATGCGAGAAGCCCTATTTCAACTTTTTAAAAAAGATGCTGCAGTATCTGATAGAAATATCCATAAAAAGTTCATTTCAAGTTAAAATGTGGGAAAGGGACTATATTTAACGTATGGTCTCCTAATTTAAAATACTCTTGAACACCCATGTTCAATTTCTGCTACTGTTGCAACTCTATGACATCATCATTATCATATAAATTATAAGATGCTAGAGATAAGCAAAAGAATGAGACAGGGAGGCAATATAAATCGTATAGCAAACGATTTATGCAGATTTATGACTGCTGCCTGGTACACATGCTGGTCTGATATCATGGGAGTCTCAACAATGCTGGGGAAATAAGAGAAACACCGGGTCATGTGGGAGTAGCCCTACAGTGTTGCCTCTGCCTGCACCAGGGTCATGCTTCAGTGGGGGAATGTTGGCATGAGAAGAACCTGCAGCATGGACATTTCCCACATGGGCCCAGGCTTCTCACATTATTCCACCAGCAGGTTCCATAAACTTGAGTAACATGCATACCAGTCCTAAGCATTCCTGTTATTGTCTCTAAATCTTTCAGCAGAATGAAATAAAATGTGGAGCTGTCTACACTGTAGGTGCTTCCTGATGAGGCTTGTATTGTAAGAACATAAGAAGAGCTGTGCTGGATCAGAACAAGGGTCCATTTAGTCCAGCATTCTGTTCACAAAGTGGCCAACCAGCTGCCTACAGGTAATCATCCTGCCTGATTCACAGAATTTTACAGGGGGTCCAGATTATGTTGTCTTCTACTCTAACCCTCCCATGTTTCCCCACTTCTTCTTCGTGGTCTCTGTGCACCACACATATGGGCTCTGTGCCTGCGCGAGGCCATTTCGGGAAGATTCTATAGCTGAGGCGAATTGGGTGGGAACCCCTCCCCCCACGCATGTCCTCTAGGGGTTTCCCGCCATCTCCCTCAGTTCCTCTTCGACCGCCATCGCATGTGGTAGCGTTTTCGAGGTTCTACAGCTTTTCTTCTCTGAGGAAATTCGTCAAAGTAAAATAATTCTACTTTCCCCCCTTTTCGTCGTGGGATTCCTATAACAACGATATGGCGCCAAAAGCCCCGTTCCGCAAATGTGTAAAATGCGGCACTAAGCTCCTGCCAGCAGACGGGCATTCTCTTTGCCTCGTCTGTCTCGGTGAGGCACACAACGTGGAAGCCTGCCTGTCACCACTGCCAAGCCTTCACTGAACAGACGAGAAAACACAGGGCGGACAAACTTATGGCTATATAATGGAAACAAGCCCTTCAACCGCCCACGGAAGAGCCCACTCCCTTAGAGCGGCCTAGTACGCCTCCCTCACATACTGTGTCTTCGGCTGCTGCCCAGGACAAGTATATGGAGACCATGCTTTCAAAGAGCAAGGCAAAGAAAGCACGGAGGGAAAAAGAGGAGGCAAAAAGAATAAGTAAGGAGAAGAAGGACAAGGCAAGGAGACTGGCCAAGAAATTGGAGGCCTCGCTCTGAGGCTCGATAGCATCGCTAGCACCCGACGACGGATGTCGGATCTCAAAGAAGCCTGGCTGGGCAAAAGTCTCCTCCACCTCTATTGGCTCCTTCGGGCTCGAGGGAGCCACCATTGGTACCGTCAGTACCCTCATCTACTCCTAAAAGTTATTTGGGCTCAAAGAACTCTCTCTCCTCAGTATCGGAAGGAGAGATAGTCGATTCACCCCCGGCTGTAAGGCCTCCGGAGCGCACTTTGGCAATTCCTCCTGAACAAACTCGCCTGTCACCGCCTCGGAGTGTACGGGCTCGTACCTCCCAAACCCGTTCGGTATTGCTCGAGATCGAGGAAGTTCGAATCCCAGAAGATCGGGATTGTGCATCTTCCAGATCAAGCGGTTCTCATTGTGCCCGATCACGGGATCCTCCACGCTACAGAGAACGCTCGATCGACTCAAAGGATTCGAGGCATTCGTATCGGGATCGGTACGACTACTACCACCGTAGATCGCCTGTCTCTGAGTACAGGTACCATACAGACCGATACCGATCTCGAGACCGATCCCCGATTAGACGCCAACATCAGGATTCACCACGCAGAGGCTCGAGGCGTGCCTCTCCTACGACCCGACAAGACGCCCCCTCCTCCTTGGTAGCAGTCCAAGCAACAGAGTGGGAACAACTCGCCGCGATCTCGGTGACTGCGGTATCTTGGTCCCGAAGATCTTCAACACCGGGTTCTCCTATATCTGGTTCGGACTTGATGGTGTCGACGACGATGTCACCTTCATCGACTTCACCTGACCAGAATGTCTCTTCGCAGGCTTCCGTCTCTCCTTCTGAGGACATGGGTACCTTCCAAGATCAGGTGCTCCGTATGACTCAGGCGTTAGGACTGGAAACTGCAGTCGAAGAGAAAAAGACGGTAGACTCTCTCTTCAATGCGGTTTCCAAATCGGCCTCGGGACCGACGTTGATCCCGATAACACCGACCATGCTGGAGACAGTGCAGGGCTCTTGGAGCTCCCCTGCCACAGCCCCACCTGCAGCAAAGTGCCTTGATGCTCTTTACAAAGTGCGACAGGATACCGCCAAATGTCTCTTTTCACACCCTTCACCGAACTCCATAATTGTAGAGTCGGCCCAATCCAGATCGGGGAAACAACATTCTACCCCCTCCGATCCAGAGGGAAAGCGCCTAGACAACTTCGGCCGCAGGGTGTATACCTCAAGCACACTGGGCATTCGAGTTGCTGGTTATCAAGCTACCATGGCCAGATACCAGCTTTTTTTGTAGGAGAAAATGGGTAGTATAATTGATTACTTACCCGATGAGAAGAGAGATTTGGCCCGTGTCTTCCAAGCCGAAGCCACCAACATATCGAGGCAACAGATCCACACGGCAAGACATCAGGGGGACTGCCACGGCAGATCCCTAGTGAGTGCTGTTGCTCTCCGCCGCCATGCCTGGCTTTGGTCTTCGACTTTGACAACGGAGACCAAGGTGAAGATTGAAAACCTGCCATTCGACGGGATCGGACTGTTCAATGACAAAACAGACGACTCCCTCGATGCAGTACAGAAGGCTCGGGTGAACGCCAGGAAGATGGGTCTACTTCTTCCACCCGGCCCAAAACCATTCAGGCGCCACCGATGGACCCCGTATCCGGCCTCGACAGCTCCTTCTCAACCGCCTCTTCAGCAGCAACAGCAGTGGCAGGACCGTCGTGCTCTTCCACAGCAGCCCCGGGCACCGAGCCAACAATACCAGCAACAACGGTACCAGGACTCCCGTAAAGGAGGCAACTTCCAGAAGCGGCGTGTTTGACTCCTGCGAAGGCCCGACTGACACTCGTACTCCGATGAGATGATCTCTCCGTCTCGACCTCAGTTCGGCACTCGATTATCCCACTTCCTACCATCTTGGAAGAAAATTACCACCGATCGCTGGGTTCTGAACATTGTCCAACACAGTTACATGATCGAGTTCAACGCCCTCCACCTTTTGTTGGCATCCGCACCACGCAGCCATCTCTCACGCTATGGGAGGAGGTCGCTTCCCTGCTGCACAAGGGAGCCATCCAATTGGTCCCTCCACACCTTGCGCAGGACGGCCTCTACTGCAGTGACAAAGAAGGATAGAGGGCTTTGACCGATCCTGGACCTACGTTCAGTCAACTTCTACATCCCACCCAAGAAGTTTCGGATGGTAACTCTCCAATCGATTTTGCCTCTCCTCTGCAAGACCGATGGGTTTGCATCCATCAACCTCCAAGATGCCTATTTTCACATCGGGATCCATCAAGACAGTCAGAAGTACCTGAGGTTCAGGATCGGATCCGACACGTTTTTCTGTTCGGTCTTTCGACGGCACCGAGAGTCTTTACGAAGTGTATGGCTGTAGTCTGCGCAGCCCTCCGGACTCGTGGAGTAACGCTTTTTCCTTACCTGAACGACTGGCTCCTAGTTACTCCTTCTGCTCCGGAACTCTTGAACTCTCTCCGCCTGACTACCGACATCCTGGATTCTCTCGGTCTCTGTCTCAATGAGAAAAAGTCGACACTTTATCCAACTCAAAGGATCCAATTCATCGGGGCACTCATAGACTCGACTGTCGGTTGCGCCTTCCTACCCAAGGACAGGATAACCAAGATACTTACCCTTACCACATAGTTACAGAAAGCAACTTTGTGCATGGCTCACTCGATACAGCAGTTTCTCAGACTCATGGCATCGTCGATATCGGCCGTAGCCTTCGCCCGACTTCGTATGCGCCAACTCCAAAATTGGTTCATAAGGTCATTTGATTCCGAGATGAATGCTCATCGAACCCGATTGTCCATCCTGAGCAGCATCAAACGATCCCTGCGATGGTGGACCGACTTGGGGAACCTTACAAAAGGACTCCCATTCCAACCTGTCTCACCGACACTCACGCTGACGACAGATGCCTCTCTCCTGGGTTGGGGAGCGCATTGCGGCTCTCACACAGTACAAGGCCCTTGGCCACCACAAGACCGGGGAAAGCACATCAGTGTGCTAGAGCTCCAAGCAGTCTGGAATTCAATGAGGTCTCTCGAATCTGTGCTACAAACGAAGGCGGTACAGGTGGTCACAGACAATATGATGGTAGTAGCCTTTTTAAACAAAGAAGGCAGCTCTCTTCTCTTGACCAACCTCACCCTTTGTCTATTCAACTGGATGATCTCTCATCAAATATTGGTGAGAGCCATCCACATAGCCGGAAAAGACAATACCCTGGCGGATGCCCTCAGCAGGGTATCCATCAACTCTCACGAGTGGCAACTCAAGGATCGTGTTCGACAGCTCCTCTTCCAACAATGGGGTACGCCGACAGTGGACCTCTTTGCCACTGCAGAGAACACAGCGTGCCTGACTTTCTGCAGCAGAGCGGGCCACGACAAATGGTCGATCGGCGACGCATTCCTCATCAGTTGGTCGGGGACTCTTTTTTACATTTTTCCACCAACTCTGTTGTTGACCAAGGTCGTGTCGAAGATCCAGTCCAACGGCACGAGTTGCATCCTAGTGACCCCTTGGTAGCCGAGACAGGCATGGTTTGCTCCTCTCCTTCGCCTATCCAAAGGGAAGTATCTCTACCTCCCAAACCCTGCAAAGATACTGACTCAAGCTCGGGGATCGCTGTTGCACCTGAACCCGTCCGTACTAAAACTTACGGCTTCGCGGATATGATACCAAGCACTCTCCCCCTTGAGGTCAAGCGTGTTTTGCAAGAGGTATGGAAGCTGTCTACCAGGACTTCCTATGCGAGGAAATGGGAAGCGTTCTGTAACTACCTTGGCAACATCGAAGTGCCCTATTCTAGCGCTCCTATCCCTCAAGTACTACAATTTCTCCTTCATCTGCAACACAAAGGACTAAAGATCAGCTCTCGGAAAGTGTACTTAGCTGCCTTATCAGCTTACCATACTGGCAAGGATGGATTTACTTTGTTTTCAAACCCCCTGGTTAAACAATTTATGAGGGGATTAAAGAACATCGCACCTCCAGTCTGAGCAATCACTCCGGTCTGGGACCTTCAGCTAGTCCTGCAAATACTCATGACTAAGCCATTCGAGCCCATGGCTACAGCAGATCTCCGACTGGTCTCCTTCAAAACCGCATTCCTTGTGGCCATTACTTCCGCACGTAGGGCCTCTGAGTTAGCGGCTTTAAGAGTGGATCCACCATACCTTAGCTTTCACAAAGAAAAGGTAGTTTTGAGTCCAGATCTGACGTTCCTCCCGAAGGTGGTCTCTGCTTTTCATCTAAACCAGGACATTATATTACCAGTGTTCTTTTCAGCTCCAACGTCTTCTTTGGAACACCAACTGCACATGCTGGATGTGAGAAGGGCCCTCGCGTTCTACAAAGCACGCACTGAGTCTCTCAGGAAGTCTCCCCACCTCTTCATTTGTTATGGCGGACCTTCCAAAGGATCTCCGGTTTCGAGCCAGAGACTATCCTCCTGGATTGTGAGCTGCATTCACTTAGCGTACGAACTCAAGAGACAACCATTGCCGGGTTCGATACGAGCTCACTCCACTAGAGCAGTTTCAACCTGTACAGCTTTTGCAAGAGGTGTTTCGATGACTGATGTTTGTAAGGCGGCTACTTGGTCCACGCCTTCGACTTTCGTGACCCATTACCAGGTCGATGTCCAATCCCGGAGGGACAATGCATTTGGCAGAGCTGTCCTTTCCTCAGTCCTCCAATAATTTCGACACCGACCCTCCTCCGGTAAGTCAGCTTGCTACTCTGCCCATATGTGTGATGCACAGAGACCACGAAGAAGAAGGACAGGTTGCTTACCTGTAACTGTGGTTCTTCGAGTGGTCATCTGTGCAGTCACACAACCCGCCCATCCATCCCCGCATCGGTGTCACTGTCGAGTTCGCTGGTGTACCGAATTAAGGGATTATTGGGCTTAAATTCTTCAATATCGAACGACACCATTGAATTTTACTGTCGGTATTGATCTTCATGAAATTTGGGGAAACTTCTTCCTATATGTTCTCCCTTAGCACTGGGATTGCGATGGCGGTCTCAGGGGGACTGAAGGAGAGGGCGGGAACCCCCTAGAGGACATGCTGTGGGGGGAGGGGTTCCCACCCAATTCGCCTCAGCTATAGAATCTTCCTGAAACGGCCTCCGCGCAGGCGCAGAGCCCATATGTGTGACTGCACAGATGACCACTTGAAGAACCACAGTTACAGGTAAGCAACCTGTCCTTCTTCCATCTTTTCCCCTACCACAGAAAATCCAGTAAGAAGGGAAAGATGGAATAGTTCCACAATGTTTTCTAATTGGTGGTGCTAAGAGTGCTCCATCTGGAAGCACCGAATGTGTCTCTTTCTCATCTCTTCCTCGAATGGGTATGAAGGAGGCCTAAGTCAGTGTGTGCTGTCATGACATCCTCACACTGTGTATTTCCCTGTCCCCACCTCACAGAATTGCCTATCAGTTGTGAGGGTAGGGAGATTTGCAATACAATCATATCATGCCGTGCATTAGAGGAATTCATAAGTGTCCCTGTCAACACATTTGCTGAATGTTTTGAGAAGAAGTGGGGCTGCACCCACTGACCCCACCCTCAGCATCAAAATGCCTGCCAGCTCCACTCCACCCCTTGATCTCCATGTATTCAGTGGAAGCAGGACTGGCCCTACCATTAGGCAGAGTGAGGCGGTTGCCTCAGGTGGCAGATGCTGGAAGGCAGCAGCAAGTTGTTGGAGGACATAGCTATATGCCGCACAGCCTTCTATGAGCCCCCTAAGCTAGCCTACTGCCTTCAGGGATGGTGGAGGATGCTGTCCTATCACCAGTGTTGAAGAAAAAATCCTCTGCCATCCACTCAACTTTTATACATGGAATGGGAAGGGGTCACCTCGGGCAGCAAAATGTCTTGGGCTGGCCCTGAGTGGAAGGTCTGAATGCGGGGTGGGGGTGGCAACACACATACAGCTGTAAAACCTTGGATTGCAAGTAACTTGGTCTGAGAGCGTTTTGCAAGACAAGCAATTTTTAAAAATAAATTTTGACCTGATAAACGAGCAAGGTCTTGCAGTACAAGTAGGGATGTAACCACTCGCCTCAAGCAGGCATAGCGGGCCGAAATCGGCCCCACTCACGCCAGTCAAAGACTCGCTTTGGATTACAAGCACGTTTCCGGAACCAATTATGCTTGCAATCCAAGGTATATCTGTAGGCTCCTACATGTGACTGGACACCATGATCATGCAGAGTTCCCAGTCATGTGGTGAAACCTACTGCAAACAGCTGTATATAGACTTCCAGTTCAAACTTTCCACCATATGCATGGAGATCAGGAGGGTGGAGCTGGTGGACACATTGACATTGGGGGCAGGGCAGCAGGCATGTTCATACTCCTTCCTGTATGCATTCAATGAATACATGGAGGGGCACTTGTGAATAACCCTATTATGTACAAGGCATTATGAAGAAGAGGGGAGAAAGCAAGCAAGAATACTTTCATCCAGATGTTCTTTTTCCCCTCAGGAAAATAGAATACATGGCATTCACATTGATGAACATGTTTCCTTAGCTTTCACAAATGATTTATTAAGGAACCCAGATGTAAACATCTGTGACAGTACAGATAACTGGAGCTGAGTGGAGGAGGAGGAGGAGGAGGAGGAGGAGGAGGAGGAGGAGGAGGAGGAGGAGGAGGATTTTGCACAGTATAAATCCACATAATGGGCAGTAGCGCAACACCAATAGTGTTTTCAGGCATGACATATTTTCCAAAGAAACCCATCATGCCTGCAAACGCTACTGACATTGTGCTAGAGGATGCTACGCTACCAGAACATAATTTTCGCTGGCAGTAATGTCATATCGGATACTGCCCAAAGTGAATGATCATTGCTTTATCAGGCATCATAATTCACCTTACCGCCAGTCTGTTCAGAACTGTTGGACAATATGCAGATTCCCTTATTGCTGTAATTGATGAATAGTTAAATCTGGACAACTATGCTTATGCCAGATTGTGAGCATTCTATTCACAGTTCCTTTTAGACCAATGGGAAGGCAATTTCCTATAAATTGCAACATCCAAAGTACGTAAGTTTATTAGTGGTGGTAGTGGTATGACATTGGAAGGGAACAAAATGGGAGACTGGAGGGAAGCAACATGGAAGAGAACTTTGTAGAGTGAAAGAAATATTTCATATTTATGTATTGGCAGTACCACCAAGAACCTCTTTTGGACTCAAAACTTTCTAAAGCTGACATTGCCGTCATCTATTTAAGCTCTTCTCCCAATGATGAGGGTATGAGCACATATTAAATTTAATGAAAGCTCAGATCCTGAAGAATAATGGATACCACTAAGACCACATTCACACCAGAGTGAGACCTACTACCCTGTGGCACATTCCCACTGGCGAAGTGAATAAAGTAACAACATGGACAGAGCCAATTGACTGGGTTTTTAATCTATTCAACTCTTGCTAATATGTATTAAATGCTCTACGCTCTGCCCTACCAGTGGATTCCAACAGTGCTAGCCCTTAACCAAGGCAGTGTTCAGTGCCAGCTCCGGGTTTCTGTAGGCCCTTGATCAAGACACCCTCAATGGCCACTTTCCCTTGGTGAGTTCACCTTCTCACTGCCACATTGTCACCAACTGCTGTTCCTCTTCCTTCTCTTTCTCATCATTGCTTGCTTGACAGGCAGAGAGCCGGTGAGCAAGTAGGCCATGTTCCTTCTTCCCACCACTATTGTCTGGGCCATAGTGAGAGGCAGGTGAACAACAGGTTGCAATGGTGAAGAGGAGAAGCAACTCCAGGGGGTTCTTGTGAGTGGGCCCCTACTGGGGTGTGGGCCCTCGGCAGGTGCCCAACCATGCCTACCTTTGATGCCAGCGCTGGTTGTTTGTTCGTTTTCGGAGGGTACACATTCTCACACACCCAGGAAGTAGAACAACTGTGCATATTTGTTTATTCACATCAGAATGAAGATATACTCCAAAAGTGCAAGTTCTGATAAACAGAAATTTGATAAAGGGGGAAGAAACCATGATCTGCTGAGGTGCTAGCAGATCAATTTTCTACAAGGTATGCAAACTGCCCTTCTGTTCCAAAGGTCGAGTCTCCCACAGGAACTTTTGTTGCTGCTATTTTTTAAGCAGTGACACAGATGGATTATTTCTTGCTGCACTGGAAGTAGGTTTTAAATATTAACTGGAAGTTCTTAGTCTGCTATGCAAGTTTTATAAAAAAACAGTCTCACTGCACAGCACTAGTCAAAAATGCCATCCGAGAAAACAAGTTCTAGCAGGCAAACTTAGCTCCCCTTTCAAGCAGGGTTTTTGTTTTAGTAAGGATAAGGATGGGAAGGATCCGTGAAAATAACATAAATAATTGTGTACATTACGGCAGTGTTTTTACTCCCGCACCTATTAAAAATGACAAAGCAAAGCAAAAGTTTCATCAGGAAAATGGCAGATGCTGATATTTATTCAGCTCTAACTTTTTTTCCTAATGTTGATTAATGACTTGCATTGTTTGTCAGATGTGCTTTAAGGCAATGATGTGAAATGTACAGTGTTAGGCCTCATAAAAAATATCAAGATTAATGAGTTACGAATTATTACCTCTGATTGTGTCTGCACTTATGTCAGATAGGATCACATCAAGTAAATATAGGCTCCTTCCATAAAATGGTAGAAGAAGGAACTGCAATATCTATATCTAATAATAATAATAATAATAATAATAATAATAATAATTTTTTAAAAAATTATTTCTTACCCGCCTCTCTGTCTAGATCGAGGCGGGGAACAGCAAAAATATAAAATACATAAACTAAACTAAACACAATACATACTATTAAAACATCTTAAAAACATCATTAAAACATCTTAAAATATCTTAAAAACATCTTAAAGGCAACCTAAAATTCTGACGGATAGGCCTGCTGGAAGAGATCAGTCTTTATGGCTTTTTTAAATTCCAAAAGACAGGTGAGCTGACGAATCTCCTCCGGCAGGCCATTCCATAATCTGGGAGCAGCAGAAGAAAAGGTCCTCTGGGTAGTACCCGTCAGCCTAGTTTTGGCTGACTGAAGTAAATTCTTCCCAGAGGACCTGAGTGTGCGGGGTGGATTATATGGGAGAAGGCGATCCCGTAGGTAGCCTGGACCCAAACCATGTAGGACTTTAAAGGTAATAACCAACACTTTATACTTCGCCCGGAAACTGGTTGGCAGCCAGTGGAGTGCTTTTAAAACTGGTGTGATGTGAGCACCCCTAGGTGTACCAGTAACCAGTCTGGCTGCCATATTTTGCACTAGTTGAAGTTTCCGGACTAGGTACAAAGGTAGCCCTATGTACAGCGCATTGCAGAAGTCAAGCCTCGAAGTTACCAGCGCGTGCACTACTGTCTTTAGGTCCTCCGAGTCGCTCCGACTCTAGGAAGGGGCGCAGCTGGCGTATCAGCCGAAGCTGATAATAGGCACTCCTAGCCGTCGCATCTATCTGAGCTGTCAATTGGAGCGACGGATCCAGAAGCACCCCCAAGCTGAGAACACAGTCTTTCAGGGGGAGTGTAACCCCATCCAGAACTGGTTGACATACCTCCAAACCCAGATTGTGGCCTTTGACAGCAAGCACCTCCGTCTTGTCTGGATTCAGTTTCAGTTTGTTTTTCCTCATCCAGCCTATTACTGCCTCCAGGCATTCATTCAGAGGAGACACACTGTCCTTAGCTGACACTGTTGCCGAAGGCATAGAGAAATATATTTGGGTGTCATCAGCATACTGATAGCACCCCGCCCCATGCCCCCGGATGATCTCTCCCAGCGGTTTCATGTAGATATTAAATAGCATTGGGGAAAGAATAGCTCCTTGTGGCACGCCACATAGCAGCTCCTTTTTGGAGGAGCAGCTATCCCCAAGCATCACCATCTGGAACCTACCCGAGAGGTAGGACCGGAACCACTGAAGCACAGTGCCCCTGATTCCCAGTCCCCTCAGGCGTTCCAGAAGGATACCATGGTTGATGGTATCGAAAGCCGCTGAGAGGTCCAAAAGCACCAACAGGGACACACTCCCCCTGTCGGTACGCGTAAATCATCTGCTAAGGCGACCATAGCAGTCTCAACTCCGTATCCTGCTCTGAAGCCAGTTTGAAATGGGTCTAGAAAATCGGTGTCATCCAAAACTGCTTGGAGTTGGAAGGCAACCGTCCTCTCGATCACCTTGCCCAAAAATGGAAGATTTGACACTGGTCTGTGTAATTGTTAAGGTCCAAGGGATCCAGGGAAGGCTTTTTTTAGAAGCGGCCGTACCACTGCTTCTTTCAAACATGATGGAAAATTCCCTCCCTGGAGAGATGCATTAACAATACGTTGTAGTTGTAATCCAACTGCATCTCCTCCTTGGACAACCAACCAGGAAGGACAGGGATCAAGAGGGCAACATCAAGTAGGCCGCTCAACAAGGTCTGCCTCGGACGGCCTTCTCCTTATCCCATCAGCCAGAGCAGCCAGGCTGGTGGGGACTAGGAAGAGGGCCTTCTCTGTGGCGGCCCCCACATTATGGAACTCCCTCCCTAGTGACCTTCACCATGCCCCCTCCGTGATGAGCTTCCGCCGTGCATTAAAAACATGGCTGTTCAGGCGGGAATATGGGGTGGGTTAGGTTTTTAATAAGAATTTTTTATATTGTTTTAATTATTATATTTTATTGTGTTTTACTGTATTTTAATTGTACATCGCCCAGGGTGGCCGGGTGGCCGGCCAGATGGGCGATTAATAAATATAATAAATTAATAAATAGTCCTCTTCACTCGTCCAAGCAGTTTGTCCACGTCCTCGGTACTCATCAACTGAAACTGATCCAGTGTAATCCTACTTGCGGAGTTACTGGACACTCCATTGTCTGCCTCTGCTACAATGAGGGCGTCTAAGTCGGCTCTTATCCGAGAGATTTTATCTGTGAAATGATAGTTAAAGGCATCACAGCGAGCAACCATAGGCTCTAAAATTGGGTTCAGGGGGGGAAGGTGTCTGCGTGCTGGACGCGAATTCGCAGACGCAATGCATGCAGAAAAGAAAGCTTTCTTTGCTGCACGTATTGCCACCCCATAGGAGCGAAGATGCTCTCTATGACGTGTCTTATCGGATATGAGTCGAGTTTTCCGCCATCTGCGCTCCAGTCATCGTCCTTTCCGCTTCAGCTCCCTGAGATCTTCTGTATACCAGGGTGCCCGGTTAGAAGCGGGCCGGAGAGGACATTTGGGGGCGATCATGTCGATAGCCCTGGTTAGGTCTTGATTCCATCTGTCAACCAGGGCTTCAACAGGTTCGTCGACGGTACCAGCCATAGACCCCCTCTAAGGCTTCCCGGAATCCAAGAGGATCCATCAGCCTTCGAGGGCGGACCATCTTAATAGGTCTGACACCCCTGCAGGGGCGAATAGTAGCTGCAATACTAACCCTAACCAGAAAATGATCTGTCCATGACAATGCAGAGGTATTGATCACCTCCGCCCACAGATCTGTCTGTTCAGAACTGAAAACAGCATCGAGGGTGTGACCTGCTGAATGGGTGGGTCCAGAGACCAATTGGGATAGGCCCATGTTTGTCATGGATGCCATGAACTCCCGAGCTGCACCTGACAAACTGGTCCCAAATGGGATGTTGAAGTCACCCAGGACCAAAAGCCTGGGCGAGTCCAACACCAAGCTCCATGAGCTCGGTCAGGGATTCTGTTAGGCAGCGGGGTGGCCGGTACACCAACAGAATCCCTAGTCTATCCTTGGTCTTCAGACTCAGGTACACACACTCAATGTGATTCAATTCCCGAACAGGAAGTCTGGTCAGGTTGAGATTGTCTTTATAGACCACAGCTACTCCACCCCCCCGCCCACTTTCCCTCACCTGCTCACTAACACAGTACCCAGCTGGGAGGGCCTGGGCCCATGTCGGGCCACTGTAATCTCCGAGCCAGGTCTCTGTGAAGCACGCCAGGTCAGCCTCCTCATCATGAAGGAGGTCATAGATGATACTTGCTTTGTTTTTAACTGACCTGGCGTTACATAGGAGCAAGGAGAGGTTCTGTGGGTATATCTATATCTATATCTATCTATCTATCTATCTATCTATATCTATATGTGTGTGTGTGTGTGTGTGTGTGTATTTGTATATGTGTGTGTGTGTGTGTGTGTATATATATATATATATATATGTGTGTGTGTGTGTGTGTGTGTGTGTGTTGGTGCTGAATTTTGTTAGTTTCCATTTGGTTATTTAGGGATTAATAACATATCAGATGATTCAGAATTATTTTTAACCAGGAAAATTCTTTAGATTATTGGGTTATTGTTTTTTTTCTTTTCATGTTCCCCAGCAACTGGTATGCATAGGCATACTGCCTCTGATACTGGAGGTAGCATATAGCCATGATGACTAGTAGACACTGATGTGGTGAATGGTGAGATTATTTATTCATTTATTCATTTATTCATTCATTCATTCCATTTCTATACCGCCCAATAGCCGAAGCACTGTGGGTGGTTTATAACAGTGCCCAAAACAAGGCCAGGATACAATAAAACAGCTATAAAATTATTCCACAATAATGAAATTAAAAACAGTTAAATTTAAGAACAATTTGGCCACAAATAACAATATTTAATACAGAATAGACCTGTTATGAACACCTGGATATGCATGCCCCATCAAGCCATTAAAAATTACCCTAGATGTTCTTAAATGCCTCGCCACGCAGGGCTGTTTTAACCCTGCACTAAAAAGTTGGTGCCAGGTGGGTCTCAGTGGGGAGATCATTCCACAGTTGGGGCTACCACTGAGAAGGCCCTCTCCCTTGTTGCTGCCCTCAGGGCCTCCCTCGGAGGAGGCACTCAGAGGAAGGTCTCAGATGTTGAGCGTAGTGTCCAGGTAGATTGCAGTTGGGAGAGGCATCCAACAAGTATTGCAGTCCCAAGCCATGTAATGCTTTATGATAATGATGTGATATGCCATTTCTTCATATCTTAGAATGTCACTGAATGTTCCAGAATAGTCTAACTAGCAATGGCAGCCTCCCATGCTATGTTTTGTCCTTGTGTCCCACTATGAGTCCAGAATACATGCCCATGGCATCAGTGTTGAAATGTCCATGTGTATTATTTTCCATTTTCCCTTTAAAATACAAAGAAGTGGGCCCCGATATTTTTGCAGTTGCTGCTTCCATATATCTTAACTGGAAGTAGAAGCAAAAGAGGTCCATTGTGAATGTGATAGGATAAACTGTGGTGGCAGTAGGTTGTGTTGCTTCTACACAGAGGCACCCGTTCATGCAAAGAACATTTCCACATAAGTCGTTCCTAGCTGCTGTGAGCTTACTGGCAGCCCCACATGCTCCCAAGAAAGAAGACAGGCTTGCCGACTAGTATGAACTGACCCTAACTAATTTATTGAAGCATGAGCTCCTCCACTTACTACATCAGTGCACCCAATTAAGTTATCTCTTGCTCAGGAAAGCTGAGGCTGCAATGAATTAGGATAGGATTGTATCAAGCGTAAGATTTTTAAATTCCATGTGCGTCGCTCTCTCCCACTAAAATCAATGGAACTTAAAATGTTCTGAAACAGAGCTGGATTATGCCCTTACTCATCAAGATACCCGAGAATTCTTTGTTATATTTGCAGCAAAAGATAACATGGCTACTTCTCTGAAAGCTAGAAGAGTAATTTCAAATAAACCTGAACTATGTTGATCCCACAGTACAAAACCTTTTGATAAGCCTTCTGTTTTGATTCATTGTCTGGTCTATAACATATGCAAAGCAAATGGAAGGAACATAACCCTACAGGTTCCCCCAAATCTGACTTAGACAAATCTGATTTCCAGACTTAGAAGAGCAAATATAAAATGTATCATAGAATAGATTAACTCATGGTCTTAAAACTTGAAGTCTGGAACATTCAGCACTGAAGTTCGCCATTATTTTGTAGATAAACTCTTATGTAAACAGTGAGTTGAATGTTATCACTGAGCCTGCATTTTCATTTCAGATTAAACCATACATGGGGCATCTTGTGCAGACACACAGTAGTTTTGCTTTTCTATCTTTTTTGTTGTTGCCTGCATGTAAACTGGATGGAGGATTTATTTTCTGAGAGAATTTGGTGAGTGTAGGAAAATTTTCTAGGGTGGGTAATATGGGTGACCATTTCTGAAATTCTGGAGTTTACGTAAACCTGTCATTTAGTTTATGTGCTAGTAGATTAGCTGGCGGTTTTTTAAATTAATCCTTCAGTCAAAGGATTGAAGTAGAGAGGAAGGACATTTTTCTTCATGGGTGATACATAATGGCCAGCTGGGAACTGAGAAAAAGGGATAAAGTGGGTTTTAAAATAAAAGTTGGTTTTGAAAAATAACCCATACAACAGGACTGAAACAATTGATCAGGGGATGATATTATTATTATTATTATTATTATTATTATTATTATTATTATTATTATTATTATTTCTTACCGGCCACTCCACTTGGATCGAGGCGGGGAACAACAATAAAGATAAAACACATAAACTGGTTAAAAAATAATATTATTAAAACATTCTTAAGAAACTTTTTAAAATATCCTAAAATTCCTAAGGTTCCACTGGGTAGGCCTGCTGGAAGAGATCAGGATTGCCTCAGGAGGTTGGTAAATGAAACCAGCATTGAATTGAGAAATACAGAGCAATAGATTGTAAACCTAATTGAGTGGAAACTACAGTGCCACTGAAGAAGGCCGTTGGGCCGAAACACATTTGGCTTCCACACAAGAAAGTAGGAAAGCTTACATGCTGTGAGGACCTATCTTTGGAAAGCATCAAACAAAAAACATTGGCACTAACAATACTTCATCTAGAGATAAAGGTCCTCAAGTCTGAAAGGACATTTATTATCATCTTCAGCCCTAGAGAAGCTGTATTTTACATGTCTAATTGTTTCTATCTTATACATGTTTTATATATATTATATTTTTTAAAAAAATATTTCTGTAAATCTTTATATTATATTATAAAATTTAGTTTATTTCACTATACCTTCATGGTTATATTTTTGGATATTATATATATTTCTCTTGACTTTTAAGTTTCTATGCTTTGTTTCTGTCAGGATTTTAAACATAGTCCCTTTTTGTATATTTATGAATTGAAAAGACACATGAGTAAAAGTATGTTCACTTGGCCATGGGAAAAGGCTGTCCCCAGCCATTTTGCTGCCTGAAGCAAAAGACAAAATGGCACCCTCCCCAGTGCCTTGACAATAACTGCTGAGGAAGGGACTATAGCTCAGTGGCAGCGCAGATGCTTTGCATGCAGATGGTCCCAGGTTCAATCCCTGGCATCTTAAGTTAATAGGAACAGGTAACAGCTGATATGAAAAACTCTGGAGAGCAGCTTCCTGTCAGAGTAGACAATACTGGACTAGATGGACAAATAGTCTGACCTGGTATAAGGCAGCTTCTTATTGTTCATGCTGGGACTACATTTTGCTACCTATGCACTAGGTAACTAGTATTTTTCTTCATCACTGAGCCCAGAGTCCACTGTCCATAACACCAGCAAATATTGTTCATGCTGGGGTGGGTGGGTGGGTGATTGATGCGTTGGAAATCAGGCATAGGTTGCTTCAGACAACAGAAAGATAAGAGATCTGCAATTCCAGTGGAAGCAGCTGGGAGCTGTGGTTGTTCAGCACCAATAAAACTTTGGTTCTTTGAAGAGTAATCATGGAATTTCATTTTCCTGGCTTTGCAGACATGAAGAAACAAACAAAAATGACAAAAATGACAAAAATAAAAGAGAACTTTCTGTACCAGTATTCAATGTAAGCCTCTCCCCTGTATCTTCTCTAAAGGGGTAGTATTTCACCGCTATATATATCTCGGGGGGTGGATATTTGTGGGAATCTCTTGTTCATTATAGGAGGCTTTCACAAGAACCCAAGACGTACCATCCTTGGATAGATGAGACCCCCTGTTTCAGACTGTTGAGACTAGAAAGAAGATTTTTACTGAATAAAAAAGTGTGTGTGTTGTTTTTTTATTTGTCTGAAAAAGAAAGGTGATACTTGAGAGCCTAATAAAATGCTTTCATAAACGAAGAGTTGTATGACAGCAACAAGAAAAATAAGGGATATAGGAGCAATAGAAATTGCTATTGGGTGTGGAGAGTGAGAGAGTAGGGGGAGAGAGATTTGATTTATAGAAATTGTAACAATGTGAGTGATGCTAGAAAAGATAACCATTGTGAAGTCCTTAAAATAAGTTGCTTAGTGATTAGGGCCAATCTGACACATACTGCACTGTCAAATGGCTTTCCTGTGAAATCAAAGGCATAGCATCTTCTATGACATTGCAATAGGTCCTGTGAGGAGGAGGAGGGGGAGGGGGACGGGAGGGGGAGGATTTACTAACAATTGATTGAATTCAGAATAACTTAGTGACACTTTAGCCTCACTGAAATAAATGGGAAAAGTTAGTTAAAATTCGGGTGGGAGGGTTTAATTTTCCAGATCTTAGACTATACCAGTGATGGCGAACCTTTTTGAGCCCGAGTGCCCAAACTGCAACACAAAACCAACTTATTTATTTCAAAGTGCCAACACTGCAATTAAACCTGAATACCGAGGTTTTAGTTTTAGAAAAACAACTCATACAGTTGTCCGAACTAATTAACATTTTTTGTCTTAAAATAAAAACACAATAACAGAGCTTTCAATGATAGAAACAGTTTTTTGTTGAAAAAAAACATCAACTCAAAAAATTATTATAGTACTACATTGTACACATAGCCTGAAGGGAATTTTATACAAACTTTTTAAATAATTAGGCACATATATTTTTGGATAAGGAATTCTCAACTTGTAATATGATTATATGCCAGACTGAAATTGTATGGGGCAAGCTTTACCCCAGGTCCTTTCCCTGCTTCTATAGGTGTCAGATTAGTAAAAGTAAAAGTCAACCTGTACTAGGATGAGCAAGATAAACAAGAAAACTAAACGTGCTTATCACATTTTTTAAAACATTTCATGTCTTGGACTGCAAACACTGCATTAGGTAAAAGTTTGCATTGGGCATGCTTTTGCACAATTAATGTGATTTTTGCTATTGCATGCATGCCGATAATTTGTCAAACCTTGGCTCATACTCCGTTAGTTTGAGAGCAACACGTGCAGCACTCAGGTCAACTGTTAGGGCTTTACACCCAAGCCATGCATGCTCTGTGCATCATTCTTCAAAATCTTTTAAATGTGATAACAATGTAGAAAAGAATTCTGTAACAGGAATTCTAGAATAAAATCATTCTGTTCCACACTGTGAGAAAGAACAAAATCATTAGTGTTTTGCAGAAGGGGACAGCCTTTTCGCGATCTGGTGACCAATGGCTCGAGTGCCCCACAGAGAGGTCCCTGCGTGCCAGCTGTGGCACCCGTGCCATGGGTTCGCCATCACTGGACTATACCATAAGGCTTATCTGTTAACCTGTACAAATAGTCAGAAGATATCTTTTTATGTTTATACTCCTCCATGGGTTGTTCTAGAACAGTGTTCTCCAACCTTGGGTCCCCAGATTTTTTTGGCCTACAACTCCCAGCACGCTGGCTGGGGCATGCTGGGAGTTATAGGCCAAAAGCATCTGGGGACTCAAGGTTGGAGAACACTGTTCTAGAATAAAGATGTCAGAGAAAGCTGCAACGGATTCTAATGAATTCTGATTTCTATGAATCTGACCTGCGGGTTTCACAGAGGACCAGCTTTCTCCAAGTCCTGCAGATTCTGTGGACTTGGGGACTGATTTTTCACTGGAGAGGGCAGGATTTGCACTGATTCACATTAGCACGAGTGCGCATTAGTGCTAAAGCGTAGTAGCATAGATAGAATGACATTCTGTTTAAAAAAAATATCCACTTCCGTCAATGAGAGGATGACAGAATGAAAGATGCCCAACAATCCAAGAAACACAGACGGCATGGAACGGATTTAACAAAAACTGGGTATTCCTATTCTGGAGTCAATTTATTTGACATCTTTTTTCTGGCTGAATGGTGTTAGGATCCAGGTATATTAAAAAGAGAGGAATGGCTGCACCTACAATTTCAGTGGCTAGAGAGATGTCTTGTCAGTTGCCGTTTGACCCCTGCCCTTATTCTCATGCTAAATTAATTTCATGGGGGAATCCTGATTTGAAAATAGAGTAGCGGTCTTTTCTGTGGAGGAACTGGGTTCACAGTAGTATTTATAATATAGATCAGAAGAGGATGGAATGGTGAGTTTTTACCATTTTCAGTATTGTGGCTTAGATATCACTTACCATCTATTACTGGGTGGCAATATATATTCAACCTTTTGGTGTCTCTATATTGGCCATCAGCAATTAATGTTCTACATCTCCAATATGGCTGGAGGGATTAATTGGTTCTTTACAGAAATCTATGCCTACTATAGCTGTTTAAAAATGTCTTTTGGAATATAATGAATTAGATGTTCAAAACATTGGAGAGGAATGGGATAGGAAATTAGAATGCTTTATACAGCCTAATCAGTGGAAAGTTTCCCTAGTTTCCCTATGCACTATTTCTGTAGATTTAAAATGGAGGCTGATTCAACAAAAATTGATGTTTTGTGTATACAGTAATACCTTGGGTTGCAAGTAACTTGGTCTGAGAGCGTTTTGCAAGACAAGCAATTTTTTTCAATAAATTTTGACTTGATAAACAAGCGACCTCTTGCAAGACAAGTACTGTACAGATGAAACCGCTCGCCTTGAGCGGGCGTAGTGGGCCAAAATCGGCCCCGCTCATGCCCGCCAGAGACTCGCTTTGATATAAGAGTGTTTTGGATTACAAGCACGGTTCCGGAATGAATTATGCTCTCAATCCAAGGTATTACTGTATTGGACACCGCAGCAGTTTGTTGGGAAGAAGTTGGCTAGCTCTACTAGATGTCGGTGATCCTATTGTGGACAATGCCTCATTCAGACATGTAATGTGGGCATGCCCTGTGGTGGCTTCCTTCTGGCTGGAAGTCATTGCTCTTATAAATTTTGTTCTTGAAAAATCTGTGATAATTGCAGATGTTCATGTGCTTTTAAGTTATCTTCCTGTAATGTGGGGATTGAGAGATGGACAGCAAAAGTGGGCTTTGGGAGCCCTTACAGTTGCAAAGAGACTCATACTACAAGCTTGGAAAGATAAATAGCCATCAGCTATCATCCAGTGGTCTGAGGATCTTCGTGCTCTTGCTGCATTTCATCGTAAATCCAACAGGCATCAATTTCATCTCAATGCTTATTGAGATATATGGACTACTTACATTAATGAATATATCTGAAATAGAAGTGTTGCTTCCCCCCTTTCCTTTTTGTTAATGATGTTGTGAATGGATGTGCTTTGGAGGGGGGGGATGTTCTTTTTGCTGCTGTTGTTTTCCCCTTTTCTCTTTTTGATTTCTCTTATAACTGGAAATTTAACCAAATTAAATTGGAGAAGTTGGTCATGATTTCAATGGGACTAAATTGTGACTCATTTAGTCTGGATCCAGCCAACTGTGTTTTTTCACCAAGCAACTGCTTAGGTTACTTCTGCAGTTGAGAGAACCATGATGATGATGATGATGATGATGATGTGGTTGTATCCATTGCCTAGTTCATGTTCTTAAAAAGGTGGTTCAAGGGCTTGTTCAGTGTAGGGAGGGAGGGTGAGCTGGGGTTGGGAGGCCCAGCCATTTTCAAAACATTTTCATCATTCTCTGGAATTCACTTTAAAGCTCCCATTTATGTTTTTGACCTGTTCTTCAGCTTTTGAACTGAAAAAGTGGGCATTTCAAATGGACAAAAGTTGGCATTTTTGTGCGCATTTTGTAAACGTGTGCATTCACCCTCCCCACCACTGACTGAAGCGTGAAAATACATATTCTTTGTTTTAAAAATTGTGCATTTCAAAGTGTGCATTTTCAAATAATATGCTGCTTCTTCTTTTTTTTTTTAACATGACCGCAAATTGGTCCCACAAATTCAGGAAAGGCCCAAATCCTGGCGGGGAGGGCAACTGCTGAGAGCCTCCTGGTGCTCCTCCTCCTCCTCCTCCTCCTCCTCCTCCTCCTCCTCCTCCTCCTCCTCCTCCTCCTCCTCCTCTCTGTTGCCACTTGTTTCCTCAGCCACCCTCTGGCCCAGGTGAGATGAGCAATGAGCAAGAAAGTGGCAGTGGCCCAGCTGCCAGATCCTTGCTTTGCTCAGCCACTTTCTCAGCAGTGAGCAGCTGGCAATAATGGTTGTGAGGAGGGTGACCCATGCTGACTGCCTCCCCTCTCCCAAAAGCTGGAGCCAGCAGTGGATTCCCCCCATCTGAAGTGGCACACACAACCCATTCTAGCTCCATTCTGCCAGAATGGATAGTGCCATTCTAGCACTTTAGGTGAGGGATCTGCTGCTTCCATCTAATTCTGCTGCATGTGAAGACAGGCTCTGATTCTGAGAATTATGCTAAACCTACAAGTTGCAGTCAATATTAACACATTAATATAGAAGCTTGGATGAAGTGTGGGAGTAATGGAAGGAAAAGGAATACTCCTAAGGAAACCACTTCACAGAATCTTTTGTAATATTGTCAACAAGCTCTAGGCATCCTTCCACTTGGTTCATTTGGTTGGCAAGGTGAAGGTTGGCAGCAGGCTAAGCTTTACATTTTCTGAAATGTCAACCTTATATAATGTGTCAAATCCTTGGCCGTGTTCCAGGGTTGTACTTTGAGAATTATATTTCATCCACTCCTTCCACTCCAAAGAACAATTTCATTGAGATGATTATGATTTTAGGAGTGGCATTAGGATAACTATTTTGGGCAGATACTTACTCTGCTCATGTACCTTCTACTGGAAACAAAGAGCAGTAGTAAATGTTATGAATGAAATTCACATGAATCTGCATCATGTGCTGGGTATTATTCAGAGGGACCTTCCTTTCCCCTCCTTTTTGAACCTCCCCATGGCATTACAATAGGAAGAAACCTAAGCTATATATAATGCATATATGAATGCAATCATCTTACAATATATCTAAGAACAAGGAAGGCATGGAATCAGAGTAATAGACAAGGGACTCAAATTCCTTGCTTGAGATGCAGGAGAGTCTTTGAGGTTAGTTGCAATATTGAAGACTTTGTACACCCTGATAAAAGGACTACTCCTTTATAATGGAACTCACTGTTTGATTTATATATTAAAGGAAAGTTGTCAATTAGTCTGTGGGAGGATATAGAGAATAGTAAGGGAATAAAAAAAATTAGTAGCAAAAATTAGGCAGGCTAAGTTTGAAAGAAATCAAAAGGACTGAAAGATAATTCCAAAGCTGAAACACTTCTTTGTAACTTTGGAGAGCATGAAAGAGCTTTCAGCTTGTCAGAGGCATATTTGATGGAACTGGGATTTCAAACATCTACCATGCTTTTATATTCTAGAACAATACCCCCTTTTTATTTTGCTAACAAAAAGTGCTTGTTTCTTTTATTTTGCCTATGACTAATGTTATCTCTTTGAATAGCCAGAGTGGCATGTTGAATTTCTACCAGCTGTGTCTTGCATAGTGCAAAAAATAATGATGATGATGATGATAATAATAATAATAATAATAATAATAATAATAATAATAATAATAAATTTTAACAACTTCTTATTAGAAAATTATTTTAGTTAATTTAGCAATATAGATTGATACTGTATTTAGCAATATAGATTTAGTCAGTCAGTCAGTTTATTACGGTCATAGACCAGCAGGAGCAATATAGATTTGGTGATCGAATGGAAGTGTTTGTGGGATGGGAATGCAGATATGAAGCTCTGAAATATAAAGTCCACCATTTTTCCCCTCCTCAAAAGAAAAAAAATATCAGATTAGTTCTTCTTCTTTAACACAGTTCAACCAGTGGCATTCATGTAATGATGGTCATGTATTGAACTGAATGTGGCTCAAATCATACTGAGGATGCTAGAATTATCAGCTGACCTTGCTCTCTCTCTCTCTCTCTCTCTCTCTTTATTCCTCAAGCCTGCATGTGAGTACTGATTAAACGAACGATAAGATCCATGATAGATCGATTTTCCACATTTTTAATTTAGGAGGTAAAAACATTCTATCACTGCCGAGGTTGAAAATTATGGCTGAGATAATAGAGGTCTGACTCCAGTTGAAGTTAAAAAGGAAAAAGTTGTCCCTCAAATGTCAAGGCACCTCGTGGTCCAAGATGATTAAAACTAAACTGTTTGCAATATGAATCCCAAGGTGCTGCTATATCTCAGCTGCCATGACATTTAGCCAGTGACTTTTCATAGCTTGTTAATAATGTATAGCCACCCCAATATAAATTTGCAGTGACGGAACTGGCCTGTTAGAGTGGAGTAGTTAACAAGATTTATTCTGCACAGAAAATGCAGATTTGAAAGGTGGGGGGAGGGCGAGATATCAGGACTAATGTCAAAGGAACTTTTCACTAGACTATCTTAATTCATGGGAACTCGGGAGCAACTTCTTTCATTTTGACTGATTATCCTCTCCAGACGTCTAATTATTGGAGGGAGAAATGTTCCAGCTGTTTTCTTACTCATGAGGAATAGCATGCATCCAGAGAAATACAAATCCTAAACAAATTAATAATATGTACCAATCCATTCAGCCCATCCGTTCTGCTTGGCAGAATGACTCCAGTAAACAGGTAAACATGACAGTACAAGTCTTGATATGTTCAATTGCCACTAATAAGTCCTCTTGAATAAAGCCAGCAAATGCCTCTGTTGCAGAAAGCCAATTTTTGAGATTTTAGCCTTCAACCTGGCAGTTATACAAATTATTCATAAGCTGTGAAATGTCAGCAGATAGATGAAAAAGATGAGAAAAGGGTACAGGTGAGAAATAGAGACAAAGAACAATGGGTTACAGCTGGATATGGATTAGAATTGGAGGAGGGGAAAGGCAGTTTGACATTTGGAGAGTTGCAGGCCCAATATAAGACTGAAGGGAGTTGTACAACCTGAACAGACTTTACATTTTGTTGATAATCTCTGAATATATGAACAAATGAAGCTGCCTTAAAGCTGGGACAGTGCTTTAGTTGTTTTCATTTTCAGCCAAATTTATGGAGCAAATACTTACTATGGGCACTCAAGAGCCGTAGCTTTTAGACCTGTGTTGTCAATGGAAAAGGAAACGTATATATATATATATATATATATATATATACACACACACACACACACACACACACACACACACACACACATTCTCACAGAGAGAGAGAGAGAGAGAGAGAGAGTGACTAAAGAACTTAGGAAAAGCAGATAGACTTGTCTGTCAATATCATTCTCACTGGGTCAGTTTGCAGGACAGGACAGCCCATCATGGGTTATTTAACCTCTGATGAGCCATGGTGCATGCCAGCCACCATTTTGAATATGCAACTCCCAATCGAGGGGTTGCTGTGTAGTCTGAACCCAGCCTTGACCTGTTGGGGTTATGTGAGGGTTGTTTAACCCTCACATAACCCCATTGGCTGGGTTTGCATGACACAACAACCCCTGATTGGTGTTGCATATTCAAATTGCACCTGGCATGTGCTGTGGCTCACCGTGGTTCAAATAACCCATGGTGAGCCCCGGCATGTCATGCAAACCAGGTCACTGTGTTCCCTGTTAAACTTGCTATTTTATGGACTCTCTTCAAAGGTACTGATGCATTGGTATGGACCTAGGGCCAAACTATACATTTTTTTAGACATAGGTAGCCCCTACATCTTTCTCTCTCTCTCTCTCTCTCTCTCTCTTTTTTTTTACTCTCCTGGGTATCCTCCAAAACATGGGTGCCCCAAACTCCCAACCCAACAAACCATTCCTGAAGGACTTCATGACTGACAACATCTAAAGCTGTTGAGAGGTCGTGCAAAGCCAGTAGGATCATACTCTCACTATCAGTACTGAGATGAAAATAACCCACCAAGACCACCAAAATAGTTTCCATCCCAATGCCAGTTTCTAAAGCAGACTGAAATGGATCTAGAAAGTCATTGTCACATTGCAGTCATGAAAGGGTGTCTGTGTGTCTTCTTCAGTGGAACTTTGCTGAAAAAAATGGCTTCTGGGCCAAGGTTTAGCCTCTCTGGTGTGAATAAGGTACAAGCACAGTATTCTGGTGGCCATCTGACAAAAACTAGACCAAACCAAAACTGATTATGCCAATGATGACCATAAACATCATTATTAATTCCAGCATAATGTTATGTTATACTATGCTGTACTAACTTATTATGGAATACTTTTATCTTTAGGTGTCCAGATGGATTCTCTGGTCATTTTTGTGAAACGGACATAAATGAGTGCAGCTCTTCACCTTGCCTACATGGCTCAATCTGTGAAGATCTTATTAATGGATATTTCTGCAGGTGTCAGAAAGGTAACTACTGGGAAAACATTTTGAATTAAAGCATTTTACTACTGAAGGACTCTGACTACAGAGATTGTTCTTTTTTCTGTACTGAGATAATAAGGTACATACGGGAAATTAAGCTGCCGAGTTAATGCTTTCTGTAAACAGCAACAAATTTATCAGGAAATTCCTTTTTTCTTGCTTCTAGAATGATTCTTAGGTGCAAACTGATATAACCTCTTGATCAAAAAGTATCAAAGCAGAAAGACATTTTCCAACGGAAGCAACTGAATGCACTTAAAAGATTGTCTGGAGTCCAAAGATAGAATCGGTGGTATTAATTAGCATTTTTAAGTGGTTAATTCTGCCATGTTTTGGACAGAATGATTAAAACATTACTGTAAAATAAATGTGTGAAACAAATAATTTGCATTTAGAATTAGGACAGTTCTTGGAATTGGGTTAGTAGCAAGACAAATTGAATGGGAACAGCTGAGATAGCTATCTGGCCCTCAGACATATCATCATAGTCATGGGGTAAATATAATGGCTGGATCCAGACTTGCATCATGTTTAGAGTAGACCCACTGAAATCCATGGGACTTAAGTTAGTCATGACAAATTTGTCCCATTGATCTCACTGGCTATTCTAGTCTAAGTATGATTAAGTCTGGATCCAAGCCAGTGTCTTTCGGAAAATGAATACAAAATATAAATAAAGACATGCTCTTAGATATTAATGTCTTTGCTTAGGCCTCCCCCCGTATGATTTATTTCTTCCATCCCTTCACTTTCCTGGCTTCTTAGCTTGGCTGGCATCCAAATAACCACACACTAGTTCTGCCCATCCAAAAGACTTCTGGGCTTGTTTGAGAGAACACCCCTCCATGCCATATGGCAAGCTGCTTCTGAAACAGAGGCATCTTTCAGTAGGACAACCTTTCCCAACTTGGTGCCCTCCAGATATTTTGAACCAGCTCCCGTCAGCCCAAGCAGCTGGCCAATGGTCAGCTGGGAGTTGAAGTCCAAAATATCTGGCGGGCACCAGGCTGGGGAAAGGCTGAAATGGATATTGTGATGTAGCACGAGGGCTCTGCTGTTCAAAGTTTAAAAAGTTTTTTAAAAATAAAATAAATAGGCATGCTCAAGTCTTTGGTTGTGCCAAAAGTAGCTTTTTGGATCACTGTCCTTGTGTAGTTGTAAGCCTGTGATGTGGGAGACCCAAAATCAGATTTCTCAACATTTTCATTTTTATCTTAAAGCAGCCAGTGGGAGATTATGGCAGATTCCGAAAATTATTTAGATTGGGGAAATGGCATGGAAGGAACCCAGGTCCTAAGTGCCACTGTTCTGATAAAAATTGGATGGAATACTTACCTGGCAGGGGAGACACCTTGATCATGAAGGAGGCTTTCCCAGGGTGAAGCTCATCCATTGCACTCCGGGTGTGCTGACCCCTGTGATTTCCCCAAATGCGGGAAACTCGACTGCATAATTTGTGGTAGTAGGGGACTGCGTTCGTGCTTTCCCCTGAAAAAAAAAAGAAGAAGAAAAATTGGAGGGGGGGCAGTTACTCCTATAAGGAACAAATGAAAACACTGATTGAGCCAATCACAGATATGCCTCTTCTAGTTCGGCTCTCTCTTTTTAGGGGCTTAATAAATAATGGGCATGATTCAACCAACGTTAAGCATTTGGAAGTCCGATTGACTTTAGCAGACGATTAACACTCTCCCATTGAAATTAATGGGACAAATGTGCTAACTTTGGTTGGGTTATGTCAAAGACATATATGTAAATATGGCATGGGGGGTATTTTTTGGAAACATGCCATACTGTCATTTCTACAGGATAATTACTTTTGGCAATAACCTGACTTTGGACTCCTGGGAAAACACTGATTTTGTAGAACTGTAAACAGACCCAGAGCTTCTGTATTTGTTCCTCCTGGTTGAATGGATTGAGCCAGGAGGAATTAAAACTAGAGTTCCCATAGTTTGTGGCAGCACATGGGAGGCCTGCAGCCATGCTCAGAAGCCGTAAAAACATTGAGAACTTAAAGATGGGTCCTCTACTAGTTCACCACCTCCTCCAGCCACACAGTGTAAGAGCTTTTCTAGACAAGGCTTTTATTGTGTACTCACCAGTCCTCACTTATGGTTATTTACAGGTGCTTTAGATGATATCATCACCCTCCAGTTTTGCTCCTGTGTTTTAAAAGCACTTTGTGGAGGGGGGGGGGTTGGAGCAGGGAAAATCCAATATTTTTTGGCATTGCCAAACAAAGTGCAAGTCCCCACCAGTGTAATTGTATTATTCCGCTATACCATAGTGCCACCTACAGGTTATGTAGTGGAAAGTATGGAAAGGCAGGAAATGATAATAACTTCATCTAGAGATACAATCTTTATTTTGAAACAAATCTGGAAGTAGATACAGTGGGTTAAACAGCCTCATCTAGAAAAGCTCTCGGTTTGGAAGGTGGGAGACACCATTGAGATGCAACGCCTGCATTTATGCTGCTACATGCCAGGGCTGGCCCTGAGGGAAAAGGATTAAGTAGCCTCTCCTTTCTGCCCTCACCCATCTTCCATTCACGACTGGAGACTCCCACAGCAGCTATTCCCTTAAAAAGAAACACTGGCGCAAAAGTTACATGCAAGTGCACATCCCATGTAGCTTAGCCCTTATTGACTTTCTGGAGCTACTCACTACATTCACATCTTCCGGTATTTTACCCCCTATCCAAATATACATGAACAATGACTTTTAATGTTGCTTTCACAAGACCAAAGGTCAATGACATATACATTTTTTTTCTCATTCTGACAGGCTGGGAAGGCTTCAGCTGTGAAGAGGATATCAACGAATGTGCATCTAACCCCTGTATGCATGGGATCTGCAACCAGAATAAACCAGGCTTGGGTTATACTTGTTACTGCAAGCCTGGGTTTGTGGTACGATATTAAATTCCCAATAGATCTATTATCATGTCTTGTGTTTCTCTTGCTCATAGTAACTAGTATTTTCTGATGTTTTTAATACTTTCTGACCTGTGGAATATGTTGGTTATATTCCCTATTATATTAGAATTATTACAGACTAAATTAGAATTGTCTGTATTCTCTTTAACATCCGAGAGTGGTGTAATTGTGTGCTCTTTTTTAATTCAATTTACTGCTGCCCTTGCAACAGAGCTGTTACCCAGGTTCCATCCTCAGCTCCTGTGCTAGAGCAAACAGCTGCTGTTGGCACTACTGCGCTGCAGTGCAGATAAGCTGTACAAGGGTTCCATCACAGCACCGGTAGAAGATGGGGAGAGTACACAGAGAGGCGAGGCCTGTGACCAGCCCTACCTCACTCGATACTTGCGTCTAAAGGCTGAGAGACTCCAGAAACTTAACCCTATGTTCAGATATTTATGGGCCTAGTTCTTCACAAACAGAAAGTAATATATAGGTATTCACAATCACTGCACTTGTTCATAATCTCCTACACATGGGGGGAAAAAAAAAGAAGACATATCAAGGAGAAGGGTTCTAGCCTACCCTTCTCCCTGACGGGCTAGTTTTCTATGTTTGATTATTTTTATTTATTTATATATTTATGGTGGAGCATTCCACTATATGAGCCCTTATCTGCTGTCTGAAGTTGTGCAATCTAGACACGAGTGTACTGCTGACTACCTTTTCATCTAGTATTTCTGAGGAGAAAGCTGCTAAATATGTTTCCCTGGTAGGGGTGTATTCTGGATTGCTCCTTCCTGCTCACCAAATCTAAATTTGCTGCTTTAATTATAGCAACACTCTCTGTGCTACCAGAACTTAAATAGTACATAGAATTGGATTCACTGAGTATTTCTTTATGTAGTTCTTGTTGCTAATCACTAACTTGGAAATATTTTACTTTCCTTCATCTGATTTTAAATCATGATGATGATGATGATGACGACAACAACAACAACAACAACAATAATAATAATAAATGTCAAGCTACAATTACTTTGATAGTAATTTATTTGCCAAGACACATTGTTGCAACATCTGTCAAGTTATAGTAGTTACTTTGAATAACGGTCATTTGCGCGGGTAGGAGGGGAAATGAAGAGACAAGACAGTAATTATGGTTTCAAATCAGGGCCACATTTTATTAAATTCAAAGATCTGTGAAGGGAGAAGTGCGGGATTAACTAAAAACTGGCCAAATGGCCAGTGGAGCATATCAGGGCGAAAACATCCCCAAACCCGAGGGTGGCGCAGTGACTCGCCATCCTCGAATTACACACACTTGGTGCTGGGGGATTTTCCCAGTGTCACCGCCCCACGGCGCCACAGGACAACTGATGTGGGTGAGAAGGGTAGACCCCAAAGGCATCCCTATCTCCCGCATATGGAGCTGCAAGACATCAACATCGGGGAGCTTCGGGTTATCGCCAATCACCTTCAAAGGTGCCATGGGATGCACACTGAAACCCTAACCCCCACTGCCTATTCTCTGCACTTACCTACTGCCAGATACAACCGAATTAAGTAAAAGGTAACCCAAAACAAAACCCCCACCACCGAGTCCACAGTGTAGAATAGGCGAAACACGCACACTGCCCTGAGCCAATTAAGGCAGTGAGCCAAAATTCCTACTCAGCCCCCGGAAAGGCAACCAGAGGAGCCTACACTGCTTTATTGGGAGTGGAGGGAGGGAGCTGCAAAACGAAAGAGGCAGAAGGTGGGGTCTACTGTGCATAAATATTGCCTCAGGGCCCCACCCCTAGTGCCGATAATTGGAGGGCAAAAAATTTACCCCATGCCCTGTGATTGGAGGGTGCAAGTCACCCCATACTGGTCTCATCCTCCACTCTACTCCCCATGCAAATCCCCCCCCACACACACAGGAGGCGTGGGGGGGGGAAGCGAAGTTTGAAGCTCCAATGTGGTTTCTGTGTGTGTTCTGCTAAACATAGCCTCGGGGAGTGGTGGGGCTCCAATTTCATTTGGGGCTGCAGAGGCAGGAGGTTATCCCATTTCCCCCATGCCATGGCCCCAGTACAAATCCTCGCCCTGAGCCTGAGCTGCTATTAGCTATGGAAGGGGGAAGTGAGGGCCTAAATTTTTAAGCCCACGGGTTTTCTCTTCTGTAACCTAATATCAACTCCAAGGGGGGCTGCTCCAGGGGGCTCCAAGCAGGTCATGATGTGTGGGAGGAAAATGTGAGACCTCTCCTTCCCCCTGTTCTTCAACCCTGACCCAAACTGGGGGTGGGGGGTGGGGGTATCTCCTGTGGCTACTTTTACAGAAAGAAATTTGCACCAGGAGCTACAGACACAGAGGTCCCAGTATAACACGTACTTTAGCTCTTATTCAAAGTGATTGTTATGATGTGACAACTGTTGTGACATTGTATCTTCAAATCATGTCAATAACCGGGGGCCACATCTGCTTTGAAACAAACAGAAAACCAACCAATAAACACTCGGAACCACTGTCAGTGGTTTAGATATTCTTGTCTCAAATCAATACAGCATAGCTCTTGTGCTTTATAATGGCAGGATCCACACCAACCAACTGAACAGTAGTACAGTTAGGCTTGCCAACTGAACAGTGGTGTGGGCGTGAAAATACAGCCTGGCCAGTTGCTTTGTTCTCAGAGAATTGCCAGAAAATCAAGGGGTATCGGCTATTTCATTTCCCCCATCAGCTGTTTTTAAGCTGTATTCTTTAAATGAATGGACAGGTTTTGTGTGGGTTCTGCCCCAGATGCACCCAGAATAGCTGAGCTAGGAACAAGGGCAGCTGCCTTATACTGTGCCAAGTCAAACCATGAATCCACCTAGCCTGGTATTGTCAATACTGACTGGTGGTTGCTCTCCAGGGTTTCAGGCAGGTTTTTTTTCCAGCCCTACCTGAAGATGCCAGGTAGGGCATTGAACCTGGAACCTTCTGCATGCAAAACAGGTGCTCTACCATTGATCCACGGCCCCTCCCTATTCTACCCCATGGCATCACATCCAGATATACTATGGGCTCTGCCCCAAACCCAGAGAGCCCCATGCCCCAATCAGGTACCAGACTTTTTAATTTTAGGAGGTGGGGCAACCCTAAGCATGCTAGATATATGGTTCCCCTTTTCAGGAACCATTTGTGTATCTGTGTAGAAACCCCTTTTGTTTGTTATAATGGTTTTTATCCTGCCTATTTCCCCTCACCTGATCTGGTCCTGTTGCCTTGCACAGACTGCTCTTGCCAGATTGGGGTTTCTGGCTAATAGTGCTCAACAAATTTCCTATTGAATAGATGTACATTTTATTCTTTTGTTCAACTTTATAATAAATCTCTAAGATATACAAGTGCTATTCAGATGGAACCAATTCTCTTTCTACTCTTCTAGGGAAAACAAAAATGAACTGAAATGGGGGGAAATGCTGTTTGAAAAAGCACTGCTAAGATCAAAGTGATTTATGTATGTGGTTTATACTAAGTATCAGTGCCCAATACTTTAATTATATAATGCATCAATTTGAAATCTGAGAGCTGAACAACTATATTGGTTCATCTCTATAGTCTCACAACTTGGCCTTTATATAGAATAAGATCTTTTTGAGAAATAAAAGCAAAACGAAGGGACTGCTGGAATTACTTTACCATGTAGTTCCAGTTTAAAGCATCAGAGGGGGAATTAGCAAAGTTAGTCTGTTGCAGCGCTAATGGCAAAAGTTCTAGTGGCACGGCACCTTTAAAAACTAACACATTTATGTTGTCAAAAGCTATTGTGGATAGGAGAATTTTGTTTGGCCCACATTTTTAAGCAAACCAAGCTAATTCACTCTTTTCAGTCTAGTCCCCAGATTGGAAAACAGTCATCCTTTGGATTCCGCACTTCTCTGAATTTTGCAACGCAGTTCTCAGCTCAAGAATTGCTTAAAAAACGCATGTATTTCAGAAAAATAATGTACAAAAATGCATATATTACAAGAGATACATTCAAAATGCATATGTTAGGTAATGTTGCATACCCCCCAGAATGCATTAAAAAAAATAATCACAGACTGAAGGAAACGTTGGATTTATGCAGATTTATGACTGAATTGTGTGAAACTGACACAGATCTATACAGTTATGCCTTGGATTGAGAGCATAATTCGTTCCGGAAACATGCTTGTAATCCAAAACACTCTTATATCAAAACGAAATCCCCCCCAAAAAAATTGTACAGAGATTTTTAATTTAAGCCGTACTACAGTACTTGTATTGCAAGACGTCGCTTGTATATCAAGTCCAAATAAAATTAAATAAATATTTAAAAATTTGCTTGTCTTGCAAAACGCTCTCAAACCAAGTTACTTGCAATCCAAGGTATTACTGTAGACGCATTCGTACATTGTTAGTTGTGGAAAAGAGTCTACTTTATCAGATGCATAGAGTGTGTATGTATGAACAGAGGGAAGAAAATGGGTGTGTGTGTGTGTTTTACAAAGTTAACCCCCCCCCAAAAGTGATGTAAGAGATAGTTCACATGCTCCATCCACCCATATGTTGAAAGGATTTGTGAGGGGGTTGTGGGGGCCCGTGGGCTATTCTGCCCCCACTGTTGCCTGTTGCACCCATGCCCCCACCATCTGCAGCAGAAATGCTTCCCCGCCATACACATGGGACAGGACTCTACATGCATATTGATGTATGCACAGAGAGCTTCTCCACACAAAGGGGAACCTGGCCTAATCAGGATCTCCCCTTTCATGGAGGAACTCTATGCTTGTACAGAAGTACACATGTAGAACCCTTTGCCCTGCTGGCTGAACATGCAGATGGAAAGGAAACATTTCTGCTCCAGGAATTGGCAACACACGTGTGGTCGCAGCATGTGTCAGTAGTGGGAGCGGGACTAGGCCACTAGCCCTGCTACCCCACCCCCGTCAAGTGTTGTTTCAATGTGTCAGGGAGGTATGACTCTCCCATGTATTACACAGAACAAAAATTAATACAGAATCCAGTCAAATGAATATAAGGCCAATGAACATGAGTATGACCCATTCTCAGGTAGCGGCCTCTGTTGATCAGTAGGTGCATCAAAATTTGTAATGTAAATAAACAACTAAAGAAAGACAATTACTTTCTGTAGTGACCTAGCCTAGCCATTTGCAGAATTTTTGGAGGCCAAATCCATGGCAGTGCGCAGAAGAGACCAAGTGTATTTCAGGGAGGGGGGAGCTCTGTCCCACACTAGATTTCTGAGAGATACATGGGTATATGTCATATCAATGCACCCATTTTAAACATATTTACTCCAAAATAAGGCAGAGTAAACATTTCTTGAATGCTAACTTCACCAAGCCATGCTTAAGAATGCAGCCTCGTTTTAATTTTCAGTTTATGATTCAGTTATAATTGGCATGTGGAAAGTATCTCTTTTTTTCATGTAACCACAGGAGTCCATCAGTGGGGAAGGATGTGGGGGTAAGTTAATACTCTGGGAGAGTGATTGCCCCCCTTTTGCCCCTCTTCTGCTATCAGCTATCGGTCAAATTTGCCAATGAATTATTCATGAACTGTACTTCCCAGAATGAACAAAATGGTGATGAGACATGGAGAAGTGCTTTTCTTGCATATGGGAAAGATAGTGAAAACAAAAAGAAAGAGACAAAGTGGAACAAATTTTATATGCATGCGGAAATGTGTGCTTTATAGACACAGTCATATTTGTAACTTAAAATGATGTTCTGACTGGGGATGGATGAATCCGTCCTACTTTCTGTAATGTTCACATTTTTTCAAACACAAGTTCATTGCTTCCTGTTTCCGCATCAGTTTGTGAATTTTCTTTTAAAGTCAGCATGAAAATTCATGTGCATTTCCCCCTAATATATGTAGTTTTGTATGCATATTTTGATCAGAGTACTGTATTGCAAAATTTGGACAAGAGCGAAAATCAAAGGATAATTACATTCTGGTTCACGTATTCATTTGAGAAGTGTGAATTACGTTGGTTCGCATTAAAATGCAGGCTGAACAGATTTCAGCCTCATCCCTAGCTCAGACTAGTAAGGATTAAACTTTTGAGCATATTATTATTATTATTATTATTATTATTATTATTATTATTATTTATTACTCCTCATCCTCATCCTCATCCTCATCCTCATCCTCATCATCATCATCATCATCATTATTATTCAGGCTTCCCAAAGGGTGTATGCATAAAAGAAATGACAAACAATACCAAAGTCCATAGCGTGGCTACTTAGGCATGCCACATGATTCTTGCTGTCCCAAGAGCTAAGCACAATTTTAGTGTGTCACAACCTGTTTTGTAAGGATGTGACTGCAGCAGGCTACACAAATCAAGTTAAAGTCTAGAAAGAACGGTGCACTTGAAGCCAGTACAACTTAAAGTAATTATAGCATGAGAACAAATACTTTGTTTACATCTGTCTATATCACTTTAGGTTAATCTCCAAGGAGCGTATTGTTACACTGAGAAGCAGATGACTTGGGGACAAAGCTATTCCTGGAATATCACATGTTGTAGGGACTATGGGATGGAATCTGTATTTTAGCGCTAAAAGTCACTCTTTGAACTGACTGGAAGTCAAAATGCCATGATTAAATTACAATTTAAAAGCTTAGATCTATGCCATGAAATCTGTGAAGGAAAAATGCTCAATAGGATGAGATTAATTTTGGAAAGTGCAGTCTGCCCAATTTAAATAGACAGCATTTGAAAAATCAAAAGAAAGCAATAAATTTGAACCATTTAATGTAACTATGAAAATGCAAATGGCCTTCAAATTGACTTTTTAAAAACTTCTCCTCTAGGGCCGAAGCTGTGAGCTTAATTACAATGATTGCTTGATACAGACCTGCCCTGCTGGGTTTCTCTGTGTGGATGGAATAAACAATATCACCTGTTTACCTGCAGTCCCCCAGAGGGGCCAAATCGTCACCGAAATAGGAGTGTCCCCTACTGAGCCACTACAGAGAGGCATCACACAACCCCGCTCAAGCCTCCAGACTTCTGACATAAACATTGCTCAAACTTCCACAGGTAAGAAAGTAAAAGTGCCATGAATCAAAGTCTGAAGGATTCTATGTGAAATCCTGACCTTTCAATGTATGTGGTTATTGCTGTTTTCCTTGATAAGGATTAATGTCCCCTGTTTTCTACATTCATCTCTTCCATTCAGCTTTTTCCCAGGCTCTCAATTCTGCTTTCTTTAACTAAGCACCTGTCTTGTCTATGTGAGTTTGCAGGCCATTCCTTGTTTATTAGGACTCCTGACTGACCTGAGTGTTTTTGCTCTCAGGGACAATATTATCTCTCCAGCTCTTTGCCTGCTCTGTGTAGAGAATAGCATTGTTCCATAACTTACGGTATTTCTCATTCGAGCTTGGCTGCTATGTGCAATTTCATACGCTTCACAATATGTCTCTGCCCCCACTGTTAGTACAACCCTCTTGTGACTGGAAGGCAGATAATTGTGCTTTGCTCATGAGAACCATGGCTTTCTTTTCCTAGCTCATATCTTTTCTTGTGTGCATCTTTCCCCATCCTCTTGATGTTTTTATACATAAGAATGCCTGTAACAAGCTCCTCAAGGTTTTGCACATTTCCACTTTTCTTCCCCACTTCTTTGTGTCTCAGATTCAGAAAGAAAAAGAATCCGCTAGCATGGAAGCCATTAAAAATGGAACAGTATCATCAATGCAGTGCCCTATTTTGAGTGTCACATGACGGAGCCCATTAATTTAACTACAGCTAATCTAAACACAGTGCCATTGTATACTGAAGCTCGAAATGCAGGCTTTATTTTCTCTTTTGCCTAATCTTTTTTGATCTTTTTCATTTTTTCAAGCTAAGTAATATTTCTTCTTCATGTAGATAAGCCAACTGAATGCAACGCAATTAGTAAATATAATTATCTTTGTAACTTTTCCAGCTCATCATGTCAACCCTTCAAGTTCTCAATGGCACAGATCTGTAATTTATTCTTTTTTATATTGATTCTCAGGAACAATTTGATTTAGCAAATTTAATACATCTCTTCCAAGCAATGCTATTTGTTCTGGCTACAGCCCTCACAATGTGAATAATGTGAGGGTTTGCATTTAGCCAGCTCTTGAGGTCACTAAAATCTTTCTTACACTTTTATTAAGAATATGATTTACGGAGTTGTATTTGTCTGCTGTGGGATGCCTGGGTGAGAATTAATGGTTTTCAGTTAGCAATGCAATTTGCTGCCGATCCAGCCTAGGGCCAAAGTTGTTCATTTTTTATTTTCTTCTAACTTTTCCCCCCTTACTTTTTATCCTCTAAAGGTCTGCAAAAGACAGACTTTCTCAGCCATGGGATTCTTGCAACCTCTAGCATGGCTAAATTAATGTACAGCATATCAATTGAAGACTTTGGACTAGGATCATTAACCACCGATAGTGAGTCTTCAGCAGCATTCTCACTGGCTTCCTCAGCAGACATTCTCACTTCACAGTTGTTGGGGTTTGCAGGCCTATTCTCAACAAGAACAAAGTCCGACATAACAGCTGTGCCATGGGTGATGATTGATAGTTCAGGAGATTTAACACTAGGCTTGCTCTCACAAGATGAGTATGATATGACCTCATTTATCACAGACTCCTTAATGACAGTTCCTGTTCCCTCTGTGCAAAGCTTGTCAGTAGGGAACCATGAGACTCTTGCTTTATCTGCCACAGACATGAGTTCAGTAATTAGTAGGATACCAGAGATCAAGACTGAATTAAATAGTCACTCATTACTTTCCCCCAGATTCCAGCCTACGACTCCAGCAATCACATGTTCAATTCTTTCGAGGTTGCTTCAAGAGAATACTAGAGAGCAAGCAGCTGTTTCCCTAACATCAATAGGCAAGGACTGGATTTTACCAAAGCCCACGGTGATGTTTGGTTTGCCTTCAGAAGCAACTGGTTTAGAAAAGGTAGACTGCTTTAGCTCATCAGTGATACAGGAATCCAAAAGGCAAACATCCCATACCAATGAATATCTAGATATTAGAGTTTCATCCTTCAACCAGGGGCTCACAGATGTCAGATTGGAACCTGCTGGTCATTTAGGCAAATTAAACCAAACATGTGCAAGGGGTTCTGCAGCTGACAGAAAACTCTCAAACAAATTTTCAGAGCAGGTTTTGCATAGCAAAGAGTCCCCACCTTATGAAGCATTCTGGATGAAGTCAATGCTACTACTAACCAGCTGGTACACATTAATGAAATCTACTGCTGTTAGTTCTGGGCATTCAATGGTTTCAGCTTGTGAAGTGTCTTCCTTGTATCCTACTGAAAGAAGCAGAGATAAGTTCATCACAGATGAATATGTTCTAACTAGAGCCTTACAGGGACTAAGTGTTGAAATCCCATGTGGTCATTTGGACTGTGCGGCAACTGCCCTTTCACAAACCATCCATTTAGAGTCATCATTTGCAACAATCACAGCCTCTCAAGGAGCAAATATGTATTTGACAAGGAAATTAACTGATGTGGAACAGCTGACTGCCATGCATATTCTAGAGCTACTGGACTACACACCATATGATCCAATTAAGGAAATACCTCAGTTAACGACTCAGGAGGAGGATCCATCCTTAGCTTTTCATCCGAGTAATGCTCTTCAAGAAGAAAATGACAGCCATGTTACATATCATTCTGATGAGTCCACATCACACAAAGATATCAATTCAGAGAGGATTCTTGATTTGCATCTCGAGCATGCAGGCATTTCACAAACAGACGCAGTGGTCGATTTTCTTGACAGGCATTCATTATCAGCATTTTCTATTGATATGATATCCCACTCAGTATTTTCTGACCAGCCACTCCCTACACAAACTGATTTTGCTAAAATTTCAGCGCCACAGTACTCATTATTTCCTGACGAAAATCAGACTTTTGGCTCTGCCTTAACAGTGATAGACAGTACATCACAACAGCATTTGAGGTGGGCTCATGGTACTAATGGAGAACATGCAACAACTTTAAACATCCCTTTATCACAGTCACACAGCATGTCAGCAGTGGCTTCAACTGTTACTCCTCACCAGCTAACATTGTCTGGTGAGTTTTTGACTTCTGTTCAGTAGATGGTTTGATGCCTGCAGGTTTATGGATATCTGTTTGTTTGACTGAGTGGTTAATATGGGAGTGTGCATATTATGCAGACTTGGAAGATCTGCTCACATTTAACAAAGTGGGATTCAGAGTAATCAGAGGAGTTGTCTGTTACAAATAGTGGTTAGGGCTGGGTGAGAAATTTGCTCTATACTGTGTGTGTGTGTGTGTGTGTGTGTGTCTGCGTGTGCACAAACACACACACACACACACATATGAAAGATAGGTGTGTTTGTCTGTGAAAGATAGACTAACAACAGAATCATTTCAATATATATATATATATATATATATAAATAATCTGCTGCTATTTTTCACTTTGCTCATATTTTATTCACCATTTTTTCTAATAAATCAGAAAGAAAGTAAAGTCTTCACCCCATTACTTTTGTTGTTTTTTCAAAAAAAATCCTGTATAGTAATAGTTGCATTTAAGCCCCACCCCCCATGCACCAGTAATGAATTTAAAATATTCTGGGCAGACATCTATAAGGGATGTCTTAGCTTCATTGTCACCTTTGCTTTCTAATACTGGTTTATCACATGGCTTTTCATGTCAGCTGCTTTCACTAGAGTTGCTATCACACTTGTCTTTATCAATGCTGCCAGATATGTCATTATTATTCATCTCCTGGTATTTAATTTTCTTTCCAGGAGCCATGGTGATGTGCTTATTTTAAAGCAAGTCTCGTTCCTTCTGCATCATTGGCATTTAAATTCATTAATTGCCAAGATCGGTAGGCAGCATTCAGCCACACAAGTGAGGAGCTCTCTCCGAGCTTGGCTGGGGCTCCCAGATTTCATCTTTGTAAGTTAGGTTATGACCTAAATGAAGAAGGTTTACAGACCTCACTTGGAGCAGTCAACCTCCTCAGTGATATAGTGAAAAGCTGCCATAGCAAAGAATAAAGCACTAGCCTAGCATGCTTTTACTTTGATTTAGGGATGAACCGCTGCCCCCAAAAGCCTTTTTGATGGGCTGTAACTTTGAAGCACATATTCACACTTCTATTGCTTCATCCTAAGTCTCTCTCAGTTTTACAAAGGACTCCAATGTATAAAACTAGCTGATTTCCTTCTTATCCATGTCATTACAAAAATAATAATATAATCTGTTACATTATTTACCAATTAAGAATGCAGTTAACCCTCCCTTATGGTGGTGGTGGGGAGGACTAACTAACCTACTTAGTTGAACTGTGTTTTCCCACCACACAGGTATGGATGGCTACATTCACAATTCAAGGTAACAGGGATCTTAAATAAAACCACAACATCCATGTTGCTGAACATCTACCTAATCATGTTTTTGGCCATTTCAAAGGTGATTTGGATAAATTATGATGCAGCCTTTATATACTAATGTACATTTTTAAGGGTGTGGATGGTTATATACATGTTGCTCTTTGATTACACGTCAAAGTATTTTTCTATTGTTGTTGATTAAGCTTGCGTGCAATCTAAAACTGGCCAAAGGCCAGCTGAAGAGCTGTTGGATGCTGCATAAAAGCAGAGAGGAAGGCCCACTGGCAGGACAGTACTTATGCAATTGGAAGCCACATGGAAAACTGCACAGGCATTGATGCCCCACTGGCAGTGTTCCAACGGTGTGTGGGGAAAACAGGGCAACTATGCCAGCCCTGGAGCTGGCATAGTTATTGCACTCAGATTGACCACAATGACCAGCAAAAAATGGTTTTCTAAAAAAAACAACAGTGCTCCACCTCCTGCCCTAGTGAGCCAGCAAGGCTTGGGAAGCAGTAGCAGCATCTCTGGGCCAGGTTATTACTTGGATGGGAAGCCCCTCCTCTATTTTCCTGCACTGAGCAGGGGGTTGGACTCGATGACCTTGTAGGCCCCTTCCAACTCTATGATCCTATGATACCTCCTATGATATATTTATTTATTTGATTTGATTTCACTTGAACCCCACCTTTCTACCATGGAAATGGCACTCAAGGTGGCTCACAATCATAGGAACTTTTTTAAAAAATTACATAAAACCTTCATTAAAACAAGAATAAAACAAATGCATTAAAAACACAACAATAACAGAATAAAAACAGCACCCAACCCAGCAGACCCACTTATACACCAAAGGCCTACTTGAATAAAAAAAAAGGTATTTGCCTGCCAGTGGAAGGACAGCAGAGAGGGAGCCAACCTAGCCTCCCCCTGCAGGGAGTTTCACAAAATGGGAGCAGCCACTGAGAAGGCCCTTTCTTGCATCACCTCTGAAGTGCACTTCTGAAGGTGGTGGTACCAAAAGAAGGGTCTCTCCCAAAAATCTTAAAACCCAGGTAGGCTTGTAATGAGCAACCCATTCCAGCAAGATCTGGGACCTGTCTGAAGCCTTTGCCTTGATATCCAGAACAACTTTTCAGGCTCTATCCCCTCCTTGAAAAGTAGAAGGCCTTGAAAGGGTGGGCCTCTAGCCTAGAGGTTAACACTCCTTTGTATCTCCAAGAGCTCATGCTGGGAACACTGCCTGTGTTGGCTCACTGGCTCCATGGATTGTGAGATCCTTGGAGTTGAGTATGCTGGCCCCTTGCTGGACTAGCGCTTGGTAATTACAGTCTTTTATCCAGGCTCACGGTTCTCAGACTTAGGGGTCTCCAGCTCAGGAGTCTCTAGTGTCTTGGTTCTGGGCATCTCTGGTATTTTGGGCTTGGAGAGGTCTCTATTTCAATGATGGTACCTGAGCCCGTCATCTCCTCCATCAACACCAGTGGTCCCTCAGCCTCTCTGACTGTGCCTAGGGCCATGCTGGACTTTGGAGTCACTGCAAGTATTGCTCAGTCAATTAACTTCTTTTTTCATAGGTCAGGCATGGGGAATGTGTGGCCCTCCAGATGCAACTCCCATCAGCCCCAGCTAGCATAGCTAATGGTGAGGGATGAGGGGATTACAGTCCAACAACATCTTGAGGACCACACATTCCCCATCCTTATCTTAGATGATTCTCTTCCTCCCAGTTATGCAACACAGAATCTGCATGTGGACCAACATTGGTAGTGCTTGAATTATGTGTGGAGATAGATAGATAGATAGATAGATAGATAGATAGATAGTCCATTGCTTGTGTTTAGGAGGGCAGTTAAAGTTTTTCTGTTTAAGTAGGTTTTTGGGCCCTCCTAGATATTTTGGCTGCTATGAGTTTTACTGTTTTCTATTGCTTTACTGTTACTTACATTGTTTTTAGTATACACTGCTCTGATCTTCTTAGGGAGGAAGAGTGGGATGTAAATGATTTACATGATGTAGATAGCCATCACACACACAAATATATATACAGTAATACCTTGGATTGCAAGTAACTTGGTTTAAGAGCGTTTTGCAAGACAAGCAAATTTTTAAATATTTATTTATTTATTTATTTATTTGATATACAAGCAATGTCTTGCAATACAAGTACTGTAGTACGGCTTAAATTAAAAATCTCTGTACAAATTTTTTTTGGGGGATTTCGTTTTGATATAAGAGTGTTTTGGATTACAAGCATGTTTCCGGAACAAATTATGCTCTCAATCCAAGGCATGACTGTATAAGAAATCCATCAGACATTCCTGCTGCTGTCTTTTATATGCCTAAAATGCACCAGAGTGCTCAAAGACCTTTCAGCATTTCACATAATCAAGCCCATGTTAGGACATTGTCATAGCACATAGCACAAAATACTAACATAAGGAACAAGCTACATAGAAGTATATATCCAATGGTGTCATTCTGCCAGTGGAATGGAAACTGCTGGTGGAACAGATTTCCCTTCCCCCCAGAAGCCCCAGAGGGTTGGGGGACCCTCTGGAAAAGATTTGGGGGGGCACAGTGGGGAAGAGAAGACAGTGAAGTCCTGTGAGCAGAATTCGGCTCTCAGAATCGTGGACCCAAGTCAAAGTGGTTGTTCCCCCCCTCCCCGGTTTTTTAATGGAAAATTGTGAGAAAAAGGAAATATATGCATTGTTCACTTTCTTATGAGATCTTACCTTATTTTACCACTTTAAGAACATGAAGTGGATTGTGTATAACTTAGCACATACTATTATACTGTTTGGTATATCCATGAATGGGATATAAATGCCTCAGTTTCATTTAAACAAGAATTACAAATATATTTGATATTAGAGAGATGTAGACGCAAGTGGCTTCAGAAGATGGAAGATTCTGACGCAGGCAAAAGGACTTGAGAGTTGTGCATGCTACTGGCTCTGCTTCCAGTGTCACTCATGAGGCTCCACAGCTGTGCCTTTGTATATCCATGCGATGCATGACGATATCTGAATAGGAGAAGCCTACACCATCTGGAACCCGGCATGATCAGGGTTCCTGATCACATGGAAGCCTTTGTGTTTAGAGGACTATGTGTGTAGGCTTCCCCGATACAGCCATCAACACTAAATGCCTGGAGACGGGGTGGGCATATGACATCAGACGCAGGGCCATCAGGCAGCTCTGCTGCCCTTTCACTGTATGGAGTTCCCTTCATACAGATAAGATGTGAAGGGAGCTAATTTAGAGCAGAAACAGGATGGAAGAGGGAGGAGATGCTTAACACATTTCTAGGGAGGGAAGAAGTTCCAGGGATTTTCAAGCTTGCCAGAATTCTCAGTGTCAAGCTCATTTCGCCTCACTCTTGTTTTCATTTTCAATCTATGTTTCAGCTCATTCAAACGGGGAAAGTGTACATTTCAGTGTATATTTTTCAAAAGCCCTAACCCTAACCCTAACCCCATTGACTACAGTGTAAAAATATGCATTTTAAAATGTGTATTTTTTTAAAGTACATATTTTGAATGCAATCACAATTTTCATGAATTTGCAGACATTTCTCAAAAAACATGCTGCTTGCACTAGTGTTTGGGACTGTGAACATTTTGAGATGAAATGCAGACAGAAACGAAATTGTCATATATCCCTACGGCCATTTCCAATATGGGCTGGCCACTTAGGCACATAAGGGGTGAGCTCATTAAGCACCAAGAGCATATGAATGAACCCTTAAAAAGTGAGGGCAGGAAATGGGAACAGTACTTAATCTGCTTTATTAGTTCCCTCACTTGTTAGAATGTCTTCACATTCACATTCATTTTATTATTTACTTTTAATCAAGAGATATAACGGTATCTTATATTCTTCCACAAAATTAGATCACATTACAACAGGATTATTCTCCCTTAATGATCCTCTTGTTATTTTTTATACTTCATTGAACAGAACAGAGAGTAAAGCACATCCAAATGGCACAGCCCCATGAAAAGATTTTATCCACCACACCTCAAGTATATGTTCAAATATTTGAAGTGCTTGTTTGGATTGTTTCTCTCTCTGGTACTGGAGTTATATTAAATATTTCTCTCTGATCAAGGTTAACGAGAGAGTTCTTCAACAATGTTCAGCACCAGCACAACCTGTGAAGATGGAATTTCTATTAATTTTCTTGAGGACAGTGAATCATGTTTTTTTTTTTAAAAAAAAAAAACTTAATGAATTACTACTAATGGATTTAAAAAATACTACTAATGATGACAATTGCGGCATTTTAAGGCAATAAAAGAGGACTGAAACAAAACCTTTAAAACAGGGGTGGGGAACATTCTTAAACCCGAGGGCTACATGGCCTCAGGGTAATTTCTCGAGGACTGCAGGCCAGTGGTGGGTGGAGTCAAAGCTAAAAGTGGGTGGGGCCAGAGCATCCCACATTTTCTCTCTCTAACTCCCTCTTTCACTCTCCCTTTCTCTCTCTCTCATGCAAACACATGCGCGCGCACACACAAGTACACACACCATTCATCCATTTATTTATTATCCATTCAATCTTTCTCACATACCCCACACCCCCATCCCTCCATGCATACACACACATCCCATTTATCAACCAGCCATTTTCACCACATTCTCTCTCTCTCCTTAATTCACACACATGGATACGCATCCATTCACATATCCCATCCATCCATCCATCCATCCATCCATCATCCATCTACTCTTCTCTCTCTCTCTCTCTCTCACTCTCACTCACTCTCGGTCTCACACACACACACGCACGCACGCACACATTAATTCCATTGTCTCTCCCCCCCCATCTCTCTCTTCCCTTCCCCTGCCACAGCTATACTGCCCTTCAGATACCACCCTTCAAAACAAAGTAAGTTGATTAGATTCATATTAATACATACAAATTTTAATCATTTCCTCACAGCCCAGAATGGGGCTGCATTAGAGTCATTTTCAGATTGTTGGTGAGTATCAGCTGTTAGTAGCTGTTCAGAAATCTGAAATTATTGCCACTGTTTGTTTTTGTTTTTATACACCACACAATTGTCTTCCTGCTGCATGTTCATCAGATAATAATAATAATAAATAATAATAATACATTTATTTCTTACCCGCCTCTCCATCTAGATCGAGCCGGAGAACAACAAAAATATAAAATACATAAATCAAAACACAACACATACTATTAAAACATCTTAAAACAACTTTAAAACATTATAAAACATCTTTAAAAATCTTTAAAACATCTTTAAAACATCTAAAAGCATCCTAAAATTCCGCTGGATAGGCCTGCCGGAAGAGATCAGTCTTTATGGCTTTTTAAAATTCCAAGATACTGGTAAATTGACGAATCTCCTCCAGCAGGCCATTCCATAATCTGGGAGCAGCAGAAGAAAAGGTCCTCTGGGTAATACCTGTCAGCCTAGCTTTGGCTGACTGAAGTAAATTCTTCCCAGAGGACCTGAGTATGCGGGGCGGATTGTACGGAGAAGGCGATCCTGTAGGTAGCCTGGACCCAAACCATGTAGGGCTTTAAAGAGGTAATAACCAACACTTTATACTTCGCCCGGAAACTGGTTGGCAGCCAGTGGAGTGCTTTTAAAACTGGTGTGATGTGGGCACCCTTAGGTGTACCAGTAATGAATCTGGCTGCCATATTTTGCACTAGTTGAAGTTTCCAGACTAGGTATAAAGGTAGCCCTATGTACAGCGCATTGCAGAAGTCGAGCCTCGAAGTTACCAGCACGTGCACTACCGTCTTTAGGTCCTCCAACTCTAGGAAGGGGCGCAGCTGGCGTATCAGCCGAAGCTGATAATAGGCACTCCTAGCCATCACATCTATTTGGATGTCATTTGGAGCGACGGATCCAGAAGCACCCCCAAGCTGCGAACACAGTCTTTCAGGGGGAGTGTAACCCCATCCAGAACTGGTTGACATACCTCCAAACCCAGGTTGTGGCCTTTGACAGCAAGAACCTCCTTGAATACTCCTGGCACAAAATCATTCTCAAATTGTTGATTTATACCGTTATAATGAATGCTGCTCATGTAATTGCCAGCTGGCTGCTAGGGCAAACGTGTTTGTTCTCAGGAATGCAACCTGTATAATTAAGATAATGGGTTGGATCCGGACTTAAACTAAAGCCATTGGGCAGTATCCAGTGTGACAGGAGTACTAACATAAATTACGTTGCGCTAGTGTAAGGGACTTCTAGCGTTATACCAATAGCATAAGCTGGTGTGAAGGGTTTTCCAGGGAATCCTGTGTATCAGCTGACACTAGTGGCATTGTGCTAGAAGTTCCTTACACTAACGCAACATAATTTATGTTAGCACTCAAGTTGCACTGGATACTGCACATTGAAATTAATGGGGTTCAGGCATACATTAGTTGTGACTAACTTGTTCCATTGATTTCAGTGTATCTACTGAGCATGACTAAAACTGGATCTACCCAAATATTCCTGATTTGTCATATATCCCATTCTCCCATTAACAACAAGAAACAGTCTTCTCCAACACGGTACCCTCCAGATGTGTCAGACTACAACTCCCATCATTCCTGCCAGCATGGCCAATGGTAAGGAATTATGGGAGTCATAGTCCATAATATGTGGAGGACAACAGATTGCCTACCATCAGATTGTTATAAAATGTGAATAAAAATATGTATCTAATTTTGGCAAACATTCTGATCAATGTACTAAGCTGAATTAAAGCTGGCTTACGTGGGTTTTTTTTTTTTTTTTTTTTTTTTAAGGAATGGTCAGTGCTGGCTTCAGGTTTTTGAGGGCTCTTGGGCAAGACATCCTCAGTGGGCCTCCTCCCTCAGAGACTAGTCTATCTTCTCACCACCACTGTCACCAGCTGCTATTACTCTTTCTCCTCCTTCTCATCAATTTACCACTTGCTTGCTTGATAAGCAGGAAACCAATGAGCAAGTAGGCAGTGTCATCTACTGCTCCTCCTTCTCACTTCCACTGTTGTCTGGGCCAGAATGAGAGGCAGGTGAACGAGCAGGTTGCAACAGCGAAGTGGAGGAGCAATTCCAGGGGGCTCTTTCAGTGGCCTCTGCTGGGGTGTGGGCCCCAACCATGCCTTCCTTTGACACCAGCCCTGGGAGTGGTATGCTGCAGATCAAGGGTGAGTAACAATTTCTGCTTGGGGGCCGAATTGCCCCCCACAGGGGTCCCCCTTGGGCCAGATGATGTCAGTGGGCACAACCACACTCGCCTATGTCATTGCCTTCCCCCTCACCCATTTGGCCTTTTCGGGTGCTTCCCTTAGCAAGGATAAAGGGATTCAGCCAGCACTGTCCTTTGTCTCTGTGTAGTGTTCAAAACAGATTCACTCGGCTGGCACAGGGAAGAGCTGCCACTTCTCCCAGCACCAGCCAAATCCCTTGGCTTTGCATGGCACACAGTGTTCCCATGGGGGTGGAGTGCACCACATGAAAGAACTTAGTGCCAGGAGCGCATGCAACTGTTGGAGAATATATAATGGTAAGATTAGCAGAGTTAAATTAGCAGAAGTGCAATACAACAGCACCTATCCCCACATGGGCTGGTTAAAGCCCAAAAGAAACAGTCTTGCTCTGCCTTTGCTAAGAACAAAAAAAGAAAGTCTATTCATAAATACAGCTTACATATGTAGAAATGTATGTAGGTTCATCTTAGTTTCAAAGGAGTCCATTTATTGTTCTGTTCGGGCAGCATCTTTGCAAAGAGCCCCAGGAGCGCACTCACGGAGCTACATGTTGGTACAGAGGCATGAGGAGCGAGGGAGAGCACAGATGGAAGTGGGAGGGGCAAAAGGCAGGAAGAAACATTACATACTATAGAGTCCCTATCAGCTATTTGGTTTTAACCCTTCCCTCTCTGGAAGTTAGCAGGCGAAGTTACACTATAGCCAACATCAACTAGTGAAAAGACTCCAGCATCCCCGCCCCCTCCATGGGGGTTGTGCATGCCATGCAAAGCCACTCAGCTGGCAATGGGGAGAGGGGCTGCTCTTCCCAATGCTGGCCAAGCCCCCTACCTCCCGCCTCCCTGCTGCTATCTGCAATCAGAGATTGGAGATAACAGGGGACTTCGGCGAGGGTTATGGCAGGCTGACATCTTCATAAAGAAGTGGAGACACAGCACGGCTTGAATAATCGGCTAGGAAGAGATTCCAGTCGCAAAAATCTCCCTGGATCAAAGGGATGATCAAGAGCTATCCCTAATTACCCTAAAGGCTTCTACTTGTGAGGGTTTTTTTCCATAGAAACAAAGGTTTTTACAGCTAGCTCATGGGCGGAGTAAGTCCTGGGGCTTGGGAATTTACAGCTGCTCTCAGAGGTGCTGGAGCCTTTTCAAGGACACTAAGTCTGTCACCCTCATTTCTTAAGATTTATGGATTACATCTGTTTATGAACAAAGAGAGATTTTCTCTACAGCAAAGAGTTAAGACTTTTTTTCTCGGGACTAGAAAAAAGGAAAGAAAGAAAAATACAGTTATGCCTTGGATTGAGAGCATGATTCATTCCGGAAACGTGCTTGTAATCCAAAACACTCTTATATCAAAATGAAATCCTCCCAAAAAAATTTGTACAGAGATTTTTAATTTAAGCCGTACAACAGTACTTGTATTGCAAGACGTCGCTTGTATATCAAGTAAAAAAAAATTAAAATAAATATTTAAAAATTTGCTTGTCTTGCAAAACGCTCTCAAACCAAGTTACTTGCAATCCAAGGTATTACTGTAAATACTGGAAGGATTTAAAGATTTTAAATCTTTATGCAAAAAGTCTTTATGAAGGGAAGATTTGTAAGAATGAAATGGAAAAGAGGTTTTTTAATCCTCTTATTTTTTTCTAAAAGATTCTTATTTTTTGACGAAAGTGCATATGGGAATTGCTAGATAAAAAGACTGGACTGCTGTGGGACTGTCTGCTGTTTATGCTAATAGACTGCCTGTGGTTGGAGGATATTATACAACAAAAAGATATTGTAAGGAGGATCAGTCTGTGACTTTCGCTGTTATGCTGATGAAAAGGCTGGAAATTGCTGGGCTTATAAAGAGTCTCTAGGATCTGGACTGCGGGTTTTTTGGGGGGATTGTACTAAATCATGGTTAATTCCAGGAAGAATATAAAAGGCAGAAGTGGCTCAATAAACCTACCTACAGAAAAAATGGTCACACCTGAGTTGCTTCAGAAAATATTTGTACAACTGGGAAATAAACTAGAAGATCTTGGAAATAAAATGGTACTTGTTGAGAAAAGACTGGATGAGAGGCTTGCAAAAATAAAATGGGAGATGACAGAAGAAGATAAGAAATTGGATAGCTTTACAAAGCAAACATCTGGTGAGATAAAACAGATCAATGACAATGTTGAAATTTCAGAGCACAATTTGGTTATATTGAAGCTGACAGAGAAAGATTATGGCTTGATACTTAGACCTATCTCAGAGTCTGATGAAGACATTAGAGAAAGAAATATTAAAAGTTTGGCAAATTGCTTGGACTGGAAAGAGGAAGATATGCAAATTGATAAAGTCTGTAGAATAAAGTTTGTTTGCTAGATCAAGAGGAGATCTAAGAGATATATTGGTTCCTTGTGTTAGAAAGAAGACAAAGGATCAAATTCTCCAACAACATTTTATAACAAGAATGAAAGCAGAGGATATAGATATAATCATGATGGATTATTTTGGACTGTATGACCTTTACTTTCAAGGGACAGAGATTTAAATCGAATTTAGTTTGAAAGATGGGTGGCTTGGCAAAAAGTTTTAAAAGAGATTGGGGGGGGGGGGATTGGACATAAATTTATCTACTAATTTAAAAGAGCCTAAAGATTAATATACAATTGAAGCTGAATTGTTTCTTTTGGGACCAATGGATAACTAGTTGGAAAAAAGACATGGGATTATTGTCTATAATAGCAGAATGGTTAGGGAAGATGTTGGAACTGGTAGAGATAGCTAACATACGTATGTCATTAATTAGAGAAAAGATAACTTTTTTGCTTATTGTTGAGTGGAATTCTTAAATAGATTTTTTTTTTTTTTTTTTTGCAGGGGCTAGAATTAAGAATTTAAAATGATTTGTTTATCTGTGGGTTTGTTGAAAGAAAAATTTTAGACAATAGAAAAAAGTGAGTTTTCTTTGTAATTATAGAATATGAGAAATTGTTGTTACTTGTATTTGTTGTGGAGATAATCAGAAGTCCATTTTAGTTAGTTTTTTTTTCCCCTCTCTTTTTTTAGCATGCAACATGTAACATGGATGTTACATGTTTTTGTGGTGTTTGTTCTGTTTTTAATAAAAAATTAAATAAATACAGAGATTGGAGATAACCGCTGGGATACTTCTAGGGGGGATTTCTCCAGAGCAGGGCTTGGAGGCCAAGCCCCCCCCCCATGGCAGAACCCAAGGAAGCTCCACAGACTGGATGTGGATCCTCCATAGGCTGGATTAGGTTTGCGGACTGCAGTTTCTGGAGTAGTTTCTGAAACATTCTGGAGTAGATGTGATGATATTTCCTCTGCTTTTTTGAAAATGAAGATTTCTTTCTGGGCTGGGGCAAGTAAGCCATAATTCTAAGTTAAGGCACAATCCTATGCAAGCTTAGACAGAAAAAAAAAGGCCTACAACTCCCATCTAGGGGTGTTCACGAACCTGGGGGGGCCTGGGGGGTCCTGGCTCTCTGCCGCCTCGACTCTCCGTGGCGCTAGCCCCCCCACCTCGATCTTCTGAGCGGCGTGGAGCAGTTCTTTGCGCTGCTCAAGCTGGCCATGCAGGCTGCACTGGTCCCGTTGCGTCACTTCCGGCTGGCCAGAAGTGACGCGGCGGGGCCCTGCGCCGGCATGCTGGACCCCCACGCTGCGTATTTTGCGGAGAAACCAGGGCAACAGGGCTTAGTACTGAACATACTCAGTTCTCATTAATGTGGCCCTTATGGGTCACCAAAAAGGAGGAGATGCACCCAAAAACCAGAGGACAAAAGAGAACACAGATTTGCATTAAGTTTTGCATATGCTAATTTATATGTATAGATGCAAATTTAGAAATGATTACTATTATTTAAATAGAATACAACACATCTCACCCTAGTGTGCTTGCTCAGCCCCCTGTCTAGGTGCTAACAAATAATGGGTGACTTCTGGGCTACTGATCTCCCTTCTTAAATTTCTTTATCTTTCAACCAGACTAGGATGGGACAGCCTGTCTTCAAACAGTGGACAGACCTCTGGCAGCCCTTCAAACAGAGGACTGTCCTCTGTAAAAGAGGGCACATGGTCACCCTAGTTCCCATTGGGCTGGTTTTGGGGTGGGATCAGTTTACAAACTCATATACTTTGGTGTATGTGTGGAGTCCCCAAGTATGT